>JAYESA010000002.1:204917188-205533839 GCA_036927795.1 Iris macrosiphon | reverse complement strand
AGATGTGGGAAGATACTTTTAAACAAGTAAAAGATAGAGATTACTTGCAAGTAGAAATTGTTACCCAAAATAGTTAGTACAACAAAACTTGTAAGCCTAAAATTCCATGTGCAATGCTTCACTTGTTGGCGAGATGTGTCCTTTAATACACTTCCATGTGTCCTTTAATACACTTCCCAGACATACAAGCCTAAATGGGTAATGCTCAACAATTGAGTAATTCTATTGGTGTCGTAATTAGCAAAGGACACAGAAGGCACAACAGGCTTAGGTATTCCAAACTTTACACTCCTTGATGTCAGAGGCAAATTTAGCTATTGATAAAGGATGGATATTCTAAGTATTAGGAACTTACTTCTACCAACTATACTAGGAAAGAACTTCATTTTAGTAACTACTATGCTTTCAACAAAAGGACTAACATTTCCAAACCAAATAGAAGCACATCACAATCTAGAAGGATAGGAGGAAGACAACAGCAGAAACAATCATAGATGGAAACAAAGATTTTATTTAGTCATTATACAACTACCCCCAATCAACTCAAATTCAATCTACTTAACCTCCTACACAACAAATTAATGCAGCTAAACATAATACGTAACATAGCCTACTACAAGAAGAAATCAACATTTTCATGGAGATATGGGGACATGACATACGGCAGACAAGCCCATGAAAACCTCACCTTACCGCATTCCACAGCGAGATCAGGAAGCAGCGGTGCGGCATGTATTGATTACATTCTTGCAATCATCCGTGAGATCGTTGAAAGTCTCTATCTGCTTCTTTCCCCTCAAGAACACTTCCGTGTCGACCTCCGCCCTCATATACCCATCGAACTCAACAGGAATCCCACTATTCAGCTGCTTGGTTTCGGCATACCACTTGCTGCTCTCACTCCACAACTCCTTGAACTCATCCAAGAAATGGGTCGTATACTTGTCCTGCAAAGGATCGAAAAACGAGATATCCGGCTCATCGGCGGCAATGTAAAGCTGCCTCCCATCGTCAATCTTGTCCCGGTGGGAGGAAAGAGCGCATCCGGGGACGTATCCGCCGCAAGGTTCGACCAGAGCTCCGTGCTCTTCGCCTTCTCCCCTCTCACAACATGTACCGAATCGAAATCCCAGATCATTTTAGAAGCGATTCCCGATACAATCTCCAGCAACCGCCTCGACTTCCAGATCAGATGTCACGGCCGCTGGATCACCGACTCGGTCTCCCCTTCGCAGACCCGATACCAGTAGTTATCCGGCTCCACGTCCCCAAACTTGCGCATGATCAGCTCATACTCCACGCCCGTAAGCTTCATCGGCGCAACCCTGAATTCCTCCACCAAATGCAGGTTCAGCCAGTCCTTCCTCTGCCACTTCCCCCAATAGGCCCAAAACTCCCTCTGGTCCGCACCGACGCCGAGTCCCTCAGGTGCTCGAAATCGAAGTAGAACCTGAAGTCCTTGCCCTCCTCGTCCTGATCCGATGAGGAGTACATCTTCGACAAGCAAATCGACAGATCCATAACCAGAGTCCGGTTCAAGTACTGCGCCTCGCCCAGCGCGCACAAGAAGCTCGACAGGTAGTGATTCATGCTCTTGCATATGTATCCTCCTCCGGCGTACATCAAGTACTTCTCGGCGCTGAACGTGTTCTCCGACTCGACCACGGGGAGCGCGTCGTTGACCGCCTCTCCGACCTCCGGGACGACGTAGGGTCCAGGGAAAGGTCGCGGCATTCTTAGAAGAAAACGAAGACGAGGAGGAGGAGGAGGAGGGCTTCCTGTCCTTCTTGCGCTTGCGCGCGTTGACGCCGGTGTGGTAGTCGCCGATGGCGACGACGGAGTAGGTGCAGTTGTGGGATCGGGCGATCTCGAAGCGGCGATAGTCCTTGTAGAAGCCGGCGCGCTTGGCGTCCTTGGGACGGAACCGCCACGCCAGGTCGCAGGTCCTTCCGTCGTCGCCGGAGCCGGCGGAGGGCTTCCCGAACCGGTAGAAATGTACGTCGCGGAACTGCTCGATCGCGGACCTCATCATCAAGTGGTAGACCTCCGGCAGCTTGCAGTCGATGGGGTCATCCGGAGAGGAGGAAGGAGGTGGAGGGGTGGAGGAGGGGGTCGTCGGGGCGGTAGGTGGCGGCGAGGAGGACGCACAGGACGAAGACCGCGAAGCAGAGGTTGCCGATCATGCGGAGCGCGTTCGGCCCGAGATTCTCCGGCCGGAAGCTTGTCGCCAGCAGCCGGTTCTGTTGACAGTGTGTTCTCACACATAGATAGCAAACCCAACTTCCTAAAGACATGCTCTTGATCCACTTTTTTCTCAACCCATTCTTCCTCTTGAACTATTCCCAGCCACTTGTTTTTTCATGTTGGCTCCTTAATGGGAGGGTGACTCATGAATTGTGGCTCAAATTTAGCCTTTAGTTGAGGTTGGTAAACTATTTATACCACCCTCCTCTCAATTGATTAGTTAGAGAGATAGAAAAAAGCCTTCAAAAGTTCACTCTTCCTTTGATCCAAAAATCAAAAGGAAATATCTGTTCCACCTCCATTCTCTTCCGTGTTTTGTTCTGGGCAAGGCTAAGTTCGGGTCGCATCTCTCGAAGTTGTGTGCGACAACGAGAAGCCGGTAGTACTGGGGGTTTTACCACTAGGAGCATCTGAGAACAGTCTGCACATAGACCTCGGATCAACTCTTAGGGCAGTGCGTTCAGCACAACTTTTCCATAGGCCGGTAACTCTGAACTCATTTTTATTTTAGTTGTATATTTGCTGAAAGAAACAGAAAGAATGTTTAATTATTGCTAACAATCTAAGAGTTGATTCTTAGTGAAGCACTTGTCGTTTAGTTTACTGTCGTTCAAAATAATTTTGTTCAACGAGTTTCTTTACAACTTGTTGTTATCATTATATTGCATTTGTTAGTATTAACAAATCTTCACACTGTTGTAAAACAAGTAGTGGACCTATTTTGAACATACTGGTTTCCAAATCTTCTTTCTCAAGATTGCATTTATAAAATATTTTTATTTGTCAGCAAAGTTTGATTTTCCATAAACTTGCTTTTTGAATACTGTCATATTAGTGTTGCATAAGAGAATCGTTAACGTGGCCGAACTGTTAAATAGTTTAGCACTATCAGCAAATATCTTTAACACTGTTAACGTATTTGTGTTAAAGTTGTTACTTCTAATACTTAGCAAATTGGTTGGAAAGTGCTAATACACGGATAATTTTTTTTTTAATACACTGTTAACGATTTTGTTAGAACAGTATTAATTGCTTACTTAACAATTTCAAGACTATTACATAACAAAGTGTTGTTAACTAAAGTTCCTTTGTTCATTGTTGGAAAAAATTTAAAAAAAAAAATTGAACATATAGTGCTACAAATTTACAAAACTGCTTGTTCATTATTTAGATCAATACAGTTGTTGTTGCTTGCTGCTTTAAGAATTTGAGTATATAAATCATTGTCAGCTTTAATTATTGATCAGTATATTCTATTTAATATACTTTATTTATTCTGTTGGAACATAGAACCTAACTTTTACTCCTGTGTCATTAAATTTTCTTTTGATACATTCAATATTTTTTAAGTTTAAGTAATTAGTTTATTGACCTTGTAAATTCTTTTAAATCTAAAGTTCTAAAAAGTAGAGATAAGCTTGGGAACAAACTGAAATGGTCCTTCTGTCAAACGGGTGTAAACAGCCCTAAGCGACACGGTATTTAAGTGTCTTCGGACCACCGCTAGCTGGGAACCGGTCCTTACAGCTAACCCAAGTTAATCAAAACTTGATAGAATAAAGATTTATTAAGGTTGATCAGCAAGATCACTGAACTAGTATTTTTAGAGCCTCAGGCACCCTCATTGAGTAGCAACACTATTCTTGCAGACTTTAGACCGCCTTACTAGTTACCATGACTGGCAAAGACGAGATTTCGACTGCTAAGCCAGCTATGTTTGAGGGCACTCACTTCAAGAGGTGGCAGAGTCAGATAAAAATTTGGCTCACCACTTTAGGATTGATCTCAGCAATTGATGGGTCCACACCCATCTCAAATGATTCTGATGACACTGAGTCTGACGTAGGAGTGTCTAAACCCTCTAGCTCCTCAAAATCAAAAACTCCTAAGGAAATAGACTTTCATTGCTTCCATCGAATTCTAAGCGCTTTATCTGATTCTCTTTATGATATATTCTTTGAATATAAGAGCGCTAAAGAACTTTGGGATGCTTTGGAAGATGAATATGGATGTGATGATGCCGGAATTGAAAGATTCAATTCTTCCTCATTTAATAGGTACTTTATGGTAGATAATAAACCAATGAATGAACAGATCCATGAATTTCAAGAATATATGAGACATATCCAAGCTAAAGGCTCAACCTTTTCTACTGAATATAAGATAGCTTGCCTGATAGATAAACTCCCCCCTTCTTGGTCTGATGTTAAAAATGAGCTTATTCATACACAAGGTGACCTTACATTTGCTCAAGTCTTAAAGAAAATCAGAACAGGAGAAGAAATTAGGCTAAGGTCTAATCCCAAGACTGATTCTAAGGCTAAGGTAAACCTAGTAGAAACATCCCGAGGAAAACCCAAGTCTAATAATCCTCACAAACCCAAGAAGAACTTCTTCAAGAAGAAGAAGAACTTTCACCCTCATCATCAGAACCATCAACACCAGCAAAACCATAGATCTAAAAATTTCAGTCAGACTCAGGATCAACAAAAATTTTGTTTGGTGTGTGGGAGAACAAATCATCTATCCTTCAATTGTTTCCAAAGAAAGAAGGAACCTATCAAGACTCCTTATAAGGGGAAAGGTCCATCCAAACCAGAAGCTAACATGATTCTGAATGGGCCTACCAGTTCCTTCAGGTCTGTGACTTATCAACCTTTAGTTAATATTTCTTGCCATTATGATGACTGGTGGTTGGATTCTGGAGCTAATGTTCATGTTTCATTTGATCGCTCCTATTTTTCAAACTATCAGGAATCATGTGGAGGAGGCATAACCCTAGGAGATGGCTCTTCGGCACAGATTGTAGGAAAAGGAAGAATAGATCTAAAGATGACATCAGGAAAAATTCTGCCTCTTCATGATGTTCTTCACGTGCCGTCAGTTAGGAAAAACTTAGTTAGTGGATCCCTTCTTGTAGCATCTGGATACAAGATTGTAATGGAAGCCAATAAAGTTGTATTTTCCAAGAATGAGTCCTTTGTTGGAAAAGGATTTGTAAAGGATGGTCTTTTTATTCTCAGTACTCTAAACAAAGTGTCGGATCATTCTCTTGTTGTTTCTAATGTAGAATCTTCAAATGTTTGGCATGATAGACTAGGTCATGTGAATCTAGGTTCCCTTAGAAGGATGGTGAACTTAGATCTTATTCCCAAGTCTCCTGTAGATAATAAACACAAAAGTGAGATTTGTGTTCAAGCAAAACATACTAGACTACCTTTCAAATATGTAGAAAGGAATTCTGACCTTCTAGAACTAGTTCATAGTGATGTTTGTGATTCCAATAGAATCTTGACCCGAAGAGGTAGGAAATACTTTGTCACTTTTATAGATGATTGTTCAAAGTATTGCTATACCTACCTTCTGAAAACCAAAGATGAAGTTCTAGATAGATTCAAGGTTTATAAATCTGAAGTTGAGAACCAATTAGAGAAAAAGATCAAGATCATTAGATCTGATCGTGGCGGAGAGTATACCTCAAACGATATGACTAACTTCTATGAAGAACACAGAATAATTCATGAGGTGACTGCTCCGTATTCACCACAATCCAACGGAGTTGCTGAAAGGAAGAATCGCACTCTGTTAGACATGGTAAATGCCATGCTTCTCAGCTCAAGTGCTCCTGATAATTTATGGGGAGAAGCCTTATTAACAGCCTGCTACATCCTAAATAGGATCTCTAGTAAATCAAAGGATAAGACTCCCTATGAACTATGGAAAGGTAGAACTCCTAGAGTCCATTATCTCAAAGTGTGGGGATGTCTAGCAAAAGTAGAAATTCCTGAACCTAAAAAGAGAAAAATTGGACCTAAGACAGTAGATTCTGTGTTTATACGATATGCCTTAGATAGCAATGCCAATAGATTTTTAGTGACTCATTCTGAAGTAAATGAAATCTCTAACAATACCATTATAGAAGCTAGAGATGCAGTTTACTTTGAGAATATATTTCCTTTTAAGAATAGAATTTCCTCCAACCCCACCAGCTCTTTTCTTGCTCCTTCTACTAGTTCCAATTTTCAGCCATATAGTTCACAACCTGAACAAGACTTAGAACCTAGAAGAAGCAAAAGAGGAAGGATTGAAAGAAACTTAGGAAAATGTTTCTTTACTTATTTGATAGAGGGTGATCCCACAACTTACAAAGAAGCAATATCCTCTCCTGATGCACCTTTCTGGAAAGAATCCATCAACAATGAGTACAACTCCATCATGGAGAATAGTACTTGGTATTTAGCAGACCTACCCTTAGGTAGTAAACCCATAGGTTGTAAGTGGATCTTCAAAAGAAAACTTAGAGCTGACGGTACTATAGAGAAATACAAAGCTAGATTAGTAGCCAAGGGTTTCACTCAGAAAAAGGGATTAGATTACTTTGATACATACTCTCCTGTAGCTATGATTGCCTCTATCAGAACACTTCTAGCTTTAGCATCCATTCATAACATGCTAATCCATCAAATGGATATAAAAACAGCATTTTTGAATGGAGATCTAGAGGAAGAAATCTATATGGAGCAACCTGAAGGTTTTATTGCTAAAGGTCAAGAAAAGAAAGTTTGCAGATTAGTAAAATCACTTTATGGCCTAAAGCAAGCTCCCAAGCAATGGCACAGCAAATTTGATAAAGTGATTCTAGAATTTGGTTTCTTGCCAAATGAGTATGACAAATGTATATACTCTAAAAATATTGATGAGAGTTGTGTCATTTTATGCTTGTATGTAGATGACATCCTCATTTTAGGATCAAAACTTGAGTTGATAAATAATACTAAAGATTATTTATCTAGCAAGTTTGACATGAAAGACCTAGGTAAAGCCAACATGATTCTAGGAATGCAAGTGTCTAAATCCAAAGAGAATTATACTCTATCCTTAGTACACTCTATTGAGAAAATGTTAAAAAAAATTCAGTACTTTGATAAGAAACCTGCTCCTACTCCTTTTGACAGCAGTATCATTCTCAAGAAGAATGAAGGTTCACCTGTAGAACAATATAAATACTCTCAGATGATAGATTCTCTTATGTATATAACGAATAGAACCCGACCTGACATCGCATTTGCCGTTGGAAGACTGAGTAGATATACCAGTAACCCAAACCAATCACATTGGTCAGCATTAGAAAGAGTATTTAGATATCTTAAGGGTACTATAGATTATAGACTTCATTATACTAGACACCCAGATATCATAGAAGGTTATTCAGATGCAAACTGGGTTACTGACTCACATGATGTAAAATTCACTACTGGATATGTGTTTACTCTAGGAGGAGCTGCAATCTCCTGGGGCTCATGTTAACAAACTATCATAGCTAGGAGTACAACGGATTCTAAAATGATAGCTTTGGATACTACTTGTACAGAAGCTGAATGGCTTAGAAATCTGATTATGCAAATACTTGTTGCTCATATTCCTGTTCCTGCTGTTTCTATAAATTGTGATAATAAATCTGTTATAGAACTACTAAAATATGATTATGTGAATGCTAAGATGAACAGGCACATGCAGCTGCGCTTCAAGTCAATCAAGTGCCTACTAGGCAAATATGTGGTTCTTGACTATATAAAGTCAGAAAAGAACCTTGCAGACCACTTGACAAAGGGTCTGTCTAGGACATTGATCCTAGAATCATCGAGGGGGATGGGGTTAAGCCCATAAGTAAATCACCAGCAGTGGCAACCCAACCGAGTCTGACTGGAGATCCCAAGAAGCCGGTTCAATGGGTAGAAACAAGCTGAACTTTGGTGACTATTATGGAACACTGACTCAGGGATTAAATTCTCATAAACTAATGCCCAAGTGGCTGTACGAGGTTGTACAATGATATCCTATCCTTATGGTGACAGTGTTCCGGTGTGATATGGTCAGGATGAGTTTCAAACTCTTAATAAGTCCAAGCATTATATGCAGGGTTGATACCTATCACCAACCCTTGAGGACTTACCTATATGAGAGGTCGTGAAGGCCGCGACTATGGGTCAGGGCGAACCCAGACAACTCTCATGAATATGGGAAAAGTGCGCATGGTCAATCAAAGCGCCGTCCCGATAGACCCAAGAACCTCTAGCGTACTATGTGTGCTATTCTCTGAATCTGATTCAAGAAGTCTGATTCAAGGCATAGTCCATCAAGCACTTCTTCAAACAAAGACAATAGTCACTATGTGAGATTCAAGGCTGTAGTCCATCTCATCTATGCATAGTATATACTTGTCCAGAAATTCTCTATTCGCATTCCTTGTTACCTATGTTTTCAGAACTTGGTTTTTGGGGGGGGGGATTGTTGACTGTGTGTTCTCACACATAGATAGCAAACCCAACTTCCTAAAGACATGCTCTTGATCCACTTTTTTCTCAACCCATTCTTCCTCTTGAACTATTCCCAGCCACTTGTTTTTTCATGTTGGCTCCTTAATGGGAGGGTGACTCATGAATTGTGGCTCAAATTTAGCCTTTAGTTGAGATTGGTAACCTATTTATACCACCCTCCTCTCAATTGATTAGTTAGAGAGATAGAAAAAAGCCTTCAAAAGTTCACTCTTCCTTTGATCCAAAAATCAAAAGGAAATATCTGTTCCACCTCCATTCTCTTCCTTGTTTCGTTCTGGGCAAGGCTAAGTTCGGGTCGCATCTCTCGAAGTTGTGTGCGACAACGAGAAGCCGGTAGTACTGGAGGTTTTACCACTAGGAGCATCTGAGAACAGTCTGCACATAGACCTCGGATCAACTCTTAGGGCAGTGCGTTCAGCACGACTTTTCCATAGGCCGGTAACTCTGAACTCATTTTTGTTTTAGTTGTATATTTGCTGAAAGAAACAGAAAGAATGTTTAATTATTGCTAACAGGTTCATCGTCGTCGCTGGACGGGAATTATTAGAGTGGGAGTTGAGTGGAGTGGAGAAGAGAAAAGAAAGAGTTTAAGCATTAATATGTCGAATTATAAAATTTAGCGCCTAATTTTATTTTATTTTCCATTCTTTTTTCTATTATATCCTTCTAGCCTATGTATGATAGGTTCATTGTCCGATATAGGAGGAAGGATATCAAAATTTTCTAATTGTACATCTCAGACTTAAACTCTGCGTTGGTATAAAATAAATATAGAATCTAAACACTAATCAGCCCTTATTTATACTTAGTACAGAGGTACATACTACTTAGATTGATCTAACAGAATATTCTTTTAATTTTTTTTATATATAATTATCTAAATATTCATGTTAAATATAATAAATAATATTAATTAGTAAATATAGGTAAACATCTTTTTGAAACAAAAAAATTACCATAAAATCTCAACTTTTTCAAGCAAATATATTTGATTAGCTTTAAGTATTACTTTTACATTCATTAGGGCTATGTAAAAAAAAAAAATCTAATGGGCTTTTGCCCTACTAGACCTAATAAAAAGAACCAGATCTAATGGGCATATGCCGTTGGACCGTCCCGTGAAACTGGACTTCCATGTCGACAACAATATGATAACTTTTCCTAAATTAGCATGTCAACTTTCATAAGTATTAAGCATCCCACTTTTTATAATTTAATAGGATAATCTATACTACATTTAATAGGAAAAGTTAAATTTTATTGTAGATTTTTTTTTCCCAAATATATTCTTACCTGTGTTTATCGATTAATAATGTTCATTAAGTTAATAGGAACAGTTAAATAATAACATGAACTGTTTTTTAGTTTTTTTTTTAAGTAATATTTGCAACAGTTATCTTTTAGTCTTACTAATAATAATATATAAAATACATGCATCACTAGTTTTCATAATCCTGAAACCAAATTATCTTTAGGGAGAATCTATTTCGAATCAAACCAAACCACTAAGTCATCATAAATCAATTTATCTTTTATTTCCAAAAGACGGTCTATATCAAAGCATATTTCAAATTAATTTGAAGATCAAATTGTCAATTATTGTCAGCTCCAATCCTTATTCAAAAATAATTAAAATTTTCAGAATTTACCTGATAAAAAACAAACTAAAACTAGCCCAAAAATAAAGTCTATGACTAAAAAAAAAAATTGCGACAGTACAACCGTCGCCAATCTGTACGAATTAGGTCATCGCCAATGTGTACATATTAGGTTATTGCCAAGATGTTAGTGGCAGGCCGAATGGATCGACTGCTCAACATTTCGTTTGTCGACACCTTCATTTTCACGCTTTTCTGGCAGCTAAATTAGCAACTGAAGAGCGAGTTCTAGTGAATCTAGATTTGCATAGAGATAGATTGAAAAAACAAGTTACAAATAATTAAGGTTGTGCTTTTTTAGTAAAATAATTTCAAATTTTCGACAGTTTTAACTTTCCATAAGAAAATTTCAAATTTGTATGGACTTTTTTAGTAAAATAATTTCATTGAATTAATTTTTTTTCGACGTTATTTGGATTTTTTTTATGAGAACTATTTTTATAATAAATTTTTCATCAATTGTAGTGTTTGATAACTTATATTTTGGATATAATTAATTTTCGAAAAACTATCATTTTTGTATTTTTCTTCAAAATAGTGGAAAATAAACTGATCCAACTCATAGAAAGATATTATTTTCCATAAAAAGTAACTATTTTTTTTAAAAAATTTAATGACAATAAAACATCAAAATTAAATTTTCCATAAAATAATATTATAATTTTAAGAATTTTTTTTCCTAATAAGATAATTTTGCAAAATTAATTAATTTATTTTTCATATATATTTTTCACCTTATAATCATCAAATGCATCCTACATATATATTTTCCACCGCGCAATTAAACGAAGCAACACGTATCCATGGAAGCACATATATACATACAGTATATTCTCTTCATTACAACACTTCCTACATGCATGGATAACTAAAATATCAACAAACAAGCACGCTCATTAGCTATTACATGCATAACGGAAAGATCATCAACAACAACAACATAATTCTCTCTCACCTTCACAAGAATTACATGGATAATTTCATTACATTTCCAGACTTCCCAGTTCACAAACTTTGTGCTCAGAAACTCGATCGGTCAAGCATGAGAAGTAATTTGGACAGAATTAGCACATTGAGTGAGCCTGTAAAATATTTTCAACTTTTGTTAGTATATGAGGTTAAAAACTGAAATGACATGCTACTCAGAGTGTTATAAGTTACTTGTTACTTAGTAATTAACAAATATGTGGAAATCATAATTAACAAATCTATGGAAAAATTAATTGGTCTTTCCAGCACCCGTGTATATATATATTATACATAGTTTTATATCATAGAGCATCAACGGTCTTCATTGCCAAATCTATTGGTATATTTGCTCTTGAAGTTTACGTGTACTAGAACCTATTGTAATTACAACTGTAGAGAGAGTATTTTTTAAAATAAAATTTTTAATTAGACTTTAATTATTATATAACTTATTTGGAGATGAGATGATAAATAATTGTTTGGTAGCATATAATAAAAAAAGATGTATTAGATATCATTGACAACAAAAATATATAATACTAATTATAAAAATATTTATTATTATTTTAATAGTAACTGTAGTGTCTCTTAGATAAAAAAAAAATTGTTTAAGCCACCCATAAATGATGGGAGGAAAGCCATAGCAAAACAGTACTATTGTACATGCAAAACCCAAAACAACCTTTTCATACTATCCATATAATCGCCAATATTGATGGAAAAGATTAAAAAAAATTTTAATATAAATTTATTTATTTTTAACAAAACCTAGTTACAGAAATAAGCTGATTGTTTAATTTTTGAAAAACATTAATATAAAATTGGTCAAAACTCTTAAAATTAAGAAGAGAATAAACAACTACCTATATCTATTCTACTATATAATACCAAAAGTAGATTTTACCGTGGTAATTTTATTTCCAAAAATATCATTAATTATATTTACTAATTAAAATTAATAGGGGTATCTAGATAAATACAAAAATTATCCTTTGATATTTCTAATTATATCAACTATTAAATGCATCGACTATCTAACATGAGCATTGAAAAATAGATTTTGTTTGCATCATTCGTTTATTTAAAAATGAACAAAATTTGACTATAAGTATCTTTTAATCTTTTAAAATATTTTTTAGTCTTTCTAATAATAAATACGTATGCATATATGCTAGTCCAATAATAATTCCTAAGCACCATTAGACGACTAGAGTATTTCAAATTTTTGATTCACTCATCTAACCGCACCTCATGGCAAGGCAACTATAATGACCCCAAATTAAGCACACACCATGAAAGAATGAAAGAGTGTGGAGGTTGGTAGGCAATAATTGAATAATTATTAACTGAATAATATTAATGATCACTTCAAAATATTTTTTAATTATTATTTTTATGTGACAGCTGAAGTAACAAATTAAATAGTATTATTCGATATCTAACATAACAGTTAACATAATAAATTTTAACAAAAAAAATAATCATCCAAATTTTATTAATATTAATATTAATTATAAATTTAAATTTATTATGTTAGGTATTACATTAAACGTTACGTTGACTGTCACATAAAAAATAAGAAAAAAATAATGTGAAGAAACACTTTCGCACGCATGCATGCAATAACGAGTTAAACCAATTAACGTCAACCAAATTAAGTGGAGCAACAAGTACACCTAACAAAAAAAAATTGACACATGAAGGAAAGGAGAGGAGAGGAGGAAATGCAAACCACCCACTCACTCACTCAGCATGATGATCTTGCTCAATTTTGACAAATTCATCGACACGTAGCAAAGGAGAAGTGGACACTGAAAATTGCACTACTAGTGGTGGCAGATCAAGTACGATCCAGATACATCTATGTACGCACTAGTCTAGTCTAGTCTAGTATATATACCCATGCACACTATATATATATATACCACCAAACTTCAACTCAATTTCTTATATAGTCGTAGTCTTCTTCTCTTCCTAAGCTATATTCGATCTCAACAGCTAGCAATGGCTTCCACTAGGCTTCTTGCATTTGGCTTCCTACTTCTCATCACCGTTCATCTCACCACCGCCAGAATATTAGGCAGAAATGGCAATGGCGGTGGCGCATCAGATCTGGGATCCGGATCCGGATCCGGCTACGGCTCGGGGAGCGGCTATGGGCGCGGCGAGGGTGGTGGAAGGGGCGGAGGCGGAGGCGGTGGCGGTGGCGGAGGGGGAGGTAATGGATCCGGTTACGGATCGGGTTCTGGATACGGGTCGGGTTCCGGGTATGGAGAAGGCGCGGGGGGACGTGGTGGTGGTGGCGGCGGCGGTGGAGGTGGAGGTGGAGGTGGGGGTGGCAATGGTAGTGGGAGCGGGTCGGGTTACGGATCCGGCAGTGGATCCGGGTATGGAGAGGGTGGCGGAGGAGGTGGGGGCGGTGGTGGAGGTGGTGGTGGAGGGGGAGGTAACGGTTCGGGTTATGGATCTGGGTATGGATCCGGGTATGGAAGTGGAAGTGGGGGTGACGACTACTACCCTTAAATAATTAATATATTGGTCACTTTGGAATTAGGATGATGCTACATGAATAAGTTGTGTGTCTATATTTTATTTTGTTACATTTGACGTACAATAATATATTGTAATAGCTCAATAAGGAATCTTACTATAATTATGAAATAATTGTGTGAAATATACTTGTGGAATAATTAAGCACAGTTTTCTCTATACTTTCTAATCAAATTATACTATACTTGAGGATCCTGTGCTTCCTTGATGTTAGGACCATCCTTCTCTTTTATCTTCAATGTAATCAGGACCTTGGGGCAGCCGCAGCCGCAGAATCATAATTTTCTATTTTTTTTAATTAAATAAATATTGTATCAGTATTATCATGTCCATATTTTATTGCAGAACCATGTCTAACATACTAAAAAATTATAATTATGGCAAAAAAATATTTAGTTTGTCATCGTACTAATTAATCTAACCTGCATTCAGAAAGAGGAGGGCCGGATTGGAATATACGTATTCATTTAATCAGTGTAATTTTTTGTGGAAGAACAAAAATTGTTTATAAGATCAAAACTCCAAAATAATGGTCTAAGTTGAGGTTTATTTTGCTTAGTCCAAAAAATTTCTAATTCCAGTAACCCCAAATCTTAAAAAAATTATTCTCACCATTGGATTGGAGTCACACCAGCCTACTAGCGACTCCGTCCATGCCTTCAGAGTTTGTCTATCTTGTTGGGAAAAACAAGACCTTTCCCGTCTTTGTGATGAGATGAAAATATAAAATAGAAATGGAAGAGAAGCAAAAAATAAGAGAGATACACACACAAGATTTACCGAGGTTCGGCTCAATTTGAGCCTACGTCCTCACCCGCTCCTTCTTCGCATTTTTCACTATAATCAAATGAAAGATTACAAAGAGCTCTTCTCTCAAGTTGGTACAACTTCACTTGAGGATCACTATCTCTCTCACTCACTTGAAAAGAATTACAAGTGTGAGGATTATAAGTTGTGTGTTTTCTAACCTTCACCATCTCCCCTCTATTTATAAGGAGGATAAGCCTCTTGGGTACACCACTCTATGTATGGAGAAGTCCAAAGGGCAGCCCTTTCATCTCCCAAGATTAGTCCTTCCATCTTCCAATGCATGGAGAAAGGCAATACATCATTATTGCATGCAAGATGAATACATGCAGAATATGAACAGATAGCCTACTTTCGAGAGCCATAACTTCTTCAATACACCTCAGAATGATCTGGTTCAAAGCTGGAAAGAAAGAGAAAACTTTTTTCAACAACTTTTGCGTTGAAGACCGAGCCTAATTATGCCTGCAACAGCTCCGAAAACGGCTCCCAAAACTGTATCTAGTCACATAAACTGCATCCAGAAAAATGGCTAAGTACTTGGCCGAACCCAACCATTGGGTGACCGATTTTCATGGATCAAATCCATATTGGTTCATCATGGGGATGGACCCCGTTCCCATCAATCTCCCCCTCCATCCACATGAGGAGAGAGGTTTTCAAACAGTAGTCATACCTGCCTTCCTTCGGCAGAAGTCATGCTTCTCTTTTGGTAGAGGCTTCGTCATCATGTCCGACGGATTTTGGCTTGTATCAACCTTCTTAATGTGCATCAGTTGATTCTCCAAAGCATCTCGGATCCAGTGATGGCGTACGTCGATGTGCTTTGTCCTTGAGTGATATGTAGCGTTTCTACTCAAGTCGATGGCGCTCTGACTGTCACAGTAAAGAGTGTACTTCTCTTGCTTGAGCGATAACTCCTTTAGGAAGTTCTTCATCCACAAGAGCTCCTTGCTAGCTTCTGTGGCAGCGATATATTCAGCTTCTGTGGTGGATAGAGCGATACACTTTTGCAGCTTTGATTGCCATGATACGGCTCCCCCTGCAAAGATAAATAAGTATCCAGATGTGGACTTTCTTTTGTCCAAGTCACCTGCCATATCAGAATCAGTGAAACCCTCCAAGATAGGTCTGCCATCTCCAAAACATAAAGAATATTTAGAAGTTTCTCTAAGATATCTTAGGATCCATTTTACTGCTTCCCAATGTTCTTTACCCGAATTGGCAAGAAAATGGCTTACCACACCAACTGCATGTGCTATGTCGGGTCTTGTACAAACCATGGAGTACATCAAGCTTCCGACGGCTGAGGCAAATGGAATGCTCCTCATCTCCTCCTTCTCCTTCTCTCTTGAAGGACTTTGTTGTGAGCTTAGCTTAAAATGAGCTGCTAGCGGTGTGCTGACCGGCTTGGAGTTCAACATATTAAACTTCTCCAGAATACGTTCAATGTATCTTTCTTGCGATAGCCACAACTTTTTCGCATTTCTGTCCCGAGAGATTTTCATTCCCAATATATGTTGTGCCGCTCCTAAGTCCTTCATGTCAAAGGACTTGCTCAGCTCTTTCTTCAACCTGTCAATTTTAGACATATCTTTTCCAACAACAAGCATATCGTCAACATATAGAGAGAGAATAATGAAATCATCATCAGAGAACTTTTGGATATAAACACAATGATCTGCAGATGTTCTTTTATACCCATGGTCAAGCATAAAAGAATCAAACCTTTTATACCACTGTCGCGGTGCCTGCTTGAGCCCGTACAAGCTTTTCTTTAATTTGTAAACCAACTGTTCTTTGCCTTTTACCTTGAAACCCTCTGGCTGCTCCATATAGATTTCTTCTGCCAAATCACCATGGAGGAATGCAGTCTTCACATCTAACTGCTCAACTTCAAGATCTTGAGAAGCGACAAGACCAAGAATAACCCGAATAGAAGACATCTTTACAACAGGAAAAAATATTTCTTCATAATCAATACCTTGCTTCTGACTGAAACCTTTCACCACGAGGCGAGCTTTGTACTTGACTTGGTCATTTCCTTCATTCTTGATTTTGAACACCCATTTGTTCTTCAATGCTTTTCTGTTCTTCGGTAGCTCCACCAAGTCATAAGTGTGGTTCTTATGCAAGGAATCCATCTCCTCTTGCATGGCTTTCTTCCACTTGGTATGATCTTCATGTACTTGTGCTTCATGGAAACTTTCTGGTTCACCTGCATCTGTCACCATAGTATATTCTGAAGTAGGATATCTGGTTGAGGGTTGTCGATCTCTATCCGACTGTCTCAACTGAGGTGCTTGTAGCTGATCCATATGAGGTGGCTCTGCATGTTCATGCTCCCCTTGATCAAAACCTGGGGAACCTGTAATTTCTTCTTCTTCCTGCACATCTTGAAAATCATTATTTTCTAACATAGGAGAAGGTAAAACAACCGGTGTGGAGATTGGATCTGGGACGATGTGAGTGTTTTGTGGCTCCTCTTCTTTTTCAAAATCAGTAAGTGTTTTATCTTCACAAAATACAACATCCCTGCTCCTTACAATTTTCTTGTTTTTAGGATCCCACAACCTATATCCAAATTCATCATTTCCATATCCCAAGAAGATGCATGGAATTGATTTGTCATCAAGTTTTGTTCTTTTCTCCTTAGGTACATGCACAAATGCTTTGCACCCGAACACACGCAAGTGGGAATAGAAAATATCCTTTCCACTCCAAACCCTTTCAGGAATATCTCCATCCAAAGGAACTGAGGGGGACAAATTTATCAAGTAGCAGGCTGTTCGTACTGCTTCTCCCCAAAATATTTTTGGTAATTTAGCTAAGGATAACATACTCCTTATTCTTTCCACAATTGTGCGGTTCATTCTTTCTGCAACCCCATTGTGTTGTGGTGTGTGTGGGATAGACTTTTGGTGTCTAATGCCATATTTAGAGCAATAGTCTTCAAACATCCTTGAAGTATACTCACCACCATTATCCGTGTGAATACACTTCAAGAGCTTTCCGGTTTCTCTTTCAACTTTGGTATGAAAATCTTTGAAAACTTCAAAGACTTGATCTTTGGCTTTTAGGACATACACCCATACTTTTCTAGATGCATCATCAATGAAGGTCACAAAGTAGGAGGCACCACTAAAGATTTTTACATTTATGGGTCCGCATACGTCCGAGTAGACTAAGTCCAATATGCCGGTTTCCTTTTTGTTATAGTTTTTAACAAAAGCTACCCGATGTTGTTTTTCAATTAAGCAATGATCACAGTGGGATAATGATATACCTTGCATGGATGGAAGTAGTTGCCGCCTTGCGAGAGTTTGTAGTCCTTTCTCGCTCATGTGGCCAAGCCGCTTGTGCCACAAATCCATAGAGGTACCTTCCACTGTTCCAAGTCCATCATTCTCCAAGTGGAACTGAGTTTTGTAGAGAGTGCAACACTTCTTTCCTCTCGCAAGTACAAGTGAACCTTTGGTAAGCTTCCAACATCCTTTATCAAAGTTGCTTGTGTATCCTTCTTCATCAAGCTTGTCGGTGGAGAGAAGATTAAGACGAAGATCGGGCACAAATCTAACATCTTTTAGAACCATCTTTGTTCCAATGTTAGTGGTAACACAAATATTTCCAATGCCAAGAATTTGAGAAGAGTTTTTGTTACCCATTTTTACCGTCCCAAGGTTACCTTCACGAAGCGAAGTAAAGTAGTCCTTCCGGGGAGTAGCATGGTAGGAGGCACCAGAATCAATCACCCATTCCGAGTCTTGGCAAGTGAGATTTGTACAGTCTTCTTCACATGCCGAGAAAAGCATAATTTCATTGTCAATGGCAACGGCTGCACTTTCAGTCTTTTCTTGCTTCTCATTGGTCCTTCCTTCCTTTTGTTCTCGCTTGAGCTTGCGGCATTCCCGTTTTATGTGTCCACTCTTCCCGCAGTGATAGCAACTGATGTCCTTTCTAGCCTTTGATTTCCCTCTTGACTTATCACGATTCTGAGGATATCGGCTTTTGCTCCTCCCCCTATTCTCGGTAACAAGAGCATGAGAATAGGAGGATCCGGATGACTTTCTTCGAATTTCTTCATTCAAGAGGTTGCTTGTAACTTGGTTCATGGATACAACTCCGTCAGGTGCTGAGTTGCTAAGAGACACCACCAGAGTCTCCCAACTGTCTGGCAACGAGCTAAGCAAGAGAAGGGCTTGAAGCTCGTCGTCCAACACCATCTTCATGGCTACAAGTTGATTCACAATACTTTGAATTTCATTTAGATGTTCAGATATAGAGTCACCTTCTTTGAACTTGAGATTGACAAGCTTCCGAATCAAGAAAGCTTTGTTGCCGGCGGTCTTCCTCTCGTAGAGATCTTCAAGTTTCTTCCACAAGCTATTCGCCGAAGTCTCATTTGACACATGGTGGAATACGGTGTCATCCACCAATTGTCGAATGGTGCCAATAGTCTTCCGGTCGAGCTTCTTCCAATCTTCTGCCGTCATAGACTCCGGCTTGGAAGATACTCCTTCAACCGGTGCATAGAGGTCCTTGCAATAGAGAATGTCCATCATCTTCGCCTTCCATATCATCCAATTGCGGCCATTCAAGCTAATCATACGAACGCCGCCGATGGGAGTCTCCATCTTAACACAAGAAGATTAGCAACCTGGCTCTGATACCACTGTTGGAAAAAACAAGACCTTTCCGGTCTTTGTGATGAGATGAGAATATAAAATAGAAATGGAAGAGAAGCAAAAAATAAGAGAGATACACACACAAGATTTACCGAGGTTCGGCTCAATTTGAGCCTACGTCCTCACCCGCTCCTTCTTCGCCTTTTTCACTATAATCAAATGAAAGATTACAAAGAGCTCTTCTCTCAAGTTGGTACAACTTCACTTGAGGATCACTATCTCTCTCACTCACTTGAAAAGAATTACAAGTGTGAGGATTACAAGTTGTGTGTTTTCTAACCTTCACCATCTCCCCTCTATTTATAAGGAGGATAAGCCTCTTGGGTACACCACTCTATGTATGGAGAAGTCCAAAGGGCAGCCCTTTCATCTCCCAAGATTAGTCCTTCCATCTTCCAATGCACGGAGAAAGGCAATACATCATTATTGCATGCAAGATGAATACATGCAGAATATGAACAGATAGCCTACTTTCGAGAGCCATAACTTCTTCAATACACCTCAGAATGATCTGGTTCAAAGCTGGAAAGAAAGAGAAAACTTTTTCCAACAACTTTCGCGTTGAAGACCGAGCCTAATTATGCCTGCAACAGCTCCGAAAACGGCTCCCAAAACTGTATCTAGTCACAGAAACTGCACCCAGAAAAATGGCTAAGTACTTGGCCGAACCCAACCATGGGTGACCGATTTTCATGGATCAAATCCATATTGGTTCATCATGGGGATGGACCCCGTTCCCATCATATCTAACAAATGAAAATGAAAATAAAAATACATGCAAACTTTTGTTACGTTATTTATAGTATTACAAACATTCCATCTGCTGTAAATGTTATAACACCCCTCCAAATATCCTGTGCAAATTCTATTGCCACCAAAATAGCTCCAAACATAACTTATGAGTCTATGACAATATTTATTATAACCAAAATAGCTCAGCAGCAAACATTATTTGTATTTGTTCCAATATTGTTGCATCCCTGCCTATAACCCCGAGGGATCGATTTGAATTTCCTCTCCTTTGTTCTCCATATATATTTAGTTTTTCTATTTAAATTTAGATCCATGCAGGCCAATTTTCTTATACCCAGATGCAACATATAACAAAATAAAAATAGAAAAGGAGGGTCAAATATATTGGCTGCAAAAACATTTTAGTTCTCTCAATTTGATTGCATTGCTCCTACATTTGTTTCTATTAAAAGAAAGAAAATTAAGAAGTGGTAGACCCCCAGTGTTCACCTAAACCAATCTTTTGTGCAGGGTTGACTATGGAAGTGGATTTCCTTATCAGTGGGCCTAACGTATGAACGGTGTGTGTAGCTCCAAAGTTGTCGCAATTGAACACTAAACAATTTGATTGTAAAGTACTAAGAAATTATTCAGTGAGTCGAGTTTATCATAAATTTTGATTCTCTTTCACACACACACACATATATATATATGGAAAATAATTAAGACTCGTGTTGAGTCCGACTCACTGAATAATTTCTCGTAAAGCAGACACAATCGATCCAGAGAGTTGGGTTATTCAATCTGTTAGCCTAGCTTGAGCAAAAGCTCAATTTTCTTCTTTTTTTAGTCCCACATCGGATGGGCCAACTCCTCCTTGTGTACATATATTAGTTCCTCTTCTTTGCTTTCTTAAAGTTGTTGTGTGGGGAACCCCTTGGGCCACATGCGCGCGTCGCCGACGCCGTCCGACCCGCCTCGGCTAAGTTAGGTTCGGTTCGGCGCGCGTAACGGGTGCGGGTACGCGCCCACATCTGCGGACGCTGAATGCCGATTCGATTTCCTCTTCGGATTTGTGTCCAGGTTCATTCTCTCCTTCTCCTGTGTAACGGCTGAATTAATAGAAAATTAATTCAGACCGTTACATATTGTATGGTTTCTTATATATATGACTGGTTTTCTTTGTAAACATTATCAGAATTTTTTTCCTCAAAATAATTGCTGCCAACATTCTGTTATGTCCAATCTTCGTCGTTTCACTCGTCTCCAAGCTCTGGGCAGAGCTAAGTCCTGGTCGTTCTCGCCAAGTCGTGTGCGGCTATGAGATACCGGTAGTGCGGGGGTTTTACCACTAGGAGCTTTGGGAAATGTCTGCACACAGATCCCGAATCAATTCTTAGGGCAGTGCTTCATGCACGATTTTTCCAGAGGCCGGTAACATCAGTCTATTTTAATTTTTTATTCACAAAGTTTTCAATAACAAAACGACTATTTTTCTAACATTCTAAGAGTTGATTCGTATGTTAGAATTGTTCATCTAAATCTTACTAGAAAACTTCTGAAATATTGTTAATATACCATTATTTATTCGCTGCTAAAGAGAAAAAAAATTTAACCGTTTATTATATATATTTTTCACATAAATTAGGTTAATATTTGTTGCATATTCTTGCTGCATAACCGGATATATTTTTTTGGACATTGTTAATTCATAATATTGTAGCAACATATTATTGGCACAGTAACATAAAATTTTCTGGAACAAACTTGTAAACCCCCTGATTTTTCAAAAAATTTTTTTAATGGATTTTCACAATTTTCTGGATTTTTCTGAAATTTTTAACTAATTAAAACTAAGATATTTTAATTTTAAATGATTTTTAAATGATGTTAAATAATATTAAAATATTATGAAAATAATATTTTCTGGTGTAAAATAAAAAATTAGACTTAGGGTAATTTTCCTGGATTTTATTGGACCCCGGAAGCAATTTTAAAGACCTAAAAACCAAATTTTAAAATAAACCCATTTAAACCCTGAAATAAATCCGGTTTATTTCAAATAAACCGAACCAACCCGAACCGGACCCGGTTCAATTGAACCGACCCAGACACTGCGGGTCGGATCCGGGTCTAACCCGTCGACCCGAAACCGTCAGACCCGAACCCGCATTTATTTCTTTAGCGGATCGGGTCGGATCCTATCCGCCCGACCCGACCCGGCTCAGCCCGACCAGAAACCCCTAAACCTAACCCCCGACTGTGGCGATTCTCGGTCGCCGCCCTCCGCCGTTTCGCCTCCCTGGCGCCGCTCCGGCTACCGCAACGGTCGCCGCTCCGCTGCCCCGACCCCTCGCTCTGCGTCACGCACCGGTCGTGTCACGCCCCAGTCCCAAAAATGCCGAGGGACTAGAGAAGCGTGGCAATGGCCAGCAGCACGCACCAATGGATAACCCAATTTAATGGATCCATCAGGGCATGCTTAAGCTGTAGTCTAACAGAAAATAGAGCAATGTTACAGGTCACAGACTAATCTAATCTCATCCACAACAGATAATCACAGATTAAATGCCAGAAATAATGGAATAGAATAACTATCAATCTCACTAAATATCTCGGTGAACAATCGAGATTATGTCTGTTACATCAATGCAAATAGACAGGAAATAAACAACTGGAATTAGAAATAACTGACTACATACAGCCACTGCTCATGAGAAGTCCTCTGGTACGATCTCGTCCTCAGATCCTGGTACAGCTCCTGGAAGTGCTCCTGTACGGCGTATCTCTGGATGGTTCTCTTCGGCTATACCTGGGGACATAGTCCATTCCAGGTCCTCAGGGGACATAGCAAGGTACAGATAATACAAGCCAAAATATAAGCAGTGCAGAAATAAATAAGCAATAGGGTGAACTATATAACCAGCTAAGTGATATGCAGTATGAGAGCAGTACAGGAAACTCAGGCTGAAACTATTACAAGCTCTGTGTCGGGGAACCGGTAGCAGTGATATCATGTAGTTGTCTAGCTCGTAGTGAGACTTAAGACGCCGGCATAATATAACATCAACCTGTAGCCTGTGTGTCTCTCCCCACCCAATGTAATCACGCATATCATGACCATAATGTCTCATGTCCATGTCAGCGGGATTATAGCAAATGTAGCAAGTCATAATGTCAATAAAATATCTCTGTCAAGTCCTGCATCCTATACAGAATCACCATGAATGTCTCAGGAAGACTCTGTCTCATGAATAGTGTCAAGTGTCCTGGGTTCCGGAGTACTTATTAAGACAAGTACGAGCATTATCGGGTCTTGATATCCATCTCTATGTGACGTTACACAACTCCGCGTACGGAGTTGGCACCCGACTGGTAATCGGACGCTAAGTACGCCACTCGGTCCTAGGTTTTAACAGTTAAACGGGTTTATATGCATTTAAACAAGAATTCAGGCAAGTTCTATAACAAGAATTACTATAATTTGGCAAGCTTTACTTGCCCACTGATGTATAAACAAGTCAAGGAAAATAGTAGCAAGCTGCAGAGTTTGGCAAGGTACACTTGCCTGTGGTTCCGGCTCTGATTTCGGCTCTGACTTCAGTTGGAATTGCAGGCGGTACTCCGGTTGCTGAAACAAACATCACCATCAGATCCAGAAAATATCAATCAGCTAGAAACGTCTGTCCTTGGGTCCAATTTGAAGACAAGAGCAGAAACGGCAGTTTCGGGTCAAAATGGGGTCCACATGCGGGCCCGCTTTGCACCGAAAAACATGTCAGGGTCAAAGGTCTCCAAATTCCCCAAACTTAGTGACAACAGGTCAGGAACGATGATACGAACCCAACGGAACTTCCAGAATTGGATTCCGATGAGCCGAACACAAAATCGTCCGTCGAGCGGGGCCTGTGGGGCCCACGACACGCGATTTCGTCAACGTTCTCAGAATTGAACCAAACTTGACCCACAGGACCAGCGTATCGCTACGAGTCCGATGGCGTAAGTTTTGTCTCGATCCGACGTGTGTACACAAAGTTAGGGCACGTTCCAGAAAGTACGGATACGGGGCGATGTCCGCGGATACGCGTTGATTCCGGTGTGCACGCACACCCGAATCAGCTTCCACGAAATCCCACACGTCCGTATCGACGAGGCGCACGTATCTGTGAAGACCGCACGCGACCAAGTCGTCCCGTTTGGCGGGACGTACTCGGTTCTGGGGTAAAACAGGGTCTGGGTTTTTCCTGTTTTTGGATCGCGGTGTACGATCACCACAGGATGCGATGTCCCGAACAGTTTATCCGGACACCGAGAGGGTCATACAGGCTTCGTAACGCAATTTGCGGAATAAAAAACGGAACTACGAGCAAAAAGTTACACGCACCTGAAGGGGACCCAAAAACCGGGATCAGAATCGTGTCCGACACGTGTCCGTCACGTGTCGGATTCGAGAATCGAATCTAGGGTTAGGGTTCAGCCCTGCGGCGGTCGGAGGCTCGCCGGAGGGAGGCTGGAGGCGGTCGGGGGCTTCGTCGGAGGCGGTCGGGGGCTTCGCCGGAGGCGGCCGGGCTCGCTGGCGGGGCAGCGGCGTGCGGCGCGGGGTGGTCGGAGCTGCCGGCGCTGCTGCTGTTCGTCGCCGGGGGAAACGAAGAGGAGGGGAGGAAGGAGGAGGACGGGGGAGAGGGAGCTGCGGGCAGGGCGGACGGCCGGGCGGGGCGGCGCCCTGGCGGCTCTGGTGGTGGACGCCGCGGGGAGGGGAGCCGGAGAGGGGAGAGCCTAGGGATTTATAGGGCTGGGGGAGGCCGGCTAGGCGGAGGAGGTGGCGGAGAAGACGGAGCCGCGGGGGTCGTGGGGTGAGGCGCGGGCGGAGAGGGCCGGAGGCGGCGGCTCCGCCGGGAGACTCGGGGCTAGGGCAGATCGTGGGGGAGGGATAGTCAGCCGGGTCGGGTCGGGCGACGGTTCGGGTCTAGCCGACCCGCCCGACCCGCTAGGCCGGGGCTGGGCCGGGTTTGGGCCCACCGGGCCGGGCCGGGCTCTGGTGGGCTTAGGGTTTTATTTATAAAAAAATAAATAATTAAATTTAAATCATTAATTAATTAAATAATTAATTAAATAATTAATTAAATAATTATTTTTAGTTGTTTAAAAATAGGTCCGGGGCCCAATAAATTCCAGAAAAATTGCCCTAAGTCCAGTTTTCCATTTTACATCCAAAAATATTATTTCCATAATATTTTAATATCATTTATTATCATTTAAAAATCATTGAATAATTAAAATCCTATTTTTAATTTACAGAAAAATTCCAGAAAATTCCAGAAAATTGTGAAAAATCCAAATTTGAAAATCTTGAAAAAAATCAGGGGGTTTACAGGCGGCCCGTCCACCTCCCTCTCCACCTCTATAAAACCCCTCCTCCTCCGCCCCATCTCCCCGTCGTCTCCACCCTCTCCCGTCTCAGCTCCGCCCCGCTCGAACCGTCTTCCCCGACGAGCCGCCTCCGGCTGAACCCTCTCCCCGCAGCCTCCAGCCTCCGCGAGCAGCACCCCAAGCCGACCTCGCCAACGCCCTCACTCCAGCGCCGTGCCCAGCCCGACCCCGCAGCAGCTCCGGCAAGCTCGCCTCTGCCTCCCCTCCTGTGCAGCACCCGAGCGCCGCCTCGAGCCACCGGCGCCGTCCCCGAGCGTCCCGCAGCCTCGCCTGAGCCGTCCCCGGCCGTCTCCGCTCTCCTCCGGCGAGCACTGGTGCACAGAACCCTAACCCTAACCGGATACAGCAGCATAGTACCCGGACACAGTGGACACAGTGTCGTGTCGCCTCGCGAACACGAGAAAATCTCGTTCTATGTAGCCCTGTTCAGGTAACCCGTTCTCTCTCCTCGTTGCTCCATTTTCCGTTCCGTCAGTTGTGACTCGTAGACAGCGTAACCCTCTCGATGCCCGTGCAGCCCGCTTAGTGTGTCGCGTCCTGTGGCGATCGCGAACCGTGATCCAAAAACAGGAAAATAAATATCCCATTTTTTATGGAACTGAGTGCGCCCAGCCAAACGGGACGACTTGGTCGCGTGCGGTCTTCACGAAAATATGCGCGCCGTTGATACGGACGTGCAGAATTTCACAGAAGTTAATTTGGATGTGCGTGTACACCGGAATCAACGCGTATCCGCCGACAACGTTCCGTATCCGTCTGTTCTGGATCTCGTTGTAACTTTGTGTACACACGTCGGATCGAGACGAAACTTACGCCATCGGACTCGTAGCAATATGCTGGTCCTGTGACCCAAGTTTGGTTCGATTCTGAGAATGTTGACAAAATCGCGTATTGTGGGCCCCGCGGCTCCACTTGACGTGCGATTTTGTGATCGGCTCATCGGAATTCAATTCTGGAAGTTTCGTTGGGTTTGTATCATCGTTCTAGACTTATTAAAACTAAGTTTGACAAATTTGGAGACCAATGGTTGTGACATATTTTTTGGTATGAAGCGGCCAACATGTGGACCCCGCTTTGACCAGAAATTGTCATTTTTGTCCCTGTGTCCAAATTGGACTCAAGGACAGGCGTTTTTAGCTATTTGATATTTTTTGAATCTGATGGTGATATTTATTTCAGCAACCGGAGCAGTACCTACAAATCCTACTGAGATCAGAGCTACAGTTGGAGCCAGAACCCGAGACAAGTGTACCTTACCAAACATTGCAGTTCTTGTTACATATTTCTTTGACTTATTTATCTGTTGTATATGCTTAAACCTAGGACCGTGTGACTTACTTAGCGTCCGATTAATATTCGTGTGCCAACACCGTACGCGATGTTGTGTAATATCACCTAGAGATGGATATCGTGACCCTTTACATTCTCGTACTTGCCATATCAAGTAAGTTATACCCAGGACACCTGACACTAATCATGAGACAGAATCTTCCTGAAATATTCAAGGTGATTCTGTATAGGATACATGTTTCATGATATAGATATTATTTTCTTAGATCTTATTATGACTTGCTGCATTAGTTTTGATCTTGCGTGTCATGGACATGAGACGTGTGGATTACCATACAAAAGCATATACAACAGGCTGATTATATATATATAATACTTTAATTAAAGTGCCTTAGACTCTGACACAGAGCTTTGGTACCGTACTGTCCCTTCGAGAGAATACTGCTATGGGTTTCTCCGACACTGATCCTATAGTAGTCTCAGCCCAAGTATGACTAAAACTCTCATCTTGTATTTTACTTAGCTGGTTATATATTTACCTTATTATTTCATTTATTGCTGCACTGCTTTTATTTTGGCATGAGTTATTTTGTACCTTGCTATGTCCCCTGAGAACCTGGATCCGGATTATGTCCCCAGGATTAGCAGACGAGGTCTATCCAGAGGTATACGGAACAGGAGCATTAGCAGGAGCAGAACCAGGAACCGAGGACGACACGATTGCAGAGGATTTCTCCTGAGTATATGTTTCTTATATGCTCAGTCTTGATATAATTAAACCCTTTTTAATTCTTGTTTAATGAACAATTGTAACAGACTTAATATCAGGTTATTCCCCGATTTTATTTACTTGTGACTAGATGAAGTTTATTTCCTTTTGATGATATTGATGAGTTTATTCTGTGGATGAGATTAGTAGACCCTGATTGTTGTATTACAGCTTAAGTACGTCCCGATGGATCCATAAAATTGGGTTTGTCCATCGGTGTGTGCTGCTGGCCATTGCCACGTGTCTAGTCCCTCGATATTTTGGGACTGGGGCGTGACACGTGGCAATGGCCAGCAGCATAGTTGATAATTTAAAGTTAATAGTTACTGTAGCATAGTTGATGTAGCATAGTTGATAATTTTTAATTTGAAAATTTCTGACTAGAGCAAGCTTTAGTACTTGTAGAAAATTATTCTTACTGTAGCAAATATTGTTAAGTTGCAGTAGTTTAATTTTTATTCTAGAAAATTCAATTTGTTTAATATTTACCATAGCAAATTTCTGATTATTTGTTTACTTATCAAGTTGCTTACTATACTGTCAAATTGTAATTTTGCTTAAAGTGTTTTAAAAATTGTTAGCACATTTGATAATTTTGTCAATTGCAATTTTTTATCACAAAATTCCTTTCAAATGCAAAGAGGGTTATACTCTATCTTTAGCACATTCAATTGAAAAAATGCTAAAAAGATTTGAGTTATTTGATAAGAAACCTGTCCTTTCTCCTTATGACAGCAATATTGTACTAAAAAAGAATGAATGATCACCTTTGGAACAACATAAATATTCACAGATGATAGGCTGTCACGACCTGATTCCGTAGAATCGTTTGAGGCGTCCCCCGAATCGTGACCGCCGTGCGGGCCTGGAGTTGCGCCCGCACAAGGCTTTAATGATTTGCATAGCAAGCACATATTCAGAGTACGCAGATAAATTGAAACACAGATTTGAAACATGAAAAAGTTCTCTTTATTGATAATTAACATCTATTACAAACTCTTGAACGAGTTAGCTAATATGCCGAACGGCTTACAAAAGAGATAACTCAAAATGAGATAGCAGTCCTGTACATTACATCCCTTTATAAACTCAAAATGATAAAGACCTCCAGGCTGGAGGATAGCTTTGCCACGGAGCTGCATTTGTGTATGAAGAGTTGCAGCTTTGGACTCCAAAAGGCTTCAGGGGCGCGGTGAAGATGCGCCAACAGCTGGACTGGATCGGGAAGACGACTTCGGCTCCTCGCTCGGTTCGCTTTAGTGCGGAGAACCTGTTTCAACGAGGGTCAGCATATCGAAACATGCTGGTGAAGGCGAGCTAGCCGAACTATACCAATCAACACGTTGTTTTAAATGAAGCATGAATATTTGTGGGTTTCTATCTTGCCTTAGTTCATTTACAAGTAAGCAGCATATAGAATTTACTAAAAATGAACGTGCCACCGTTTGGTGGATTTTACCTGCCCGTCTGAATTACCTGCACAATACTTACCATGCCTTCCCTGAAACGAAGACACAAGTTAGTATGCAACAGGTTCAAATATATATAGGATCACTGGCTTGATGCCACGAAGGGACGGGTTATAGTCTCAAGACACAAATAATATACAACGCAGGTGGCGAGCCCCGCTGCATAACACTTTGCCCCATAACATACGACTATACATACGTTCCGTCCGGATCGGATCGGTCCCGGCGCCCCGGTGACCGTCCGCGAAACTCATAACATACCTTGTGCACAAGTTGTTCGTGATCAAGAGCACTCATAGAATTAGTTCCATAGCATAATGTAAACCCCCTGATTTTTCAAGAAATTTTTAAATTTGAATTTTTCACAATTTTTTTGGAATTTTCTGGATTTTTTCTGAAATTAAAATCAGACTTTTATTTATTAAATGATTTTTAGTTGATAATAAATAATATTAAAATATTATGAAAATAAGATTTTATGGTGTAAAATAAAAAACTGGACTTAGGGTAATTTTTCTAGAATTTATTGGGCCCCGGACATATTTTAAAACACCTAAAAACTATTTATTTAATTAATTATTTATTAAATTATTTATGGATTATTTTAACTATTTATTTATTTATTGATTATTATTATTATTATTTAATTATTACCCAGCCCAACCCAATAGCCCCGGCCCATTGGGCTCAACCCAGCCCCCTGCCTAGCGGGTCGGGCGGGTCCGCCCAACCCGCGAACCCGCCGCCCGACCCGACCCGGAAAACCCATCCCCTCCCCCACGAACTGCTCGAGCCCGCGTCCCCCGCTCCGCCGCCCGCTTCCCGCACCGCCCCGCCCGGCCGCCCGCCCGCTCCGCTCGCCCCACGACCCCTCTCCCCTCCGCCTCCTCCGCCTAGCCAACCTCCGCCGGCTCCCTATATAAACCCCCCCCTCGTCGAGCCTCCACCGCCATAGCCACCACTCCGCCACCGCCAGCCGCCTCGCCGTGCCCGGCCAACGCCACCCTGCCCGCACCTCCCTCTCCCCCGTCCTCCTCCTTCCCTCCTCTTCTTCTCCACCGGCACCGGCCAGCAGCAGCCGCAGCAGTCGCCCACGCCTCCGGCCGCCCCGCACCGCCGCGAGCCTCGTCGCTGCCCCCGGCCTCCCCTGCCGCAAAGCCGCCGTCTCCGCCGTCCAGAGCCCTAAACCTAACCCTAGACACAGCCGGACACGGCTCGGACACAGGACACAGTGTCCTGTATCGTGTCGGACACGACAAAAACTCCAGTTTTTGACCCTGTTCAGGTACTCCTAACTCTCTGCTCGTAACCCCGTTTTTGATTCCGTCTTTTGCATCGCGAAGCCTGCGTGACCCTCTCGGTGCCCGTGCAACCCGCTCGGTGCATCGCGTCCTGTGGTGATCGCACACCGCGATCCAAAAACAGGAAAAAATAACGCCCCGATTCACCCCGGAACTGGGTACGCCCCGCCAAACGGGACGACTTGGTCGCGCGTGGTCTTCACAGATACGTGCGCGTCGTCGATACGGACGTGCGAAATTTCGCAGAAGCTGATTCGGATGTGCGTGCACACCGAAATCAGTGCGTATCCGCGGACAACGCCCCGTATCTGACTTTTCTGAATCGTGCCCTAACTTTGTGTACACGCGTCGGATTGAAACGAAACTTGCGCCATCGGACTCGTAGCGATACGCTGGTCCTGTGATCCAAGTTTGGTTCGATTCTGAGAACGTTGACGAAATCGCGTGTCGTGGGCCCCACAGGCCCCACTCGACGGGCGATTTTGTGATCGGCTCGTCGGAATCCAATTCTGGAAGTTCCGTTGGGTTCGTATCATCGTTCCTGACCTGTTGACACTAAGTTTGGTGAATTCGGAGACCTTTGACCCTGACACATTTTTCGGTGCAAATCGGGCCCACATGTGGACCCCGTTTTGACCCGAAATTGCCATTTTTGCCCTTGTCTCCAAATTTGACTCAAGGACAGGCATTTTTAGCAGATTGATATTTTTTGTATCTGATGGTGATGTTTATTTCAGCAATCGGAGTACCGCCTGCAAATCCAACTGAAGTCAGAGCCGCAATTGGAACCGGAACCACAGGCAAGTGTACCTTGCCAAACCCTGCAGCTTGCTATTTATTTCCTTGGCTTAATTTAGTATCAGTGGGCAAGGAAAGCTTGTCAATTCTCAATAATTCCTGTTATAATATTTTACCTGAGTTCTTGTAGATTCATATGTAAACTTGTTTTAACTGCTTAACCTAGGAAACGTGTGACGTACTTAGTGTCCGATCATAGTCGGGTGCCAACCCCGTACGCGGTGTTGGGTACGTCATTTAGAGATGGACATTCGATACCCTTACTCTTGGTACTTGTCCTATCAAGTATATCAGAACCCAGGACACCTGACACTATTCATGAGACAGAATCCTCTTGAGATATTCACGGTGATTCTGTATAGGATACAGGTTTATGACATGGATAGTTTATTCCTAGACATTATATGACTGCTGCATTAGTTATGATCTTGCGTGTCATGGACATGAGACGTGTGATTACATTGGGTGGGGAGAGACACACAGGCTACAGGCTGATCATATATATATATACCCTTATTATTGTGAGGCACAAGACTCTCGAGTAGAGCTTGGCCCTTTACGTGTTATTACTGCTACCGGCTCCCCGACACAGAGCTTGTAGCGGTCTCAGCCTGAGTTCTAGTGATGCTCTCAACTTGCATTTATCACTTAGCTGGTTACATAGTTTATCCTGCTGTTTTATTTAATTTCTGCACTGCTTATATTTTGGCTTGTATTATCTGTACCTTGTTATGTCCCATGAGGACCTGGAATATTTTCAAGTCTATTCCCTTTTTATCTTGATCTCTTTTATTATTACTTGGTATCGTTTGATCGGGGCGAAGGAGTGAAGCTTGGAAGCAAGGCTAGCTAATCGGGTTGGTAGCCACTCACTTAGATGTTGGAAAGGAGAAGGAAAGAGGCGCTTCACGACTCCGCTCGCAAGCCGCCTACTGCTCGTTCACCTGCACACGAACAGCTCGATTAATACTTCTTCCTCTCTTTCCAATCTCGGAGAACTTCATCGACAGAACTAGCTCGGAGTCACGGAGGCCAAGCAGTTCAAATGCAACTACCTTCGACGAGGACGTTTTTACTGCAGCAAGACCCGTGGAGTGCTCCACACGGATCGAGTCCAGCCAGAAGCGGCCGTATGCGTCAGCACCAGACCAAGCACAACAGGAAAGAGCTGCAAAGCGACCACAGATAAATCCACTACCAAGAGCAGCATCAGGAGCCTCATTCCTTCCTACTTGTCACTATTGTGGCAAGGTAGGCCACCTCGCTAAAGAATGCCGACGCAGACTGGGACAATGTTTATCTTGCGGATCCAAGAAGCATTCGGTAAGGGATTGCCCAGAACGTCGAGAGAAAGCAGTGGTGATTCACCAACCAGCCACATCAACACCAGCCGGAGCACCACAGGAAGAAACTTCAAAGAAGCCTCACCAGCCACCCGAAGCATCTCCGCAAGTACTGCCTATCTGTGAACATTGTCACAAGCAAGGCCACGTTGAGAGCGGGTGCAGACGTAAGTTGGGATTATGCTTGATTTGCGGAACCAATCAACACTTAGCCAAGGATTGTCCCCAGCATCGAGAGAAAGCATTAACGATTCTTCAATCAGCCACATCAGCTGTAAACCCCCTCGACCAGATTTCAGTATTTTAGGAATATTTTCACAATTTAGGATTTGTTGCAATGTTTTAATTTATTTTGCTTACATATCCTATTGACTTGTGCACCTGTCCATCACCTAATTATTTGGAGCTTTACCTCGACAGTATTTCCCGAACGAAGTTCACATACCTCTCTTAGACTTGCCAGTCTACTATCCTGCACTTTGTGCAACTCCCAGATACTCAGTTTTGAGCCTCGTATGAGACGCACAAATCTCGTTACAAACGCCCGTATTTAATTCCTATTTTAATTCCCAGACCTGTACCCATCCCTGTTCCAATAGAGATTTGAGGCTCAACATGCAACCGTTTTGCCCAGACAAAAATACGTTATTTTTCTACACTGAGTATACTACATTTAGTGTATTGACACCGTAGAAAAATTATGACCCTACCTGCCTCTAAATAATTAGAGAACACCGTGCGCAGTATTTATTTAATTAAATAAATACGATGGCCCGTATCACCCCGAAACCAGGCCCAACCCCTGCCCAGACTCACCCCCACCCCCTCGGGACCCTCGCACAGCAATTTTCCTTCAATCCTGTAAATTTTAGAATTTTCAGGAATCGGGTATTTTTCCAGACAATTTTGTAATTGCGCAATTTTCCAAAACTAGGACTTTACGCAATTTATGAAATTACAGGGATTTTCCTGTAAATTTCAGTGGGAGGTATCACCCCCTCATTGACCGGTGAACCTGCACCGTCCATTTGGAGGCGGGACCCACCCGAAAAGACCCCGAAAATATCCCAAAAATATCTCGAAAATATCCACAAAATATCCTGTAAAATATCTTTAGATATTTTACTTATTATATTAATAAAATTCTTTTATAAAAGAAAAGAAAAGAAAAGAAAAATAAAATCCTAAAAACCTACCCCCCCCAGCCCGCAGCCGATCCCCCCCCGGCCGGCGGCGAGCCCCCCTCCCTCGCCGGCGTCACCCCGCGACCGCCGCCCGCGGCGGAGCCGACCCCCCCCCCCCCCCCCGCTCAGGTCCCTCTCTCTCCTTCTCCCCAGCTCCTCCTCCTCTCTCCTCCGGCCCCATCCCAGTTCGCCACCACCGCCATCATCACCGTCGCCATCTCCTCCACTCCGCCACTCGCCACCCCCCCCGGCCGCCCTTCCTCCTCCAGCTCCCATCTCCACCGCCACCCCCATCTCAGCCTGCCGCCATCACCATCCTCCACCACCAGCACCAACGCCACCACCACCTCCTCTTTCCCCGACACCCGGCCTCGCCCAGCCGACTCCTCCACCCCTACGACCCCCCCCTGACCCGCTCCTCCTCCTCCTCCTCTCACCACCACCCTTCACCACCATCATCATCACCATCACCTCCCTCCCCGACCCGACATTCCCCCCCTCTGCTCGACTCCGCCCCATCCTCCACCACATCCTCCACCTCCTCGGCCACTCCCCCGTCCGGCCAGCACCCAGCCACCCTCCGCCTGACGACTCCCCAGCTCCCCCCGATCTCCTCCCTGACTTTCTCCCTCACGGTCCCGAGCAGCACCTCAAACCACCATGTCCACCACCCATCACAACCACTTGTCTTCCTCCGGTGACGCCCTGAGCCGTCACGGCGAAGCCTCGGCGAGTCCCCGCTGAACTCTGACCGGACACAGTGACCAGGACAGTACAGCAGCTGGACACGGCCCGGACACGTCCAGGACACAAATCCTGTGACAAGACGACTCACGAGGACACGAAGAATTCGGTTTCTGGAGCCCTGTTCAGGTATCGTTTTCTCCCTCCTCGTAATTCCGATTTTAATTCCGTCAGTTGCGTCGTGTAGACTATGTAACCACCTCGGTGCCCGTGCAACCCGCGCGGAGCATCGCGTCCTGTGGCGATCGCAAACTGCGATCCAAATACAGGAAAAACAACGACCCGATTCACCCGAAACTTGGTACGCCCCGCCAAACGGGACGACTTGGTCGCACGCGGTCTTTACCGAAATGTGCGCGACGTTGATACGGACGTGTAGGAATTCAGAGAAGTTGATTTGGATGTGCGTGCACACCGGAATCAACGCGTATCCGCCGACACCGCCCCGTATCCGTCAGTTCTGGAATACGCTGTAACTTTGTGTATACACGTCAGATCAAGACGAAACTTGTGCCATCGGACTCGTAGCAATACGCTGGTCCTGTAAGCCAAGTTTGGTTCGATTCTGAGAACGTTGACAAAATTCCGTATCGTGGGCCCCACAGGCTCCACCTGACGGGTGATTTTGTGACCGGCTCACCGGAATCCAATTCTGGAAGTTCCGTTGGGTTCGTATCATTATTCCTGACTTGTTGACACTAAGTTTGGCGAATTTGGAGACCTTTGACCCTGACACATTTTTCGGTGCAAAGCGGCCCACATGTGAACCCCGCTTTGACCAAAAACTGTCATTTTTGCCTCTGTGTCCCAATTGGACTTAGGGACAGACGTTTCTAGCTATTTGATATTTTCTGAGACTGTTAGTGATGTTTATTTCATCATCCGGAGACTTTTCTTCTGAGGCCATAGTTTCTGACTTCTTGGCATTTGACATCTGGACATTGTATTTTGGAGCTCTTGCCAGGCAAGTATACCTTGTCTTGTTGTACTGTTTAAATTCAGTTATTGTTAGTTACATGTTTTAATATTATATAAATGTGCGCGTCCGAGAAAACTCGGGTGCAGTCAACGATGGCGTTGACGTTAGGACTTGTGTCTGACCTAGTGTCTAGTAGACCCACCTAAAGTTGTGAAGTTATTGATATAACTTCCCAGGCCTTGACACGTATCATTACACGTCACAGAGTGAGTACATGTAGGGACGCGTGCCTCATGCGCGACTGGCCATCAGTGTGAGCAACACGTGTAGCGGTATTTAGCTCAGTTGTTTATTTCATAGAGACTTGCATCATAGTATGAGATGTCCACTTCGTTTTCACGATTTGTACACCTACATTGGGCGAGAAAGATTACTAGTAGGCGTATGGGACACCCCCCTCCATGATGTTTTATCCTTCGTACCATGCTCCTCGGAGATGGTCGATTGCAGAGCTACCCGTGTGTCCGGGGGCATATGACACATATACTAGCCGGTCATGACGATTGGTGAATTACGTCAGCATATGTCAAGCCTACACATTCCCATGCGTACTATCAGGTCTTTAAATTGCATTCACTTAGATGGTTAGCACACCCTTTATTTATTCAGTATTTATATTATGGCATGTCATTTTTCTGTATCTTGCTATGTCCCTCTGAGGACCTGGTCCCCTGCCAGGTGTATATGTTCTTGAGTACTCGCAGGAGCACAGATCCGGACAGGCTACTTATTTTTCGAGGAGGTCTTCTCTTTGAGCCTCGTGATTGTCAAATGTTGTTCTTTATGGTGTGTATTCTGGTTCCTTTTATTTTCTTTTTCGGCAGTAGATTTGATTTCATCTGACTGTCATTCTTAGATATCTATATTGAGATCTAGTTACATGGTTATTGTTTATTCATATTTGACTTCTGTGGATGAGATTTAGATATTACCCTGTGACTTGTGATTAGTATTACCACTTATGAATTATTGTTCATTATACAGCGTACGCACGTATATATGGTTTCCATATATTGGAGTTGCCATATATACGGGCCAACTGGCATGGTTACGTGACCTAGTCCTACGTATTTTGGGACTGGGGCGTGACATCAGCACCAGCCGGAGCACCACAAGAAGAAGTGGCAGAAAGACCTCACATACACCAGCCACCAGAAGTATCTCCACAGGCAATACCTGTCTGTCCATATTGTCGTAAGCGAGGCCACACTGAGGACGAGTGCAGACGAAAGAAGAAAGTATGCTTAGCTTGCGGATCCAGTCAGCATTTATTAAGGGAATGCCCTGAGCGTCGAGAAAAAGCACCAAAGGGTAGCCAGCAAGCGTTACCAGCACCAAGGCCAGCCTCTCCAGCATTGGAAGCACCACAAACGGAAGTTCAAGAAGTCCTGCTACCAGCCTCAGGAGGATATCTGCCGAGGCCACCCTTGGTACCCCAGGCAACACTCTTCCAGCAGGCCCAACAGCAGAGGGCACCACCGCAAGGACGGGAACAAGTTCCAGCGAAGACCGTGGAGAACGCACAGACTCGTGGAGTAGCTAATGCGCGTAAGTGATTTGTAGTTATCCGTTTCTAGTCTTGTGTTAGCTCGTGCCTATTGGTTCGTGACCTCAGCCCCAACCTAGTAATTTGCAACTTGTTAATAATAACCTGGTTTTCATAAAAGTTGTAGTTCTTTTACTTTAACTAGATTTTCTCTGGAAAGTGCATAACTTTCATTGTTAGGGGAACGGTATTTCCCTAAGTATCTTGTGATGTGTTTCGACCGTGTCATCTCTGTTGATCGGTTATTCTTTGATTGCGAGGACGCAATTCTCTTAAGGGGGTAGATTGTAAACCCCCTGATTTTTTAAGAAATTTTTAATTTTGGATTTTTCATAATTTTCTGAAATTTTCTGAGATTTTTCTGAAATTAAAATCAGGCTTTTATTTATTAAATGGATTTTAATTGATAATAAATAATATTAAAATATTATGAAAATAAGATTTTATGGTGTAAAATAAAAAACTGGACTTAGGGTAATTTTTCTAGAATTTATTGTGCCCCGGACATATTTTAAAACACCTAAAAACTATTTATTTAATTAATTATTTATTAAATTATTTATGGATTATTTTAACTATTTATTTATTGATTATTATTATTATTATTTAATTATTACCCAGCCCAACCCAATAGCCCCGGCCCATTGGGCTCAACCCAGCCCCCTGCCTAGCGGGTCGGGCGGGTCCGCCCAACCCGCGAACCCGCCACCCGACCCGACCCGGAAAACCCATCCCCTCCCCCACGAACTGCTCGAGCCCGCGTCCCCCGTTCCGCCGCCCGCTTCCCGCACCGCCCCGCCCGGCCGCCCGCCCGCTCCGCTCGCCCCACGACCCCTCTCCCCTCCGCCTCCTCCGCCTAGCCAACCTCCGCCGGCTCCCTATATAAACCCCCCCCCTCGTCGAGCCTCCACCGCCATAGCCACCACTCCGCCACCGCCAGCCGCCTCGCCGTGCCCGGCCAACGCCACCCTGCCCGCAGCTCCCTCTCCCCCGTCCTCCTCCTTCCCTCCTCTTCTTCTCCACCGGCACCGGCCAGCAGCAGCCGCAGCAGTCGCCCACGCCTCCGGCCGCCCCGCGCCGCCGCGTGCCTCGCCGCTGCCCCCGGCCTCCCCCGCCGCAAAGCCGCCGTCTCCGCCGTCCAGAGCCCTAAACCTAACCCTAGACACAGCCGGACACGGCTCGGACACAGGACACAGTGTCCTGTGTCGTGTCGGACATGACAAAAATCCCAGTTTTCGACCCTGTTCAGGTACTCCTAACTCTCTGCTCGTAACCCCATTTTCGATTCCGTCTTTTGCATCGCGAAGCCTGCGTGACCCTCTCGGTGCCCGTGCAACCAGCTCGGTGCATCGCGTCCTGTGGTGATCGCACACTGCGATCCAAAAACAAGAAAAAATAATACCCCGATTTACCCCGGAACTGGGTACGCCCCGCCAAACGGGATGACTTGGTCGCGCGCGGTCTTCACAGATACGTGCGCGTCGTCGATACAGACGTGCCGGATTTCGTAGAAGCTGATTCGGATGTGCGTGCACACCGAAATCAGTGCGTATCCGCGGACAACGCCCCGTATCTGACTTTTCTGAATCGTGCCCTAACTTTGTGTACACGCGTCAGATTGAAACGAAACTTACGCCATCGGACTCGTAGCGATCCGCTGGTCCTGTGACCCAAGTTTGGTTCGATTCTGAGAACGTTGACGAAATTGCGTGTCGTGGGCCCCACAGGCCCCACTCGACGGGCGATTTTGTGATCGGCTCGTCGGAATCCAATTCTGGAAGTTCCGTTGGGTTCGTATCATCGTTCCTGACCTGTTGACACTAAGTTTGGTGAATTCAGAGACCTTTGACCCTGACACATTTTTCGGTGCAAAGCGGGCCCACATGTGGACCCCGTTTTGACCCAAAATTGCTATTTTTGTCCTTGTCTCCAAATTGGACTCAAGGACAGGCATTTTTAGCTGATTGATATTTTCTAGATCTGATGGTGATGTTTATTTCAGCAACCGGAGTACCGCCTGCAAATCGAACTGAAGTCAGAGCCGCAATTGGAACCGGAACCACAGGCAAGTGTACCTTGCCAAACCCTGCTGCTTGCTATTTATTTCCTTGGCTTAATTTAGCATCAGTAGGCAAGGAAAGCTTGTCAATTCTCAGTAATTCCTGTTATAATATTTTACCTGAGTTCTTGTAGATTCATATGTAAACTTGTTTTAACTGCTTAACCTAGAAAACGTGTGACGTACTTAGTGTCCGATCATAGTCGGGTGCCAACCCCGTACGCGGTGTTGGGTACGTCATTTAGAGATGGACATTTGATACCCTTACTCTTGGTACTTGTCCTATCAAGTACATCAGAACCCAGGACACCTGACACTATTCATGAGACAGAATCCTCTTGAGATATTCACGGTAATTCTGTATAGGATACAGGTTTATGACATGGATAGTTTATTCCTAGACATTATATGACTGCTGCATTAGTTATGATCTTGCATGTCATGGACATGAGACGTGTGATTACATTGGGTGAGGAGAGACACACAGGCTACAGGCTGATCATATATATATATATATATATACCTCTATTATTGTGAGGCACAAGACTCTCGAGTAGAGCTTGGCCCTTTACGTGTTATTACTGCTACCGGCTCTCCGACACAGAGCTTGTAGCGGTCTCAGTCTGAGTTCTAGTGATGCTCTCAACTTGCATTTATCACTTAGCTGGTTACATAGTTTATCCTGCTGTTTCATTTAATTTCTGCACAGCTTATATTTTGGCTTGTATTATCTGTACCTTGTTATGTCCCATGAGGACCTGGAATGGACTATGTCCCCAGGTATAGCCGAAGAGAACCATCCAGAGATACACCGTACAGGAGCACTTCCAGGAGTGTATCAGGACCTGAGGACGAGCTCGCACCAGAGGACTTCTCCTGAGCAGTGGCTGTATGTAGTCAGTTATTTCTGTTTCTATTTTCAGTTCCTTTATTTCTTGTCTATTTGATTTGATGTAACAGACTTGTGCTCGGATTGTTCATCGAGACACTTTTATTGAGATTTGATAGTTATTGCTATTTGCATTATTTCTGGCATTTAATCTGTGATTATCTGTTGTGGATGAGATTAGAAAAATCCTGGGACTTGCATCATTTGCTCTATTTCCTGTTAGACTACAGCTTAAGCATGCCCTGATGGATCCATTAAATTGGGTTGTCCATCGGTGCGTGCTGCTGGCCATTGCCACGTGTCCGGTCCCTCGATATTTTGGGACTGGGGCGTGACACATAACAGTTTTTCATAGTCATCCTGACAGTTTATTTCATAACAAGCATATATTTCCATACTTAGCACGATTCATAGAACAGTTATAAATGAACTAGCATACATGATGATAACTGTTCATAAGTTTAGTTGACAAGCAATATTTTTAAGTCTATTCCCTTTTTATCTTGATCTCTTTTATTATTACTTGGTATCGTTTGATCGGGGCGAAGGAGTGAAGCTTGGAAGCAAGGCTAGCTAATCGGGTTGGTAGCCACTCACTTAGATGTTGGAAAGGAGAAGGAAAGAGGCACTTCACGATCCCGCTCGCAAGCCGCCTACTGCTCGTTCACCTGCACACGAACAGCTCGATTAATACTTCTTCTCTCTTTCCAATCTCGGAATAGAAGTGCAGTTCAATGAACGAAAATAATGAAAACTATCGAAACCGTTCAAGGAAAACAAGCAAATCCCAAAACCAACTCAAAGCACGAAAGCAACAAGCGACATCAAAAACTGAGGCAATAAAAGATAGCAGCGGAGAGGTCCCTCCTGACTCTGCCGCTAAGCCGATCCTTGGGGCGCATTCCACTGAATATGGGAATCGATTCCGAAGAAACAAATCCATAACGAGGACGAGTTCTTAATTCAATCTATCCCGATCGAACGATATCGTCTTGTGTTTCTTAGCCGCGCTCCTCGAATAGGAGGAACGGGGCGCTACATCCTACCCAACTAATTGGAAGTTTCGTCCCGAAACTTAGGAATAGAACCAACCGTTAGGGATTATTGGGTTGAGGCAGGAGCTTAGAGGGGAGTGGACAATCCCGAGCTATGTGGCCTGGCCCGCCACAGTTGAAGCATAAACCTTTTCTGCTGTAACATCTATCAGTAGTGTGCCCTTGCCTTTTACAGAAATCACAGAATGGTCTCGGGTTTCCTTTTTGTGAACCGCCGTGGTTAGGGCATTTTGCAGCGGTATTTCCTCTATCGTTGCCTTGGCGTTTGTGATTGTAGGTATGCACAGCGCCGATGGAAACGTGAGGATACTGCGGTTCGAGAGATAGGGCGTGATTCATGACTTCACGCATTGTCCCGTACTGATTATTGACCACGTGCGAATGGATGGCAGGGCATAGTCCACCTTCAAACCTTCTGGCTCGACTCGCTGCATCAGGTAAATAGGCCCTAGCGAATTTAGAGAGTCGGTTGAATTCGGCGGAGTACTGCTTCACAGTCATACTACCCTGCCTCAGTTGCACGAAATCATTTTCCATTTGACGTTGTACTGGAGGGGGTATAAACTCCTCTTCGAACGCGGCACGAAAGATCGTCTACGAGATCGCCTCCTCTCCGTGATCAAATTGGAGAGATCGTCGATGCACGTCCCACCAATCGTGTGCGTTGGGGCGGAGCTGTAGTTACGCGCAGGAGACGCGCTTCTCTTCGGGGACCGCTAGCAGAGCGAAGTGATCTTCTAGTTCTGCTAGCCAATCTAGAGCTACCACTGGGTCCTCAGTCCCGTTGAACGGGGTATTGCAGACTTTCTTGAAGTGTCCCAAGTTGAAGGCAGTCACGTCCCTCGGCCTTGGAATTTGTGGCGTCTCTACTTCAAGCACGGGTTGTTCCACCGGAGTCGTTGCTGTTGCGGCAGAATGGTTGGCAGCCAAAGTCTGAACGATCTGTTGCAGGGCATCTACCTGCTTTTGTTGGACTGAGAATCGGGTCTCTAGATTACTCTCGAACTTGGCTTAGCGAGCATCATCTCTTTGTCGTTGCGATTCTAATATTTGCATTACCCGCTCAAGCGGGGCGACTTGAGACATGCCTCGTTGGCTCCGAGAGCTTCCCGAAGTGCCCGAACTACTTTCCTGTGTTTCGTTCGGTGGTTGCGCTGCAGATTGCGCTGGTACCATTCCTTCAAAAGAAGATAAATTATATTAGAATCATAATATATTATGGACTTATTGCATGAACGTATCTTATTTTTGGCCTAGCGAGTTCAAGAGTTCGCACAGAAATTTGATCGTTAAAGGAACTTTTCCAGCACGAAGTCTAAGGAACTTTGAATCTGTGCTCTGATACCACTATGTCACGACCCGATTCCGTAGAATCATTTGAGACGTCCCCCGAATAGTGACCGCCGTGCGGGCCTGGAGTTGCGCCCGCACAAGGCATTAATGATTTGCATAGCAAGCACATATTCAGAGTACGCAGATAAATTGAAACACAGATTTGAAACATGGAAAAGTTCTCTTTATTGATAATTAACATCTATTACAAACTCTTGAACGAGTTAGCTAATATGCCGAACGGCTTACAAAAGAGATGACTCAAAATGAGATAGCAGTCCTGTACATTACATCCCTTTATAAACTCAAAATGATAAAGACCTCCAGGCTGGAGGATAGCTTTGCCACGGAGCTGCATTTGTGTATGAAGATTTGCAGCTTTGGACTTCAAAAGGCTTCAGGGGCGCGGTGAAGATGCGCCAACAGCTGGACTGGATCGGGAAGACGACTTCGGCTCCTCGCTCGGTTCGCCTTAGTGCGGAGAACCTGTTTCAACGAGGGTCAGCATATCGAAACATGCTGGTAAAGGCGAGCTAGCCGAACTATACCAATCAACATGTTATTTTAAATGAAGCATGAATATTTGTGGGTTTCTATCTTGCCTTAGTTCATTTACAAGTAAGCAGCATATAGAATTTACTGAAAATGAACGTGCCACCGTTTGGTGAATTTTACCTGCCCGTCTGAATTACCTGCACAATACTTACCATGCCTTCCCTGAAACGAAGACAAAGTTAGTATGCAACAGGTTTAAATATATATAGGATCATTGGCTTGATGCCACGAAGGGACGGGTTATAGTCTCAAGACACAAATGATATACAACGCAGGTGGCGAGCCCCGCTGCATAACACTTTGCCCCATAACATACGACTATACATACGTTCCGTCCGGATCGGATCGGTCCCGGCGCCCCGGTGACCGTCCGCGGAACTCATAACATACCTTGTGCACAAGTTGTCCGTGATCAAGAGCACTCATAGAATTAGTTCCATAGCATAACAGTTTTTCATAGTCATCCTGACAGTTTATTTCATAACAAGCATATATTTCCATACTTAGCATGATTCATAGAACAGTTATAAACGAACTAGCATACAGGATGATAACCGTTCATAAGTTTAGTTGACAAGCAATATTTTCAAGTCTATTCCCTTTTTATCTTGATCTCTTTTATTATTACTTGGTATCGTTTGATCGGGGCGAAGGAGTGAAGCTTGGAAGCAAGGCTAGCTAATCGGGTTGGTAGCCACTCACTTAGATGTTGGAAAGGAGAAAGAAAGAGGCGCTTCACGACTCCGCTCGCAAGCCGCCTACTGCTCGTTCACCTGCACACGAACAGCTCGATTAATACTTCTTCCTCTCTTTCCAATCTCGGAATAGAAGTGCAGTTCAATGAACGAAAACAATAAAAACCATCGAAACCGTTCAAGGAAAACAAGCAAATCCTAAAACCAACTCAAAGCACGAAAGCAACAAGCGACATCGAAAACCGAGGCAATAAAAGATAGCAGCGGAGAGGTCCCTCCTGACTCTGCCGCTAAGCCGATCCTTGGGGCGCAGTCCACTGAATATGGAAATCGATTCCGAAGAAACAAATCCATAACGAGGACGAGTTCTTAATTCAATCTATCCCGATCGAACGATACCGTCTTGTGTTTCTTAGCCGCGCTCCTCGAATAGGAGGAACGGGGCGCTACATAGGCTCCCTTATGTATATAACAAACATGACAAGACCTGATATTGCATTTGCTATGGGGCGACTAAGTAGATATACCAGTAACCCAAATCAGTCATATTTGACTGCCTTGGATAGGGTATTTAGATATCTCAAGGGCACCCTAGATTACAAACTTTATTTTACTAGGCACCCTGATATCATAGAAGGTTATTCAGATACAAACTGGGTAACTGACTCACATGATATAAAATCTACTACTTGATATGTATTTACTCTAGGAGGAGCTGCAATCTCCTGGAGATCTTGTAAGCAAACTATCATAGCTAGGAGTACAATGGACTCCGAAATGATAGCTTTAGATACAACTTGCACAAAAGCTGAATGACTTAAAAATCTTATTATGTATATACCTGTTTCTCTTAGTCCTGTTCCTGCAATTTCTATAAACTGTGATAATAAATCTGTTATTGAACTACTAAAGCATGATTCTGTGAATACTAAGATGAACAGGCACCTGCAGCTGCGCTTCAAGTCAATAAAAAGCCTACTAGACAAATATGTGGTTCTTGACTATATAAAGTCAGAAAAGAACCTTGCAGATCACTTGACGAAGGGTCTGTCTAGGACTTTGATCCTAGAATCATCGAGGGGGATGGTGTTAAGCCCATAAGTTAGTCACCAGCAGTGGCAACCCAACCGAGTCTGACCAGAGATCCCAAGAAGCCGGTTCAATGGGTAGAAACAAGCTGAACTTAGGTAACTTTATGGAACACCGACTCAAGATTAAAGTCTCATTAAAATAAAGCCCAAGCGGCTGTACATGCATACAATGACTCCCCATCCCTATGGTGACAGTGTTCATGTATGATATGGTTAGGATGAGGTTAAACTCTTAATAGGTCCAAGCTGTAATGCTGGGTTGATTCATATCACCAACCATTAAGGACTTACCTATATGAGAGGTCGTGAAGGCCGCGACTATGGGACAGGGCGATCCCAGACAACTCTCATGAATGTGGAAAAGTGCGCATGGCCATTTGAAAGCGCCACCCGATAGACCAAGGACCTCTAGCGTACTATGTGTGCTATTTTTCTAAATCTGGTTCAAGAAGTCTGATTCAAGGCATAGTTCATCAAGCACTTCTTCAGATTAAGGCAATAGTCACTACGTGAGATTCAAGGCTCTAGTCCATCTCATCTATGCATAGTATTTTACTGTCCGGATGCTCTCTCTCTCTCTCTATTCACTTCACACTTATCTCTGTTTCGGAACTTGACCTTTTGGGGGGAGGGGGTTGTTAGCCTTGCTTGAGCAAAAGCGCAATTTCCTTCTTTTCTTTAGTCCCACATCGGATGGGCCAACCCCTCCTTGTGTACATATATTAGTTCCTCTTCTTTGCTTTCTTAAAGTTGTTGTGTGGGAAACCCCTTGGGCCACATGCGCGCGCGCCACCGCCGCCGCCCGGCTCGGTTCGGCGCGCGTAACGGGTGCGGGTACGCGCCCACATCTGCGGGCGCCGAATGCCGATTCGATTTCCTCTTCGGGTTTGGGCTGAGACCCTAAAATTATTTTTGCTCCTCTTCATTATTTCGTTTAATTTTCTGAACGTTGGAAAATTAATTTTGTCCGTTACTAATTGTTTTTGAACCGTTAATCTATTTTGTGTCCAGGTTCATTCTCTCCTTCTCCTGTGTAACGACTGAATTATTAGAAAATTATTTCAGACCGTTACATATTGTATGGTTTCTTATATATATGACTGGTTTTTTTTGTAAACATTATCATAAAAAAATTTCCTCAAAACAATTGCTGCCAACATTCTGTTCTGTCCAATCTTCGTCGTTTCACTCGTGTCCAAGCTCTGGGCAGAGCTAAGTCCTGGTCGTTCTCTCCGAGTCGTGTGCGGCTACGAGATACCGATAGTGCGGGGGTTTAACCACTAGGAGCTTTGGAAAACGTCAGCACACAGATCCCGAATCAACTCTTAGGGCAGTGCTTTGTGCACGACTTCCCCAGAGGCCGGTAACATCAGTCTATTTTAATTTTTTATTCACAAAGTTTTCAATAACAAAACGACTATTTTTCTAACACAATCCATAACTAATTTTGATTGTCCCTTAATCTTTATTGTGGATCGGTCCTGGAGCATCATCCGGAACCCCGACCTCTTGTAGGATTATGTTAAACATGGAGGATTGCCCTAGCAATGGAGGATTGTCCAAGTACGAAGTCTTATCGGACTTATCTCTGGACCGGTCATGAAAAGCTGTTGTAATTATTCTATTTTTATTAATACTACTTAGAAAGACTAAAAAATAATCATCTTAGTTATTCTAAATTTATTATTATATACATACATGCATGACTACATTTAGGAAGATCAAATGAGAGCTCTCGTAATTACTTAAATGTTCCTATTAATTTTAAAATAGTAAACATATGTAAGAGTACATTTGAAAAAAAAATCTAAAAAAAAAAAAAAAAACATTATATAATAGTATAGATTTTATTATAATTTTATTTTCAAACACATGATTTGAGTGGGTACGAGTCGAAGTAGAGTGCTAGTCACTGCCCGCAAGAAAACCGTTTTTTTCTGGGATGTCTAAAATCTAAAATCTTGAGTTCCTAAAATTTTAAATTCGATCATGAAAAGTTGTTGAATTATATATTTTTTATTTCGTAACCGTTTAAAAAAATATATATGTATAATTTAAATATTTGTCAAATTTATGTGTCATATTTATATTATAAGTTTTTACCTTAAGTTCCTAGTTGAGTTTACCTAGTCGAATTGGTCTAAAATAGTTTAATAGCTATCCCACCTAACTCATTATTACCATCAAAATATTTTTTGTTAAAACAGAATTTAGTAATTTACTATGAGACATAATAAAACTTTAAAATATTTTACAATTGGAACACTGAAACCTGTCTTAATTAAAACCAATCCAGCCAACATAACCTAACATCTATATCTCTCCTCTTATAGCGTGACCTCAAAACGGTTCAAAATTAAGCCATCTAAGTCTTATGTAAAAATTCCACAATTTTTTTTAATAATTAATTATTTAACTATCTATTTTTTTTTATAAGTAAATAATTCTAATTAAAGTGGTTAAGGTGAGAATTATTTTCTTTGTTGTTTGAGTTCGATTTCTAGGAACGACAGTATTTATAATAATTTTATATTTAAAAATTTTAATATTTTTTTATGCACGTGCACGTTAATTACTTAGTTTACAAATAATGCAATCCATCGGTAGGTATAATCCATTGATCTAATATGTGTACCATCCATCAGAGTCGACCATGAGCGGGGACCAAGCTTAAGACGAACTTTGAAAATAAACTTCTACACATAATATAAAAATAAAATAATAAACTAAAATAAAAGTAAATATATTAAAAAAATGTTGTCGTTCAAAATTGAACCAAAGATCTTTAGTGTCTGCAAATCTAATATGATAACCACAACAACTATTTTTTATTCATAGTGGCCCACGATACATACTACTAGTATTTCAGATGCATTTAGTATTTCTTTTAATCTTTGGACCGTCGTCGTCCAGTCTGTCCTGGCTAGGCCGCCCCTTCTATCCATTGATCTAATATGTGTACTCGCAGCGACAAGAGCTGAATATTGTTGTTACTCATTCTTTGCGCAAAGTTTATTATTACAAGAGTAGCTTAGTCACAAAAAGAATGAATTTACATGATATTTTCTATAAAATCCGTTAGGAACGATATATAATTCGAAATTTGCTGAGATATAATAAAGTTAGTTACATAAATAAAAAATAAAAAAAAGGAGGAGAGATTGTAACCCAATTATAGTTTATATATTATAAGAAGTAAATGACCCTCAGTTAGTGACCAAACAAGACATGGGCCACCACAAGCGCACATATTTAGGATTTTGGGCTTTCTCAATTCTCAAGATTTTGGACCTCTTGTTTCATTGCTTATGGCCCAGTCTTCGAAAGTATGCACTCTAGATGAACAGCTTATGGCCCAGTCATGGTTAATTTGTTTCAACAAAGAATGAATTTGTTGATACTAATCAATAATTTGTAAAAGGATCTGGATTAGGTGTAGCGAGAACTAAAGAGTCACTACTGCAACATAAACTTGACTTTGAAAATTATGGATCTCTAGAACATTAAAGAAAAACAATTTTGTCAAAGAAAACCACTGCATTAGTTATTGGAGAACTTCCGTGGCTAGACATACAAATAATAATAACAATAATAATAATAATAATAATAATAAGAGAGTACTACAGTAACTGATATATAATTGTGTATGAAATATAAATACTCTACACTTCATAAAAAAAAAGTTTAAAAATGGTTAAACATGAGCCGTTTTCTCCGTTTTCTAACTTATGTGGCTAAGATGGAATGCATTATTTTTAGCTGTAAGGATTAAATTCCATGGACAACAATATTTATAATAAATTTTAATTTTATTTTATTTAGCAAATTATTTTTTTGTACATGCAATGCACGTGTATACGATTACTTAAAAAAAAGGAAAATATTTGAAAACAAACACACTAAACCAGTGGAAACTATATATTTCCAAAAACAAACAAAATAATTGAGTTTCCATATGAAATTTCAAGCTCAAAGTAGGAGACACGGACTCCACTATAAGAATAATAAAGACCCACCTACAATTTCGTTCTCAACAGAAATGAAGTGACAGTAGCGATTGAGGACTATGTACCCTAATTTCTCCAATTCATACTTGAAATTCTCCATGCTGACGTACGTACGTACAATATCTTCCCCATGCATGCAAAACCCTAAACTACTATAAATACCCCCTCTATCCCCTCACTTCCATTTCATCCCCCTCATTTCACTCCTCAACCACAACATGGCTAGGAGAATAAAGCTTCTCGCCATAGCGTTCGTAGTTCTCGTCAGTACTGTTGGCCTCAGCTCTGCCGCGAGGTCCTTAGCGGACAGCAGCGACGGCGGCGGTGGATGTAGCGGCGGAGGAGGCGGCTCAGGCAACGGTTCTGGCTCCGGGTCCGGGTCAGGTTCTGGCTCTGGGTCCGATTCTGGCAGTGGCGGTGGAGGAGGAGGCGGTGGAGGTGGTGGTGTCTGGGTCTGGGTCTGGGTCCGGATCGGATTACGGTTCGGACAGTGGATCCGGTTATGGGAGTGGTGGTGGCAATGGACATAACTAACTAGTCGACTCCTACAGCTTCATAGTTGAACTACAAAGATGCACTACACTAATGGCACAGTATCAGCAGCAGTACTAAATAATTGTGCTTGAATTTCCTGTTTATCTTTATATATATAAATGAAATAAAAGAGTTCAGTTTACATTAACAACTGTTAGTCCCGAGGCTTAACCAAAGATAGCAGAACGCGTAGTCGAGATCAGAGGTTCACACAAAAATTTCCACTCTTACTATTCTCGATTTCCACAAAAAACTATATAAGAATTCTGATTACAACTTGCTCTCAAGATTACACAAGAATCAGAATTAACCAAACTTCTCGTTCTTCCTTGCAGTCGCAGTTGCAGACGGACAAAACAGAGTTACAATAAAATAAAAACTACCTTCATTCTTCCTTGGAAAATCCAGTTGCAGTCAGACAGAATGAACCAAGAAGAAAAAGGAGAAGAAGACAGAATAAAAAATTATTCTTGTTGGGACGGTGAAGACCACCGTTGCTCAAAGCAAGATTTGTCTTCTATCGACGATCTGCTCCAATCAGCCAGAAAGTTCACAAGAAAACTTCTGGAATGTCGCGCCCCGATCTCCCGCAGGCAATCGGCCATCCCTGCTAGGCGCGAATCACCGCGCCAGCGCTCCCGCGGGACGATCGTTTGACCCATCTGGGCGTGATTGTCACGACCCGCACCCGGAAATTCGGGCACGAGTGCGTGGGTACGTCCAGCCTACGCCGCAGAGTCGGCGGTAGTACGCTGTCTAGGTCAAATCCATATTTACTAAACTAGCTCATTCACAATTAATATAGGCAAGATAATAATGAGAACAGAAACTTAAGATTTGCAATTGAAATAAATGTGACAACAGATTCAAATGTTTAGTACAGAAAATCTGAATGAAATCGGGGACAAACCCGATTAATAGGATAAGAAACAGAAATAAAAGATAGCTACTACTAGCTACTCTGCAGCAGGGGTCTCCTGGGTGGGATCTGGCTCCTCATAGGTATCATCAGTCCCCTCATAGGGACCATAATAAGTAGGGGCAAGATCCTCATCATCGCCTAAATCAACAGATCCAGTCAGGAAAGGAGCAAAGTACACAGTGCACAACAAGGTTAAACTAAATATTTATGACAATTAAATATTGAATATCAGGTTGAGAAACTGCATAACAGAACATCATTATCTCAAAGTTAAAGCTGTAAACAGGGATATGAGAAAGCAGAAATAAATGAGACAGGAAATGAAACTACAACAGTCAGCAAGATATATGTAACAAGACTAGAAACTATCTGTGTGAACTTGTGTTTGTTTTTAGAATACATAGTTGGCATGTAGGGGTTTATAAGGCTAATCCGGCCGTCATAAACGGCTATTAAACAGGGGAAATCGAGATCCGGCTGAGGTACAGTCGTGTACCAACAGCTATTAAACATGACAAGGGGAAAGGTAAACTACATGCCTTCTAGGTATTCTCCCACCCGACATGGAAACAAGACAGGAACTCCAATATTCAAGACATGAAATCCAGCATTTCTAACACTAGGTGTAATCATCAAGGGTACATGTAAGGCAGGAAATTAATTATCACAATATATAAAGATTAACTTGAAGTGCAGGTACTTGCCTGTTGTTTGGATCTGATTAATTTGGTTCTCGGGGGAAAATTCCAGAGATGAGTCCAAAAGCTGAAATAGACATTACCATCACGCTCGGTCCAAATTGGAGACAAGGGCAAAAACGGCAGTTTCGGGTCAAAACGGGGTCCGCCGGTGGGCCCGCTTTGCACCAAAAAACGTGTCCGGGTCAAAGGTCTCCAAATTCACCAAACTTAGTGTCAACAGGTCAGGAACGCTGATACGAACACAACGGAACTTCCAGATTTGGATTCCGATGAGCCGAACACAAAATCGCTCGTCGAGCGGGGCCTGTGGGGCCCACGACACGCGATTTTGTCAACGTTCTCATAATTGAACCAAACTTGACCCACAGGATCAGCCTATCGCTACGAGTCCGATGGCGCAAGTTTTGTCTCGATCTGACGAGTGTACAAGAAGTTAGGGCAAATTGCCGAAAAGTCGGATACGGGGCGATGTCCGCGGATACGCGTTGATTCCGGTGTGCACGCACACCCGAATCAGCTTCCACAAAATCTCACACGTCCGTATCGATGACGCGCACGTATCTGTGAAGACCGCACGCGACCAAGTCGTCCCGTTTGGCGGGGCGCACTCAGTTCCGGGGTGAAACAGGGTCTGGTTTTTCCTGTTTTTGGATCGCGGTGTGCGATCACCACAGGACGTGATGCCCCGAACAGTTTATCCGGACACCGAGAGGGTCATACAGGCTTCACAACGCAATTTACGGAATTAAAAACGGAGCTACGAGGCGAAAGTTACACGCACCTGAAGGGGACCCGAAAATCAGGATCGAGTCGTGTCCGACTCGTGTCGGACACGTGAATCCAAATTAGGGTTAGGGTTAGGGTTCTGGTGGAGTCGCGGCGGCCGGAGGCGGCGGCGTGGGCGGCTGGGCTGCGGCGGAGGGGACCGGGGCAGCGCGGCGGCTGACGGCGCGGTGGCTGGGGACTCGCCGGCGGCCGGAGGCGGCGCGGGGAGCTGCTCGTGCTGCTGCTGCGGTTGCGCTGCGGTGGTCGACGTCGTCGAGAGGAGGAGAGAGGGAGGCTGGGCTGGGCAAGGTGGTGCGGTGGCGGCATCGCAGCGGTGGGCGGCGCAGTGGCGAGGGCGACGGCGGAGAGCTGGGCGGCGTGCGGTGGCTAGGGCTGGCGGTGGGGGAAACGAAGGAGGAGGAGCGGGGATTTATAGGGCTGGGGCGCCGGGGGGGTGGCCGAGATGGGCGGTGGACGTGGGGGAACATGGCCGCGGAGAGCGGCGCTGCGCGCATGTCACGACCCGCACCCGGGAAATCGGGCATGAGTCGTGGGTACGTCCAGCTACGCCGCAGCATCGGCGGTAGAACGCTGTCTAGGTCAACTATCTAGATAATAATCTCACACAAAAATTGGCCATGACCTCTCCAAAAGGAGGGCAACCACACAAACAATATATAAACCTGTCAAGATCTCAACTCCATACGGAGGAGCAATATCATAAAGATAACCACAATATACTCAATCACGAATCTAAGCACGATAAGATAACACAGAGATCTAACAACTATAAAGTCTAACCAACAACAACTACTACAACAACCACAACATCAAATAATAATACAACAATATCCAAAATAATATACAAACAAGATCTCAATCCAAAACCGGAGACAAATCCGGTACTAAAGCTAATAAAACAACAACAAGATCCTAGTGATCCCGGCTACCAACCCGGAAATCACCTATAAACTAGAGGGTCCCTGTCTGCACCATCGACAGGCTCAAGTCCATAAAACGTCGGACACCACTCCTCCGGATACTCTGAAAAATATGTCCAGTCAGGACTGGAGCAAGTACATCTCTAACAGCAGTTCCATTTAAATGATAAAAACTATAAAACAGTTATAGCAAGTAGCAAGAAGAATGAAGCAAGTATGAAACAAGGAAATATGTATAACTGGTGCATAAAGGTAAAGATGCATGGATATCAGAGCAAGATAGTAATAACTGCAAGATACAAAAAATCTACACTAAGAGTAAGTCTGTGCACATGAACGTGTAGTGAGTCCAGCATGAAAAATATGTAGTGAGTCAAGTCCAGAAACATGTAAGTGAGACAAGTCAAGAAATGCATGAGAGTCCAGACTATAAAGAATGAACTCGGTGTCTTTGAAATACTTGTTTCGACATGTAAACGGCTAGGGGTAAGTACGGCTCACCGCGCACTGGGTGCGCGGCTGCTATCATTCCAGATTAGACCAGAGGGAGTGATTCCTGATGATGCCAGATAGGAATATTTACATGTCTACTCGAGTATTTCCCCGCCCCGACTAATACAAGTGGATCCAAGACCCGACACGCAAATCAAGATGAGTCCAGCCTGAACATGAATGATGCCTGTAGTGATGCCTGTAGGTGATGCCTGTAGTGATTCCAGAATAGAGGCCAGAAACATGAAATGTACGTGTCGCAAGTAAATGAATCCAAAAATACCAGTCAGTGTCCCGTGTTGTGCCAGAATAATCATATGATACTATACTAGAAGCTGAATCATAATAATCATCAGATAATGAAAACTATCAGAGAATGTACTCGCCTGACGTCCTGAGCAACTGGCGATCCGAACCGGTGTCGCAAGGACCTAATGCGAAAAGCAAGGTTAAACAGGGTTCTAATGAGTTAAACAGATATAAAATAATTAAAAATAGGCTTCTAGGGTCGTTCTAGGTCAAACGGGTCAAACCGGTAAAATCTGGGTCAAAAAGTCAACTCTGGGTCCAAAAAGTCAACTCTAGGTCAAAACTAGGTCAAAAGTTGACTTTGGCGGTCAACCGAGTCAACTACGGTCAAGTCTGGGTCAAACTAGGGTGCTCCTGAAATTCTAGGTCAAACCGAGCTCATTAAGCTAGAAAACTCACAAACTCGCCTCCTTGAGATACCGGGATACCCTCGGTATCCGATACCTCAACCTAGGCTACGCACCCAGCCTAAACCCGCTAAAACCTATGCTAGCACGCGTAAATATATACACATAAGTATATAAAAATCACTTCAATACTATTCCTAGGCCATTGCTCAAAAACCCCGCTCGAAACCCAATACCTTGGTTATCTTAAGGTATTGAGATACCTCGGTATCTCAAGGTATTGAGATACCGCTCTAAACTCAGCCCGACTACCCCTCTAGCTAACTTACTATGCATAAACCTATATATCTAGCTATAATCTAGGCTAAAATATAGATATCTAATACATATAGGCATATACCTATATATCTATACCCAATACCTTACCTTACCTTACCTTATCCTCAAATATATATATCTATACCTAGATATCTAACTATCTATCTAGCTATGTATATATCTATATATATAGATCTATATATCTAGCTATCCCTCTACCTATCCATCTACCTATCTAGTATCAACCTATCTAGTTATCTATCTAACTATCTAACTAGCTATTTATTTATGTATCTAACTATTAAACTATTTACCTATCCATCTAATATCTATATAGCATCTATCTATTTATCTCTAACTACCTAGGTATCTAGTTACCTATGTATCTATCTAACCATCTATGTGTTAATCTATCTATTTTTATATCTATCTATCAACCTAGCTATTCATATATCTACCTATCCATATATCTATCTATCTATCTATTTATCTATGCATCTATCTATGTGTCTATCTATCTAACAATCTATATACCCATCTAACTATAGATCTAGTTATCTATCCATCAAACTATTTACCTATCTATTTAACCATCTATCTAATAATCTAACTACCTATATATATCTATGTATATATCTCTCCCTCTCCCTCGCATTTGCTGCTGCCCTTGCCTTAACTTGCTGCTGCTGCTACCTTAAACTGCTGTTGCTGCTGCATTTTCTACTTGCTACAGCTGCTGCTCATGCTCTTGCTGCTGCCGCGGCGCTGCCTCGCTCGAGCGAGCTGCTGCCGCGGCGCTGGAACTGCTGCTGCTGCTGCTGCAGGCCGCGCTGCAGCGAGCTGCTGCCGCGGCGCTGCTGCGCCCGCGCGCTCTGCTGCAGCCTGCTGCTGATGCTTCTGCTGCTGCCGCGGCGCTGCCTCGCTCGAGCGAGCTGCTGCTACTGCTGAATACTGCTGCTGCTGCGCCTATTTCTGCTGTTGCAGCTGCTGGTTCCAGTCCCAGGCACCCCCCCTCTCTAAAACACACACACACACTCCTATATACATATACATATATACATATACATATATATACATCTATATATATATAACTAGATATCTATATATATATTCACACTCATCTACACACTCTAACACACACACTAGCACACTAATACACACACACACTCACAACACAAGCACACACACACACACATATAATTATATACACATATCTATATATACATACACACACACATATAAACATATATATATCTATATATATATATATCTATCCTCACTCACACACACTCACTCTCACACACCCTCACACACACACACTAGCACACTCTCTCACAAACACACAACCTCACACACAAACCCTCATACATATATATACAAATATATATACATATATACACACAACTCAAACTCATATATATATATATATATATAGGCACTCACTCACACTCACACACACTCACCTACGCACTAGCACACACTCACACAAGCACTCACTAACACACTCACAAACACACAACCACACACACACACACACATATATATATATATATATATATATATATATATATATATATATATATATAAAAACACACACACAATATATATATACACATATATATAAACAAACACAACACAACGCACACCACGCCCACAACGTCCACCAACGCACGCCCAACGACCCCGACACGCCCAAACACCTAAAAATATATATAATATAACTCGAAAACTCTAGCACACACTCCCCGATACTAACCCAACGCGCGCACAAGCCCGAAACGAGGAAACCAAGTCGAAATGGCCGTTCGGTCATTTCGACGAACACGTGGTGCGCGGCTCGGAAAACCTCCTGAAACGCACACCAAACAAACTCGGAATCGGCCCAAAATTTACCCACGCACTCTAAACGATGTCTAGATCCTAGAAAATGTGCTCCCGCGTCGATTCTAGGCCCGTGGCGGAAACGCACACGCACTTAGAGTCGGCGACGACGAAAAGCCCCAATTTCGTCCGAAACGCCCGTTTCTCCGCGACACGACTTCCCGTGTCCGAACGGAGACACGCACTCACCCTCAAGACACCCGACAACGTCTACCTAGGTCCATCTAACCTAGGGCATCACCCAAAATTGGGCCAAATTCGGATTCCACCCGAAATTGACACAAAACCTAATGTTAAAGTCTCTAAACCCAACCAAACTAGTTCCAACTTCCTCCCACGGGTAGCCTAAGGGTCTAGGAAGGTTCTAAAATATTAACTACACTATATAAAAATAATTACAAGGGGGAAAATTAGGGTTTACCTCTTGGAAGTTGGAATTCCAAGCCAAAATCTCCAAAATGCTCCAAATCCTCCAATCCAAGCTTCCAAGCTCCCAATCAAAGCTCCAACACAAAATCTAGGCTCTACCCACCTAGGTTAGGGAAAATGCAAGGTTAGGGTTAGCAACCATGGAGAATAGAAGAAGAAAGAAGAGAAATAGGAGGAAGGAACTTACTTGGAGAAGGAAGGAAGAAGAAAAAGAAGTGGAGAAGAAGAAGAAGTGAAGAAGAAGATGAAGAAGAAGAAGAGAAAGGGGAGTGGGGGCTGCTGTTCCACGGTCTGGGAGGGGCTGAAATGGTCGGCCAAGGAATAATAAAGGGGGTTTACAAGTTGGGAAATTACCAAAATGCCCCTACACACTTGGTTTCGGGTTCCGGGTTCCAAATGCGCTCAAACTAGTTCCAAATCTCTCCAACTAACTTCCTAAAAATAAAATAAATATTCTAAGCCCCCAAAATAATTCTCACAAGGGTGTGAGCTGGGTCGGACATGGGTCCACTAGGGTCTGACATGGGTCCAGGCTAGCCAAAACCCTAAAACATACAATAAAAAAAAATATAATACAATTAATAATTAATTATAAATACAATTAATTATAAATAATACACAATTAACTAAATTAAAAAAAAAAAAAAATACCCGGCTCTGGAAATGGGGTGGTGACAGCGCGGAGGGCGGCGGGGAAGCCGGAGTCGTGGGGGGCTGGGTCGCTGCGGGCTGGCGGGTCGGGCTGACGGCGGGTCGGGTTCGGCTGAACCCGACCCGACCCGACCCGATAGGGTTGGGTCTGGGCTGAGGGAGCGGGCTGGGCCAGGGCGGGCTGGGCTGAGAGAATTAAAATAATAATAATAATAATAATAATAATAATAATAATAATAATAATAATAATAATAATAATAATAATTAAAAACAGTTAATTAATTAATAAAAATTTGTTTTTAGGCATTTAAAAATAGTTCTGAGGTCCAGAAAAATCCAGAAAAATTACCCTAAGTCCAATTTTCCATTTTACACCCAAAAATATTATTTTCATGATATTTTAATATTATTTATTGACAACTAAAAATTATTTATTAATTGAAAACCTTGATTTTAATTTCAAAAAATTTCCTGAAAATTCCAGAAAATTAGGAAAAATCCAAGATTTAATAATTTGAAAATTCAGGGGGTTTACAGTGATGCCGCACGAGCATGAGTCGCGCCCGTGCAAGGCCGAGGTATGAACATGCGTTAAGAGATCTAAGCTACAGAGTCGCACAGATTGTCCGAGTGCAACGAAATAATAAACACATAGGCGTTTGGTAACAAGTTTACAGAGTCGTCAATAGCGGAAACAATGAATAACACAAGTATAGAAATAAAATAAGCTCTTTATTGATATGAACAAGTGCTACAGGTGGCGCTTAGCCGAGATTACAAATCGCTCAAGCCTCTCTCTCTCTAAAACAGTAAAAATATACCAAGTGACTACATTTGTGGAATGATACATAAGCGATGTTCCAACATTATGTCTTGCATATGTATTTCAGTTCCGAACGCAACGCTCCAAGGCTCCAGAGTGAACTCCACGTCTTAACACGCACGAAGGAGGCATCCGCACCGAACGAGGTTCTCCCGCACCCTGCAAGCAGTCTGGTAGGTTATCAGTACATGAATGCACTGGTGGGGAGGCTTCTCGCCCGCTCGACAAATCCAAACACGTTATATAGGTTTCGTGCACCATCTATTAAATTATCTTTCTAATCTTTCCTTAGGATCAGTTTCATGGCAATGATGAATAGCCTAACTCGTGTGGCAGTGCGTCGTTCGATATAAAAGGAACACGACGAGACTTACCAACTTACCATTTGTCCTTCCCCGTCTAAGGCAAACCAAGTTAAAATCAAGTACAAGCATTTACTATGAAATCCAGGGGCAATAGCATAAGCAAACACAAGTGTCATGAACGAGATTATGTTTCGGGTGCACGAGTATATAAGTTATCCAGAAGTGTTGCAGAGGATGTTCAAGTATTCCATATGTACAAGTGTGTTATGCTCAAGATTCGTTCAGGTATTTTCCAATTTCTGGATGCGATGCAATGACTCGCACGCGGATTGCCGCTAAGCGATGATGACTTAACTATATGAACATGAGTCGTTGGCATAGCCATAAAGGACAACTAGTCACTGGCGAGGATGGTATGGAACGAAAGTACAAGGCGCGCTACAAGCCATCTCGACCAGTACAATGGACTATACAATGAAGTTCCGTCCAGATCGGGTCGATGTCAGTGCCCCAGCGATCGTCCGCAGGAACTATGACCTTGTGCACAAGTTGTCCGCGACATGCAAGTCTTGGTCATTCCAAATTCACATATTGACAAGACAATCCATGATTTTTGTTCTGAAAGAGCATTGTTCCACGAGCTGTGATTCTTGATTTGTTTGACATGATTCTCGTTTAGTGTTCAACTTGACTTGATGCATTTTTCTGGTTCGGAAACTACCTTGGCGATCTAACGGTCCCGGATACTTGCAGGTTCATATTGCACAGAAGGACCATTTGATCATGCCTCCCTCACTCCTGAGAAGAGTATATTGATTATTGAAAAGGACAAAACCAGAATTTTGGTTTGAAAAATGATATGTTGTCAGTATTTTTTTACTGCAGTCCATAGATGACATTGTCGAACCTCATTTGTCTCCCCCCCCCCCCCTCCAATTAGCGTGGAACTTGCCGCCAAATGACCTGCCAATAAAGAGCCGTCACATGAACCGCAGGCAAAATATACGGTCCACGTATCATTGTTGTTTTGGTTTATTCCGGACTTTACTTAAAATGTCCTTAAGCTAGCTACAACAAAAAAAGTGCTTTAGAAAAGTGCCGTTAAAGACTTTCCATGGCACTTTTTAAGTGTTGTCTGGAGATGTGTCATAGAATTTATTTTACTTTCAACGACCCATCAAAAGTGCCATATAATAAATATATGACGACACTTTTTTAATGTCATGTAATGCTTAATTCATGGCATGATATTGGTGTCATCTTAACACGCTTAAATGACAGCTAATAAGTGTCGTTATAATTTTTTTGACTTTCAACGATACGACAAAAATGCCATGTAATAACTTTAGGAAAATGCTAAACTGACAGCGCGGGGGGTGGCCACGGCTTGACCTGAGGCCGACGTGGCCACCCCCCCCCCATTCGCCCACAACCCCCCTACACACTTCGAGGGCCCTACTGCACGAAAAAGTCAACCCCCTCTCCAATGGGAGGCCGACACGTAGCGTGCGGGCCAATCCGCGAGTCGCATCTGCAGTCCAAGCAGCAGCACCGATAACTTTATAACGACACTTTTTGAATATCGTTCAATGCTTTCACAACACTTTTTATGTGTCATCTAAACATGCAAATCATAAATATCATTGATTTCACAACACCTTCTATGTGTCATCTAACTCAATTCAACGATACATTTTAAATGCCTTCAAAATATGATCAAAATATATGAAATATAAATTGATTTCATTTGTATAATTAACCAAACCAATTTCACAGATAATAAAATTTAATGTACCAACAATAATATATATTCAAATATTCAAATCCATACAAAGTCTCAATAAAAAGTTTGAATGCTAGTATTCAATTTGTTTAAGAACAACAAAGTCTATTACATAACATATAAGAATTCTAGTAGTACTACTTAGCGCCCAACTCTTTCCAGCATCAAACTCGAACCGAACATAATCCGAACTCATCAATAGATCTGCAAACAAAAAGATTAAAATTAATATTTAGACTTTCAAATTGACCATGACAATGCTACTGCAAAACAAGCATTAAAATTAATAGGCAGAGAAGCATTCTATAAAAGGATTTCTAAGAAATAACATACCAGAAAAAGAAGGAAAAATAAAATAATCAACACAATGCAGCTGGATTTACAAACAAGGAGATGCATCTTTTCTGATTAGATATCAGCATGAGATCTTAGCACAACACAGCACCAGAAAGATCTTAAAGCAATGTTTCAAAGCTCAGCTAAGGATATAATGGGCAATACTATCTGATTAAGCATGTCATTTTCAACAAACACTAGTAAAATACTTGAAAACTGACAACATGGAAAAGACAAACCTTTCACCATCTGATTCTTCTGTCATTGTCTGAATCTGCAGAGGTAATTGTTACTTACATCTGGTTTCAGCTGAGCAGACTAAAGCAATGGTGGCATAACTACACTCATGTATGGCAGAAAATCTTGTCAAATTTCATACAGTGTGTCAAGAACTTGAGATACCAATAAAAATGGACATCGACATCAATGAATTATACTTTGAACATAAGATACGTGTGGTTGGACAAGCTACCGAAACCGTTTAATATTAAGTATGCAAAAATATGATTCGATGCAACATGTAATATAAATTTTAGCTTGACATGTCGTATTTCATGTCAATTTTCATATAAAGTTGCAGATGGTACAAGGAATTTGAGACAAGTAATTTAACGGTGCAAATTTACCTTAACGAGAATCAAATAGCAAAAATCATTTTCTCATGGTGACACCGCAAATCAACTTCTTTGAATCAATCTATTAAAATTGTTTGATACAAAATATCATCACAAGGGGAAGAAACAGAATTGACATGAGACATGCATTACATACCTGAATATGAAATATATGTCCCTACATGGTGCCTAAAGTGGTGGTTATAGTGAAGCAATGGACTTGAAGATGCCAATCTACCCATGTATTCTGCAGAGATCCCTATAGTAATAATTTTGAATTAGAGTTTCAGAAGTCAGCATGTTCTTTGTGCAACAAAGATACAAAAAGGTTATTATTTCAAACATTAGTTTCGTAAAGATACTCTTTCATGCTTCTTCATAAATGCTAACAAATAAACACTTATGAAAAATGATAAAGAGTAAACATAAACTATTTCCTCTATGCCAGTCTACATACCTATAAATTGGCCTAGATCATACGTTCTGCATCTTCCTACTAAACATGCCTATGCCAATGAATGTACCAGCATATTCCAATCCTGGAATGGCAACCATAGGCAACCCAAGCCAATGTCATTTTGCACAAGTAGGCACAACCCACCGACCCTATGCACAGGAGCAAAATGCATTAGGTCCACCACATGGAGATGTCTCCGAAAATCTACAGAGATGTGTATCATTCAGATTATATGTATCCTCCTTATGGTGCATACCCATCTACTAGATCCCCAGTTCCTACCATGGAACATGATGGTCAGTTGTATGATCCTCAACATTATCATTATCAAGCCTCATACTACCAGCCACATGCTACACCAAATGCACTATATATACCAATGGTAGGAGAAGCTTCTGCTTTTACGATAGAAGTAGAAGAGAATGAAGATTCTGAAGGATATTGCTTTGAAGACAACGAGACAAAACATGATTGCCCTAGTGACACCAAAGAAAAGGGTGATAATGAGAGCCCCTCTCTGCCAGATTTTTCACCTGTTCTTGATGCTGCTTCTATCCAGGATTTGAAGGATGGAAGGGAAGGGAATGTAGTTGCAAGCCTAGAGGATGTCATAGATAATTCCATAGATAGTTATCAAGATAACTCTTTTTTATTCCCATGCAAGCCATCTCAGGGACTATACATCCAGCTACTATGAAGTATATGGTCATGCAAACACTCAATGGTTTGCAGGTACAAGTTCGTATCAGTGTGGTGAATAATATGTGTCACGTCCCAGTCCCAAAATACCGAGGGACTGAATGCGTGGCAATGGCCAGCAGCACGCACCGATGGACAACCCAATTTAATGGATCCATCAGGGCATGCTTAAGCTGTAGTCTAACAGGAAATAGAACAATTATTACAAGTCACAGACTATTCTAATCTCATCCACAACAGATAATCACAGATCAAAGCCAGAATAAATGCAAGAGAAGTTAAACTAGCATATATCAACAAGAGTGTCTCGGGGAACAACCCAAGAATATGTCTGGTACATCGAATGCAAATAGACAGGAAATAAATCAACTGGAAATAGAAATACTGAGTATATGAAGCCGGTACTCAGGAGAAGTCTTCTGCCACGATCTCGTCCTCAGGTTCCTGTTCTGTTCCGAGAAGTGCTCCTGTTCCGTACACCTCGGGGTAGATCTCTTCGGCTATACCTGGGGACATAGTCCATTCCAGGTCCTCAGGGGACATAACAAGGTACAGAAAATACAAGCCAAAATAAATGCAGTGCAGCAATAAATGAAACCATAGGGTAAACTATATAACCAGCTAAGTGATATGCAAGTTGAGAGTTTTAGTCATACTCAGGCTGAGGCTACTACAGGATCAGTGTCGGAGAAACCCATAGCAGTATTTTCTCGAAGGGCCAGAACTGGTGCCATAGCTCTGTGTCAGAGACTAAGACACATCCAGATGTCAATATATATAATATAATCAGCCTTTGTTATGGTAATACTCTCCCCACCCAATGAAATCTCACGTCTCATGTCCATGACACGCAGGATCAAAGCTAATGCAACAAGTCAGGATATAAACTAAGTATGTAAACTGTATATGTCATGAATATGTATCCTATACGGAATTACCATGTATATCTCAGGAAAATTCCGTCACATGAATAGTGTCAGGTGTCCTGGGTTGAGCAGTTAAACAAGTTTACATATGAATCTACAAGAAATCAAGTAAAATACTATAATAGGATTTACTGCTAGTTGACAAGCACTATGTTCCCACTGATGCAAAATTAAACCAAGAAAATATATAGCAAGCTGCAGGGTTTGGTAAGGTACACTTGCCTGCGGTTCTGGTTCCAATTGTTGCTCTGACTTCAGCTGGAATTACAGACGGTACTCCGGTTGCTGAAATAAACATCACCATCAGATCCAGAAAATATCAATCAGTTAGAAACGCCTGTCCTTGGGTCCAATTTGGAGACAAGGGCAAAAATGGCAATTTCGGGTAAAACCGGGGTCCACATGTGGGCCCACTTTGCACCGAAAAACGTGTCAGGGACAAAGGTCTCCAAATTCACCAAACTTAGTGTCAACAGGTCAGGAACGATGATACGAACCCAATGGAACTTTCAGAATTGGATTCCGATGAGCCGATCACAAAATCGTCCGTCGAGCGGGGCCTGTGGGGCCCACGACACGCGATTTCGTCAACGTTCTCAGAATCGAACCAAACTTGGGTCACAGGACCAGCGTATCTCTACGAGTCCGATGGCGCAAGTTTCGTTTCAATCTGACGTGTGTACACAAAGTTAGGGTAAAATGCAGAAAAGTCGGATACGGGACGATATCCGCGGATACGTGTTGATCCCGGTGTGCACGCACACCCGAATCGACTTCTGCGAAATCCCACACGTCCGTATCGACGACGCGCACGTATCTGTGAAGACCGCGCGCGACCAAGTCGTCCAGTTTGGCGGGGCGTATCCAGTTCCGGGGTGAATCGGGGCGTTGTTTTTCCTGTTTTTGGATCACGGTTCACGATCACCACAGGACGCAATGCACCGAGCGGTTTGCCCGGGCACCGAGAGGGTCATGCAGGCTTCGCAACGCAAAAGACAGAATCGAAAACGGGGTTACGAGCTGAAAGATACACGTACCTGAACAGGGTCCAAAAATCGGGGTTTAACCGTGTCCGACTCGACACGGACACTGTGTCCTGGGTCCGATACAGGGGAAAAATTAGGAATTAGGGTTAGGGTTTCCTGCGGCGGAGCTCCGGCGGCTTGAGGTCGCCGGGCTGAGGCGGAGGGGGCCGGGGGCAGCGCGGCGAGGAGGTCGGACGGCGGCGCTGGCTGACGGCGGCGGCGCTGGCTGACGGCGGCGGCGCCGGAGCGGGCTCGGGTGCTGCTGTGTGCTGGCCGGAGAGAGGAGGGGAGGAAGGAGGAGAAGAAGCTGGGGGCTCGGGGAGACGGTGGGCTGGCGTCGACGGCGGGCTGGGCAGCGGTGGCGGCGGCGCTGCTAGGGCGGAGGGGGTCTGGCGGTGGCGAGTGGTGGCTATGGCGGTGGAGGTCGACGGCCAGGGGGGGTTCGAGGGGTTTAAATAGGGATTTGCAGCGGGGGTCGAGGCCGGGAAGGGCGGAGGCTGGGCGAGGAAGGCGGGGGCGTGGGCGAGGTGGCCGGGCGGAGCGGCGAGGTGGCCGGAGCGAGGCGGGCGGAGCGCCGGAAGACGCGGGGGTGAGGGCTACGTGGGGGAGACGGTCCAGGCGGGTTCGGGTGCGGGCGGTCCGGGTCTGGCCGACCCGACCCGACCCGCCAGTAGTGCGGGCTGGGCCGGCCCAATGGGCTGGGGTTGGGCTGAGAAATTGGGCCGGGGTAAAAATAATCTATTAAATGATAAATACATAATTATTTAATAAATAAATAAATAACTAAATAAATAAATAAATAAATAGCTTTTTAGGTGATTAAAAATAGGTCCGGGGCCCAATAAATTCCAGAAAAATTACCCTAAGTCCAATTTTTCATTTTACACCCAAAAATATTATTTTCATAATATTTTAATATTGTTTATTATCATTTAAAAGTCATTTAATAATTTAAAACCCTGATTTTAATTACGAAAAAATCCGAGAAATTTCCAGAAAATTGTGAAAAATCCAAATTTAAGATTCTTGAAAAATCAGGGGGTTTACAATATGACAAGTGAAGGTGGCATCTCTCGTGATTATAATGATTTCCAGTCATCTAGTAAAGATGTAAATATTGATGTTCCTATAGTGGCAACTAAGAATAGTTCATAATGTGATAATGGGTCTAAAGAAGCTGAGTTGCTAGCACAAAGAAAGACTAACGAGTTCTCTGAAGTATTAGTGATGGGTTCTAGTGCAGGAGGACAGATAGAGGTTCAAAGTAATAACATAGGATACAGGGATACCAATGTTAATAAGAATTCCAAGAAAGTATACCCAACAAAATGAGGAACATGAAGGAGTTGATGTCAGCAATTCCATAATGTGTGAAGAAGAAGAAGAACAATCTTACCAACAAGGATCATTTGCCATATCATTACAAGTTTTGTATGGGAAGAGTCACCCCTCTACTATGAAATTTGTAGAGAAGGATGTGTCAACTACTAAAGATGATCTTGTTCTGAGTCATGTTCCTTCACATGCAACTGGCCTAAATATTAGAAAGGAGATTTTCACGGATTGTGGCCTTTCAGTAGGTGTCCATAACAATGGAACTGATGACTACAACCAAATTTTAAGTAATGACAAAGTGGTTCAAGTAACTGATCTGGAAGGGATCTTATCAATTGCTCAGTTTACTGAGTTTGAAAGCATAAATCTGAGGCAAAAACCACAGGTCTATATCATCCAATTGGGTGCATTGGAGTGGGAAATTCAAAAGGAAATGAAGACCCTGAAGTTAATGAACTCCTACAAACAAGTCGCCACAAGAATGCACTAGGGAAGTGGGTGATAACCATATGGGATCCAGGAATCAAAATGATCCCTTCATCGACCTTAGGACAAGGTCAATTTACATGTCACGTCCCAGTCCCAAAATACGTAGGACTAGGAATACGTAAGCATGCCAGTCGTTTGTATATGACAACTCCAATATATGGATACCATAATACACACGTACGTTGTAATATGAATAATAATTCACAATTGGTATAGATTTATGTCATAAGTCACAGGGCATAACTAAATCCCATCCACAGAATCAAATAACCAATCAACTATATAACTGAATCAAATATAAAATGCTTGATAAGAACAAGTAGTTGGATGAAGACAAATTCACTACCAACTAGAAAATAAGAGGAACAAAAATAAGTATATCTAATGAGCAATGAGACTCGAAGAGAGACCTCCTCGAAAGAGAATGGAGTAGCAAGTCCTGATCCGTGCTTCTGCAAATAGTTATGATCGACTACACCTGGAAAGGGACCAGGTCCTCAGAAGGACGTAACAAGATACATAGAAGCATGCCAATTGAATACAGAAAACATGCATAATAGACAGAAAATATATAAGTACGCTGTACAAGACAATCTATATGAATGCATAATGAGGATAACTTTTCGATGTATGGGCATGGGTAGGCTACTCTATCTAATCTCACAACTCACACACACGTCAGGAACATCAGAAATCGACATACCGCGAGGGTAGCGACCAATGCGACACAACTACCGTAGTGCGTGCTAGTTACTACAGTTTACCAGAGTGGTTATAGCCCATACACCTACTGATTGTCCTCCTCTCCCATGATACTATGTGTCAAGTGTGTGTCAACATATGTAATATATAATTATGACTGGAAAAAATACACATGCAATGAATATATGAAAATATAATAAGCATACAAAATACTCTAAGAAATTTGGCAGGTATACTTGGCTGGTCTGAAAAAGAATGAAGTCCCAACTCAAGGCATCGTCCGATCTATCCGTCACATAAATTAAACAAGTTAGGTTACAAAAGTGGGTGAATAGGTTCCTCCATTTTAACCTATTTTAATTCTGAATAAAATAACCTAAAATAGTATTTTAATTTTATTATAATCTGATTTTATTGTTAAATCTTAATTTTGATCCAAAGAAAGTTAACTTTACGGATTTGTGATCCGTGACACGCAAATCGAGGCAATCTGTTGACCAAAAAGTCAACTGACTCAAATCCTTGATTTATGTGTAGAATTCTATAGATTTAAGTGATACATGAACACCGGAATCAACGGTTTTATAAAATCACTAGTCGGTAAAGAGTTATGTCCACAAGGGCGCACAGATGATAATTTTTGGTGGTTTTTTATTTACCTCTACGTTGAACAATTTTTACAGTAAATTAAACTTACATGTTAAATTCTGAAAATATTATTTTATGTAAGTTCATCATGTCAACTTTTCGAAACTTTAAACGGTTCGTAATTCCGAATTCGGGATCTCCCAAAATCTCGAAAATATGGAAACACGTCTGATTTCGGACATCTGGCACTTTTAGAATTTTCTGAAAAAATAGGTTGATAAATTATTAAAATAATTTATATATTCAGAAAACTAACCTTGATATGGTCTAACAAAATAAACTGGAACGCGTTTGGAGTCCGGAGCTAGGAGATATTGTCTTTTTAAGTCGTCATAAATACTAGAAAATGAGGCTGAATTTATGACGAATTTCGACTATTTTTGGACGAAAAAGAGAGGAGTTTAGGAAAGAAAAATATGAAAGAAGAGTTTATTCCATAATTCTAATAGGTATTTATAATGATGGAGATTACTTAATTGAATACGACTAGAATTGACTAATTTGGATATGATTATGATCAGTTTAAATAAGGATAGGATATGCATGAAGTTGCTTTTTCTAGTAGGCTCAGGATTTGAATTAATTTAAAATAGAGTTTGAGTTCATCTCAATAATTTATAATCTTAAATAGAGATAATACAAATAATTTATATATAATCTTATTAATATCTATTAACACTAAATTAACATCTATCTAATAATAAGACTATATATATCCAAATAAATCATAAATAATTTTAAAAATATAAATAAATTTCTTAAAATTCTAAATAAATTACAGAAAAATATAATTAAATATTTTAACCTAAAATAAATATTTGGTAGGAACAATATGCAAGTATTGTCTCATAGTAAATCATGAAAGTCCTAGAAATTTATGTTCCCTATATTTTAATTACCTAAAAATTATAAAAAATCTCAAAAATTCTAAAATAGCCTAAAAATGATTCTAAATAAATATTTATGTAAGTAAATATATAAAAAAAATTATTTTCTAATTAACTAAGAGAATACTCTAAAGAAATTCAATATTGAAAATAATCTATAATAAATATAATAATATAAAATACACACAAAATATCTATTTTTGGTTAGGGGGTTTACAATTTACAAGGGGTGGGTATTGATACGACCCCATTCTAGCTGACATTGGCTCAGTGCCATCTGAAGAAGGGAGGGAAGCCACATTTGAATTGCAATTGCCAGAGTATCAGAACTTATCTAGAGTGTCAAAGCAGTCCGATATCAATATGCTTCAACTGCTACCAAAGTCCAATCATATCTTCAACTGTCAGAATCACAGTCAGTAAGTCAAGTTATCACGCCCCAGTCCCAAAATACCGAGGGACTGGACACGTGGCAATGGCCAACAGCACGCACCGATGGACAACCCAATTTAATGGATCCATCAGGGCATGCTTAAGCTGTAGTCTAACAGGAAATAGAACAATTATTACAAGTCTCAGGTTATTCTAATCTCATCCACAACAGATAATCACAGAGCAAAAGCCAGAATAATGCAATAGAATAAATAAGCAATCTCAAATAAGTGTCTCGGGAACAATCCGAGAATATGTCTGGTACATCGAATGCAAATAGACAGAAAATAAAGCAACTGAAAATAAAAATACCGAGTATATGGAGCCGGTACTCAGGAGAAGTCTTCTGCCACGATCTCGTCCTCAGTTCCTGGTTCTGCTCCGAGAAGGGTTCCTGTTCCGTACACCTCGGGGTTGATCTCTTCGGCTATACCTGGGGACATAGTCCATTCCAGGTCCTCAGGGGACATAACAAGGTACAGATAATACAAGCCAAAATAAATGCAGTGCAGAAATAAGGAACAATAGGGTAAATAAATAAACCAGCTAAGTGATATGCAAGTGAGAGTTTTAGTCATACTCAGGCTGAGACTACTACAGGATCAGTGTCGAAGAAACCATAGCAGTATTTTCTCGAAGGGCCAGTAAGGTACCAAAGCTCTGTATCAGAGACTAAGACACCTCCAGATAATATTATTTATATTATAATCAGCCTTGATATGGTAATATTCTCCCTACCCCATGTAATCTCACGTCACAGTTCCATAATGTCTCAGGTCCAGTCACGCAAGATCAAACTAATGCAATAAGTCAGAATAGATTCTAAGCAAGTAAACTATATATGTCATAAAACATGTATCCTATACAGAATCACCTTAAATATTTCAGAAAAATTCTGTCTCATGATCAGTGTCAAGTGCCCTGGGTATAATGTACTTGATATGGCAAGTACGAGAATGTAAATGTCACGATATCCATCTCTAAGTGACGTTACACAATCCCGCGTACGGTGTTGGCACCCGACTATAATTGGACGCTAAGCACGTCACACGGCCCTAGGGTTGAGCAAGTACAACAGTTATAATGTATATATTCAAAGGAATAAATAGCAAAAACTGCAAGTTTGGCAAGGTACACTTGCCTGCGGTTCCGGTTCCAATTGCTGCTCTGACTTCAGCTGGAATTGCAGGCGGTACTCCGATTTCTGAAATAAACATCACCATCAGATCCAGAAAATATCAATCAGCTAGAAACGCCTGTCCTTGAGTCCAATTTGGAGACAAGGACAAAAATGGCAATTTCGGGTCAAAACAGGGTCCACATGTGGGCCCGCTTTGCACCGAAAACGTGTCGGGGTCAAAGGTCTCCAAATCTGCCAAACTTAGTGTCAACATGTCAGGAACGATGACACAAACCCAACGGAACTTCCAGAATTGGATTCCGATGAGCCGGTCACAAAATCGCCCGTCGAGCGGGGCCTGTGGGGCCCACGACACGCAATTTCGTCAACGTTCTCAGAATCGAACCAAACTTGGGTCACAGGACCAGCGTATCGCTACGAGTCCGATGGCGCAAGTTTTGTTTCGATCCGACGTGTGTACACAAAGTTAGGACGCGTTCCAGAAAAGGCGGATACGGGACGGTGTCCGCGGATACGCGTTGATTTCGGAGTGCACGCACACCCGAATCGACTTCTGTGAAATCCCACACGTCCGTATCAACGACGCGTACGTATCTGTGAAGACCGCACGCGACCAAGTCGTCCCGTTTGGCGGGGCGTACCCAGTTCCGGGGTGAATCGGGGCATTGTTTCTTCCTGTTTTTGGATCGCGGTGCACGATCGCCACAGGACGCGATGCACCGAGCGGGTTGCACGGGCACCGAGAGGGTCACGCAGGGTTCGCGATGCAACTGACGGAATCAAAAACGGGTCAACGAGCCGAGAGATACGCGTACCTGAACAGGGCTCTAGGAATTGGGGTTTCCTCGTGTCCGACACGTGTCTAGATTAGGGTTAGGGTTTCGGGGCTGATGCCGGAGCTGGGCGGCGCTGCGGTGGGGGAGGCCGGCCGGAGGGAGCTGGGGGCTGCGCTGGCCGGAGGCGGCGGCGCTGGCGGCGCACCGGAGCGGGCGGGGGACGGGCGGAGGTGCTGCGGCTTCTGCTGGGTCGTGGGGGCCGCCGGGGGAGAAGAAGGAGGAGGAGGAAGGAGCGGGATCGGAGTCGGTCGGTGGCGCAGCGGGGCCTGGGCGGCGCTGGAAGAGGGGGAGACAGAGGTGGGAGGCGGAGCCGGTGGGGGTTCGTCGAGTAGGGGGTGGCCGGAGAAGAGAACGGGGGGGGGGGGGGAATTTATGGGCGGAGGAGCGGCGTCGAGGGGCCGAGGGAGGCGGCGCAGGGGTCGGGGTCAGGCGCAGCGGGCGGGGTGCGTGGTCGGCATGGCGCGGCGGCCGCGGGAGGCGGCGGCGGACGCGGGGGCGACCGGGTCGTGCAAGGAGTGGGCTGGGGAAGAGAGGCGGGTCGCGGGTGCGGGTCGGGTTCGGGTGGACCCGACCCGTTAAGACGGGGGGGGGGGACCCCTAATTTACCAAGGAAAAAAGGTCTGTATAGAGAGTAGTACTTAGTAGACATGATTTGGGAAAAAGTAAAGTTGGGAGCAGCCACCAAAAACAAAAAACAAACAAAAAGAAAACAAACGGGATAACTAATTTTGGTATGACATTAAAAAAGTGTTGTAAATTATTATCTAATATTAGATGACACTTTGATGATGTCGTTGAATATATGTTCTACGACACTTGTGAAAACAGTGTCAAAGATGATATATCTATTCCATTACCACGACATCTTTTAGTAAGATGTCATCATAAAAATAATAACAATTCCACTTATTTAATAAGTGTTGTCAATAAAGTGTCGTTGTTAATCATTTTGTTTTGTGACATATTATATCTTATAGATGATGATGATGATGATGATGATATATATATATATATATATATATATATATATATATATATATATATATATATATATATATATATACACACGTTGTGTCAGTATCGTCATCTCCATATCTCATCGTGCATGTCCATACCGTACAGTGTCTCGTCAATGTAGAACCGTGTTCAACATACTAGAAGAATAAAAATCTGGAGAAAAAAAAAAATTAGTTTGACTGTGTATACTTTTTAGGCATAAAATTGGACACAAATAGACTTTAGTATATCTTTCACCATGAAGAGATTATCCACAATATTGCATAACTCACTTTTCGAATAATTCCATAAAGGATCGAGACCAGCTCTTTTAGTATAAGAACCCCCTCATCTAAGATATCATAAGGTCATCTCCAATGAAAATTTCTAAAATTGAGTTTCTATCATAGTTGTCATTATACTTAAAAAAAAAAATCTATTGTACTTTATAGAGTTTTTATGTAGAAATTGCAAATAAAAAAAAAAAAATCTCCAATGGTTTCTAATTTCTATCACAAAATAAAAGTACAGATTTAATGGTGGTGGGCTCAATATTAATTGCTATGAGATGAGAAGAATTTTTATGAGAGTTTCTATCATATAATTTTTTTTATCATACGCCACATAAGATAGTAATGGTGATAAAATCATGTTTGGAAGAAAAAAAAATTCTTTCTAAAGAGTAATCATATTCGTATCTCCAAACCATCCTTCATTATGTTGTGGCTGACGTGTCATGCTAATAATATTATGTGGCAGTTGACATATCAAATTTTAACAAAAATAATAATCATCCAATAATTTTAATTTTAATTTTAATACTATAATTTTTTATGCCAACTACACCACATTAACCGTTACGATATATGCCGCACATGAAGGAATAGTTTGGAGAAATACTTTGAAAGTACAAATATCATTATTATTTTCTAAAAAAAAGATTTCTACAGTATAAATAGAAAAGAAAGAAATTTCCATTGGAGAATTCTGCCCAAATTGTCTCAAGTTTCTTAGAAACAACCTCGATCGCCAATTTCTCAAAAAAGATGAGAAGGTAAAAAAGTGTAGATTTTGGATCCAATTTGTCAACGAAGATCGAACTCCATTTTCTCATATGTGACATCTGACATACGCGTTAGTTTAGCACCACCAACTTATTTGCATAGCTAGCTATGCATGCAAAACACGTAGTATAGGAACATGAGGTTGCATCGATGCCACTGGATTGAAGTCAATAATGTTCATGGTCCAAAGTTGCATGCACAAGGACAAAATCAGAAAATCGAACTGAGGTGTGCTAGGTTAGACTATATAGACTAACTTGTATGGAAGATTTTTTTTTTAAAAAAACATATAAAAAAAACAGAAGTTATTTACCCTAATCTTCTTTATGTTTAATTAATGTTTATTAAATGAACATTTTTTATTTTAAAAATAATTAATATTGGGTACCTTTGCTGTGAAAAATTAAGGATGGTTAGTATAATAATTATTTACATAAAATATAAAACATAGAACATGTATATATAATTATTTTAAAAAAAAAAGTCCATATAATAAATATAAAACATAAAAAAGATTAGTATAAATAATCTAATTAATTATCTGTGACTGATGGGAGAGATTTTGGACACCAAGAGTAATTACATTAGGCTAACAGCCTAGTCTTTGTTTGAAATGAAACAACAAAACTGATGTCATCCAGAGACAACACATGAAACGAATACTCAAAGAATAGGGAGGTGTTACTTAATTTTAGGCTAATTTGTAACTAAATATTGAACATTAATTAGAGGTTTATCTAATTAAATGTTTGGACTTTTTTAATTGACAACTAAATATTATAAACTACTATGAGTTATGCAGTGTTAATATATAGTTGTAATTAACAAGATAAAAATGTAGCCTTCTAAAAAAATTAAAAAAAACTAAATAATTAACTATCTAAATTTTCTACTAATTATTAAAAAAAATTAACCAAACATTTAACTAACTAGTATAATATATTTAATAACAAAATAATTCTAACTCAAGTGGTTAAGATGGAAGTCATTTTTCTTCGTTGTTTAAGTTCAATTGCTAGCTAAAAATAACATTTTTATAATAAATTCGTGTTTTTTTTTTAAGTACGTGAAATGTACGTACATATTATTAGTGTATCATAATCAGTGGTGGGAGACCGAGGGATCGGCTAGCACACTTGGAACTTTTGGATCTTCCTAGAGGATGGAACACGACAGCAATCTCAACCATTGCTTTGATCCATGCACGGAATTAGAATGAATTAATATATATGTTTATACTAATTATCATCAACACTCAGCTTAAGGGTTTGGATAAGGTTAATTAAATGGGAGAATTGAAAGATTGAACCGAAAATATTTGGTACAGGTCGGGTTTCAAATAGGTCATTTACGATAACCAAATCATGTAAGATATTCACATTTATTTCTTGGTTTGGTTTGGTTCTTAGTATGTATGGTTTTGTTTAATTTTACAACTATAAGGTCTCTCACGTTATAAACTATTTTTTGTTTAAAAAAAAAACAGAATGGACGATTCAATAGTGAACCGGTTCGGCCGGTTCATCGGCTAAATTCCGGTTCAGAAAAAACCGTCGGTTCATAAAAAAATCTGGCTCAAGTCAGACCCGATCGAATTTTTGGTCCGACCCGATTCAACCGCCGGTCCAGTCCGATTTTGACAACACAGTTTTGATATGAGTTAGCCCACCACAGTCCAGTCCAGTCCAGTGATCCACCCTAGTTTAAATTCCTGGATCCGTCTTTGACTTCAGTGTAAGTAAGACATCTCCAAATATATAAAGTGTACAAGTGTATATATATATTTTAATCGATTTAGTATATCATATTGAAATAATAAAAAGAAATTTATTTGAAACTGGTTTCATCTTTAAAAATAAATAAAATATTATTTAAAATTTTCATCTATACCTTAAAAAAAATGTTCCTATTTTTTGTAAAAATTATTTTGACTTTCCTTTTCCTATTTTCTCCTAAAAGATGATTATATAAATGGCTCAAATTCGCTTATGTAGCGCTGATACGTTACTTTGTTATATATATATATATATATATATATATATATATATATATATATATATATTTTGAACTAGATAGCTATATAAAAAAAATGTGACTAAATTTTTAGGTTAAATTTTTTTGATTATGTTAGCTGCCATGTTAGGTACCACATGATACTATTTATCATGTCACATCAGCTGACACATAAGCATAAATAATTTGGAAGAATATTTTAGAGGGATTAATAGCATTACTTTGTTTATAAATGGCATGAATATACAGTTCACGAGATCCAAATTTGTTGCTGCATGCATTGGAATTAGTCTGAAGGACGTAACCATAAACTCATAATGGCTATAACAAGATCTAAAGCCGGTTTTGGATCTCGGATTCTTACCGGATGATATCGAGACGTAAAATTTGTCTTAGAGAACCATCGAGCTCCATGTTGATCGAACAAGTAATTAATTATGGAAAAAAAGAAGAGGATACGTTGTTCTTAATAATTGTAATCACCCTAAAATTTTCAGATTTTTAAAATCAATTTTTGAAAATTTTCTGCAATTTTTCAGGAATTTACATAGGTGCTGTGGTGATTTTATAATTTTTAATTGCTAATAACTAATATTAAAATGTAATAAAAATATGATTTTATGGTGTAAAATAGAAAACCGGACTTAGGGTAATTTTTCTGAATTTTATTGGACCTCAAACCTATTTTTAAATGCCAAAAAACTATTTAAGGTAATTAATTAATTAATTAATTAATTTTAATACTATTATTATTATTATTATTATTATTATTTTATTTTTGGCCCAGTCCGCGGCCCGCTGGACCCGGCCCACCGGGCCCAGCCCCAAACCCGGCCCAACCCTGGCCTGACGGGTCGGGCGGGTCGGCCAGGCCCGCACCCGACCCGCACCCAACCCGTACCCCCCTCCCCTTCCCCACGACCCGATCTATCCTCCGCCCGCCGCGATTTCCGGCCGCCACGACCCCCCTCAGCCGCCGCTAGCCCCGCCCACGTCGCCCCACGATCCCCGCCCCGCTCGGCCCCGCTCCCTCTCTCCCCTCGCCTATAAATCCCCGCCCCTGGTCAGCCCTCCGCCACCACCACGCAGCCACAGCCCCCGCCTCGCCGCCAGCGTCGCCGTGCCGCGCCGTCACCCCGCCAGCCTCCTCCGCCGAGCCCCGGCCTCCCTCTCCTCCTCCTTCCTCCTCCGTCGGCGCCGCAGGCCGAGCTTCAGCAACAACAGCGGCCGCCTGCGCCGCCTCCCCGAGCCGCCAGCGCAGCCTCCGGCGAAGCCCCCGAACGCCCGAGCCCCTCCGGCCAGCCTCCCCCGCCGCGAGCCGCCCCGGCCAGCCGCGGTTCTCCGGCAGCCCCCAAACCCTAACCCTAATTTTCCTTTGTGTCCGGACACGTGTCGGACACAATTCGAACCCCGGTTTTCGGGCCCCGTTCAGGTGCGTGTATCTTCTTGCTCGTAGCTCAGATTTTGATTCCGTAAATTACGTTGCGAAGCCTGTATGACCCTCTCGGTGCCCGGACAAACCGTTCGGGGCATCGCGTCCTGTGGTGATCGCACATCGCGATCCAAAAACAGGAAAAACCAGACCCTGTTTTACCCCGGAACTGAGTACGCCCCGCCAAACGGGACGACTTGGTCGCGTGCGGTCTTCACAGATTCGTGTGCGTCGTCGATACGGACGTGTGGGATTTCGCGGAAGCTGATTCGGGTTTGCGTGCACACCGGAATCAACGCGTATCCGCGGACATCGCCCGTATCCAACTTTTCTGTAATTTACCCTAACTTCGTGCACACAAGTCGGATCGAGACGAAACTTGCGCCATCGGACTCGTAGCAATACGCTAGTCCTGTGGGTCAAGTTTGGTTCGATTCTGAGAACGTTGACGAAATCGCGTGTCGTGGGCCCCACAAGCCTCACTCGACGGGCGATTTTGTGATCGGTTCATCGGAATTCAATTCTGGAAGTTCCGTTGGGTTCGTATCAGCGTTCCTGGCCTGTTGACACTAAGTTTGGTGAATTTGGAGACAGTTGACCCTGACACGTTTTTCGGTGCAAAGCGGGCCCACCGGTGGACCCCGTTTTGGCCCGAAATTATCGTTTTTGTCCTTGTCTCTAAATTGGACCCAAGGACAGGCGTTCCTAGCTATTTGACACCTTCTGAGTGTGATGGTACTGTTTATTTCAGCTTTCGGAGACATCTCTAGAAATTTCCGAGAACAGGACCTTAGTGGAATCCAAACATCAGGCAAGTGCACCTTGCCAAACTTGCAGTCTTTATCTTCATATTTCCTGTAATAATACTTTGCTGGATGTCTTGTGTAAATTCATATAAACTTGTTTAAACTGCTTAACCTAGGAAACGTATGACGTACCTAGTGTCCGATCCTAGTCGGGTGCCAACACCGTACACGATGTTGGGTTCGTCATTTAGAGATGGATTTACGATACCCTTTACTTTTGTACTTGACATATCAAGTACCCTACAACCCAGGACACTTGACACTATACATGGACAGAATCTTCCCGAGATATTCGTGGTGATTCTGTGTAAACCCCCAGATTTTGCAAGAATTTTAATTTGGGATTTTTCGCAATTTTCTGGAATTTTCTCGGAATTTTCTGTAATTAAAATCAGGGATTCTAAATTATTAAATGATTTTTAATTATTAATAAAATAATATTAAAATATTATAAAAATAACATTTTTGGGTGTAAAATGGAAAACTGGACTTAGAGTAATTTTTCTGGAATTTATTGGACCTCAGACCTATTTTTAAATGCCTAAAAACTATTTATTTATTTAATTAATTAATTATTAATTATTATCATTTTTATTATTATTATTATTATTATTATTATTATTATTATTATTATCCTAATAATAAAACCGGCGCAGCCCGCCATTCCAGCCCAGCCCACACAGCCCCAGCCCGCCATTCCGGCCCAAACCCGCTAGCCCTATCGGGTCGGGTCGGGTCGGGTCTGCCCGCACCCGACCCGCTACCCCACCCCCGCACGAACCGGCCGCTGCCCACTTCCTCCGCCGCGCTTCACGGCCGCCGCCCGCTCCGCACGGCCCCGCACCCCCGCGACCTCCGCCCGCCACGCCACGACGCCGCCCCCTCCGCCGCCCTGCTCGGCCCCGACCCAACCCTATATAAACCCTAACCCGGCCGCCCCTCGACTCCCTCACCCACTCCGCCACCGCCCGGCTCAGCCGCGAACCCCCGCCGCCGCTGCAGCCTCGGCCAGCTCCTCCCCCTCTCCTCCAGCTCCGCCCCACCTCGTCGCCGGCCGCCGACGCCCAACTTCCTCCTCTCTCTCCCCGATCCAGCGCCCAGCTCGGCCCAGCCTCGCCGAGAGCCGCCGCCGTTCCCTCGCCGCCTCCGCCCGTCCTCGTCGAGCTGCCCTGGCCCCCCTCCGGCGCACCTCCGGCCGGCCACCCGCCGCAGCGTCCAGGAAACCCTAACCCTAACCCTAATTTCCCCAATTTCGTGTCGGCGTGTCGGACACGACACGGACACAAGAAAATCCGGTTTTCAGAGCCCTGTTCAGGTGCGTATAACTTTCTCCTCGCTGCCCCGTTTTCAATTTCGTAAATTACGTTGCAAAGCCTGTATGACCCTCTCGGTGCCCGGATAAACCGCTCGGGGCATCGCGTCCTGTGGTGATCGCACACCGCGATCCCAAAACAGGAAAAACCAGACCCTGTTTTACCCCGGAACTGAGTACGTCCCGCCAAACGGGACGACTTGGTCGCGTGCGGTCTTCACAGATACGTGCGCACCGTCGATACGGACGTTTGAGAATTCGCGGAAGCTGATTCGGGTGTGCATGCACACCGGAATCAACGCGTATCCGCGGACATCGCCCCGTATCCGACTTTTCTGCAATTCGCCCTAACTTCTTGTACACTCGTCGGATCGAGACGAAACTTGCGCCATCGGACTCGTAGCGATACGCTGGTCCTGTGGGTCAAGTTTGGTTCGATTCTGAGAACGTTGACGAAATCGCGTGTCGTGGGCCCCACAGGCCCCGCTCGACGGGCGATTTTGTGTTCGGCTCATCGGAATCCAAATCTGGAAGTTCCGTTGGGTTCGTATCAACGTTCCTGACCTGTTGACACTAAGTTTGGTGAATTTGGAGACCTTTAACCCGGACACATTTTTCGGTGCAAAGCGGGCCCACCGGCGGACCCCGTTTCGATCCGAAACTGCCGTTTTTGTCCTTGTCTCCAAATTGGACCCAAGGACAGGCATTTCTAGCTATTTGACATCTTCTGAGCGTGATGGTAATATTTATTTCAGCATCTGGGCTCATCTCTGGATATTTCTCCGAAGTACAATTAATCGGATCCAAACAACAGGCAAGTACCTGCACTTCAAGTTTAATCTTTATATTGTGATAGTTAATTTCCTGCTCTACTAGTACCCTTGATGATTACACGTAGTGCTAGAATACTGGATTTCATGTCTTGGATACTGTATTTCATGTCTTGCTTTTCATGTCGGGTGGGAGAATACTAGAAGGCATGTAGTTTACCTTTCCTCCTATCATGTTTAATAGCTGTTGGTACGCGACTGTACCCTCAGTCGGATCTCGATTGTTCATGTTTAATAGCCGTCTATGACGGCCAGATTAGCCTTATAAACCCCTACATGCCAACTATGTATTCTAAAATAAACACAAGTTCACACAGATAGCTTCTGGTCTTGTTATAGTTCTTGCTGACTGTTGTAGTTTCATTTCCTGTCTCATTTATTTCCTGCTTTCTCATATTCCTGTTTATAGCATTAACTCTGAGATATTGATGTTCTTCTATGCAACTTTCTCAACATGATACTCAAGTTAATTGTCATGAATATTTAGTTTAATCTTGTTGTGCATTGTGTACTTTGCTCCTTTCCTGACTGGATCCGTTGTTTTAGGCGATGATGAGAACTTTGCCCCTACCTATTATGGCCCCTATGAGTTAGCAGGTGACACATATGAGGAGCCGGTTCCCACTCAGGAGACTACCTTTGAGGAGGAGTAGCCAGTTAGTTATTATTTTATTTCCTTTCAGCACATACTCGGGTTTGTCTCCGATCTATCTTCTGGCTTGTATTAACTATGGATCTGTTGTCACAAATTATTTTATAAAAGTTAGCATTCCTATTTCCTGTTACTTTCCTTGTCTATTTATTGTGGATGAGATAGATTTAAAATTACCTGTGATGACGATCCAGACAGCGTACTACCGCCGACACTGCGGCGTAGGCTGGACGCGCCCACGCACTCGTGCCCGAATAACCGGGTGCGGGTCGTGACATTCTGTATAGGATGCAGGACTTGACAGAGATATTTATTTATAGACAGTATGACTTGTTGCATTAGTTATAATCCCGCTGACATGGACATGAGACGTTATGGTCATGGTTTGCGTGATTACATTGGGTGGGGAGAGACACATAGGCTACAGGCTGTTCTATATATATATCTACTATTATTGTGAGGTTGTAGACTCTCTAGCAGAGCTAGACCCTTTACGTGTTATTACTGCTACCCGGCTCCCCGACACAGAGCTTGTAGCGGTCTCAGCCTGAGTACTAGTGTTGCTCTCATCTGCATATCACATAGATGGTTACATAGTTTACCCTGCTGTTTTATTTATTTAATTGTACTGCATTTATTTGGCTTGTTTTATTTTGTGCCTTGCTATGTCCACTGAGGACCTAGAATGGATTATGTCCCCAGGTTTAGCTGAGGAGCAGTACCCCGAGATATACGGGACAGGAGCTGAGGCTATTGCTGGACTTGATACTGGAGCAGAACTGAACCCTGCAGACGAGGTGACTGCCGAAGACTTCTCCTGAGTACCTGATCCCGTACTCAGTATTTACTTTATGTTTATCTCTTTTGTTCCTGGCCTATTGAGCCAGTGTATTCAGACATTAGTCGGATTGTTTCCCCGATTTACTTGTTGTTGCTACTTATTTCCATTTCATTATGCAGTTTATTTCTTTATCTTTATGGATGAGATTAGTGTGATTTGTTGTAGTAGACCTTCGTTACAGCTTAAGTACGCCCTGATGGCTCCATTAAATTGGGTTATCCATCGGTGCGTGCTGCTGGCCATTGCTACGTGTCCAGTCCCTCGATATTTTAGGACTGGGGTGTGACAATAATCACTGCGTTTAGCTGACAATAGTTAATACATAGACGCAACGAACCAAATTCATTCTTAAACAAGATCAATAGAGGTCCCCAAGGCAGGCAGTTTACTAGGGAAAATGAAACCCTTGACTTTCAAATCCTGAAGCAACTAGTACAGCTCCACTAACTCTGCTACAGACTCTCTTTGACACTAGTCCTACTCTTAGAAATTAACCTAATCAATGTTGAACTCTATCTCACAAACTGGTGGAACCCTTGAAGCTTGTTTTTGGATACAAAGCATGTGGGCTCAATTATTGTCCTTCCAAATTATCCAAGGGTCTGTGTTAAATGGTTGTAAAATGTCCCGAAAATCTAAGGGTTCCTCCGCAAGATTCGTCCACGGAGGGTGAGGCCTAACTTCTACGAATAGCTCGTAATGCTGCATCTCTTCCGAGACCAGGACCTTTTATCATAATTTCGGCTCGATGCATACCCTGATCAACCACAGTACGAATGGCATTTACAGCAGCGGCTTGAGCTGCATAGGGTGTCCCTCTTCTTGTGTCGAAAGTGGATAAATTTTGAAGACTTTTCATCCTGTTAGAATCCGGTTAAATATGAAAGATGGCACAAAAATATGGAATCATTATTTTCTAGTTATAGTCCCCTCTTATTTGATATGAAAACAAATTTTTAACTTTCATCCATTTTTAGTGAAGTGTGCAAAAGTAGCATTTTTCTACTAGTCTATATCACTTAAATAATTAATAGTAATTCCAAACAAAATAATAATACTTATACAAATTATTATTAAAAACAAATACTATTTTTATATTAGTTAAATCATTTGTATCAATTATTTAAATAAGTAAAAAAATCAATATTAATATTAAGTACAAAAAAACAATTAGTAATTATACAAATCAATTTTTATTTAGTATTAAATACAAAACTAATAAATAAATTAAACTAAGTTATTAATATTAATTATTTAACTTATTTGAACTAATTATTGTAAACAGATTAATAATTTTAACTTTTTAATTTTTATATGTAGAAAATACTAATATTAAATAAATAAATAGCTAGTAAACACTAATTATACAAATAATTAGTCTAATTATTAATAATGCTTGATAGTAGTATTATTTAAACATTATAATTGCTTCATAATTTTTTTATAATAATTGTTAATAGCAAAATTTTTAAAAGTAATTACTATTAATAAATTATTAACAATTTACTTATACAATTAGTTGTCTTTTTTATTATTATTATGATAAACTTTTTTACTTTTTCACCTCCTTCATATTTAATATTTGCGAAATTGTCAACTTTCACAAAAACCATATCATGTATCAAATATTAAGGCTCAGTTTGGTATGAATGATGGATAAGTAGGAGGATAAGTCCGAGGGAGAAAAATAGTAGAGATTTACTTTCCATATCGAGAGGAAGTATCATTTTTTTCCTTTGTGTTTTGTTGGAGAGATAAAAATTTAAGAGATACATCATCATTTATTCTGTATTGAAAAAAAGTGGAAGAAAATATAATCAAATATATATGTAGTCTTTACCAATTATATCCTCAACTAAAAATAATTATTTATCATTTGACTCCATTAAACAATTTTTAAATAATATCATTCATATGGGTATAATTATAAATTAGGATAAACCTCTAGTTTTATATTAAAAAAAAAATCAAGATTGCATTTCTTAGGTTAGAAGAAAAATAACTCCTCTATCTTTCCTTCATATAGCCACAAAAAAAAAAAAATCATTTTATTACAATATATATATATATATATATATATATATATATATATATATATATATATATATATATATATATATATATTTATTTAGTTTTTCCTTAAGATCAGTTTCAACAGAATTATTAATACGAGACTATAAAACATACACTGCAAACTTTTAGTGGATAATAATTCACTTTCATACTCTTGTTAATTGCACTTTATCCAAACATCCCCCAAGTGCTTTGTACAAAAGATACTTGAAAAACTATTCAAAATCACTTAGAGTTTGTGTTAATTAGTTTCAAGAACCGAATAACCCTTTAGAATTTGGATTTTGATTTGACCAAGTAGATAGAAGAAAGGATTTAATTTGGTTTGAGATTTTTTTTTTTTGGGTTAAATTTTGGTTTTGACAATAAGAATACAAGTTTATTCGATTTCCAGTTTAAATCCAAAACTATAAACCGAATAAAACTTATACAATTATCTAAATACCCTTTCTTATATGTATATTTTATAATTTTTAAATGTTTTTACCGTGAAAATAATAATTCAATATATGTGTTTTGAGACCAAATTTTGGTAATTCAACAACAACCTCAACTTTGGACCCAAGTTAAAATATAATAAATGTGTATATAAAATGTATATATTTAATATAATTTAACAATAAATTTAACTCTGAGTTCGATCCATTAAACAATTAATATTTCTACTCGTATAATGATGAGGCTTGAAATCGATTCAAAATTGAGCCGTCTAAGCCGTATGTAAATACTATACTACTATTTTTTTTTTAAAAGTAACTTATTATTTAACTACTTAATATTTTTTTATTTACAATTAAACAATTATAACTCAAGTGGTTAATGTGAGATATATTTTTCGTAGTTGCTTGGGTTCGATTACTACGAAAGACGATATTTATAATAATTTGATATTAATTTTTTTTTTTAACATACGTGCACTTACTAGTATATTTATAATTATTTTATATTAAGTTTTTTTTTTCGCACGTGCCCTTTACTAGTAGCCTAGAAGAAAAAACCAAGTTGTTGATATCGACTTTGTTCAATTTTTTTATTGTTAATTTTAATTAAATTTATTTTAGATTAAAAAATTACCATTTTATAGTTTTGGCTATTTTTATTTAGTATTTAGTTTATCACTATTTTTACTAGTAACATGTACGTGCATTACATTTGAGTAAAAAAATATTAAATATAAAATAGTTACAAATATCGTCATTTATAGAAATCGAATTGAAAAAAAAAAATCTTCCACCTTAACAACTTTAGTTAAAATTATTTTATTGTAAATAAATAATATTAAATAACTAAATTAGTTAGTTAAATAATATTAGATAGTTAAATAATATTAAAAATATTTACATAATGTTTAGAATGTCCAATTTGAGCCGTTTTCGACCTTTATTACAGGAGTAGAGATTTAGTTAAAACCGAATAAATCGAGTAGCCTCTATCCAAAACTACAACGACATCAAATACTTTGTGAATGCAGGAAACACCCTATGGGTCATGCTGACAGGTGGCGCAAGAGCCATGCATGCAATTTGAATTTCAAATATCGCGCTCTAATCCTAATTATTGTCCTCTTCCATTTTAAAAGTTGAAGAAAAGATCTTAGCGGCCCTACAAAATCAATCAGAGCCCTCCGATTCTCATCACTCACTTCTCAGGAAGAACCCAAGCCCCCATATCAGCGCTTCCACTACCAGTCCCTCTGTCTCTCTAGGGTTTGGTGAGATATTCGGCCACTCCTTCTTCTCTTTAATTATAGGTTTTAGTTTCTTCCATTGATATCACTATTTCTCTTTCTTGTAGTGGTCGATCAAGGAAGAAAATGGGTCAGATCCAGTACTCCGAGAAGTACTTTGACGACATCTACGAGTACAGGTTTCTTTCGGAGAAGCCCTAACGATCTGCTTTATGAGAAATATTGATTCGTTTGTGATTTTTCAGGCATGTGGTTCTTCCTCCGGAAGTGGCGAAGATGCTCCCAAAGAATCGCCTTCTCTCCGAGGTGATCCTCGAATTCTAGGGTTTTCTTGGATTGATTCCGGAATAGTTACTTTTTTAAGGAATGATTATATGTGTTGCTGCGTCTTGCTTAATTTCTAAAAGATCATGGAAATTTTTGTTTGCTTGTGTTCCTGTTAATATAATCACCTCACGAATTAGGGTTTTTTTTACAAAACATTTTTCTAGAAAAAGAATATTCTGTTAAAATTGGTGCTTCTGAAAGTTATTACGAAACTGCAGTTCTTTCCGTAACCTCTTTACTGAAATCGTGTTTTAAGAAGAATATTTATATTTCCAAGAAGCTATTTCCACTGATGGATTTGATCTGTATCTCTGTTTTTTTATGTTTATATTAAATGATGTGTTTTCTCTGATCTGGCTGTCAAAATTTGGGATTTTTGTGAACAGTAATACCTTGACTGTGATAATATGGGAATAATGGATTCAAAATAATGGAATAAGTCAATTTGATGGAGTTTTCTTTGATTCTGAATTCTTTTTATTGGGCGAAAATAAAGGAATTCTGACTATATAATGTTATTTCTGAAAATCTATTCCATAAAACTGGAACTTTTGAAACTTATTACCAAACCGAATTTTTGACTAAATAATGTAGGATTTTTGGCATGATTTTGTCAGTGAAATAGCAATTTGGAAATTTTAATACATAAAAAATATATTTTTGGCTTGATTTTAAATTGCATTTCTGGAACACATTTTCTACTGCTGAATATTGAGAAAGATTTCATAATGAAATCCAGTTTGGTATTAAGAAAGCAGTTTGGTACTATTTTTATGGAATAACTTATTTATTAACATTATTTTTGTTGGAAATGCTGGAAATTTATCTTCATAGTATATAGAATAAGATAAAGAACTAATTTTGAGTTTTAGGATTTTTATTCTGGTGAATGGAAGGAACAATATTAAGGGGATATCTGTTATAACTGATATACATAATATATGTTAAAAAGTCAATATTTCATTGATATTAATTGGTTAGAATTTTCCTTTTCCTACACAGAATGAGTGGCGTGCGATTGGTGTTCAGCAGAGCAGGGGATGGGTCCACTATGCGATCCACCGTCCGGAACCACACATTATGCTCTTCAGGAGGCCTGTCAACTACCAGCAACAACAGGAGCAAGCTGCAGCTGCCCAGTTGCTTGCCAAGTGAAACCCTAACCACATTACCGTGGAATAGGTTTTAGTGTCTGGCTTCTTTCTCGGAAATGCTCTTGAAATTTGTCTTGTGTCTATTGAAGTGTTGATCTGTTATCAACTTCATATTTTCTGTGCTATTAAATCATGTTGTGGAATGTCTTTGAACTTTATATTAATGATTAATTATTACCGTATTATAAATACTTGCTTCTTTTTCCTAATGTTTTCGTAATATTAAGGGCTGTCATGACTGTGGTTGATATTGGAGTATGTTTGTGTGCATTTTACGCGAATTGGAATCGGAGTAAGCATGATGTTCCAGTTACCCAGTTATTTCTGCTGTAGAATTCATTTTTGTGTAAAACATACCCTTAAAAACAGAGAGCATGCTTATTAATTTGAAGTTTGCAAAAGCTCAGGTTATTTTATTTTTTTGGGAACATTTCCCCAAGTTCTTTGTTACTGCTTTTAATAGTTAACATAATATTGTTGGTTAATATGTAATTTGCTATGATACAATATAGCTGTTAGTCCCGAGGCTTAATCAAAGATGGTAGAACAAGAAGTTGAAGTCGAGATCAAGAGTTCACACAAAAGTTTCCTCTCTGTTATTATACCTCGATCCAACGAAGAATTATATAATTATATAATATAGTAGCTGATTACAACTCTTTCTGAATCACAGTATTCAAGAACAAAAAACACGTTCTTCCTTGCAAACGCAGTTACAATTGAGACATAACGTTTACAACTAGAAGAAAAGGAGAGAAATATAGAATTAAAATTATTCTTGCTGGGATAGTGAAGACCACCGTTGCTCAAAGCAAGATTCGTCCTCTATCGACGATCTGCTTCTAAGAGCCAGTAAGTTCTCAAGAGAACTTCTGGAACGCTCGTAGTCACCTCTTTGTGTGACTCGAACGGACTCCTTTTGGACTCATCTTTTTCAATTTTTGGTATATCTCAAAAGGAAGCTAGATGGCTCTTTATATAGGGAAGGATGGAAGCCCATCATCTTCTTCCGATGTGGGACTAAAAAACCAATATACAAAATTAATTTCTCATAATCGCAGCACAATGTATAGCCCGCTCAGTGCCCGCTGAACACCCGAGCATACACACGCTTGCAACCGAGCATAAAACGAGCGCAACAAAAACGCACATGCGTCTAGCGACGATGCTGACGTATTAAGTGCGCCAACAAAGCGTCACTTTACCCTTTTTAGTCCGAGTCGCTAAGCCCTTTGGGGAGTTAATCCAAGAGCATGACAAAAAATTTAAAAGCTTTCATTGAGGAGTTAATCATTTTTTCTCCTAATAAAATACCCTCACATGACACTCATGTGTCCCACCACACACCATGTGTAACGACCCGCTCCGCTCAATCCGGAGGGCCGATTCAAACGGCACAAGTGTAGCGAACCGACCCGCCTTGATCAGCGAGATGGCTCGTTCGATGCAAAGGCATTCATACTTTGATCTTCAAATAGAGTTAGACTTAGGCTTTCAGAGGTACGCTCGGAGTCTCGCTCGACCGATGCGATTCATCGCTAAGGTGGGTGGCCCCGGTGAATTTGTCTCTACTTTTTTGCACACTAAGAAAATGAATGATAAATGCTAGTTTTCAGGCGATAACTTTTACATGCTAATAAAAGAGACGAACGCACATAGCTAAGGGGATAACCTCGCCTTATCATTGTATAGAACATGGAGATCTTACTTGCTATTTGCGTAATTGGGCTTTCGAGTTGAAATATAGTTATATATATATATATATATATATATATATATATATATATATATATATATATATGCCACAAAAGTAGTTGAGTTAATACTGAGGCATTGCACCGCACGAAACATGACACGAGATAGAGTATAATCAAGTTGCATACATAGACGAGGAAGACTATCAAGTAGTCATTCCGAGTCAGGAGAAGGAAAGAAAAGAAAGTACTCGGGATATCCAGATCACCGATGAAGTCTCTAATCAGGGAGCTGCGTAAAGAAGAAAGATCCGAGTGTAGTTCTCGACAAAGATTGATCCGAGTGTAGTCCTCGGCTAGAATTGGAAGTGGGAGAGTAGTTGCATGGTCACGGACAACTGGTTGCGCATCAGGTAGCGATGAGTCATCGACACGATTACCGAGGCATCCAAATCGTGTCGGTCTGGGAGGACAATGCCAGTGTAGTCCTGGTAATACGTTAGCTGATGACTAGCGGACGAGAGAGGGACATCCAGCAAGACTTGCTACCGACCTATATGGACGTCGACTCGTCAGACGGTTCAGGAGGCCCAGCAAGGCCAGCAATTGAGCTGGGAAGACAACCGTCCATCGCAGATCATGTCCACTATGGCTAGCAGAGCCAGTGACCTTCATATAGATAAGTCATGCTTGCATAGCGGTTGTCCGCATTCAGAAGAGGAGTAACGAAAATGAGTACATTTGCACGTCATTCTGCATAATTAGAATGGATGCACGGTAAGAAACATAGTTCGAGTAGAATGGATTTGAGGCAGAGATACGACATAACACTTGGACTTAATAAATGTTCTTTGTTATTCAGTAGATCATTGTTTATATTGCTGCATATGACAGGGAAGGCCGAATGGTAAGAAACAGTAAGACAAACTCAGTTGTTCATTATTACGACATTCTTGAGTAGACACGGATATTGCTTTCTTTATATAGCCATGCAACTGATCCTTAAGTAAAAGACTAGAAAGACAACAAAATCAGTCGGTGCACATAACTAATGAACGTGCTTGTTTTGTGGCGTTGGCGAGAGGCCTCCCCACCAGTGCATTCAATGTATTGTTACCCAACCAGTCTGCATGCAGGGTGCAAGGGAAACTCGGACAGATTCGGAGATCGCTTAACGCAATGAGGCGCCGGACCGCACCTGGCGTCTTGGAGCGTGGCGCGCGGACCTGGAGCTCACATATATGAGACATAATGTATGAGAACATCATCATCCAGATCATTTGAATCAGTTCTAAGCCTAAGGGCATATTCATTGTAGTGAGATAGAGCATGAGTGACTTGTAATCTCGGCCTAGCGTCGCTTGTAATAATTACTTCATATCAATAAAAAGTTTGATTTAGATTGAATACTTGTGTTTATTCTATGTTTCCGCTATGGCGACTCTGCGAACTAGTTATCAACGTCCGTTTCGTTATTTGCCTTGCGCGGATGCAACTCCAGGCACGTGCGGCATTGCGTTCCGATGGAAACGATCGTCCCGCGGGAGCGCTGGCGCGGTGATTCGCGCCCAGCGGGGACGACCGATTCCTGCGGGAGATCGGGGCGTGACACCATGTGCACACCTCAACTCATACAAAGTATTATATTGAGATACACACTTGGTGGTGTAGCCAATTTGAAATTATTTTTCTTAGTCAAAAGAAAACAACACCAACAATAGCTACACTCTTTGTATATATATATTGTAAATTGAAAAATTATTATCTATAAATGTTGATTGCTATTGGAAGTTTGGATGAATGCTGGATTGAGTTGCAGACCCTGTTTTTATTAATTGTCCTTCTAGTAGGCCCTCTTCTCATGAAGGGACAAACTCTTGTAGTATAGTTCAAGTAATCTTCATTTATGTATGTTTTATATGTCCCTACTGTTCTAAAAGCGGCCGTCTAGGCGACGTCTAGGCACTAGGCGGCCGGTTTCCGCCCGATGCCCGCCTAGGTGCCGTCTAGTCCCCCCGACACCCGACTATGCATGTTATGGGTTTTTATGAACTCTTTATGCAATTTTCATTAGATTTTTTTATTTTTTAATATTTTTTTAACCGTCTACATCTGGACGGCAGTCACTTAGGCGGGTTAGGTGCTAGACGGAGGGTGCCGGCCCGCCTAGCGCCTAGCGCTTTTCACATCCTTGTCTGTCCCAAGGGAAAAAAAACCTTTGTCAACTTTCTAACTACCTGCATTTTTGGCATTCCGGTCTTCACAAATCCCCTTCATCCAGTATAGCTTGTTTTCTGGTATTCATCTTCTACTGGTTAAATCCTGTATGATGGATCAATGAAGCATTCTTTGTTCATATTCATCTGGGGATCTCTGCTAATTTGACAAAGTAACAATCCTATCAGCCTTTGCTAGGTTGAATAAGTAGGGTTGTTACCATTTTGTCTTGCCTAATGCAAGACAATTTTGATAATCCCCTTTCCTTAAGGTTTCTATCTGTTTTCCAGTTTTGCTACAGGAAAAAAAGAGTTGTGCCAAGAGTTGACTGCAATAAAAAAATATTTAGTGACAAATTCGGTTCATGTTTGTTTGGTTGTGGAAATACTAAATTGCAATTTGATTTTTTGGTTGATTGTATTTGAAAAGCTTGAATTTCATTCATTTTTGTCTGGCCAGTTGCTATCATTGAATGTATTTGACTTTTATTCTAGTAGTGTAAATATTTTTAAGGTTTTTGTTTAAATAGTTGTATTTGCTGGTTGAATGGAGACTCCTGAAACTGTAACTGATCAAATAGTGATATATTAGCTGATCTTTTATTGGACATTCTATTTTGTTAATTACAAGCAAAATACGCAGCAAGGGTGGCAATTTGGTCATGGGTTTCTAGAAATTGGTCATCCAGATTGAAGCCAATATGCATTTCAGCACAATGGGGTTTCACAAATTAGATCCTAAAAGTGGTTGGCTTTTGTTCAATTATTTGCTATAGCTAGGTTTGAAGCTGTGAAGAGGATTTCTGCCAATGTGAAAGAGGACATTCACACTTATTACACCTGAATGGAAGAAAATGGTATGTGTAACCGACCTTAAGAATTTGTGATGAAGGTTTTATTATTTTTGTTTTATCAGGTCATATATATAGTGGTCGGATTAATTAATTATTAGCTTAATGTTAATTGATTTTTATATTAATTAACATTTTAAAGATAAATGTTGATCGTAATATTTATTGATTGATTTTGTGCCAAATTGTATCAATACTCATTAGTGGCTGTCCTGCTGCTGAGCTTGACTTTGGTTTTGGGTTTCTTGTAACTTCCTATGCTCACTCTGGATAATGTTAATTTCTATGCTCCTCACTTGGTGTGTACTAACATTACTGACATAACCTACGTTGGCAGCATCGTCCACGGGTGCTCATTACAGGATGAACACATGATTGTTTAGTCCAAGCTTCCTATGTATTGATTGTTGCTTTTTTCATACCTAATCTTTCTTTTAGGGATTATCATAGAAATCTCACAGCTCAACAATACTGCTTATAACAGGAACATTTATTTTTTGAATTTAATGCCTTATGGTTTGATGTTTTATTATTGGCAGGAGTATAATTACTGAATTCACTTTATTTATTGTGTAGACTGTAGAATGAAGTAATTTGTTTTTGTTTCAATTAAATTTGTTCCTTCTGTTTGCTCAATTATGCCTACTTCTTGGGGGTGGCTATGTGGAAAGCTTAAGATTGATGCATGGTTCCTGTAAACATGGACATATATCAATGTAGTGGATGAATATTAGCCTGGCCTTTTACGAGCTTTCAAGGTTGGCAGATGCACCACTTTTACACGTCACAGTAATTAGGAAATGTTGGATCTTAGGTGTTTCTTTTTAGGTTTACTTTTGTGCACTCTTCCATATGGTTTATTTCTTGGTGGGTGCTTAAGATATGCACAATTGCTGTAAATATGGACACAAAAAATTTTTGTTGTTGGATTTAGGTTGACCTTCTACAAGTGTTGAAAGGTTACAAAGGACCACTGTACATGTAATGAGAGTGATCAACAATATATTAATGTTTCGCAGACAAAGAAAAACCTTTTGCGAGTTTTAAAGGTTGACATGGCCCATTTATACACAAAATCACAGTAATTATGAAGACTCTTATATCTTAGGTGTTTCTTTTTAGAGTTACTTGGCTACACTCTTGCTTATGTCCTAATTCTTGGTGGGGTGCTTAAGATATGCACCTTTGCTGTAAATGTGGACACAAATAAATTTTGTTGGTGGATATTAGGTTGACCTCCTGCAAGTGTCGAAGGTTGACAAAGGACCACTGTACATATAATGAGAGTGATCAATAATATATTAGTATTCTCAGACAAAGAAAAACCTTTGTCTTTGTCAGTAATTTTTCTTACCTAATTCACTTTCCAGCATTTCATCGTATAGAAAATTTTAATGATGCTTCATCTGTTTGCTAAATGAAAGAACAAATATGGCATAGAATGATTATTTTCTTAGACGATATAAAGTTAAAGACTTGATATCTTTCTTTAGGCAATAGAAAATTGAAAATATTTGTCTATTAGTAGAGAAATAAAAGGTTGATTTGATTGCAAATTTGAGTTAAATAGTGTGACTGTAGGCATCATGTTTTACAATTTTACGGCCCTTAGAGCTACTGTACATCTTTGGAGAAGAATTCAGTTTGCTTCATCTGTTTGCTAATCAAAGGTTGATTTGATTACAGTTTTATTGGAGAAGAATTCAGTTTGAGGGATTCTGGTTTGGCAGTGTACATCTTTAATCTAAGACATGGACAATAAACTAAAGATTATCACTACTTAGTATCTGATATTTACTATCTGCTCATGGAGTGACCTGTCTTTTGTTTCGAACTTCTAACAACAAGAATTGATGTACTTGATGTTTGTTTACCAAATTCTTTTTATAGTCAATTGTAAAGGTTGTCTCTCTTAGATGTAATGTTTTGTGATTATTATACCAAATTCTATCTTCTATACAATGGCTTTTCATGCTACCAGACATTTTGCCTAGAACTTTCAGTTACAAACTAGTATGTTCAAAAGTTATCCTAGCAATCCAATTTGTTCATTTATTACTGCCAGTTGAAACCTGTAGGGGCCAGAGTTGTACACAAATAATTATCCATCAAGTTACTCAACTTATTTACGCCCAGCTGCACCAATCATTTTATATCTTCATTTCTACAATATCACCTCATGAAATTTCCATGTTCTTGGCTTAGTTATCCCCTGATTAAAAAGTCCATTCTAATCATTTCTGTTTTTTTTCCCCTTCTCTTTCTACATATCAGCTGGATTTCTTGTTTAAGGATAATTATGCAGTGTCCATTTAATACCGTGGTTTTTTTGTCATTTTACTATTCGTACTTAACATAGATATGATGGTTCTGCAGATTTACAGGGATGACGGCACAAGGTACTTGTTCTGCTGGTGTTTCTCTGCCTGGCCCAATTCTCTGCTAGATAGTAGATACATTTTAGCCTGAGATACTTTTGCTTCCTTCTACCCAAGTGTTTTGTTGCCCAGTTGTGATGATTTACCTTTCGGCTGCTCTAGAAATGAACAATTTCTTAAGTTGGGTTGTTGGGAGCCTGGCAAAGTTAGACTGATTTCATGAATTATTAAGGTTTTAAATATTTGGCCTTATGTTTATGTCACCTGGAATGTGTCTTATTGATATGTAACTCACGTAAATCACTGCATATGGGTCTCAAATGAGTTTCCGCAGATCTTTGTCAAGTATTTGAAACAAAACAGCACAATTATAAGTTTGCTGAAAGTATCTGTGATGAGATTGTTGTGACTGTATCAGGGACTTGTGGTTGATTGCTTGTTAATTTGTGATGTGTATCCAGCTTGGTTTTATGTTATGGTTGCCGTTATTTACTTTTGCTGCACTTGTAATTGTCGATTGTTTCTAGTATGAGTCCATTTTTTTTTCATCCACCAAAACAAGGGTGTAAGTTCCATCTTCCAATTATGTGTTGCTACGTTACATTTTTATGTAATCTAAAACAACTTTGTAAGTTGTTTTGTGGACAGTCAGTGATTTTGACTCCTATGGTAACACTTGATTGGATGGTAAACATACATCCTAGTTTTGGTGGTGAACAAAAACGGACTAATAAATTGATGATGTTGTCAATATTTTTTTAGAATTTTTTTGATCTTTTTTACAATTTTTAAGATTGTTTTTTTAAAGAATTTTTGTTGTTTTTTTCTTCTTCGGGTTTTTAGTTCTTTTTATTTTTAGATTTTTTTTTATCTTTTCTATTTTTTTTCCAAACAATATTTATATAGTCACAAAACATGAAATTATAATTTTTCAAAGAATTTCATTAGCAATAATTTGATTTCCGAGAATATAGAATTTTCGACTACAAACATTCTCTTATACTTCGTTTGGTTTGCGGAAAGAGAAGGAAAAGTAAATCAATTTTTTGTATTTTCTTTCTATAGGAAATTGTAATTCCTATCGATTTTTATTTTCGGTGTTTGGAAATGTTAAAGCAATTGAAAGCGAAAGTGATTACTTAAATGTGGGAAAGTGAATCCTTGGGTGAGTGGAGGGAACAACTTTTTTTTCTATTTTTTTTTCCAATGAGAATTAATTTACTTTTTTTTTTTCCATTACTTTGACATCCAAACGTAGAAAATAAATGATTTTTTTTCCAACTTTATGATTCTGTGAACCAAACGAGGCCCAATGTAAAGTTATTAACCTTTCTTAAACATCATATCCACACCATAGGATGGAATAATATTATCCTCAATGAAAGATGGATATTTTGTATTTTCTTATTTTGTTAATGTTTATATTTTTTAGATGACCGGCTAATAAAAATAATCGGACTTGTCCCAAATCAAACTTAACCAAACCTGACTTGATCAAACCCACACCAAAACTAGACATAAACATGAATCGAGTACGTTGTGGCCTGAGTACTAATATGATATGAACACTCGACCTAAAGGAGAAGACAAACAAAACTCAAATATAGTGCGGGATGGACACGAACTTGCATGTGAGTTGTTCCCATATCATACATTATTAGTCTAAAATCGGATCCATGGTTGTAAGCCTAAAATCGGATCCATGGTTGTAAAAGTTGTTAGGCAGTAGTCGAACGTGTACTGGACGTCTAGGCACCATCTAGTTCTAGATGGTCCACAGAAAAATAGTCTACAAATAATTATCAAAAGTTACTCATAAACTCTGTATATGAATCAAATCTTGATTAAATATACACTCTACAGGAACCCTAAAGGGGGGTGAATAGGGTCAAGATAATAAATCAAGCACAAATGATTAATAATAGACAATTTAAAAATTAAGTGTATAAGAAGTAAAGCAATAAGAATACTGACACCTGATGTATCCTAGTATTCTCCTTGAGGCACTCCAGTCCCGGAAACTCTTGTCCGGCTTGAATCCACTATTAGCAAAACAGTTACACCACGAGCTTTGATCCGAATGTTCGTTGACTTCTTACACAAGAGCTTTGATCCGAAGGTTCTCTAACTTCACAAAAGTTTTGATCCGAAGACTTGTACACTTCAACCTCTTATAAGATGGTTTTGATTTTCTTACAACAAATATAAAGATCTAACTTTTACAACTCAAGAACATTCTAACACAATTTGTGGATAGGCAAATGAAAGCTTTGGTGGAGTGTTTGTGAATGCCTTTTGGTAGATAGAAAATTTTTAGGCTCAAAAGATCAACCTTGAGAAAAGGGGTTCAAGGCTTCATATAGGCCAACACAAAGAAAGAACAAAAATACAACTTTCAACCCGCGAACGGTATACTACAATATACCGTCTACAGTAGCAACGACTATAAATATGATCGTTGGGATCATTTAATGCACATAATCCGACCGTTGGATTGCCAACTGTGATGAACCGGTATACCGTCGGTATATACCAATATACCGTCGATATGCCTGTCCAAACGACATAGACCAATATAAATATATATAACCGGTATACCGATTTTCAGGCAAAAAATGATCCTTGGTTATTTTCTACCCTAACTTTTAATTTTGCCATTAATTACTTGTGTTAATAATAATTTCTAAGATTTATTACAGACTCTAGACAGACTATGGCAGGTGCAGGCTTCTTCAGAGTCTGGAAATGATGATGTCGCAGCTTGGCTTCTTCCCTTGATAGATGATGACTTTTTTCCTTAATGGTAGTTGTCCCGAGATACTTAGATTGTGAAATCTGAATACCTTTCGGGACTTTTGCCCCCTAACCCCCACGGGGGATGCTGTCCCCTCGACCCCCGTTCGTTGACCGGGCAACGGAATCCCCGAGTGCGTGGCTCCGGAGATGTCATAGACGGTTCAGAGAAATCTTGTAGGATGACATCGTCTTTGGCCCATCATAAATTTTTCATTGAATATGTTCATGTTTGATCTTGCTTATTATTTTTTTGCAAATGAAAGTTAGGCAAACAAAGCAATATACATAGTAGCAAGTATGATAACATTTAATGCATATTTAGACTATGCTAAGTTTGAGTATTCAAAGTAGTGATAGCATTAATATTAGTGATGTCATAATGTTAAATATAATAGATTAACCATATTCAAAAATATAATTAGATTATTGGGCTAACAATCACTCCATTTTTTTTATTATGGCAACTCGGTTCTATTTAATATGGCTTTAATAGGAGCTCATATCACTAATATTTAAAACAATAAGCATATATTACTAAATGTGGAAAAAGAATATAAATGCTAGAGTGATTTCATGATTGGTTAGTGATTTAAACAGCTAAACATAATCAATTCACCATATTAAAAAATATGATACAATCATTGAGCTAACACACTCGACTATAACCAAACACGAATATGAACTAAAACCGAGGGTAAGTCGGAAGCCTATGGCTAAGGATGTTATATTCCTGGTACTTACATATTATATATATAATAAGTTGAACAAATTAACGGATAAAGAATTATCAGGATTAAAATATAAGAGATATGTAAAGTAACTATGAATATGACAGATGTATATGTTAATAAAAAAAAAGGTTTAAGCAAACTACTATAAAAAATATTATTAAATAATATAAACAAAAATAATATTATTAAATAATATAAATAAAAAATAATAAAAAAAAAACGAATTATCAAGAAGGGCCATACTAGAGGCACAGAGATAACTTAGTAGCAAATATAAGAATTGAATAGTAAAAAAAAATCTATATTAAGTCTTCTTCGGTGGGGTATGTTTTTGTTAAAAACTCTATAATATAGTCTTTCCATAGAAAAAAAAGAGTGTCACCAATACCTATACGAGGCTCTATTATAGATGATTTTTTTTATAAGTAAAGCACTTATGAAAGGTTTTACAAATAGAGTCCTTGATAGAGTTTATTTTGTCTATGTCGCATAAGAAAATAGATCCTAGAATATTTTCTTTATAGTTAATTTTTTATATGAATAAATATAGTTGGCGTATAGAACCCTTAAGAAAATAACAACACGTAGAACAGAAATAGACATAGTCCCCAACCATTTGGGTTTCTATATGAAAAAAATGACAAGTAGACAGAAACCTTCTTATAAAGGCTTTACGTAGTAATCTAGAATTTCTTTGAATCTGAATGTAAAATTGCAATCCACGTACCCACCGGCCCAAAAACTATTATCAACTGGTCCTTATGGGCCAAAACTGGGTTCTGGGCTCGACTTTCCTTGTGTTGCGCTGTCATCATGTCATCAACCTCCTTTTCCTCTCTCTCGTTTCTTCTCTCTCCGTCATTCTCCTCGCTGGCGCTGGATCTCCTCCTCCTCTCACCGCCATGGCCTCCTCCTCTTCCTTCTCTCCCCCAACTGCAGGTGATATCCCAATTTTCTTCCCTAAATATCCCTGTTCTCTTTGAATCGACAGTTTCGTTATAATTCCTTCCCGTTATGCCCCTTCTCCAGAGGCCGTCCACGTGCTCGTCTCCTCCCTCGCCGACGAGGCCCCGGTCGTACGCGAAGCCTCCCTATCCTCCCTCCGAGAAATCGCTCCTCTGTAAGAACGATAACAATAACAACTCTCTCGCGGACACCGATATGTCCTAGCGTATTTGCAGGAGTGTCCGTGTCGTGTCGTGCCGGGAACGTGTCCAATATCTCTCTCTCTCTCTCTCATTCTCATCATAGTCGTTGTCCTTTGATCCGTTGTTGTTTTGTTGCAGAAACCCCCTTCTAGTTCTGGACTGCTGCTGTGCTGTCTCCAAGGGAGGGCGCCGGGTGCGTCGTTTTATTATGTTTCGTGATTTTGCAAGGAATTGGTTTGTTTTAGGATTTCTTTGTTGTTAATTGTTTTTTTTTTTTATTCTTGCAGAGGTTCAGCAACACGGCGGGAGTGTTCCGAGTGATGGCCGCGGCGGTGCGGGCAATGGACCGGGAGGATGTGGACCCCTTAATCATGGCAAGGCTGGCGAAGATTGCCACTTCTGAGTTGATCACCTCCAAGGTTCGTCTCCTGGTTTATTCGCCAAATCAAAGTAGAGGTCCTGAAAGTAGAGACTCACTCAAGAGTTCGTTTTCTACAAAAGTTGGTGCACTGTGAGTCACTCGAGAACGTCTCTATAGTGACACACAACTCTACATCAGCACTAAATCACGAACATGTTACAAACTGACGACCCAAAGAAAATGCAAATACAACAAGTATTAGAAAACTGTTTTCTCTTTTCGTTAAGAGACGCTACAACGAGAAAGAAAGGGAACAAGAAAAGAAAAACAAAGAATGAAACTCCTTGTTGGGATGATCAAAACCACTGGAGCTCAAGCCAAGATTCGCGCTATATAACGAATTGCCCCCATGATCCAGCAAGTCCACACGAGAACTTCTGGAATGCTATTGGTCACCTTCGGATCACTCGGAAACACTTTGTGGAAGGATGCTTACTGCTGCCGCATATCGCTCTGGTGTTCTCTGTTTTTTCTCCTCAGAAAGAAAGAGAAGCTCCTTTATATATAAAGGAGAACAACACCTATGCGGTCCGAGAAAGCTCAAGGCCGCATATGCGCTATCCGACACCATACCGCATGCGTCGTCGGAGTCGCATGCGTCGCCGTCGGTCACACTGCACATGACAACGCTGTCAAACGCCGCCAAGTGCCGTAAGCAGCAGCCACTGTGCACACACCTTCACGCCGCATAAGTCGCATAATCCGGATGACACGAATAACCATGCGCCGCCAACAGTTGACCCTGTCCCCTGCACATGCGACTCGCTCATACAAGCTCGTTGGTCGCATAGCGCCTGGCCGTATAGCTCCAGGCCGCATAGTCCCTGGTCGCATTGCCCCTGGCCGCATAGCGCCTCGGCCGCATATCGCCTTGAAGCATGCGCCCGAGCAAGCAGCCGTGCATGCAACTCGCGCATAAAATGAGCACACGAGCGTCATGCGACGATGCGGACGTGCTAAGTGCAAAGTACGCCAACAAAGCGCCACTTTGCACCCTTGAGCCCGAGTCGGAGTCGCTAAGTCCCTTCGGGATTAGCTCCTAAGAATTTTTTTCCAAATGTGGTGACAAAATAAAGATTGTCATAATGGGGTTCACACTTAATTCCTCTAGAAAAATCAACCCACATGGGCCACAACCCCATGTGCATATACCAATACTAAGCAAAGCTATATATTGAGATATACACATTAGCGGTTTTTCAATGTGGGACTAAAACTCTCAAAGCAAAGTGGAAAACACCAACAATCCTCCATATATATTACAATATATGGTCAAGCGTTCCTTACAGTGACTGCCCATTATGCATTAGGATGTCGCCCACGTCTTGAATCTTCCCGCATGGATCAAACATCAGTACGATACAAGAATGGTCTAAACCTTGATTCCAATGATAAATGAAGAATTACCTGAAACCCCAGTCGAGTCATCCATAACTAATCTCAGAGAAAACTTATTACTACTAGTCCTGGATAGATGATATGTTAAACTCAGATAGTATCTGGAAATTGCTAGTACATCTCTGGACCATATTGATTTGGCCCTTGAAGCCACTAATCATCCCATTGATATTAATGTCTGGAAAAATTTTCTTAACAATGAAAATGACTTTTTTTGTAGCAAAGAAAATGATAATCCTCTTTGCAAAGAAAATATCACTAACATCAATATGATTAGCACAGTTGGTTTAAAATCAAAAGTACATTTGCATATTTATGTGCCCTTAATAATATGTATTTCAGGATATCAAGAATTTACTATTCATGCTCTTTTTAATACTGGAGCCGAAGTCAGTTTATTACAAGAATGTTTTATTCCTAAAAACATTCGTTTACAATTGGACAAAATAGGAAAATTAAATGATTTTATGGGACGACAGATCCAAGTTAATCATACTAATCTTGGTCGTCTAGGAGTGTTATCTTATTCACCCTTGGTTGGTTTTTCACCAAACCACTTGCGGGATTCTGGCTATTCGCCCCCACAATTTTCCCAATCCTCCCTTGTATATGGATTATAATTTGATAATGAGGGATATTAATAACCGTGAGGTCCTGGAAGCATAAGTTCTAACATGTCCCATATCAAAAAGGGACTAGTACATGAGGTTTAGTGTCCTCTAACTGCCTGAAGAATTTAATGAGTCTTAATTTAAGTAATTCACTAATCTGTTTTGCAAATTCTTCAACAGATGTATATTTAATCATTCTAATATTCCAATGGAGGACTCTGGGTTTTTGATGTTGTTTGCATTTGGATTATTCATCATTTCTTTCGAATTATTCATCCTTTCTGCGTTATTCACGCTTGCGTTATTCACGCTAAGGACGTTATTCACGTCTTTTTTGATGTTGTTCACATCGATTTTGATATGAATCCTTTTCCCCTTATTAGGAGGTTCATTCATTAATTTATCTATCACGTATTTGAGAAAGAGGGACTTTTAAGACTATATCTCGTCTTTCTTTGAGTAGTTCATTTTCAAGAATTTGGTGTGTTCTACCTTCCATAGGAGGGGTACTAACACTCATTCTTTGTTGAATCTCGGTGTAAATTTTCAGGCGACAATTCTATATTTAAAAAATTATCTATAGATCTGGATCTAGTTAATCTAGAGGTAGATCATTGTTCATAGTTGGACGTAAACTCGGGTCCTCTTTCCGTTTTGGGTTGCTTTCCTTGAACAAACGTAGAGATAGTATTTCCTGAAGCAATAAAATATTCAGTAGGTACTTCAATCTTTTGGTTTTAAAGATTTAACGAATAATTGCATTTCGTTATCCATTTTTAAATGTTCTAGTTTAACTAATCTTGGTTGAATAGTTTTGCCTATTCCAACTTCAAATAGTCTAACAAACTGTTTTGGTGTAATAGATTTAAATGTTGGAGTGACATTTACGGCCATCATATGTTCCTATTGTATGTCTATGACTTTAGATCCAGATAATAATTCAATTTCTTGCAAATTAATTGATAAAGTACAAGTTTTTTCAATATTTTGATCATCAAGACTAATAGAGAAATTTAGATGAATATTTATACCAAATAACCTATTTAGCATGAATAGTAAATTCTTAATATCCTGTAATACATATTGTTAAGGGCACATAAATATGCAATTGTGCTTTTGATTTTAAATCAAATGTGCCAACCAAGGATGAATAACCCGCAAATGGTGAATAACCAACAAAGGGTGAATAACCCGCAACTAAGGATGAATAACCAGAACATGGCGATAACCACCGCCCAGGTCTTTCCCGTTCAGGGAAGACAATTTGCTAATGTCCTAGTAAAAGACTGGTACAATAGAACTTTGAAAAAAGAAGCATGAGATGTCTTCAATAATTGTTACAGAGCCCTTCAGTCGGCTGATGTTAAAACAGCCAGCTATTGGCTTTCACAAGTTGAAAGTTTTTTTCTAGATGAAGAACATGAGAGCCAAACTCTTGAAACAAAGTTAAACAAATCAACAGAAAATTGAATGATTTGGTGATCTATTCTTCTACATCAAAATCCAAAGCACTTGATGTAAAAGAGAAATCTCTCTTACTGGATATCAAATCTGATGATTTAAAAATGATTCTCCAGAACCTTGAAACAAATGATATGGTCAATATCAGGATGCAAGAGTTCTTGTTAAGAAAATCTTTATAGACATTAAAATCAATGGGATGATCAGTGGCTTCAAGGGCCAATTCAATATGGTCCAGAGATGTACTCGCAATTTCCAGATTGAGGATACTATTTGAGTTTAACATATCATCTATCCAGGGATTAGTAGCAATAAGATTCTTTTTCGGATGATCACCTCAATATCTAGTAATATGCTTAGACAAAACTTGGGTCATTCGGTCTAAGTGCCTCATAACAATGATTCTATAGTTACTAAGATGGGTTTCCTTTATAATGTTTTTAAATTTTCTTACCAGATGTATTTGCTTAATTAAATTTTCAGCCGATGGAATAAAGAAACCATCAAATTTTGTATACCTATTTAGCTTTCTATAATTTATAACCATTTTAGACTTTCCTCGTTTTATTTCCGCATGATTTCTTACTAGAAAGGTTGGAGAAGAATGAGGACTGAAACTTTTTTGTATAGGTTTTAATTTAAGTAATTCACCAATCCGTTTTGCAAATTCTTCCTTATCAGTAGGAGTGACCATGATACTATTCACTCGAACCTTTGAGTCTTTATAAATTTTTATGAGTTCAATTTTACAGAATCTAGGTGCTTTGTCAAACCATTTTAACATATTGTCAGTATAGAGTGGTTCAAGCATCCCATGAATTACTTTAGTAAAATTATTTGTAACCGGAATATTATATGTACAGATTTTGTCGCTTTGCGCAGAATTTTTGTCAATCATAAGAAGTGGTGTTGGAGTATCACCACGCTGTGCTGTATGTTGAAACTTGAAACTTATCGGCTAAGGGTACAATGAATGGAATTCTCGGAATAGAGATACCATCAAACTTAATATAATGAGTATTAAATGGTGGATAATGATGTAAATTGTCCATTCCAATAATACAATCCATATCAAATTCTTTTGGTAAGAGAAGGAAATCAAATTTATACGATTTTGTTGTACCATGTATATCAGGAAAATAGATATGTAAGTCCTTGACTTTATGATTAACTTGGACACGTCGTCCCATAAAATCATTTAATTTTTCTATTTTGTCCAATTGTAAACGAAGGTTTTCAGGAATAAAACATTCTTGTAATAAACTGGCTTCGACTCATTATTCATATCATTCTGGATGTTATTCACATCCCTTTTAATTTGTTGAAGAACGTCAACCATGTAATTATAGATACCATTATCTATTTTATCATTAGTAGGAAGATGAATAATGTCATCGTGTGACTTATCTAACTTAAAATGACACTCTTGTGTCGGCGTAAACAATTGGATAACACTCCTAAACGACCAAGCAATTCTTCCAAAGAAGGGAGGAATATCTTCTACCTTCCATAGGAGGGGTACTAACACTCAATTCTCTGTTGAATCTCGTGTAAATTTTCAGGCGACAATTCTATATTTAAAAAATTATCTATAGATCTGGATTTAGTTAATCTGGAGGTAGATCCTTGTTCATAGTTGGACGTAAACTATGGTCCTCTTGTGGAACGATTTACTTTACACATCAAGCCTTAAATACCGGTCAATTTCTCAATATGGCCACTAGTTATTGGAAGGGAGATGCTCTTGCATTCCTAAGGAGCTTAGAAGTTGGAAATAAAATTATGACTGAAAAGCTTAACTATTGTTATGAGGCACTTGGACCGAACGACCCAAGTTTTGTCTAAGCATATTTCTTACTCATCTTGATAAATGAACAATACTAATCCCCTCACAGGGAATGCTTATGTTTAATAACCTTTTGTGGATCTTTAATTTCTTTAAGCTTTTCAGTCATAATTTTATTTCCAACTTCTAAGCTCCCATTAGTTGGGCATTCATTAGCATAATGTCCCTCTTTGTTGCACTTAAAACATTTACAACCCTTTCTGGAAGTCCTGTTGTCAGCAACACAGAGTTCATCATCTCTGTCAGCGTCATGTTCTTCCTTTCTGCTACACCATTAGATTGGGGAGAATACGGAGCAGTTGTTTCGTTGACAATTCCATGTTCTTTGCAGAACGATGCGAATTCCAAGGAACGATATTCTCCGTCTCGATCGCTTCTGAGTCTTTTGAGTTGTTGACCGGTTTGACGTTCTGCTTCAGCCTTGAAGTCCTTGAACTTCTCGAACGCTTTGTCTTTCGACTTGAGAAGATATACGAACACGTACTTCGAGAAATCGTCAATGAAAGTGATGAAATACTTCATTCCGGTCTTTGTGGAGAATTGTTTGAAGTCACAGATATCTTAGTGTACCAACTTCAGAAGATCTGTGCTTCGATTCACCCTTCTGAACGACTTTCTGACGATCTTCGTCTGCGCACAGGCTTTACATTTCTCCACCTTCTTACCTTCACATTTGGAGATAAGACCTAGACTAGACATCTGGTTAATGCGTTTACAATGCACATGTCCTAGTCTATTATGCCACAACTCAAGAGAATAACCAGAAGTAGAGATTGCATTGACACAAACAAAAGGAGTTACAAGCTACAGTTTAAACATTCCTTCGGTACAGATTTTTTTTTCGAAGTATGTTCCCTTGTAGGACATCACCATCTGACCGACATTGATATTCATTCTCAGGCCAGCCTTGCACAACTCCCCCATAAACCAGATTCTTGACGATCATTGGTACGTGCTTCACATTCTCCAGTGTAGCCGACTTTTCAGAAGTCAGCTTCAGCACTACCGTCCCGATCCCTAGTACTGCAACTTGAGACTTATCCGCCATCGAGATCTTCTCAGAGGTAGGCTCGTACTTGGCGAACTCTTTCTTAGAGCACACATGGCAAGATGCACCAGTGTCCACCCACCAGTCAGTGTCCACACCATGTGACTCAACCTGCGTAATCATAGCAACTAGGTTAAGCTCACCTTACTCTTTCGGTTTAGGCTTCGACCTGCAGTCGCTCTTGTAGTGACCCTTCTTGCCACAGTTGTAGCACGTCCCATTAGTCTTCGACTTTGGCTTGAATTGAGTCGACTTCACCTTCAGTTGGTTAAAGTCCTTCTTCTTCTTGTAGGAAAATTTCTGCTTTCCTTTAGAATCGCTTGCATGTACCATGTTGGCCTTGGCCAACTGCTTGGACAAGGAATCCAACTTTAGTTGCCCTCTGGCTTCATCTTCAATGTGAATCCAGTGAAGAAGATCTTCGAGCTGGGTCTCCATCTTCTTGCGGTACATGTCAGTCTTGAACTTGATCCAGCCTGGAGGAAGTTTGATGACGATAGCTCCCACCATAAATTTGCCTTCCTGCTTCATGCCCTCTTCCCCCAGTTTCTGCTGCATCTTCAGAAGTTCCTTAACTTGTGGTAACATCACCTTCTCGTCCTAAAATTGAAGAGTAAGGAATTTCTCGACGAGATGGATTTTAGACATTTTTTTCGTCAGTTTTGTAGTGCTTCTCAAGAGCTTCCCAGACATCTCTTGCTTTCTCCTTCTTGCTGTAGGACTCTGCCATCGGGTCGTCCATAGCATTGAGAATCAACAACCTGCAGAGGTTGTTGTCCTTCCACTTGGAGTGCGCGTCTTGCGCCATACCAAGCTCTCCTCCATCTCCGGGAATGATAGGTTCATGATCAACCAACACATAATCAACATTGACAAAACGAATATTCAAGAAGATCTTCCTCTTCCAAATGTTGTAGTGTTCGCCATCAAACTTCTCAAGCTTGTGAAAGCTAGTATCGAGAAAGTTTGAGCGGTTGTCCATTCTAACTCGGATCTTGCCTTGAGATTGTTAATCCCGAAGTCAAATCAAAGTAGAGGAGGTCCTGAAAGTAAAGACCCACTCAAGAGTTTTTCTACAAAAGTTGGTGCACTGTGAGTCACTCGAGAGCGCCTCTACAGTGACACACAACTCCACAACAGCACTAAACCACGAACATGTTACAAATTGACGACCCAAAGAAAATACAAATACAACAAGTATCAGAAAATCGTTCTTCTTTTTACGTTCACAGACGCTACAACGAGAAGGAACGGGAACAAGAAAAGAAAAACAAAGAATGAAACAACTTGCTAGGGTGATCAAAACCACCGGAGCTCAAGGCAAGATTCGCGCTATACAATGAACTGCCCCCAGGATCCAGCAAGTCCACACGAGAACTTCTGGAACACTCTTGGTCACCTTCGGATCACTCGAAAATACTTTGTGGAAGGGTGCCCACTGATGCCACATATCACTCTGGTGCTCTCTGTTTTTTATCCTCAAAAAGAAAGAGAATCTCCTCTATATATAGAGGAGAACAACACCTATGCGGCCTGAGAAAGCTCAAGGCCGCATATGCGCTATCTGACACCATGTCGCATGCGTTGCCGCCGGTTACACTGCACATGACTGCGCCGTCAAACGTCGCCAAGTGCCGAAAGCAGCAGCCACTGTGTACAGACACCCTCGCGCCGCAGACGCCGCATAATCCGGATGGCACGGATAACCATGCGTCGCATGCGCCGCCAACAGCTGACCCTGTCCCCTCCACATTCGACTCGCTCATACAAGCTTGCTGGCCGCATAGCTCCTCGAAGCATGCGCCCGAGCAAGTAACCGTGCATGCAACTCGCGCATAAAATGAGTGCACGAGCGCCATGCGCTCCTGGCCGCATAGCGCCTCGAAGCATGCGCCCGAGCAAGCAACCGTGCATGCAACTCGCTCATAAAATGAGCGCACGAGCGCCATGCGACGATGCTGACGCACTTTGCGCCCTTGAGCCCGAGTCCGAGTGGCTAAGCCCCGAAGGGGCTTAGCTCCTAAGAAAAACTTTTCAAAGGTGGTAACAAAATAAAGATTGTCATAATGGGGTTCACACTTAATCCCTCTAGGAAAATCAATCCACATGGGCCACCAACTTCCCAACGGTGGTAACAAAATAAAGGTTGTCATAATGGGGTTCACACTTAATCCCTCTAGGAAAATTAACCCACATGGGCCACCACCCCATGTGCATATACCAATACTAAGCAAAGCTATATATTGAGATATAAACATTGGTGGTTTTCAATGTGGGACTAAAACTCCCAAAGCAAAGTGGAAAACATCAACATATTCAAGCCTTACGATCGTGTTGCTTCTGTTTTATAACTAGTTTTAGAACCTACGATTTAGACGTAGAGGTTGTCAGATGAGAACTTCGGTAGGTTGTGTCCATCGGTGTTAGCGATAATCTGATAGATCTAAATAAGTTCATTAGTTCACGTGGGAATAGGCACTCGAGTTCTGTGTCGAGCAAGGTTCCATAGACAAGGACATAGTTTTAGATGGACACAATACATATTTGAATTTTGGATACGAGTATATATATATATATATATATATATATATATATATATATATAAAACATGCAACGCAGCGTGCGTAAAGTCTCGTGTGTATCGCCGGGCATCTCAAAAATAAAAAAATAAATAAAAAAATAAAAATAAATAAATAAATAAATAAATATATATATATATATATATATATATATATATATACAAATTTTACCCATTATTTATTGGTAATAGCTATACGTAATTACTAATTAAGCATGAAAGATTCTAGAAAGGTTACTTTCACGTATCTAAGTATGTTTAGCATGGTTACAAATGCCGGGCATCTCAAAAAAAATAAAATAAATAAAAATAAAATAAAATAAAATAAATAAATAAATAAATAAATAAATAAATAAATATATATATATATATATATATATATATATATATATATATATATATATATATACAAATTTTACCCATTATTTATTGGTAATAGCTATACGTAATTACTAATTAAGCATGAAAGATTCTAGAAAGGTTACTTTCACGTATCTAAGTATGTTTAGCATGGTTACAAATATGTCAAATCTCATTCAATTGTGTTTTGGGTTGTTTTGGAGTCTAGACATGGGTATATGTTTTCGATACGCTTACGAAACAATGGTTACCTGGAACGTGGAACGAAAATAGGAACGTGGTACATTGGGGGTCCCTGAATGCGGTATGTTGGGGGTAGGTTTCTTCGCAACGCAATACGTTCATCTGGAACATGGATCCTAACATTTTTAAGGAACAAATATGTTATAAAATATATAATGTATATTTAAGATTCAAAGCTAATCAAGCACCACAATATAGCATCATAAAAAAATGAAAAGGAAAAAAGAATCCGTTAGTTCCAAATAATCCTGATAATAATCACAATATAGCATCATAAAAAAATTGAAAAGGAAAAAAAAATCCGTTAGTTCCAAATAATCCTAATAATAATGTCTTTTCAAACGGAACTGCAAGTAGAAAGTCGTAGACTCTAAAACCTTTACCACATATAACAAAAAGACCACGTCTTCCCTTTAAAAGTTTTTTTTTGGAAACCAAAGTAAGTACATGATGTATTCGCCTGTCGGAATGTGGATTTCCACGTTCCAACTTGTGGGCATTCCACGTTCCGGAACATGTTCCCAGATTTAGGAACACGTGTCCACGGATTGGCGTTCGCTGAATAGGGAATGCTACCTATATGGTGAATTTAGGTAACTGTGTACGAAACACGGATGCAGTTCACCCGAGGAGTATACGTGCACAAAAGTGCTAAGTTCATACATTATTGATTGAGCTTTGTGATAATTTGGGCTGTTACTTGGCCACACCCTAAAATCTGGAGTGACTCTGGTCTTACCTTCAAGTCCTGCTTTGGCCGGGTAGAGTTCGGTCCCCAAATGGGTAGGGTCCGGTTTCACAGAAATCCTACCCAGCCTGGACTTGGTTTTGATGCAAAATTTAAACGATAAGTATAAAACTAACAAGGTTTTAGTATTTTTAGTTTATTTTATGTAATGTAGTGAAATAGTTGGAGCCAACATTGTTGTGAACAGTCTAGCTACGTTCTTTTTGTAGAGGACCTGGATCTTAAGCTTATTAATATGGGTTCGTGTCCAAAACTTGGCTTGGGTTCAAAATTGGGATTCGTAGGGCTAACTGGTTCTGAATCTGAACTAGCACAGTAGCACTACCTGGACCCGAATCGATAACATCCCAAGTGGTGATTCTTATACTGTGTCCATGTGTGTGTGTTTTTGATTATGGCCATAATGCATAGTAGTAATAGTTACCTCTTGTCTGAAGGAACTAAATGCTGATTGGCAAAGGGCAGCTGCTACTCTGCTTGTTTCTATAGGGTCACACGCGCCTGACCTGGTAAGTCACTCTGGCTGATTTGATCATGTAATGAAATGGTGATTCTTTTGTTTGGTAGATTTCTTACTTGGAAAAGTAACTAGATTAGTATAACTGTAAATTAGTGTGAGGCATGGATGTCAACTGATTTCTCATTGATTGGTATTATATGTAAACCAACTAAGAAGGAATTTCCTTTAAGTGTGAGCTTGGCTACCTTATGTTATCTATCAAGGCATATGACCTTGGACAAAATTTGTTCTGTTTTCTTTTGTGGGATGACGTTCTGTTTCAGTTTGGTTCGTTGGCTTATATTTTGCCAAGGATAGTATAGTTCAACATATTTGCTGCGTGTCTAGATTCTTTCTCACTTGTGTGATTTGGAGGATCGCTCCTCCGTTTTTGGGATGCTTTGCATTAGGGGGTGTAAGTCAGCCAAGTTTTGGTCCAGCACCCCCTGATCGGCTGATGTTCGTTAAAAAGTCGATAGGCTTGAGATCAGACGAGCCTAAATCTGAGATCAAGCTTCCAATAATATTTGTTAGGTTGAGCTCGTCTCTAGAGCCGATCATTTAAAAATAGAAATCCCGACGAGCTTGAACCAAAATTACCTATATTTATGAGCTCCATGAGGCACATTTAGTGTAACAACTTGATAACCAAATTACATAGAAACTATGGTGTGTGCTTAGAATATCACACAACATGATTTAGACACGATGACACATTCCTAGTGTATTTTGGAATGTATGTCTGTCATTTGTCTCACGACATGGACACGCCACTGCTTTTTGAGTGTCTGTGCATCCTAGCATAGAAATAACAATCAATGTTTAACTGAGATCTGTAATACTATTCAATGTCAGAAATATTATTCAAAGGAGCAAATAAAATCCATATGCAAAAACGATTGACACCCATAATAGAAGTCCCTTTTACCAGTTACTAGTTACCACAAAACAAATAAGAACATAACTGTACAAAGTAGACTGCTCGCAAGCCTAACTAGCTGAATACCCCTAAGCTTAGGCTGGGGCTCATTTATAAATAGCCTATTCTTAGGTTCAAGATCAACCTTGTGGGTTTGACGAGCTTGGATCGTAAGAATTTTACCAAGTCCAGCCTGAGCTGGCTGGCTTGCAAATAGCTCGGCTTCTTTAGGATCCAATTTGCATTAAAAGTTTAAGAATTTAATGAAATCCCTAGAAGCATTTATCCATTAACCTTCCCATTTAAAGGCAAGGGTAAATATTCCTTTTTACATATGTCGACTCCACTAGGGAATAACTGCGAAATATATTCTACAGAGTATTATAATGATATGTAAGTGCGAACTTTAAGGTATGTATATCTGCAATTTAGCCTTCTGACCCATTTATCTATAACAACGTTCTAATTATCCCCCACAATTTTATTTTTTTACTTCCTTTCCTATGATATCATGAAAAGAAAAACCCAAACTTAATGATTGGGGTTGGTATTTGGTTTAAGATATGCTGATTACAATGCTTATAAATCTGTTAGAATGATTTTTTTTAAGATAAGGCCTGTCATTAATGATCATCCTTGTCCTGGGCTACTAGCACCTATTACATTCTTATTTTGCCCGGGTTGGGATTCAAACCCATGACCACTCCTCTCCTCTCTTACTAGTGTTACTACTAACCGCCCCCTTGGTGGTAGAATGATTAATTGTTGACTGATAGGTCTGTAGAGATTCTGTAATGACCCTTAGAAAACATTTGCTATCTTTCAGCTTCATTATGCCATCAATGTCAGTCCTCTTTTGCTGCAAGCCATTTTTGCATATTGATAATTTGTCACATTCCAAATTACTGTTGAAGTAGTATTTTAGTTCTGGAAATTTCTGTTGCAGTATTGTCTGGTTAACTTTGCTTAATTTGTAAGTACTGCATCTTATTTTCTGTTCAAATAATTTCAAAGATGATGGAGGAAATTTTCCTTCACCTCTCTGGGCCAAATTTAGCTCTACCAGCCATGGTTCAGATCCTTGCAGATTTTGCTTCTGCTGAAGGTAACTATCCTTTCTTATCTTTACTTACTTTTTTGAAAGTAATAACCAATAACTAAAGTAGAAGGTCATGTAACTCTGTTTTTCTTCTTCCATATGAAGCTTTGCAGTTCACCCCCAAATTGAAAGATGTGCTGTTACGAATTTTGCCTGTTCTTGGAAGTGTAAGAGACACTCATCGGCCGATTTTTGCAAATGGTACTTTTTCCTCTGCTATGGGATTCAAAACTTGTATGAATTTTCATCTGATGTTTTATGATGATATAGTTATTAGCAAGACTAGCCAAAGTGATCAATGGTGTGCCTTGGGATGCCATATTTCTTTCCTGACTGCATATATTTTATTGTACTCTGGCCATTTAACTTTATAGTATTTTCTGTCAGCGTTCAAATGCTGGTGTCAGGCTGCGTGGCAGTATCTTGGGGATTTTCCTTCTGATCGAGTTCTTGATAGTGATGTAATGTAAGATTTCTGATTTCTCATGGAATTGTAATGCATCTGGATATTTGTTTTTTTTTGCTTTTAAAAGGTTGATTCTTGCATCCCTGCAGATCATTTCTGAATTCTGTGTTTGAACTATTGCTGAGAGTTTGGGCAAGTTGCCGGGACCTGAAGGTATGAAACAACATCATCTATTTAATTTTTAGTCTCGAGTTGAAGCCATCACTTCTCTCTTTCTAATCATTAGAAGCCTAATATGAACATGACTTTACTCCGTGTGAGTACGTGCTGATTTCACTGGGTATATCTGTCTGGTGTGTCTATGTCGTGTTCTTGTGTTATATTTGTGTAGACTTCAAGTGCCAAATCTATGGGAGAAGCAATCTTCTTATACCTAATGTAGTGTCAGCTGACTTTGGTAATCAGTTTATCATTACAATGGATCAACAGCTACATGTCTACAGTTTCTTTCCACGGGATCTCAGGCCAACTGATCGTGAAACCAGACAATTATTTCTACAAGGATATAAGACGAACTATTTTGACCACAGTACCTTTTAGGAGTTGAAATTGGGATGCAAGTTTTTAGAATATTGGATAGTATAATAATATTCAAATGGACAAACATGCATAACTGTTATCCTATGTTGTTATTATCTTAGTATACATGACACATATCTTACGATACGATATACTACCATTTCATTACGTATCGGATGGTCCGATACAATACATGTAGGTTGATAGGTAGTATTGTTTTTTTTTATACTTTGAGTCATGTAATGTTACTTAGTAATCTTGAGGCTGGAACTAGATCGACTTGTAAAGATGAAACAAATAAAAAAATTGTGAGAAAATTATATTAAATCATGTTCTTATGTGAATTTGGAAGTATAGACCTAAACTCCTAGAGCTATTGTATCATTCAATATACGATAGGATACTTGTTACATGATGCGATACACAAGCAAATCGATACATGATACGATACATGATATGATGCACGAGTTGACAACCTAGTTGTTATCCAACTAGCACATAGTCCCCTCATGATCGCTTTTCTAGGGTGACATCAATCTATTTGTCAATGTCCTATCTTTGCATATCAACCTATACTACCAACCTCTTGTTAAAAAATTGTGTTAAATGTGTCATTAACACCCTCCAGTATCGGTTACAACTTACAACTAAGTATGATAGTTGGTTTTACCACCGAAGAAGTTTGTCAATCATTATATGCCCCACTTAAATCACATTAAGTGGCGTTGTACTTGCTGTATATGAAGTTGGATGTATATTCACATGTGGACATAGATCTGAGTCCGACTGGTGTTTTAAATTCTGCCGCAACTGTTTGTTTGTTGCTTCGTATAGAAATATTTTTTTCTGTTGAAGATACATAATCAAGTGTTAAGAAGTGACAATGATTTCGTATATGAAACTGCCTGGAGTCGTGTACTACTCTCTCCTTCTTGTGAATAGGAACCAGAAATCGCCTGGTGACCAAATCTTATAATTTTTCTTCTTATTATTGAGGAGTACTCTAGGTAATTCTGCTGATAGGATCTATCCACTTAGTACTAGTTAGATGTGTATATTTTTTATTTTGCCTGTAGAAAAGTAATACTATCAAGAAACATAATATACTAACGTGGCCAATTTGTGACCGTTGTGATACTCTCTAAAGAACTATTACCATCGTCTCAAAGACAAATTGTGCTGTCCGGTATTTCTCTGCATCTCCTGGAGCATGATAGCTATGTGGTCCTTGACATATTTACATGATGCTATGCCTTGAGCAGATGGCATCCATGCATATCATTATGTAAACGTTTTGGGTATATTTCCCAAACCATTTGTTATAGTATAAGGGAGAACATGATGGACCTGATATCTATCACTGGCACCATCTCATCTATATCTTCTGCTTTTGTTATATCTTCTGCTATTGTTAATGCTATAGCCATACTCTCAGTACTTGATCATTTTTCCATGTGCAGTGCTGCTGGAATTAATAAAAAATGAAAGGACGTAGTTGTCAATAGTTGATTATTTGTCACTGCAATGTTACTGGAAAGAGAGTGATTTTTTCTTTCTTTCTTTGAAATGAATAATTGTAGAGCATGGAGACGAGGTTCAGGCCTAGATGCTCTTTATTTTATTTTAGGAGTATACAATTAACTTGCGTCCACCTTGAATATGAAGAACTTAGCCTGTAAGTGTTTTTGCTTTGACGACTCTGGTTTAGTTTACTGGAATTGGTGGCAAATTTCAATTCTAAATATAAATGATCTTCTACCCAGTTTGTTGCTACTGTCTGGGTTCATCCTCCTTCAACTCTCTTATCCTATATTCAATTGCAACTTCCACGTTTAGCCTGATTACTTCAGTTAATGTCATTTCTTGACAGTTCCCTTCTGAAATTTCGTACCTCTAAGCAGCATGAGAGGAACTGTTTTAGATATATAGTGCTGCATATAGAAGAATTTTCCGATTGCTTATTTTATGTGGTTTCTCGTGCATACTCTATGATGGATGCTTTGTCCTAAGAGGACGTTTACCTCGACACTACATGCTGTTTTTTTTATTCAGATAAATTCCCGGTGGATAAAAATGCCATTTTTTTATTTTGTATTTTGATGCGTATCTGAAGTTACTAATATGTTTACTTATTTTTTTTTATTGAAGTTCATATGTTCGCTATTCTGTATTTTCTTTCATGGGTTGACTTACTAATAGTCACCAAGGGTGGCCCAGTGGTTGGGGCTTGTGAAGATTATTGTCTAGGTCATGGGTTTGAACCCTGGCCTCGCAAAAAATAAAAATGGTTCGACTTGCATTAAGATGCCACTAATTTTATTATATAGCGTAATGTTTTCAGAACTTCAGTCAAGAAATATCAACCTATCTTGTAAAATTTATAAACAGTCTAGCTTCAATCATCATTCCTTGGAACAGGTACGTCTCTCTTCAGTGGAGGCATTGGGAGAGATGGTTGGTCTTATTACACGATCACAACTGAAGGCAGCATTACCAAGACTTGTTCCAACCATACTGGACCTGTAAGTACACATCTACGACCACAAGGAAGGCCTGTAAGCATGCTTCTATTACCGTAGGGAAGAAATGTTATGAGATCTGTCATGATTACTTTTTAATATAGCTACTGGTCATATACCAGCTAGCATACGAGTTTGATGCCTACCTTTTTTTACCCTTGTCATATGTAGAAGGGATTGTTAAGGTGTGCTTATCTAGCCACATGCAATCTTTATCATTTTCTTATTGTTTCTACTTTTTCTTTCTTCTCTCAGATATAGAAGAGATCAAGAATGTGCCTATCTAGCCACACATAGTCTACATAATCTTCTTACTGCGTGTTTATTATCAGAAAGTGGTCCTCCGTTACTTGAATTTGAGGTATTTATTATATGTTTTCGTTATAAGGCCAAATATATTATTTTAAGAAGTCTCTCTATGCCAACAAACAGCATAGGCTGTAATACATACAATAGCTTGAGCAGATGTCTATATTTTGACTTTATTCTTTTCATAAGAAATATAGGCTATCCTATTTATCAGTTTGGCATGGTTCGTCATGGTTCAGAATGCTATTTCTGAGACCATCTTTTGCATTTTAACATTCGTACAATTGGGAAAAGGCCTCCATGCTTTTGATCAATATCAGAAGTCATTTTGTTGACAATCACAGTCATAGGTCTCCATTGCATGTGTCCAAATCATCTAAAACTTCATTTTATGCAAGGCAAGGCCTATTTTTAAAGGTTTAGTTATCTTTTGGACTTTGGTGAAAATGTATAATTTCAATTTGTTTGTTTGTTGTATTCCAACTTCTTATTGTACATGTGTTACCATAACATGCAAATTTTGAGACCTGTTGTTTTGTATGAATATGTTTCTTATGATGATTTTATAATTCCATTTGCAGGAACTCACTAGCACTTTAACCACTCTTCTTCCAGTGGCTTTCATTAATAACAACAATGATCAGTCTGACTTTTCAATGGGACTGAAGGTGCTTGTTTAATATCAAATACATATAGTATTGTTTATGATTTCCACTGTCATTTAGTTGTCGTTGGCCTCACTGAGGTAAATACCTTGGAATCTTGTGGATTGTCGATGCATCATGTATTAGACTCTTAGTATGATCATGATGCCACACGTTGACATGACTTTGTACACTTCGATGGACATGCCAAAGAGATCAAATGCTGAGAAACCATATTAGTCAGATTATATATGTTGATTTGCTGTGAACTAGGTTTTCAACCATAAACCAATGAGTGAATTTTTATTTCAGGCAGTTAGACTTGCAGAGTCAAAGGTTTATCAAAGTATTGCCATCTTTCATTTCTTTTATTTACTATTGGATGAAGTATTTACTGTGATGCTATTTAACTCTGTAAATCTTGAAGTGCATGTGTGATTTTTCTGATATATTGTTTGTTGAAATGAGAATCTTCTTGGAGTGTGACTTGAAATAGTATTACATTTTTTTTGTGTTTTAGAGTCGTCGTGTGTACATCTAATTGTCTTATCCTTCATATACCTTTATCTAGTCTTAAATTCCTGTGAAAAGTCACAATTTGATATCTTTTTTACTTTTTGTATCCATGCATCTGCTTATTAGGGATCTTGATTCCATTTGGCTCTTTGGCTTATATGCCTCATAGAGTAATGTGATCTCGAATGGACAAGCTTTATTATGTTACATATTTCTATACAGTATGCTTGTGTCTTATGTTGTCACTGCTTTTCTAAAGCCCGGATAAAGGAAGGTTGCATTAGGTGACTGGGAACTAGCATAAAACATTGTCAGATGCTATGAAATGAATCCTTACTGATTGCTTATGTTGCAGAAGACATGGTCCTTCCCCTAGCTGAATGGAAGAAAAGCTTGACACTAGAAAATAAAGTTGACACCAGTAAAGAGTCTATGTTAAGAAAATAATAAGTTGACACTTGAGTATAAAATTGATACATGCATGGGTCTTATGTGCATCATCACTTTGCCCACTTGCCAAAATGGTCAACATGGATGCACACATGAGACTGAAACATTCATATATAAACGAACCAAACTCTCATAGTCTCATCCCATATGAGATGTCAGATTAAGCTTAGGGTGTCACAATCTCCTGGCCTTAAAGACGCGACGTCCTAGTCACATTCCGTGTAGTGGCCAAGTTTCACCTTAGTGGAACACAAATCCAGTAGGTACCTTCGATAATATTTATCTTGTCCCAACCATCGGGCCCAACAGGACATGGTGCGTGCATAGCCTCATGTGCACCATCATTTGGCCTACTTTCCAAAATGGTTAACCCGGACGTGCACACGAGACTCAAACATTTATATATGAACGAATCAAACTCTCATCTCACATGAGATATATGACTATTGGGATTTAACACAACTTCCCTACTGCCATCATGTATAGCGGTTTCGACGATCACAAACCTTATTAAGTTTCCATTTGTGCATGGCCACTTCTCCCTCCCTAATCTTCCTAGTTCCTGGCGATGCTGATTGCGACTCGTTTTTCTTTAATACAAGGTTTGCTGTATCGGTATTAGAACCATTTTCAAACCCTTTTTATGAGTATCGATATCAGTGATAACAGTGGTTTTGACAACTTTGATTGTTTCAGATCGGGGTTTCAGAAGCCAAAAGTATTAAGATTATCTAAAAAACTGTAAAATTGTTTGATCCATTTAGGCATAATCTTTATGTTATTTGATGTTTTCCGTTAGTTTGGAATGGAATTTTATTAAACACTGTTGAATTATTTACCCGTAATAAATATTGTTGTTCATTTTGCTTCCTTTTAGATTAAGAACCTACACAAGAAATAGTTTTGAATGGAATAATATTAGGAAGTATGAATGTTATTCTAATTTATAGTATTCAACTTTGACAAATGGTTTGGTTACATTGTGTGAACAAAGAATTGTTTCAACAAACTGTAATATGTTATCTTCGACCTGATCAAATCATTCTCTCGAACCTTGTTTTTATATTGGAAGTTGCACATGTTTTCCAACATGTTCACTTGAGGGGGAATCTAGAAGAATGAAATATATTTGGGGCCTTCTTAGGAATAGTAGGTTATTTGGGTCCATTCGAGAGTCAAATATCCAGTCTATATTTATAGATCGAGTATAACATTCACCTATACTGTGTCTACGAGTGTATATTTGTATTCTTGACTTATTGGACTCTTATACGGACTATATCGTTGTATTCTTGATCATTATAAAAAGAAGAAACACTACTACGAAGAGTATGTTGGTTATTTCCCTATTATTATTTCTTTCTACCAAATCAGGTTACCCACGATCCCTTCGCTTCCTCAATTTTCCATGCCTTTTGCCTTCTAAATCTCGACAATTTAGAATAAAAATAAATAGGAACATAGTTCGAACAATGGGAAGCTAAGGACCAGATTATTTTCTATTTTTTTGTTCGCTGATCTATAATGAATTTGGTACATATTGGAGTTATGTTTTGCCAGAAAGTTTGTGACTTTTGCACAGCTGAGATTACTGGAATTAATCAGCTAAGGACTATGTACAAGTTTGTGTGCATTTGTAAACCACTTCTTTGGCATACAACTGTTTGCCCTAGTTCTGTACTTCATATTTTAGAACCTTTTTGTTGGTTGATTGCAAGACCACTCATTCTTCATGATTACGGATTAGTATGCTATCTAATAAAACCATAAAATGGAAGTAAAATGGAGAAACTCTATATAGAGAACAATGCTTCCAATTGAATTCTTGAAGTGCATTTTGAGGAATCTTTTAAAATAAGCTTGGATGGTTTTATTTGGTATTAACCTTATAGCTCCCATGCATAATTTTGCTGCAGTTTTGTTACTCTGGGCTTGTGTCCTCTATATTTCAACACCCACAAATTGCACTACTAAACTAATGCAGAGCTGTGGTTCATTAGAACATGAAATAGCCTACACTTGAGCAGTCCATCGAGTATCTCGGTCAATCCTTCTTAGCTAAGCAAGCATGTTATTGTTGAACTTGTGTTGTCATAGCAAGTGTATATCCTAGGATGCAGTACTACAGTATTATTGTGCTTCTTTTGTTTTGAAATTTCTGTAGCGGGTTATAGGTCAATTGACTAATAGGAGCTGTTAAGAAATGGTCTGTTTTCTCTTATAAACCTTTAACTCTTATAGCAAGGGGTTAATCATTTAAAATTTTGTCGGATATATATATATATATATATTTATGGGTTTTTCTTGGTTGACAGACCTACAATGAGATACAACATTGCTTCCTGGTAATTGGTTCAGTATACGCGGAGGACCTTTATGTGTTCCTTTTGAATGTGAGTTTGCCATAGTGTCTTCATATGATTACATGTCCGATACATTTTATATATTTTAAAGTGGAACCATTAAAAATATAATTTTCTGAAGAAATGTTGGATCTTGAGATTAACAATTCTCTGTCAACCTTTTTTGTCATTATCTTATCCAGAGATGTCAGACAAAGGATGAACCTTCGATTGTTGGAGCACTTTGTGTATTAAAAGCATCTCTTGCCTAGGTTTCTTCGAATCAGTAGTCTGATTTTTTTACTAGACGACTTCCAGCTTTTTGATTTATACTTATTCCAACTGTTTTATCTCTAAAGGTTGTTAGAAGCTTGGCATGGTAAAAGGACTTTACTTACTGAAGTTGTGAAATCGCTGTTAGATGAGCAGAGTTTGGGTGTTCGTATGGCACTCGCTGAGGTACTTGGTTGAACTTCCTTGGAGATGCACTATCCCTTTTCTAACAATTCTTTTATGCCAATCCTTTTATAATAACTTCTTTCTAGTTCTTGGGCATAAACTTGTTAATTTTTCATAAGGAACTTCTGTTCAGCCACGAAATTGATACCAAAACTATTTATGTGCCAGTTACTTCTTGTTATGGCGTCCCACTGTTACTTTAGTGGACCTTCGGCTGAGATATTCATTGAGTTCCTTGTACGCCAATGTGCTATTTCTGATGAGGAAGTGAAAGATTTTAGGAACTCTAAGGAAGCCATTTTGAAGAATGGCCCTTTTCAACCTTTTCATCATAAGAAAACGGAGGTTTTATCAATACTCAATTCTTTTACAAAATTTCATCATTCTTCTATATTTGGTACATGTACTAACTACATTGAGCTATTTCCTCATCAGGTGATGCTAGGGCAAGTTTGTCCTGAAGAGTTGAGAGCAATCTGTGAAAAAGGTCTTCTTTTGTTGGCTATTACCATCCCCGAAATGGAGGTAAGATAATAAACCAATTGAGAACTTTTATGTGTTCTGCGAACTTTTTCATCTTTACTTGATGTATATCTGACTTAAATTCCAAACAAGACTTAGTTGCTGGTTTTTTTTCTTTTATACTTTTTCTTTCTTTCTTATACTGTTTCTTTCTTCTCTTCACATTTTCACCGTTAATTTTAGGTAAAAGCTAGTTCTTTACAATTTGGTTAATAGTCTTAAGATTTCTTGCAGCATATCCTTTGGCCCTTTATCTTAACGATGATTGTTCCAAAGAAGTATACAGGTGCAGTTGCAGTGGTAAGAGCCAACCTCTTGCATCTATAATGACACATGTACTGTTTATTAGTGATGTAAAGCTCTATATTTTCGTTATTGGTTATCAGTTGATACCTAATTTTGATGGGTACTATCATGGTGTCATCTTTGTGGGTTGTTTATAGTATAGACAATTGCTTGAATGGTATCTTTTGGTCATACTCTTTATTATTTTTCCCCTATTATTTCTTGTTTTTATTGATACTACTTTCTGTAACTTTGCAGGTTTGCAAATGCATATCTGAATTGTTTAGACATAGATCATCTCACACAAATGTGACATTCTGTGAACTTAGTTCTTCCAATAATCTTCCTAATCCTGATGTTAATCTCATGGTGAATATACACACTTTCTTTCATTTCATCATCACTGGAAGAAATGGTTATTAATGATCAATGCTCACACCATAATGCAGGACCTTTTTGCACGCTTGATTGTGCTTTTACACGATCCACTTGCAAGAGAGCAGTTGGCGACTCGGATTTTAACGGTGCTGTATTCTTACTTCAGTACATTGATCTAAAGTTTGAAAACTTTCATGAGAGTTGAAGTTATGCACTGCTATAAAGCTGTTGAGGATGTTCTGTTTAGCAATTTTCTTAGATTCGTTTGAGTTCCTTTCATTTTTTATTAGTCGCTCAGAAAACCATTAAAGGCAATAAGATGTTGTTGGAATAGGTAGTTGTGTAAGTTTGAGTTCGTCGCTCTAAAGAGTCTCTTGGTGTGACTGTATGGCTTGGTGTTTGCATTCTGTAGGATGCAGCTTCTCCATAAATTGGCTCAAGCCCTTGTGGTGCCCTTTCTTTGACTAACTGCTTCATCTTTCAACAACACATATGAGTCTTTTCCTCAAGTCTTTTACCTTCTGTTCAATGGATTGCAGTAGTTAATAATGTGAACTCTCAAAGCTATCTTGCTCTATCCATCTACTGAAAATTGTATATAGGCCTAGAGTTGGCTTGTAGAATTTTTCTTTTCACCTATAAAACGTGGCAGTAAAGCCCAATTTTTCAGTACATTGCAATTTTTTTTGCAAGTTGAAATCTCCACTTTTCAGGCGAAGTGTGTAGAAGTAGAAGAAGAAACTTAATCGGCAAATTACGCCATCTCTCTCTTTTTCCTTTCGCGGGGGGGGGGGGGGGGGGGGGGGGGGGGGGGGGGTGGGGGGTGGGGGGTGCAGAAAGGTTCCTAGTGAACAAAAACATTTAAGTGCAAATTTCCTCTTAGTTTATGTTGGTAGCACAAACTTACCTGTTCTGGCTATTAGTTTTTTTTTTCTTAGGCACTCTACCAGGATTGATGGGACATGCTCATATGCTTATTGTTAATCAAGCTATTTTGAATAAACACTTGCTCCATGTGTGAGACTCGTCTCACTGTTCTAGTATTCATACTCGATATACCTGTATTATATATGTATAGCTTGTTTATTGTTTAAATTGCTTACATCATGCTTTATGCCATTCATGCATTGTTTATATTGTTTTTGTAAAATTTTCTTAGTTGCATGTTTTGGACCGTTGGTCCCTTGGTTTTCTTGGTGGGCGGCTGTGATAAACCCGGGTGTGAGGCATGTATTATGATCCAATGGCCTACAATCAATCCCTTGGCTATATAAGCAACTCCATTCTCTTTCCACCACTTTTCTTTTCTTTTCTTTTCCTTTCATTTCTCATTCCTTCTTCGTTTCTTCCTCAGCAGGGAGCAACAACCGAGTTTGGCCTTGGCCGTGGGTGACCTTGGTAGTGTTGTTATTGGGCTATAATTTGACCGTAGGCAAGTACATATTGCCAACCGAAGGAACAACCTTGGATCTTGCTTGGTTCTTAGTATAACTTGTTTTATCATTTAATCGATTTTATTTTTTGGTAACACACAAAATTTGTCTCATTGATGATTTTGTTTTCCTTGGATTGGTTTGCTCATGGAGCCCGAGAATAGCAAGTCGGAGAATGCAAAGTCGGCCTGAGAATGTATACGAAAAGTACGCTGGGAACCCTTGGTCGCATGAAGCGAAGTTCTAGTGAGCGCACTTGTGTGTGTTTCACCATTTCCTTAGAAAGTGCGCCAAGATATGTTTAAGTACTCTGGGCGCACTTCTCTACTTCTACGTACGTTTTGTACTAAGACAATTCCTTCAAAAATACGTCAATCCTACTTGGCGTACTTTTGAATAGGTCTGCAAGTCATCAAGAATGTACGTCACTACTTAAAAAGTCAAGTTGGCACACTTTACAGATATTGCAGAGTTGACGCACTTTGGTGAACTTTCCTTATCGGCGCACTTTGCTGTGTGGCGCACTATGTGGCACTCTCCAGAGACGGCGCACTTTGTAGCCTTTCGTAATTACTTAATGACTAAAGCATGACTTTTGATCATTCTCGAGAATTGTGTCCTCGACGACAGTGTTTCCTCGACTGTTGTGTCGTGCCTTGAGACTAGTGTTCTGTATTTTAGTAGACCTTCCAATACCCGTTTGTGCGCCAATGGTGGATTTTGACCCATTGTGCGTGGATATTACTTTCTTGCTTGATTTTATGCTCCAACACTGAATTGATGATTTATCGCATGTATGCCAGTATTCTCTTTAATATGCTTAACTCTTGATGATTCTCTAGTTCTCTTTTATCCGTTATTTTAGTCAATCCTGGCTATTTTATGAACCTGACATTCTTGATATTGATCTTGATTTTCCTGACATGATCTAGTAATTGTACACTACAAATAAACTCCTGATAATCCTGACACTATACTGATAATCTTGATACTGTACTGATAACCCTGATACTCCTGATCCTGATACTCCTGATAGTGGCTCGACGTAGCGCACCCATGACACGAGAATTCATATAACTGTCCTGATCAAGGCTATTAGTAGCACCTGTATTGCATGACATGTACCCCCGTGGTTGATTTTGATTGTATTCGTCAAGTTACTGTCTGTCTTGCATTATGTCTAAGGCAGATTCCTGAGCACCTCGATCGGGAATCCTTGATAATTGTCCAGGTTAATAACTAGAATAATAATCTAGAAAAACATCTAGGGAGATTTTCTTGCTACATGCAATCCCCGGTATCCCAGGGATACCTGGTGGATTTGGAGCTCTCCGTCGTGAGGCACACTTTCAGCATGCCGTCGAGTGTTGCATTTATCTGTAAATTATACATGATATAATCTATTCTATGTATCCTTATGCCTTGATAATCCGGATAGTCTGCAGGACATGTGGCTGTATAAAATTTTAAACTGCATGTGTTAGTAATTAGGAGTGTGATAACCCTAGTTAGCTAATGATAGCAAGCCGTAGGACATGAATGACCGTGATTGCTTGATTTTAGTCTAGTCAAGTCCTGTCCTGATTTATTTTAACACTGATCCTGAGACTGTAACCTGAGTACTGATTTCAGATATTCTTGTTTAAACACTCCAGAGCATGTTTAACTGTTATTTTACTTGCTGCACTTATTTAACTATTCCTTGTGCTATTTCTTACTGATTCGTCTGCATGCTGGTTTTAGTTTCTAAGTTGGCTCCCTTGTGGTACTTGCTGTTTTGGGGTCTGACCCCACTGGTTTTGTATGGCCAAATTTCGGAGCGACACCACATGATCTTTCGTACTTTCCGTCTCAAGATGGTGAACACCAAAAGCACCCGAGGACATGAGTGGGTTTCTTCTTCATCACCCGCTTGATCTGTATTTCATACTTTTGAGACGTTTAACCACCGAGCACGTGTTTAGCTCGTGATTTGGAACTTGACATTCTAGCCTGCGGTCCTACCATGTAAAGCATATTCTAGAATATAGCTAGAGCTGATCATGTAATATTGTACTCTTGCTAGTTCTTCATTTTGTAACTAGCTTCATGATTATCTGTGTATGTATAGTTTGTGGCGCCTTACTATTATATATTTGGTGATCATACATCTTGTAACTTGTTGCCTGCTTGAGATTGAGACACCTAGGACTCTTGACCCAGGAATGACTGTTGGATTGTAGAGTAAACCCTCACATGTCTAGACAGCCGTGATCGTATCTCGGGGTATAGAGTACTCTGGTATATGTAGCTGGTTTTGTCAGCTCCCGCTCTCCAGTATTCTGGTTCTGGGACATGACACCATGTTTGGTTACTGATTAATTGAATTGCTCGGTTGATTAATTTCATTTATTGAGCCACATGGAATTAGTCATTCACCTGGGTTAATCAGATTAAATGACCTACTCCTCAGTGGATTAATCCATTTTTAGTAATCCACTTTTAGAACACCTAGTGCCTGTGCTTGTGTCGCCCTACCGAACCAAAGGCTTTGCCTGGCATTTCCAGTCTTTTGCAAAGCAAGGTTTCACTCTGATTAAACTTTTAAGCCATTGCAATTGTCGGAAATAATAGGCCCACTAAGGAAACACAAATAGAGGGTAAGTTAAGATTTGTTATGTGTAATTCATACGAAAATTAAGGCGTTGTTAAGCCCAAACATCAGAGTGAATCAACTCCGGCGGGGAATGAAAGACATTTCATCGGATGGCAATGGCTATTTGCATTGCGGCTCATTCGTAAAGGTCCCACACTGTTTGACGGTTGGCTTGGATAGGAAAGCTTTAGCTCGGCTCGATCAGCTCTTGAACCTTTCTCGCGCGGAGTTTTGCAATTTAGCTTCCCTGAAACCGAAAGCTGTTATCGAAAAACGGAAATGGAGAAATGTGCCTTAAGTAAAGTATCAAGAAAATGATCTTTTTCTCTCTCTATGGATTCTTCTTTCTTCCATCTCATCCTTTTCTATGTTAGTGGAATGTACACCTTAATAATTGACACTTGATGATGAATGACTGTAAATCTACATAACCGCTTCAATCTGTATTGAAGTCAGGAAATTTGTACTTCTTTATTATGTTCATCAAATGTTGCAGGTCTTGTGCTGCTTGGGGCCGCTATTTCCGAAGAACCTCAGCTTATTTTGGCAAGATGAGGTATTGCAATTGTAAGGTATTCATTTAGATACAGCAATGGGTTTTATCTTTTTCCATTTTGTGAGCGGGTATCCGTTCTCTGTGTGGCTGTTTTTCTGAATACCTCAAGAGTTGAGTGATAGCTTAACGTCCAACTTGAGATACATATCTTTGGGCATGAAGAATGGTAATACTAACTGTGAAGGCTAAACAACTTATTGGATGCCAGTCATTCCCATTGGTATTAGATATTTTTATTTTTTGTTTGAGGGGGCATTGAAAATAATTGATATAGGTGAATCAAAGAGTTTGTCTGAACCTCTAGTCTTGCATAATCATTATAATAATTAATAACAAGGACCCTATACGTGGGAAGCAAGAAAAAATGGTTATATTGGAGGTAATAATTAGTGCAAAATTTTCTGTATGTAAGTAAAGTCGATTGGCGTAAGCAAAGACTTAGTAGCAGTTGGAAGCACAGTAAATACAGAGGGATAGCTTGTCCACATTCTTTGAAGCTTTAAAAAACTTATTAAGAGTCATGACTAGGCAATCAAATACTCTTTTATGTGATAGGCTTGTAGATTAGTCCTAGGATTTGACCAATATGATTTGAAATATGATACATGACAATAAACTACTATATGTATAACCAGCAGGAAATCTGTAAGAAGAATGCATGGATTAGTGAACTGAACATGTCTTCTATCACCATCATAGACTTTTGCTTCATGATTGGATGCGACTCCTTAAATGTCTTTATCTGTTTAGAGCATTTTCGACAACATGGCGAGTAAATCCAAGTTGTGGGTGTGCTTAATATATATGGCTGAATGAGTTCTTACTTCATAATTGTCCTTAAGTATCTGTCATTGGTGTCACACATATATATGCTAATCACTATTATACATATATGTATGCTAATCACTGTTATCAAAGAAAGAAATAAGAATTATAGTCTACTTGAAATTTAATGACTTCCATCGCTGTCTATTAATACGTGGGTCCCTCAGAAAAGGTTATCATCTTGGACATGGTAATCACGATCATCAGCGTCTGTTCAACCTTTCTAGGAAGTATAAACTTCCCCGTAGTCTTGTCTCTTCCCTAAAACTCTCGGTTTGGATACCATATTCTCCAGGCATGACTATTTTTGGGTGCATTTCAAACCTCTGTAGGAGAACCTTTCTTCAGTTTAATAAAGTCTTGTGTACAATGAAGCAAAAGTTGCCATAGGGGTAAGATTTGAAGGCCTCTTAAATAGGGAAATCTAGACCAAGTATAAAAGCTAGTTCCAGCATGTACTTTAACTAAGATTGTATTACTTTACTCTTGTTAGTGCATCTACCTTCACATGTACCAAACATCTTAAATGATTTTCTCACATCTTATCCTCAAGTGACACCATTCTTATTTTCCCACAGATGTAATCATTTTTTCCAGTCTTTAGATGTAGTACACCCATCCATTTCTGCATTCGTATGTCACCTACATCTAAGGCCATTTTTGTCTATGGTTCTTGATTGCCATGACACCTATGGGCATTTGAAGGAATCTTAACTAGGGAAATCTAAACTATGTGTAGAAGCTAGTTCCAGCATTTATTTTGATTGATATCATATTGCCCATAGTTACTGCATCTACCTTTTCACATGTACAAATCTTCTTACATGATTTTCTCACAGCCTATCCTCAACTGACACGATTCCAATTTTTCACAGCTGCTATCATTTCTTAGCCAGTCTTTTAATTTAGTACCACCCGTCATCTCTGCATTCAGACGTCACTTACGATCATTTTTAGCAATGGTTCTATGTTGTAAACTTAGCGATTCATGTCAACATTAAGATTATCTTATGATCATAAAGCACCACTTCACCAGTTTACTTTAATTCTACGAACCAAATGCTGGCCAGCCTCTCCATCCGGTGAATGATTGATGCCAGATAGAAATTACACTGTTAGGTATTTCTTGGCATCAATACCCCTTGTTTCTTCATAAACTTTCAGTATAGCTGCATTTCATATACTTTGTTTTGCACTACTAAATCTAAATCCTTTGTATTCCCAAGCATCTCCATATGTCTAGTTTTGAAGCAAGCACTTCTCTAATCTCATCAACTTGCATAATATCATTAAGAAACACAACGATGTTCTTAAAGCGGGAGAATAAGCGAATTGTACTACAAATCGTAATGTCAGATTCTTTGGTATTTGACATGCCAAACATTGTATGTTGGACGACATCTCGGGGATAAATTAGAATACTGGATATCTATATTGGGCTCTTCAGATATGTACCCTATATAAGTATTGATCAACACACACACACACACACACACACAACACATTGAAGAATATAATAAAGAATCCTACTGCACGAAGTAACCTCAAAATTCAACAAAGACAGCGTTTAGTCAATGTAGCAAGAGACTACTAAGGGTAAAAGAAGAACACGATTAGAATTAAGAAAACATACAAGTATTAAAAAAGTTAATATAACAAGAAATGAAAAACATAATGGCTTCGCTGCTAATGTTGGTGGCTGACAGGGGGTTCGATGAAGTTTAGTAGCTTTGTCGTTGAAGCCCGGTATGGACATCTGAAATTTTAGTTTCACCCTGGCAACGACCTATATTTCAAAACCTAATCTGGCACAAACCGACATTCGACATTTACTACCTTGCTCCTTGCAACAAAAACTTATTCTTTATTAAAGCTTATAGTTGATCTCTTTTTTCCCTTGAGAGATCAGACTTACTGATTCTTAACTTATTTTTTGTACACATGTATATTTGAAATCGGACTAGAATATCCGGGATCTTTCCTTCTTTGGCCTGTCATTTATATTATATGCTCAAATGTATCTTGATCCGTGAAGCATATCTTTTTCTCTAATGTTTATCCCATCGTACATGATGTTGGCCAAACTTTCTCATTTTTGGAAAAGCTGAGCAGCACATGTAGTGCCCTCCACATGTAAATATATTTTCCTTTCCTGATCTTTTTTGTTTTTGTATTGGCTCTTTCTCCCTACACACTCAAGTACCTATGAGAACCTGGGGAAACATAGAGAGAGAGCTAATTATGACCTTAGCAGCATAACCATCACCAGGTTGGAACCTTTCAAAAATTTTGTACCATTTTTACCTTATCTGTACTTGTTGGTCTTCTGCTTCTACTTATCTATCTATAATTAAGAAAATGCTATAGTTTTTACTGTGGTAAATGCTGATGGATTGGATCTGGTGCTATGTATCGGCTAGTATCTGTACTCGTTGGTCTTCTGCTTCTACTTAGTTATCTATAATTAAGAAAATGCTATAGTTTTTTCTGTGGTAAATGCTGATGGATTGGATCTGGTGCTATGTATCGGCTAGTTCTATATGATGGCCTTAATGGTAGAAACTCGGATGATCATCTTTCTAAAGGTTACATGTGTAAATCTACAAGGTAAATCTCATTACATAACCCACAGAAAATAAGAGTAAAAATATACTGTATATAGATAATAAAAATATGATTTGATCTGTTACACATAAAAATTGAAGTAAAATTGCTGCAAATGTTCGTCTTTTCTAATAAAATGCATGTTATTTATAGCAAACATACAAACCTGTTAGTCTATCTGAATGTACAGCTATGTGTTATGAGTTTTCATCTAATACTTGGTTTAACATTAAAACATCTAGTTGCTGTGCATGGTTTGTCTTCATATCTAGACTTTAGTCATTGGTTTTTCCTTTTGTTGTACGCGTTGATGTTTTCCTTTGCTCGTGGGATAGCTTGAGTTAATTTATTATAAGATTCTTTTCTTCTTTCATTTTATTATATAAACATTGTTTCTCCTGCAACAATATGCATAGAATGTATTCTCTACATTAGCCTTGTACACTCATCCTTCATGTCTTTAGGTACCTAAGTTGAAGGCATACATCGGTGACCCTGAAGATCTAAAGCAGGATTTGTCATACCAAGAGACTTGGGATGACATGATTATAAATGTAAGTCTTTTTCGTAACCTTGTGAAACTTGGAGGTCTTGTGATCTATTCGCTTTTGCATTTTGCCCAAAGTAATTGTGAAGGAAGTCCCCCAAATCATGGTAATTGTGAAGAAATCCCCCAAATTCTGAACAATATGAGTTAAGGTCCCCTCCATTTCTTTCAGCCAAAAATTAACCCGGCCATTGCGGCAGAACTACAAATTTACCATTCCTCCTTCCTCGATTGCCTTCTATATGTTGAGAGCTCAAAAAAACCTATAAACCAAAGAAGAAATCATCGCCTCTTCATAAACCCAAGAAGAAATCATTATCTACTCATGAATCCATTTTCTACCATGAACGCACATAAATTCAAAAATAAAATAAAAAATCATTGCCTACTCATGAACCCATTATCTACCATGAACTCGAGAAGAACTCATGAACATATTGCTTACCATGAGCTCAAGAAGAACTTGTGACCTCATTGGCTACCGTGAGCTCAAGAGGAACCCATGAACCCAAGATGAAACGTTTACGTACCCATGAACCCATTGCTAGCATCAGCTCAAGTAGAACTCATAACCTTGTTGCCTACCATGAGTTCAAGAGGAAACCATGAGCCCGAGAAGAAACCATTGTCTATCCATCAACTCCTCGGCTACCATGAGTTATGAAGAACACATGAATACATTGCCTGCTATAGGTTCAAAAGAGCCCATAACTTATTCCCTACTATGAGCTCAAGGAGACGAGGATAAAACAGTACCCAAAAAAAAGTTACTGTTAAAGTTAACTGGAACATCCCATTTTCAAATGATTTAAATTAGCAACAGACTCTTAATACATTTTTGGGATTTGGGGGGCTTTTCCGCAATTGCCAAGATTTAGGGTACTTAACTCTCAATTATAGAAGATTTAAGGAACTTGTATAAAAAGGCCTATGAGAAAACAGCTTTACTGTGTTTGTTAGTTACCAACTCACCCTATAGTTCTTAGCAATTTAAGGAAGTCCACAGGGCATCTAGTATAAAGTAGATCTATAAGTAGTGAGAAAGCCATATTTTGCAAGGAGACAAGGACTATCTAATGGAAAGCTCTGAATGGACAATCAGCGAGAATCAAGTTGCAGGGGCTCGGTAAAAAGACATGAGCTATCTAGGAATAAACTTGTCTTTGATGCTCGTCTTCCCGTCGAACATCAATCAGGCTATGCTTACTGCTACTTAGAAACTGTTCTTATGTCATTTTCTTAGGCTCAAAAGTTTTCACATTGGCAGACAGCTATGAATCAATTGTTGTTCTTGTTTATTTTTTCTGGGTTCTCCTTGATATTCATCTTTAATTTTTATCCACTTTCTGCTGCTGCATTTGTCACATGCACCAACAAAGTTGTGAACTGTTTTTTTTTACTGTGTTTACTTGTTGGTTCTCGTGTGGCAGTTCTTAGCCGAAACTTTGGATGTTGTTCAAGATACAAAATGGGTCATCTCGTTGGGTGATGCCTTTGAAAGACAGTATGTCTTGTATGTTGCTGATGATGAACACTCAGCACTGCTTCATAGGTAATCTGCCTTTGCGGGCTTCAGTGGAATATCTTTCAACTGTTATAGATTCATGTTTTTATAAGTTTACTGCCGAGTAAGATTTACATTTGTAGATAATTGTTCTTTCGCTTGCTGCTCTTTTAAATTTGTGTTCTTCTTCTGTTGAATTTACTCTATAGCTTAGTGAGTTTTGAGATTTATCCTCAGAATTCTCTGTTAACATCGTGAGTGGGAAGTCCTCTAAAAGATCCATAAGAAAGTTCTATCTGGAAAGAAACAGTGACATAATCCAACACCAAGATTGCATGGCCATAAATAACGTTTAAGGTTGCCAAATTTGGCCATGTTTGCATCATGCAATTGATACTCACATTTCCCAAAACAAATGGAGACTGTTGATATATTTAGTCAATTTCACTGGACTATCTTTTGTCATCAAAATGCTACATCTGTGAGGCACTTTATCTCATTCATTCTTTTCTGGAACATTTATTTGCACAGAAATGAGCAGAAGTTTGCTCTAGTTTGTGACAAAAAAGTGTGCTCTGATGTGCCTGGCACGTGTTTCGAAGTGTCACTCTCATTATTTATTTATTTATTTATTTATTCTGCTGTGCAGATGTCTGGGCATGCTGCTACAAAAAGTTGATGACAGGATCTATGTTCATGAAAAGATTGACTTGATGTATAAGAATGCAAATATATCCATTCCTGTAAATAGGCTTGGACTTGCTAAAGGCATGGGGCTGGTATGTTTGTACTACCAGTTGACTTGCTTAGTTTTGTTTTTTCTACTTCTCATTTTTCGTAATCCTTATGCAGGTAGCAGCTTCACATCTGGATACTGTGTTAGAGAAGCTAAAGGTCATATTAGATAATGTTGGGAGTAGTAGATTTCAGAGGTACTAGTGAAGCTAGATTGATGTAGCTTTGAAGTCTCTCTTTTTTCTTAAAGTCAAGGATTTTACTTGTTATATTTATCATGACAGAAAACTTGATATCCAAGTTAGGTATCCATTTTAGTCTATTATTGGTAACACCTGAAAACTTAACAAATTACTCTTGTTTCAACTTTGCAGTGCCTTTTCTGTAGCTATTAATCTTGTTTCTTTACCCATCATATCTTGTTCTCCCCTATATCTAATAAAATGTGACTGCTTTACTATCTTCTTCATTCTATGCCCTTGTCTGTTTCACAATGCAAATGTTAACACCTTTGTTTGGTTGGAAATCCTTGAGTTGATAGCTTAATTTTCTTTGAAGAAGAATCTTATTGTTTGTTTGTTCTTTGCTGAAATATATTAAAGGTGATAATGCAGAGAGGTCACTTCATGAAAAAATGTACTAGCATTTTGTTGACGATTCAGATGGAGACTAAGTAGCTCACTCCTGTATAACATATGGATCAATTATTTTTTCTCAATAGTTTTTTTCCCTAATAAAGAAAAATGTTTACTGTACTGAGGCAGTACTGAGATATATGGCTGATTTAAAATTTACTACTTGTAACGACATTATAATTAGGCCACATGATTTTTAACTATTCACATGAACACCAAAATGTTTGAAATTATATCTTATATTGTAAATTATAGATTTCTTAATCTTTATATTGTCCACCACCCCTTTACAACTTCCTCAAAACTGTCACTTCTTCTCTAAACAGGACATCTGATCAAGCTAGTGGCTGGCAGAGATAAGTTTGAAAATCCATGTTCAGGTCACCAGGACAGCCCAAGTTCATTTGTTACGGGAGAAAATATGTCAAGTGGTTCTAAAATACCTGCAAATAAGCAGAAAATAGATTTGTAAACCCAAGAAGAAACTTGTTGAATGAAAAATCCTCAGGAGCAAATGTTGGATTAAAACCCCAATAATAATTGTAGGTCATGAACCCAAGGTTCACAAACTAAATGGGACACAAAAATTGGGAATTTCATGAAGATGGCACACACAAAAGTTGAAGTGAATTGAAATCTACAAAGAAGTAAATTATGAAAGGTACATGGAAATCCATAATCAAGCCAACACTTGTAGATTCTAAGTACCAAAAACGAACAAAACGACCCGATTCTACTAGTAAAACCAAACAACTAACTAAATTATATGACTGACGGACTTAATTGGATGCCGTGAGAAAGTTATAAAATACAAACCACAAACCAGATGTTGAACCTCAATCAGAAACTTACCTGGATCAAATTAATCACGAAACAGGATCATTGTAAATGAAGTTCTTCATGAAAAGGACCAATCATTGAGAAAGAATTGAGCACATAATTTGAATTGGGAATCCATAGGCAAACTATAAAAAACTTAATGTTTGCCTATGGGTTCCCAATACCCAAAATTTTAATGGACTAAACAAAACTTCGAAAACCAATAACTACCTATTCGTCTAATAGAATTGAACAGAAGAGAAGAAATTTCTTCTTCTTTAGAGGTCATGAAAGTTTGTTACATATTTTTCCTGTTCTGTTTATCTTGCAGTTTTTCATGTGACTGATAAACTTGTGATTTCTTCTTCTATAGATTCCTATCTTTCTTCTCGATTGGAGCTAGATCAGAAGATGCTGATGATGTATATGCTGCATTAGCTTTGATGTATGGATATGCTGCGAGATATGCTCCATCAACAGTTATAGAAGCTAGAATTAATGCTCTCGTGGTATGCCTTACGTTTTGAAATAATGTAACGTTTTTCTTTGAGAGTTTATTAATTTTCATGTTTTATTTCATTCATTGTTGCAAGTTCTTTCATTAGCAATACTCTGTTGCAGCATTTAAAATATTAAGTCATGCTACAAGTGGTCAGTGTCAAGCTAAAACATGGATATTCATCATATCCATACTCCATAGAAATATCATTTCTATCATTTCTGTGTATAGTGCAAAGATTAGGAAAGTTGTTCGTACATCTTGTTTCTTTCAGTTTGCATTGAACAATGTACGTGAGATAAATCGTGATATATGCTGTATTGAATATTATGTTTCTCATTATCTATAGTCTGATGTATAAAAGCAGAGCTGTTTTCTCTATGTTGCCCATATACACAGACATTGCTCACCTCTCTGATGCTAAACAATTGTTAGTTAACCAACCTATGGCATTGATGAACTTTATGGTTGGTGTACTTACAGCTTTTACTTGCAGGGTACAGAAATGGTCTCACGACTTCTTCATGTACAAGATCCTACAGCAAAGCAAGCTGTCATCACTGCAATTGATCTACTAGGTTCTTTTTTGGCCACATTTCTTTTGGTTCACCATTCATGATTCTTTTTGTTAGTTAATCCTTAGCTATGTACTTGTTGCTCTGAACTTGAAATCACATACACTAACTTCTCTGCATCTAAAAAAAAAAAAAAAAAAAAACCTTCTCTAGTGCTGACTTTTGATTTAACGCTATAGCGGTTAGATGCCAACTGTGAAGTGACTCTAGGGTGAGAATGAGGTTTTCCAAAACTAATATCCATCTAATGGTGGATTTGGCTCTAAGGTGTAGTGAGCCATGTTATATTTACAGACTAAGTATCAACTCCATATAAACTCCTGTCTGGAACACGAAAGCAAGGTAACAGATGCAACGCATTCACATGATCACATGATATATTGTCCTAAAAATTACAGGATATGTGGATTGGCAACACATTGCAAATGGATAAAGAGGATTTTATGTTACTTATTGGAATCACACTCTTGGTGGTGATGCAAATGACTCTATTTGGATCAACAAAGGAAACTTTACAGAATACCATGATATAATATGAGAATAACGGTGCAATGTAGTAAACTGATGTGACTTTTATTATCCGACTTCCTGAATATGAATAGAAGATCATTCTATAGAAGATCATTCTATATGTTAACAAAATATATGGGGAGTCCTGGGAATATCAATTAGTATGGAATAGTTGACAGCTTTCAGAATGCAAGTAACAAACTATATGTTTTATAGGCAATTGCCATAATAAAACCAAAGTAATACACTCCAACTAAATAATATGTTTCCATTTCTTTATGGTTGTTTAATATGAGACTGCTGCATGTGACTAAATCTACATGAATATCATGTTTTTTTTCTTACATGAATAACATGTTGAATTATACAAATAATACAGAAATGTGTGATGGAAATATCCAACTTGCATATATAGAAGAATACCACATCTTGAGTGTGTGTCTCATTGTCTATGCTTAATACAACTTTTTTTCCATTCATGTTGAAGACATGAGTTTGTTCAATTTTTTGTTTTCTATATGCATACAAAAGGTAACTGCGTGTTTGACATGGTTTTTCATTTTCTGTAGAAGTATGGTGTTGGTGTCGTGATGGGTTTTTCAGTAAATGTTTGTCCCAATGAACTATAGGGTGTCCATCAACTCTAATTGTGAACACCTTGAACCTAGCAGGGGCTTGAGTAAGATGTGAATGAAAGAGGCCACAGCTTAGCTCACTATGCTTCTAAAGCTCAGGCCCGATGAACATATGAAAAGTGAACAATACTTGAGTGGGAAACATAATTGACATCTAAATACATTTATATAAACTAATATATTTATGGAATGAGAAGCTAAATGCAGTATTATCATGATGATTGGACACGATTACAGGTGTCGGATTCTGTTAATCCCAGAAAAGAGAAGGATTCACACACAATAACCTCTGTACTTGTGATACCTATCTACACACAGCTTGAAGTGCCCATGCTTATATTGATTAAGCTCGACCCAGCAATTATCAACTAACCGGTTCAGTTCACGAAATTGTTATTTCCTGATTCATCAACAAAGTAGAGTCTTCACTTCTTAGAGCACATCCTGACCCCATAGGACAGAATGCATGATCAATGTCTTACTTCTGATGAAAAGATTAAAAGTAGAAGGACGGGATTGAAAATTAGCTCATGGAATGACTAGAAGGAATTTATTCAGTTGATTGGTTGTGACCAACTCAAGTGAGTACCAATTCCCATTTATTTCTTATTGGAACAAAATCAACTTGCTATTGGACATTTATTTTGTTTTGGTACTATGTACTATTCTAGTATAATAAAAAGATGACACACACAATAACATAGTAGTGTTAATATCAGTTTAAACACATACTTAGTAGGTAACACCAAGGTTGTGAAAAGCGCTAGGCTCTAGTCGGATGGGCACCCGCCGCCTAGCGCCTAGCCCGCCGATCTAGGCGGTTCAAAAAATAAATTTTTTTCCAAAAAACCTACTGAAATTTGCAGAAAAGTCCATAAACCCCCAAAACATGCATAATCGGACATTGGGTGGGGGGGACTAGGCAGGTGCCTAGGTGGCTGCCTAGGCCGCCTTTTAGAACAGAGGGTAACACGCAGTAGATTAAACGACAACTAAGTGGAAGGGCCTGCCAAGCGAAGTAACAGATTGATTTAGTGTCTGGATTCATGGATTCTTCCTTCATATTCTTCTTAGAGAAGATTTTGGAAGAATTGTCCGGTGTCTGTTTTTGTTGTAAGTGTCCGACACTGGTACCTCACACAAGCAGAAGAATCTTACATATAGTATAATCTTTTATAGGTTTTTGTACCCTGACCAAAATTACACTCTTCGACAAGATGAGTTCATGCTTTCTTGTGATTTTCCTTTCTATGTATTATGCCAATGAGGTCAGGCGAATTATATTGCATTATATATTTTTCACATGGAATCTTTTCCTTTGCATATATAAAATATTGTTTCCTATCTCAAAACTTTACTAATTTTAGGCCGTGCTGTCATTAATGCTGCCGAAATGGGGATCTCATTCCCACTAAAGCGAAGAGACCAACTTCTTGATTATGTGTTGACTTTGATGGGCAGAGATGAAAGTGATGACATCATTGATTCAAGTACTGAACATCTTCACACACAGGCATGTATATCCTTTGGTATTTGTTCTTCGCGTGATTTTGTGTAATGTTAGTGACACCTACTTGACTCCTATATGCTTACATATTGGGCTTATGCCTATTTGTAAATCTTTCTGCAGAGCCTTGCTTTAGGTGCTTGTACAACCTTGGTATCCATAGAGCCGAGATTACCAATGGAAACAAGGAATCGTGTTTTGAAGGTTCTCGTCTCATTCATAGGTCATGGATTTTTAATTCTAAGTTCTTTTCTTTATGGATTTTAGTCATTTCCTTGATGACTTGGCAGGCGACGTTAGGCTTTTTTGCTTTACCAAATGACCCGTTGGATTTTGTTGATCCACTCATAAAGAATCTCATTACACTTTTATGTGCCATTCTCTTAACCAGGTAAAACATGTATTTTATTTATACTATGCTGTTAATTATTGTGTTGTTGCTTCATGACTAATTACTAAGATTTGCATTGATTTCTTCTAACAAGTCGAAAGTAGAATGTCCTATAATGATTGGTTATTTATCTGGATTGCGAAACTATTTAGAAGTTGTGGATGTTGTCAACATAGGTATATCGATGACTGAACATTGCGTTCGAAAAATAGTTTAGACATGGAAAGAGCTAGTGTGATTCAGTTCCTGTTGTTGTTTCTAGTCCATGTAGATAAGCCATACTTACATGCATAGCATGCGTTGTTTGATCTGTCGGTTCTAAATATGTCGATATAAATGAACATTTTCCAGTAAACAATACATGTAGATCTGGGTAACCATGTAACCATGGAAAGTGTTAATGTGATGTATTCCTTGCTGGGATAATGAATAATTGTTTATAGTCCATGTAGAGAAGTGATATTTTACATGCATAGCTTGCAATCTTTAGATATGTCATTCAATGGAGTGTTGCAGATAAATTTTCAATAAATACTACATATAGAGAACTTGGTAGCCGACTCGGTTTGACATTGTGATAAGCATCATAATGGAAACAAAATGAGATAGAATAATGTATTGCACTTTTAATGGTTTAAGAGTTTGACCAGCTCCTACTGAGTGAAATTTACTTGGTCCATTATGTGGTGGAACTAAGAGAAGTTTGTGACAAGTGGGTAAAATCCCTATTTTTCTCTAACTCTACATTTGAGACTCAAATGCAGATTTAAGTTGCTACGAACAAAGGTGTCATACCCATCGGTCAAAGTATTAAAAACAGCTATTGCTTTGAACTCGTAGGACATAGTATATTGTTTTGGGTCAACCATATGCTTTATGATGCTAATCTTCTAGGCGTTTGGTTTGGTTCCTCTTTTTTTAATGGTATGATGGGTCAACACAAGTTCCCTCAGCTACTTTCAGATATGGAAAGGAAGTATGCAGATGAGAAAAGGGATACTTTTGAGAAAACCCCTTTTGAAGAAGTTTCTTATATATGGAGGACCTACATCAAGCCTCCATTGAGTTTACGTCTTGGCATCTGGTTGATCACCCAGGTCCCTGTATGCTTGCGGTATGCTATAAAAGCTGGAGTACGATGAGAATTTATCATATCATTAGTAGGACTACGAGACATATAAAGGAATGGCTGAAGACTTAAAAAAGGATGAGCCAATAATGCCTAACTCCGATATCAGCCTTATTGCTGAAAAACTCTATTTTGTCACACTAACATTTGGTATCAGTGCCCATGATATGAATCTGAGAGGTTGAGCATGGAGTTGCAATGTGGTGCATGTGGGGTTAGCATCTCTTTGACTTATTATGGGCTCTAGATGCATTTAGACAGGTGGTGTTGTCGCATGATAATTACAGTCGTTTATGTGACTTATGTCACCAAAAGGTGGTCCTGAAGTTTGCATGTTAGGTGAGCATGATTGTATGGGGTGAATCTAACCCCGGCTGTGTTTGTGTTTTGCATCCGGTTGGGCACCCAGGTACCCGCTATGATGGCGGTAAGTAATGCTGGCTTGTTTCTTGTTACATCTCTAGTCCTTATGATGTTTGTGCTGGTTGTGGGCTGAGTGATGTACTCCAGTTACCTATCTGTTCTAGCTAACATGCAGCTGTAATAAGTGTTCAGACTCTACAAGGAACCCATAGTAGATACTGAGCATCCTTCAGATAGGTATCTGGGTGGTCGAACACTTGGGTTGGGTCCTTCTATTATCCAACTATGCTGATACCTGGCAATTGCCAGTTCATGACTCCATTGATGTAGAGTTCTGAATCCAGCTTAGATGAGAAAGCGACTGAATACTCATCTGCATGGTGTATAAAGATTTCAAACACATTTCTTTCTTGGAAAGCAGGCGTTTGATCAAAGTTAAAATCTCTAGGTAGTGTAGGTTAAGTCTTTCAATTTTCTTTATGCCACTAGGGTCTTATTATGGTTAGACTTCTGTTTCAACTGTAGTGCTCCTGGGGAACGCTCGCAAATAGTTTGACAACTGCCAAGTTTTGAGATCATATTTGTAGGTTACAGCTTTCAATTTTCTCTATGCCACTAGGGCCTTATATAGTTAGACTTCTGGTTTCAACTGTAGTGTTCCAGGAGACACCTCGCAAGTAGTTTGACAACCAATTTTTGGAATGTTAATGTCTGCCGTCTCTTCCTTTTCATACTCTTCACCTATTTTCTCTTTCTGTATATGTCTACCTGTTTTATAGTTTTGATATTTTTCAACTTTTAATTGTTGAACTCATTTATGTTATCCAGTAACCAGCTGGCAGTTGTTTCCTGATTTGTGTCTTGTGATCATTGCTAAATTCTTATATGGATTTCTTTAGCTTGTTTTGTCCCATACTTTCTCATAAACTATAGTAGATACCTTATTGGAGCAATGCCCACTAGACTCACTGCATCAGTTTACTTTTTTCTAAATGTTAAATATTTAAACTTCACTGGTCTTTCCCCTTCAACTAATAATCTGTCCTGGTCAGTGGTGAAGATGGTCGAAGTCGGTCAGAGCAGCTTTTGCATATTCTTAGACAGGTAGACATATATGTTTCATCTCCCGTAGAACATCAAAGGAGAAGAGGTTCTGTTGCTGTCCATGAGATGCTACTCAAGTTTCGCACGCTTTGCTCTGGTGGATTTTGTGGGCTTGGTTGTTATACAAACTGTACGCATGGCAAGCAAATTGATCGAGCACAAAGAAACTTCTCAAATTTACCATGTAAAAATAAATTTTGATTGTTGGTTCTTTCGAGTTGCTCAACCCAATATAAGTTGTCTCAGTCTTACCTGTTTTTACTTCCAGCGGTATATGTACTGCCGAGTCGCGAGTCGTTAAGCTTGGGGGAAAGGATCATTGCTTATCTTCCACGTTGTGCTGATACAAGTTCTGAAGTTAGAAAGGTCGCAGTTCAAGTAGGTGTTATCAACTTAACTTTAGCTTTCAGTCATACTGTTGAAGGCTTCATCAATTCTTTCAGATATATTCAGTAGTAAATTGAAGCTATATCGGTCTCATCATTTCTTCTGTAGATTGTTGGCTTATACTTCAGTATATCCTTGTCTCTTCCAAGGGTGGTGGCATCCAGTGGCGGTCTTGATCTTGAATTGTCATACAATGCCTTGTCCTCCCTCGAAGATGTTATTTCCATTCTAAGAAGAGTGAGCATCTTATTCCTTTCCGCCTTCATATCGGATTTCTTCATGTCAACATGTTGTTCCTCACCATTTTTCAGGATGAGTCTATCGATCAATCAGAAGTCTTTAATAGAGTTATTTCATCTGTTTGTGTTTTACTAACAAAAGATGAGGTGAGCTTATTTCTTGTTAGTTTTACGGAATCAATTTAAAATAACTGTAAGCTCAAAAACATCCTTAATGATTTCTTGTTCAGCTGGTCATCTCATTGCATACGTGCACTGCTGCCATATCTGATAAAATTAAGCAGTCAGCTGATGGTGCTATTCAGGCTGTCATTGAGTTCATCACCAAGAGAGGAAATGAATTGACTGAAACTGATGTCTCAAGGTTTAACTTCTTATGAATTTATGTTAGTTTCTTATGAATTTATGTTAGTTTCTGTAGTGATGTGTTTGAGACCATTGAATGGCACATGTTTGTCTGCAGGACAACTCAATCTTTATTATCCGCCACTGTGTTTGTAACTGACAAGCATTCACGTCAGGAAATCCTTAATGCTGTATCCTTATACCTGTCCTTTGATTAGTTAGGTTTATAATACAATATAACTTAACAAGTTTTACAATGATGCTAGAGAACAAAATGCATGTGTGGTCCTACCATTTGTATCTCCCCAAGTGTTTCTCTTGACTTTCTGCAAAGATATCATGTCTCGCAGAAAATACAAACTCAAATATTGTTTTCAATGAAGTGTTGGTTACTGCTGGACGGGACTTAGTTACAAAAGATGTATCCAGATTGCGAGGAGGCTGGCCAATGCAGGATGCGTTCATTGTGAGTCCCTCACCATTGCTTCATTATTTGTTGTTATTAATATCATTCTTTAGAAATGGCCTCTTTGTTCCTTCTTTAAAAGAGTTGATTTTCATTCTCTTCATAAGAATCATTGTAGGTGGTTTGGACTTTTGACATGTGCAATGGAGACCAATAGGTGCAGAATAAGGAGAGAGAAAATAGTTGTTAAAGGAGCTTCTATGACTAAGGGTAGGCTTAAATGAACGTAGATTGAAGCTGTCAAGGACATGGATTTTGTTAGTGTTACAAAAGACATGGCCTTAAGAGAGCTGAATGCAACAAAATGATTCAAGCAGTCGATCCCAAAATTTTGGCATAGAGACTTTTTGTTGTTGTTAATTAGAGGAATCATCATATTCAAATCTTCAAAAAGAGTTATTGTGTGAAATTAATTAGTTTTTATTTAAGGAAGGCATGACAGGTTGCATATTATACCATATTATATTGATCTTTGACATGATCGGATCCTTGTGTTGACATTTCTTTTGCCAATACTTTCTCACTTTCTTTTGATTTTTTTTTTTACTGATTTGACCAGAATAGAGAGCCACAATTTTGGTATTGGTTGGTATCATTCGGATGAGTATCAAATAGGACATGCAAAAAATCGATATGATATGATCGATATGATGAACCTTATATATATATATATATATATATATATATATATATATATATAGGAAGGGTTAATATTGTATTGAGAAGTAATACTATACATCACTAGACTTAGGCTAGAGTAATCCCCCAATTGGATAGGATCTCTCTATTCCTGTGTGCGTCCTCCTTTGCATTCACTTTTGAGTTTTGACATCACAATGGACATATCCTCCTGAGCTCTCTTCATCATGACAGTCTTATGTATCTCCAGTTGATGAAAGACCCTCCTATTCCTCTCCTTCCAGGTGTGTGCCAGACGATAGGACAAATCTCATAAGGATTGAAAGGTTTGTTTTCCTTCTCGCTATTCCATTTCAGTGTAGATATCTGCTCTTCTAATGAACACCTCCTTCTTTGGAAGCGCAATTTCAAAGAACTAAGCTTCCATATGTAAGCTGTATATGCACAATGGAAGAACAAATGCTGGACTGATTCTGGTTCAGCTTTACATAGAGGGCACTGGGGATCAATTTTCATACCCCACCTAAGCACCCGATCCTTCGTGATCTGTCTGTTGAGTATTGCCTTATACAAGCAAGCACCCATCTTCAAGAAGTTACCACTAAACCACACCTCATCATGCAGTCCACAGTTGGGTTGTGTTTTCTGAACAGGTATAGAGCAGATTTGAGAGTGAATCTCCCATCCTTTGCACCATCCCAGACTCAATAGCCTGTCACCTGAGAGTTATCTATCTTGATGACCATGATTTCCTCCTCTAGGAATCTAGTAGCCTCCAGTTTGTCAGCTCTCCAAGCTCCTTCCCCTATGATACTGCTCACTGGCTTGTTCCCTCCTATGACATGTAAAGAGTCCCAACAAAATCTATCAGTCAGTAATCACTGTGGTAACCATGGGTCAAACCAGACACTAGTATGCTCATCATTGTATATATATAAACATTTTCTTCATTCTATTATCTCCTCCCTTCTAAATACAGATAACTTTGTCAAGTACAACAGTAACACAAGCTCCAACATGTTGTTTTCCCATACCAGACAAGGTTGTGAGAAGGAGGGAGGAAAGACCCTCATCCCAGGGAATGGTGTTTACGGCAAGGTAGGTTTGTTGTAAGAAGTGGAAAGGAAATAGGTGAGGCAGATAGAGTGAAGGACTATATACGCCTGTGTTGTTTGACTTTGATGTCTGAAGTAAGGCAATTAGTGCATCACAGAGGCTAGAGAATCTACTTTGCTGGATAAGGAAGAGGAAGTTAAAGAAAGCAAATGTAGACACTGCAGAAAAGGTTGATTCTTGAAAGAAGCAATCAATTGGTTGAATAGAGAAGTATCCACCATCTTTATTAGGAAAATAAAAGGATTGATAATCAATTGGTAGATTAGGTAACATCGTAAGGGAAAAAAAGGGAACATCGTAATGCACATGAAATGTATATGTATTAAACTATTAATACAACATTTAGTGTACAAGAATAAAATGTTGATGTTAAGTTGACAGCCAGTCATAAAGACATTGTCAATTCTTTTATGAATATTTCTTATGCCCCATAGCCGACCCCATTCTGACATGAGATTTACGAGAAGGCTTGTATAAACATAAATATAAATATAGTTCATTAACATTGTACCAAAAGCAGAATGAACAAAGTATTACAGTGACGTGCATGATTTTTCAAAACTACTAGGCCTATTCACGAAGTCCAACTGGAAGCTTTACTTTTGGCTTCTGCACCTCAAGTTGACTCATTGTGGTCTGTCAACCTACGGGTTCTAAAATGTGCCTAGTTGATATAAAGTGAGGTTCTCTCTCGTGTCAGCTAGGTGTGTGCTCCATTTTGTTGCGAACAATGGCCTTATACAAGGGACCCAATAGCATCTTTCGAGCCACCCTATCCAGGGTAAAGTTCTGTTGGATCTTCCCTGTTTTGCTAGTTCGACCTGGAATAGAGCAACTCAAAGCAATTCCAAAGTTTTAGGGTCTTTATTCTTATTAAATATGCACCTTGTTCTTCTCACACTCACCTCACTTTTCTGCTTAGGCTCCCGAGGATCCTAGCACCTAAATACACTTTCGCCTCTGACAACTATGGCTATATTTCTAATCAGCAGATTGGACTTGACAGTCATACTGTAGCTACTAGAGAGAATCTTTTATGTTAAGAGAGCAGTTAGTCCCCAATATGTGTGATTCTGAGCCTTGTAATGCTACTACCAGTTGTGCAATATCACCTAGGGATTTCTGTGTCCGATCTTTTTGTGCTAATATTTATCCTATCTGTTCCCTATCTGTTTCATTATTTCTTGCTTATTCATTTTAACTTTTGTGATAGGCATTTTCCCAGCATGCGACACTTTCAAGTTTGTTTTTGGAGCATGCAGTATCTGTACTTAACCGAACACCTGTCCTTAAAGGTGATTGGGAGAGGGGAGAGCACACTAGCCATTCCCTTGAATCAATCAAGGATGAGGACATTCTTATGGCATCTGTTCTTGCGCTTACTGCTTTATTTAGGTATAATCATCAAAATGCATAATTCTGATCAAAATTTTGAAATATTTTAATCCGGAAAATATGCTAACGCGAACTTATGACAGAGGGGGTGGTAAGACTGGGAAGAAAGCAGTTGAACAAAATTATTCTTCAGTTCTTTCTGCACTTACTCTTCAGCTTGGAACCTGCCATGGCCTAGCTGGATTAGGACAACATGAACATTTGCGGTATATTATTGTTTCCTTGAATCCTCTTCTCTTTGTTACTTGAGATATTTGTTATTGACTGTTTAAACAATATGAATTCAGGACTTTGTTGAGTGCCTTCCAGTCATTCTGTGATTGTGTCGGCGATCTCGAAATGGGAAAGGTGGCAATTTTTTATTATTATCACATAATTTGAGACTTGCAAGTTTCTTCTTCATTATTGTAATATGTTTGTCGGCGTGTAGATTTTAGCTAGAGACGGGGAGCACAATGATAAAGAGAAGTGGATCAACATAATTCAGGAGGTCGCATGTTGTACGTCTATAAAGAGACCTAAAGAGGTAAAACTTTTGGCTAAGATATTATTCTATATTCATGTATGTTTTAAATTTGTCAACATTCTGATCTATGAAGCATGGTTGTTCTTATCTATTCTTCTAATTGATTCCTTTCAACTTAAAGTGTGTCCTCTGATCACAAAACATTCCTCCACTTCATTCATTGTTCTTTAGTTCTATGAATAACATCCTTTTCATCTCCGTTTGATGCATAGTTCATCACAAATAGGAAATCTATCACTCTTATGTTATCTTCAGATAGTCAATGTTGTATTTTCAATGTTCAATTTTCTCTAGATTCCAGAGTTTCTTTTGTGCTTTTATTCTGAATGCTTATACCTCTTATCTCTCATCAAATGGCAGAATATTTTAGCAAACAATATACATCATGGAAACTATCAAAGAAGACCATGAATCATGGCAACAAAAGCAATAGAAAATTTCACCGTCCACCCATGGATCTAACTATGCAAGCAAATATAGAATCAATGAGTATGGCGAAGAAGATTTTACCGCTCTTCATCGTATGGACTCGATGATGCTCCAAGAAATCCTAAGGAATTTCCAACTTCAATAAATACTAAGGCATTTCCAACTCTTCCACATCCGAACCTAACCTTCTTGGACATCTCCTTGTGTCTCTACTTTCTTCAAATAGTCTACTTTCTTCAAACAGAAAGAACTAGCGTGTAAAAAAAAGCTTTGAGATTCTTGTGGAGTACTCCATGTCACGCTCCCGTAAGGGCCGATCGTCCTCGCTTGGTCCTTACGGAACCGATCGTCCTCGCTTGGGCGCGATGCCTTGCAAGCCTAAGTTGCGCTTGCACCAGGCATAGTACCTGCACAAGACACAAGTTATACAAAAATATACATATATAGAGGCACAAAATTTGAAATGCAGAGAACCAAAGTTGAACACATTTTGATAGGAACACAAAATACTTCTTTATTGAATACTTGAAGATTGGATTACAAAGTACTTGCTTGGCTGAGTTACAAAATATGCCATAGATGGCTTACAACTTTTTTACAAACCCAAAACTAGCCACAACGCTCATACATCATATCATTTTTATAGGACCCAAACAAAACACCTAGCAGAAGAAGAATTTGCACACTCGAGAGGAAAGCTTTGGGAAGCAACACGAGCACGTTTTCGCTTGAAGGATATACACCTAAAGCTTTAAAATGTTTGCTAAACTTTCGCTACCAGAACCTAAAGATTTGTCCACAAACGTGGGTCAGTACTACAACATGTACTCTTGATTTAGCAATCCACACTAAGTAAACATGTGAAGCTAACATTTAGGTGATCTTTCTAGTTGTCTAGTTTCTTTTTAACAATTCATTCAAAGAAACATAAACGATAGATTGAACCATGCATATGATAATTTTTACTCACAACCGAACAGTTATCCCTGCAGCAAGTAGGCACACAAGTTAGCAATAATTTGCATATATGTATCTAACTCATGAATCAATCTTGGGATCAAGTATTAGGTATACAAGAAGGTAAACCTAGCATGCGACCTAACTACATGATGGTCCATGAGTTGCTCCACTGATGGACAATAACACCCCCCTAAATCTCGTAGGACCGGAACATCATGGTGCTCTCACAATCTCCTCCGGAACGATCGATTTTCAGTACCCCAAGAATCGTTCGAGAGACTATTACCTTGTGCACAAGTTGTCCGAGACTAATGCATGACAAGCAACATCTATCAGATAAAACTATTATGATGCACAAGACATGAACAAACATATCACTATCTCTTTTCTTTAACTCTTTCTCTTATCTAATAGCTGCACCCCCTAGATCCCGTAGGACCGGAACATCAGGACGGACTACTAGTCTTTTCTTTCTTTCTTTCATACGGAACACATGACTAACCATAATAGGTTTCAAAACACGATCTATTGGCGCAACAGGTGAGTAAGGGACATAACATTAACTGAAGTAAAGCAGTAACTCTATGTATATTTTTGCATGCAGTTCATTTTTTTAGCATATCTTGTAGTGAGTTAACATAGAACTAAGGAGCATGCAACTGAGTAGACTAGCGATCATTTTATTAGGCGTGCAGACTAAATGATTCATCAAAGGGCCCAAGCTACTCACCGATTGAATCAACGAGAGGATGGGGAAGCCTTACACAATGATCACTCCTTGGTTATGCGTCCTGAAATTGCAACAACACTTGGTTAGCATCTTTCGATCTCTTTCTCTTACGATTCGAAATGAATACGCAAGCGAGAAAAACGAATCATGAAAACCAATCATCGAAAGCATGACAAAACACAAAGCAACACAAAACCAAGTAGCAAAACAACCAACAAAAATTATTGGACTCATTTCAATAGAAGCCGTTCTATCAGTTTGAAGGGTTCATTGCATTTCGTCCGTGTTTGATTTGGTGGTAAGGTTTCCCCGAGACTCGATTCTCAACCGAGTCAAAGTAACAAGTGTTCCATAAGTAAACCGCTAGAAACGGGACATTACACTCCAGTAGTCATCTCTATCATCCTCTCCATCTCTTGTTATATCTTTTCTTATGGTCTTCATAATCCAATAACTATAAAAGAGATGAAGCCCATATATTTGTTTAATTGAAATAATAATGAAAGGATTAATTAAGTGACCAAGAGTGCTAGCTCAATCATCTCCTTGATTAATTCCTATATATGTGTAACTTGTTCTTCCTGTCATAATATATTTGTAACTTGTTTCTCCTGTACATCAATGTCTCTTGGATTTATTGTGTCGAGCATACTATATCGCCAAACTCGTAGAATTAATCGCTTTAAGTCGCATATCATTAAGATTAAAACACTCCTTTTCAATATTCCATTCTGTACTAGCTCAATGAATTGGTGATATAGTATGCTCGACACAATAAATCCAAGAGACATTGATGTAATGTGAAGATGATATAGTATGCTACAGTCTCTCCACTGCTTCATGTAACTGAAGCTTATTCACCAATTCTTGAAAAATAAGAACAACATTGTTGTAATGTGAAGATGCATCATCGGTAGAGTGATCTTCCATTATTTGACTAATAATCTTATGCCGGCTTCATAAGATATGATTATGAACCACAAAGAGTTGGGGAATTCTTGGAAAGAACACCATCAAAGGTCACTACCCTACTCCTTGCCAACCCGCCCCTACCCTCTCTTCCTCAATTATGCTTGCATGCGTGGTTGCTTATTTTGTTCGTATCTGGTTGCTCTCAATTTTAAGTGGATTTTCTTCCTTTTTCATTTTTTTTCCATACTTGTTGTGTCAAATGTGTAGGTTTCACCTATATGTGTGATTTTAACTAAAGCCTTGAAGAGGCAGGAAAGGCTTCAAAGGGAAGCTGCTGCTGCAGCACTGTCAGAGTTTATTCGTCACAGGTATGATGCCAATATTTTTTAATTCTGCAAGTGATTCAAGTTGCAATATGCAATTAGGAGAAGGTAATATATAGCTATAAAGCTCTTGCTAAGGAAATCTGTAATTCCATATAACAAAAACAATTCATCACTTTTAGTTTTTGAGTTTAGGTGTTCTTATACTATCTCTTTCGAAGTCTTGTGTTTGCTTTTCTAACAAATTCATGATGAAAGAAACCATATTGGTATATTTGACTTCCATTATTAAATAAAATATCAACCTCATTCCAAGTTCCGCTCATAAGATGGGAAATAGTAATATCATAACCTCTCAGTAAAATGGTATTATGTTATCCTCCATTACAGTGGAGGGTGGGTTGTGGCGTTTAATTTATGTACGTTTTCAAGCCCTCGTGCTGATTGACATGTTAAATGAGATGCATTAGAATGGTGTTTTTGATTCGCAACTTTTCAATTGTGGACTCATCATAAGTTTCATGTCTTCCATAATATGCATTAGGCACGGTCCATTTTATTCCTCATCTTTTGAATCATGCACTCATATGACTTTCCAGGACTTCAAAATTTAATTTAGAAATTCATTGCTTGGCAAGGATTTCTGAAATGTGATCATGAGGTGGATGTACAGAAAACGCCTTGGAGGCGCATCAGCTTCCTAAGAAAAGGCTTTTCATTTTTCAGCATACATCCCTTCTTGTCACTTGCTTCCCAGGATCTGTTACCGGCAGCCACTTTCACCTTTGAGCTGTTTCTACATGGTACTATCACCTCTAAGATTAGCTGAGCTGCATACTTCTGGCAAGGACTTCATCTGAGTCAATAAAAATTTCATCTTGTGTCTACCCTGACTTTCTCCCTCAATGATCACACATCCAAACATGGACCATCACCTCTATGTAGTCAACCATATTAGTATTACTACTACAATTTTAATAGGTTAAACTGTCAGTTTTATTAAATCACTTGCCCAAGATTAAAATTGCTCATGGTTTTGAATTCATTTAATTTGGAATCATGAAAAGTGTTAGTGTCAAGTTGTTAAATCGAAGGATTCGAATCCCACCCAGTAAAGGCAGGCATCCGGCTGCACGATATTTTGCAAAATCTAGTGCAGCCCCTACATGGATGCCCAGCTTTACCGAGCTGCACAAGATTTTGGCTTCAGGGGATTCAAAGTTATAGCTACTAAACTGAGAATCCTATAGATGTACAATAGTACTCCACTCCCCTTTCTGTTCTTCCTAAGGTGATGATAAACTTGCCTCATTGACTAATAAAGCTGTTTGTTAATCGAGTATTGTTGCCTTATGACTAATAAAGCTCTTTGTCAACATCTTGACCCTCCCCAGATCCTGCGTAAGCGGGAGTGTCATGGCACTAGGACGCCCTTTTGTCTGTACTAGGCAGTTGTGTGTCCATAAGCTTTATCTGAATTGTGCTGTTATTAGAACTATTTGATACCTCAATCACCAGTCGTGATAAAAGCTTCAAAAAAATAGCCAGAATATTTCAATACATTCCTTTTCTGAAGTAGATGGGTCTCAGCTGCACACATACAATATGATTGTTGGGGTAGAGTAAGAGACAAGAAAATGAATTTCTGCCTTTGCGACTTTGTTAGTCATTCAACTAGTTATTTTTCATGTATGCAGTGACGGTGCTGCTGCATCCTTGTTGGAACATATTGTTGAGGCGATGTGTTTGCATGTTTCAGATGAGTCAGCAACTGTGAGAAGCCTCTGTCTAAGAGGACTTGTTCAGGTCTAACCTTGTCTTTGTCCTTTTCACTTATACTACCATTTATTTGACATCGTGTTCTACCTAAGAAGCTGATTGCTTCTCTACCATTTTGCAGGTTTATTTTCTTTTACTTAATACTTTTCTTTGCTAACTTTGGCTGTTTCAGTTAATTACTTCTTTGATATACAAAGATAACCCCTTGTCTATTACAATGCAGGGGTGACAGTAGAAATCACTCGTGAATTGAAAGATGAGACCATTATGATAATGATAACTACTATAACAGTATCATGTAATCTAGAAATATGGCATCAGCTCTAGCATTTTTGAGGTTTTTCAGTTCAATAACATGCATTACTGTGAGTTGTGCAGCCAGTAAAATGTGCCATTTTATCTGTTTAAGATCTGACCCCTCTTGGTATTGAATAAAAGAATAGTTAAAACTTTCAAAAGTTGCCAGATGAATAGCGGCTTCTCCTTTTTGATTTGACACTCCCCTTAATGTACTTATATCATCGTAATGACATAAATTGTTTCATTCTAATACAGATACCAGAGTATCACATGCCTCAGTATGTTGCACAAATCCTTGGGGTAATAGTAGCTTTACTTGAAGATTCTGATGAATCTGTTCAATTAACTGCTGTGCAATGCTTGCTGACAGTGAGTTTTTTTTTTTTTTTGTAAAATGTTATTTTCTTTTCTTTAAGAACTTATCAGCAACAAAGTTTATCTTCCTAAAACTTTTTCCATGATTGTATATATTTCTGAATCATGCATGCAGGTTCTGAAATTATCACCTAAAGTTGCTGTAGAACCTGTTTTGATTAATCTCGCTGTGAAACTGAGAAATCTCCAGGTAATTCCTCTCATAAATTGTTCTCTTCTCCAATTATTTATATGAATTTAGTATTTTAGCTTCGACTTGATGTGCATTTTACCCAGACCCGACTTAAGTCAGTTAGGCTCTGGTCTTAGAAAGTAAACCCGCAAAATCAAATTTGTAGGCTCTGTGTTTGCATAGATGATAAACTCTATCCTAACGGCCCTGGACCTACTGCAAAATTTGGTCTTAGAAAGTAAACCCGCAAAATCAAATTTGTAGGCTCTGTGTTCGCATAGATGATAAACTCTATCCTAACGGCCCTGGACCTACTGCAAAAATTTTAGAGAGATGGTATAGGAGTCATGAGATTTTAGTTTATTTTGTATATAATATAACAGCATACATGGATCTAACCAGGACCTTACCTAAATTTTATGGTGAATGGGTAGTGTGTGATTTCTATGTGAAGGACCCGAGCCTCATCTGAAGCTAATATGGGTAGGGTCCAGGTCCAAATTTCTAAATCTAAGATAATTTTGGATCGGACTTCAAGTCTAGTACCAACCTGAAACAATTGGAACTAAACACAATCCTATTTGCCAACATACCCAGTATCGACATAGCAATTGCAAATAATCACAACATTATAGCATGTTTCTTTTAATGCCAGCACTGTTCCACAATATTTCTGTATCTTTGCAATTTTCATAAATGCTTCACCAGATGACTAAGAAGCTTTGTTATATATTTTTTTCTGCTTTAACGGTGCTGATAGATAATTTTATGGTATGTAAGACTTGAGAAACTGAATTTTGACCTGAGAAGTAATCACTAAGCAGTTCTCCTTATTTTCTCAAATTGTGTTTCATCGACTTCGTTTAATATTATGAATTGTTTTAATATAGGTAAGCATGGAAGTAAAGATGCGGTCCAATGCATTTGCAGCATATGGAGCATTAAGCAGCTATGGAGTTGATGCACAACATCAGGCTTTTCTCGAACAGGTATGACCACAGCACCATCACTTTAATCGTAGAATGATGTATCAGTTTGTGATGAACGAAAGACTTATAGTACTTGATAATGTAGTCATACTTAAATCAGATTCATATCATTATTATATTCTTCATTTGTGCTTCTCTAGCTAACAAAAGAAATATTTTATGTGTTCATGTGATAACATTACTAACATTGGTTGAATTGATGGATGGATCTTTTTGTGTTTTCTTCTTTAATGAACATTCCATTAACATCTGTGGCACGACACTTCACTAGCTGTCCTCTTTTCAATTTACTTGAGCAGCTCCCCCCCCCTTCCCCCTTCCTTGTAATCCGTATGATGGAGCCAAGTTAAGGCAGTAATTCGTTTGAATGCTTCCACCGGAGGATTCTCTCCCTTTGCCCAATATGTATACCTGTGCTAGTATTCAATCATTCTTGTGCTGCAAGGATCACATGGCTCTTTTTTAATCTCACGAGGGAATCATATCATATGAGCTCTGCATATTTCAAAATTTAGAGGCCAATTCACCTTGTGGAGAACACATCAAGCAAATTGTCAACTAGCCTTTTGTATATATTTGCTTTTGTCTACATGTATTTACTACATCATGGTAAGTAATTCTTAATTATGTGATATTTGATTCTTTTTCACAGGTCCATGCCACCCTTCCCCGCCTGATACTCCATCTTTACGATGATGATCTTAGTGTTCGTCAAGCTTGCCGGGTACTATGCTTCTCACTTTTCCTCACTGACTTTATTCCATCAATAAAACAAGTTAGTAAATCTGTTTTTCCTTGTTAGGCATCCTTTAAACAGTTGGCGCTATTGATGGAAGTGGATGGGTTATCTGCTCTTGTTAACAAACAAAATTTTAATTCTGATCATCGGTAAGTAACTAATTTTATTTAAGTAGTAACTATATTTTATGTTGTGTTTCTTGTTAATGGAAAATTAACACCTTCTTATGGGTATCAGAAATGATTATGAGGACTTTATCAGAGACCTAACAAGGCAACTAGGCCAACACTTTACCTCCAGAATTGACACATACATAGCATCAGTAATGCAGGTCAGGAATTATGGTGATGTTATATTACAAGTGAACTTTTTAATTACAGCTCATTAGTTTATTGTCAAGTACTTGACAGGCATTTGATGCACCTTGGCCGGTCATTCAGGCAAATGCTATATACTGTGCCAGTTGCATGCTTTCACTTTTAGAGGATCAGCGCCTATTGACCCCATATTTTTCTCAGGTCTGTGTTGAAATACTAGTGTCATTATGATTTGTTTAATTTCCATAAACCAAATAATTTCTACCATTTGTGGGAGACTAACCCAAAAAAACATTTATCTAGGTTGTTGGGATGCTCGTAAGCAAACTGAGTCAGTCAACCGATGCAATAGTTCGAGCTACATGCTCATTTTCCCTAGGACTTCTGTTGAAGGCCTCCAGCCCACATATGTGGGCATCTGTACAGCTTGATCGAGTTGACTCTGTTAGAAATTTTCAGGATTGACTTTGTAATCAGAAGCACGGGCAGAAACTAAAACGAAGTTAAGGTGCACCTAAGAGGATGTGTATGAAGGTCAGCTCGACCTGAAAGTAAATTTGGTGTGCTCTGGGTGGTTTGTTTATTGTACCGATGTAGATGGGTTCTTGTAGTGTAAACAGAAGAGTATATAAACTGTTCAATTAATGTTGACAGAAGAGTGCAACTGTACAACAAATGTAAACAGAAGAGTGGTGTATTTAGTGTACAGTGCGTTTGTCATGTAAAAAATTGAAATATTCTTTGTTATTAGGTTTGAAGGACATAAACTGATGTATAATTATTTCAACAGCATAGTGCCCTGGCGTTACGCCATACTATTTATATCTATTTGTTTATTTTACACTAATTTTGGACTCCTTTTATTGGTGTAAATCTGCCTGAGTTGGAGTATAATCGTGGCTGAGTTATTTCGATTCCACGGTGAAGTGGATTATTCTTTCTATCTATATATATATTGATTCCTAGTAGTGTACTGAGGATGTGCTATTGCATCCTTATTAAAAGTTTCTTTACCTTTGGTTGAAGACAAAGAAGCTATAGAGGCAAAAGAAGAAATGGTTTTCTAGAAATTGAGTCTAGTTTTTTTTTCGTGGAGTAAACCTTACTTTCACAGCATCATCTTGTGTCTGAATTATTTGATCTATCTTTGTGTCCATGATAGCTCTAGAGGCACATAATACCATGGGGTATATATATATATATATATATATATATATATATATATATCATGGTTTTCTTTGTGTTCTGATTAGGTCACTTTCGGTATCTCAATAGTTAACTGTTGATGTGTTGGGTTTCGTCTAAATTTTTTCTACCAAACAGATGTCCCTTATAATACTTGAGAAGTACCTATATGTGTACTTCAACAAAGCTTCAAGTGTCCGTATCCCTATTCATTCTATTGGAATCTGGTTCCCCATGTTGGCCATCTGTATTGATTAGTAATTTACAATTGCTAGACGTATGAGATTTATTTATCATGATTATGCATTAAAAGATATGTTATTGGCTAGTGAGTTATGCAAATTAACTATCCAATGGTATCTAAAATAATGCAAGAGCAGCAACGAGCAATATGAATCATGGCAACATGAACTGTTTATTTTGACGATGCACAAGTCTTGTCTCCACCTTTTGGCAATGCCACATGTTTTATTCTCTTCCCAAGCAAGCAAGCTGTTGCAGCATGAAAAGTTTGCAGGCCGCATAAGAGCTCATGCAATCTCCAATATGAAAGCAAATCACATAGAGCTGCATGGGACCTATGTGACCAGAACAGCCAACTGCATAGGTGGTCCTCATGCGGCCTGATCACCCTCAGAGCACGGAGACCATCCTCAGAGCACAGGGGCCGCATGAAGGAAATATTTATCAAAGCGAAGACAAAAAAAAATTCATTTGCAAAAGGGGGGGGGGGGTTGGGTTTACAACATGAAGCCATCGAGGTCCATACAAAATGAAAACAAAAAGAGAAAGGCGCGATCAGGTGTGCAACGCCTCGTGTACAGCTCAAAAGACGTGAATCTACTAAACGACATAAATCTCATGTTAAAATTTCACTTTTCGTCTTTTCGTCGGGTGTGCAACGTCTCGTATACAGCTCAAATAATGACTCCATGTGTCTCTGGCCCCATGCGTTCCAGACTCCATGCGTCCCAGATTTCACGTGGACCAGACAGCACTCGCCAATACGTCCCAGACTCCATGCGTCTTCGGCCTACGCGTCCCAGATTTTCTGCGTTCCAGACGTCTCTGGCCCCATGCGTCTCATGCGGTTCTGGTCACATGTGTTTCAGACTCCATGAAGACCAAGTCCAACCAATACAACTGAAGTAGCCCTCTCCAACCAAGTGCGGGCCACGTGTCACAATTGACCAAGTCACACACACAAAGGACGAGAACCGTCCAGATCTTCAGCAACAGCAAATCCCAACAGAACGTCTACTGGCATCTCGTCATAGACTCAACCCATACTATGCAGCTACAGTTGCAACCGTATTCTATTGAAGGAGTCTCCTGCGGCCACCAAACAGAGGCATATGCGACACCTATAACCCATCAACATGATGGCTATAAATAGGACTTTTCTGCTTGAGAGAGAGATCATACCCTCCAAGAGAGCTGCGTACGTGCACCCAAGCTCAAAAGAGAGAGAAGAGAAGAGAGCACACATCACTCACGCGTCGGACCGTCAACGGAGTAAAGGAGCCGCCATAGCGTTCTTTGTCCATCGTCACGTCCCAGAATCAAAAATTTGTACTTAGATTGTCTGTCTAGGATCTTTATGTACTTTTTTTTTTTTTGTTATTAAAACAATCAATTTTAATAACGAATATAAACATGCAACAGCAATAGAGAGGAAAAGATGAAAGTAGTAAAAAACCAAAATAAAGAAAGAAAAGAATCCCAAACAAAGTGCCTGTATAGACGGAAAGACCCCTCTCTAGCCCAAATCAAAATCAAAAAAGTATATTTAAGTGGTTAGCAAATCCAACAGAATATATGCCATCAACCAGCCACCTGTCTTCTTGTCCCCCCCCCCCCCCTCTCTCTCTCTCTCTCTCTCTCTCTCTCTCTCTCTCTCCACTCTTTTTCCTATGTATAGTTAGTTCATCATAACAAACAAGGTGATCGTACCAATCAAAGAAGGACCCATTCATCCTTTCATAAAAAAAAAGTCAGTCTACTACTACTACTACTACTAAGAGTGGTGAAGTCTTTCTTTCTCGGAACAGGGCAACTCGGATCCTTTGGCATCTACTACTAGTAGTAGTACTATTACTTCCCCGATGGCCAGTGGCTGGCCTTCTCTTGTTGGAAGTAGAATAGAGGCTTGTATTTTCTATTTTTATGCTTTCTGCTTCTATTTACTTAGCTAGCCTACAAGTAAAATAGGTTGTCATCTACGAATAAAAGCTTTTTGTTTGTTATTGCTTCCCTTGCCAAGTACACACACACACACACACACACACACGAGCATAGAGTAGATGTGAGCTTAAGAATATTTTGATTTTTCTGTCAATTCTAACTCTCCGTTGTTATGGAGAGAGAGTTAGGAACACCTTGACTTGATGGCTCCGAAGGCGTGCGTGGGCAAGTACTATGTTATCAAGGGAGAGTGGCTGGCTGGCTGCTGAGAAAGGAATTAGCCATTAGGAAGAGGGAGGGAGCTAGGTCAATAACAAGAAGGGAATGACTGAATGAGAGGATATAGTTGGTTAGAGTAGCTTAAGAATATTATTGGTCGGGGAGGTTAATCTTATCTTATATATTAGAGAGTATCAGTTAAGGGACGGACCCTACATGGGACGTTCGGGGACAACTGTCCCCACTGATTTTTTTTGTTTCCAATTTAAATATTTCTACTTTTTTAAATATTTTATTTTTATCAATTTTATGTTTTGTCCTCTTCGAAATTTATAATTTTTAATTTCTATATGCATATTTACATTATATTTTACTTTTTTTTCATAATTTTTATTTGTGTCTCTTTCCTAAACTCGAGACGAGACCGGATAGATATAAAAAAAATTAAGATTATTATGCATCAAAACTTAATTTAATAATATTAAGCAAACGTATATATTCACATGACAAAACATATAATTCTTTAATAAAATTTTGATGTAGCTAATTTTATTTCACAACATTTTAGACTTTGTTTACATAAGGTTGATCCTTCGCTTTTAAATTCTTGCGTCCACCTCTGACTGCGGTACATAACCGTCGCCTCTTGCACATAATTATGTAAATTGTATATACGTGAGCGGGCGGACGGGGTGCATGTCGCAGATGTTTTTTTTTTAATCTGACAAGTTATCAATATGAAGAGCTTAGCTTGTTAAAAGTCAATTCTTCAATCAGGCTAAGTAGTAATTTTTGCAATACTCTTCATTGTTAGTTATAGAAGATAGTAGTTCTTAATCTCTTGCTAAGGTCCTTTTTCGGAAAAGGAATTTTTTTTTTTTTTTCCTTCCTTTTGATAGCTGTTTCTTTTCGTAGTATAGAAAAGTTCTCAGAGGCATGGTGCTTTTCGTTTTTGTGGTGTGAACATGCGAGTTCAATCTAAAAAGCTCCTACTAAAAGTCGATTCAGCTCTAAAACTGAAATTGCGTCTAGACATTAGCAAAGATAATTTGTATGATGTATTTTGATTATTATTATTCTTTGATGGAACGGGATAGAAGATGCATAATAGCATAATTAGCGATATTTCTGACAAGAATGAGCAGTGATCAAAATTCTGAACGAAATTATAAGAGCACATTGTGCACTACTGAACTATAGTAATGCTGCTAAGCTTTAAAAGAATGATATCGTACCATGGAAGCGGACGGACAGCTTTCTAGAAGTTCGGATTTTTTATTTTTGAATATTAGACCAGGAAACGGTCTTTGTGAAGAATATAGTAATGCTCCTGCTGCTGTTGTTTTTTTTACATTTCTGTTTCCAACAAGTCATATTATAATATTTCGTTTTCTACATTGTAATCAAGAAGTTGTACATTCAAGTACTATTCTACAATTCTTGTATCGGAACTAACAAAGATCGAACTAACAAAGATCATAACCGCGAGCATTCTCCACCTTGCTCAGCCCTCAGCATTAACAAGGTGGCCCTGAGACTGACCAATAGACATTGATGGTCGCTTCTGGACCGTTCGAGTGTAAGGTCAGACAGGTTTCTCCCTCTGGACCGAAAGCACTCGTTGGCAAAGAGATGGAGAGAAGAGGAGGAGGAGGAGGTTGTTTTGGAGGGGAGAATATATCTCATCAATGAGGAGAATGCGGTAAAGAATAGAAAATGAAATCAATTTCTTGCTCGCTTTTTTGAAAAATTATAATTTTCATCAATTTTTAGAAAGGTCGAGAAAATTGAGAGGAAAAGTGAATCCTTAAGGTGGAAAAGTAAATAATTGGGTGGGTGATTATAGAGGGAACCAGTTTTCCACCTATTTTTATTTCCTTTGGGATATTTTTATTTCCTCCTCATTTTCTTTGGCATTCAAACATAGGAAAGGATATACTTTCATTTCATTCCTTAGGACAAATGGTTCCGTTGATAGGAGACAACATTATACCTTAAGTATAATATTATAACTTGTTAGACAACATATGGTTTCATTTCCTTAGGACAAATGGTTCCTTAGGACAAATTATATAGTAACCATTATAGGAGACAACATAGGAAAGGAAATACTGTCATAACATTTCTATAATGGTTACTATATGATACTTTCGTTTCCTTAGGACAAATAGTTATGACAAATGGTTATCTGGTCCAACAAGTGTAATCCAGGAAATTTCTATAATGTATCATCATATAGTAACTATATACGGCACCACCAATTCACAGATTGTTAGTCACTCAAATTCTGTGATATGGTATATACAGCACTAAGCATTCACAGATTGTTGGTCACTCAAATGATGTGTCTGTGATATGCAAAGTACCTCAGGATCGAGTTTCGTGAACGTCGAGATATGTGACAAGATTAGTATCTGAGGTCTATAAATACCAAGGCATCTAGATATCATCAAACTTAAATAGGATGCAAATAACTGAAAGAAACAGCTATGCAAATCAAATTCAGAGAATCTAGATACTGTCAAATGTAATTTCATCCAATATTAGAAGAGAAATTCGGAGAGCCCTTACAAATCAAGCCTGTGATGGGAGCGGAGCACACACTTGTTCAGCTAGCTAGCGCAAGAGAGGATATTTGCAGCTTAAGAACCTTCTCCACAACAATCTACATAAGAATCCATTTGCAATCTGTTAACACCTAATCCATATAATAATAGCATACACAGCAGCAATAGAATTCAAATTTCCTACTAGTGAATCAACAAAATTCCACCATGAATCCAAGTAATTTCATTCAATAACAAACTTCCTATACAAATAAAAGAATATACATACATGCTTACACATGCCAAAGAGGCATAAAAGAAAAGTATCAGAACAATTTTCACAACTTGTTGACGACAACACAACTAAACTTTCTTCAATCAAAAATCCTAAACTAGACCCGAACTCATTCCTAGAGGAATTCACCAATCATTGATTGGTATCACCTGCTCTAATAATTTAACCTATGTTGGACAAACAACTGTACAACACCAGACAAACAATAGTACAACACCGTAACACCAAAGACGACATCAATTTTGGTGTGTCCAAATGTATTATATAGTTTCCGCGCTTCGGAATGAGAAATTTTTTAATAAAAAAAAGACACTAATTCCTCCTCGTCCTTCCTCACGACCACCATCCTCCTCCCGCCAAACCCCATCCTCACTATCTTCTTCCTCCCGTTCCCCCCATTCAAGTCCTCCCTCCTTCCGAGCACATTCCTCCTCATCACCCTCTCGTTAGGTCCCACCCCGTCTTCCCCCACCCTCACTCCGCCCCCGCCCATTACCACCTCGCTCCACACCTCCAGGTCGCCGCCCCTGCTCACAAACACCTTGTCCGCATGGCACCCAATCAAGCACCCCTTCCCGCTCCCTTGCACCATCCCTCTCCCGACGCCGACCCACGGCTGATCGGCGCTCAGCATCCTCAAGTCGCACATGAAAACCCCGCCAGAAGTGACCCCAATTTTGAATATCGCCGAAAGGCTATCCGAAGCTGCCAGGTCGGTAAAACAATCCACCTTCTCCGAAATCTCCCACACCGGGCTAGAGGACCTGACATCCCAGAGCCGAACATTCCCCGACAGCCCGGACGGGCCGGCGTGCGACCCGGAAGCCAACAAGAGATTAGACCCGCCGATCCACTTGAGCTTCGTGGCAGGGATGGCGGAGTCGAGCTCCGCGCCAAAGATCTCCCTCCTTCCGAGCTCGACGGAGGGCCTGAGGGTCGCGCGGTCGAAGCCGACGATGCCGCTGGCAGTCCGTCGCGTCGATTCGAAGCTCCCGAACAGGTGGTCCGGCGACGACCCGATCGCCTGGACGGCGGATCCGGATCCCGGTGGACACCCGTCCCAGGTCAGTGTCTCCCTAACGGATCCGGATCCAAGGCTCAGAATCTGCAACCCGGAAAAGTCGACTGCGCCGGCAGCGGCGAGGGAGGGAGTTAGGGTGAGCAGGGAGTCGACCGCGGGGAAGCGGGTGAGGATGGTGGATTTGGAGGAGAGGGACCAGTCGAAAGAGGTGATCTTTCCGCCGTGGGCGACGTGAACGGAGCCGGTGTCGGACACGTGGACGGCTGAGACGGGATCGCGTCCGGGGAGGGGGAGGGCCAGTGATCTGGTGAGGTCGAAGGCGTCGAAGTGGGAGGTGGTGGCGGTGAGGAGGGAGGGGTCGATGCCGTAGAATTGGGCTTCTAGAATCAGATCGGCGAGGGAGAAGCTAGGGTTAGGGTTAGGGTTTGGGAGGCGTCCGGAGCGGAGGAGGGAGAGGAGGGGGGAGAAGAGGTGGGGGTCCCGGTCAAGGAACGGGGGAGGGGAGGAAAGGAGGGAGGAGGGGCCGGCGGCGGCTAAGGTCTGGCGGGTGGTCTGGAAAATCTGACCGCCGACGTTGAGGGTGACGACGTCGCCGGCGCCGCCGGTGGGGCGCTTCGTGCGGCGGGAGACGACGGAGGGGTGGGCACCGCTGGCGAATGGTGGCATTTTTTCTTCGTGTGTGGATTTCTAGGGTTAGGGTTTGGGAATGGGAGGATTTGTTGGAGAAAGAGGAGGGTGGTGGGAGCGTTTTATGGAGTGATTCATTTGTGGTATGGAGCTTTTACATTTAAGTCCCATTCAATATTTTAAATTTTGTATTTACTGCAAATGAGTGTTATTTTTTTTTGAAACAAAAAGTGAGTGTTATTATTACCGCACAATTTTTCATGAATTTTTGTCCTACTGGCTAGTGTCTCTACTACTTAACATTTATTATGGTGAGTAGCTAGTTGAACGCCGTGACTATCCCCTCCCCCCTCCCCTCCAGATGCAACCTTCCGACGCCCCACATTCCTGGTCCTGGCCCCCTTTCCAGTATCGTTCGTGCCGTCTTTCTCCCTCCCACCGTATCCCTGTCATTGTTGTCGAGGAAGAGAAAAAAAAAATTATGGATATTTTGATCATTCGTTATTTTTTGTTAAAATCGATAAAATATAAAGTTATAATATTATACTTAAGGTATAATGTTGTCTCCTATCAAAATTTGTTATTTTTTGTTAAAATCGATACGGTATTAAGTTATAAAATTATAATTGAGATATTATGTTGTCTCCTATCAAAATTTAAAATATTAAATTAAAAAACTTGGATAGTTGAGAATATCAAATAATTTAGCCCATCGATTTTAGTAGGGTAGGAGGTTGAAATTCGCATTTGGCTGTAATTTTTATAATATGATTATAAAATGACTATAATCTGTTCTTGCATTTATGTCTCAGAAAATTTACTGTAGCGAAATAAATTTATATTAAATTTTTGTAAACGAAACAAGTTTAGAAAATTTGTAAAAAAAGTCATAGTCCGCCAACAATGTTGGCGGAAAACACAATTACTGTACACGTAAGCAGAAAAAAAATTAAAAAATTTTTAAAAAGTGGGCCCCACGGCCAATTTTCTCCAACGGTGTTGGCTGAAATTGGGGGGGGGGGCAATTTCAGCCAACTCTGTTGGCGGAAATTGGCCCCATGGGGCCCACGTTTTTTTTTTTTTGGTTTTGTTTTGTTTGGTTTGGTTTGATTGGTTTTTTTCGTTGGTTTAGTTTAATTACTTATATTTCTGTTTTATTTATTTAGTTTAGTTTTGTAATTAGATTTAAGTAAAATTATTTTAACAAAATAAAATTAAAATAAATTAATTGGAAAGAAATATTTAGTATAAATTTCATCTAAAGCATAAAAGTTTTGTATAAATTCCATCTAAAGCATAAAAGCTTAAAAAAATTACGAAAAAAATATCATATGAATTGGACGTTTATATTTATAAATATTATATTTTTATCGTACATTTTTTCGTCGTTAACAGACGTTAAAATAATAATAATAATAATAATAATAATAATAATCTGTCGTAAGATTATTACGTCTGCCGTCGCAGACTTTGAACGACCATAAGTACTTGTTATGAAATCGTTTTTCGTTAAATAATAAGTCGATTTGTATGTTTTCGACGAGAGTAACACAAATCATGTAGAAAAAAAATTTATCCGAAACAAGACGCATATGTTACAGGCAAAAATATAAAATATAAAACTTCAAACTATCATAACTTTTGACTGGGAGATCGAAACAAGCTCCAGTTTGAGCCAAAATGACCGTATGGAAAAGTACTTCAGGATAAACCGTTTCACCGTTTTACGGACTTCGGAAAATTTTAGAATCGTCAAAAAACGATGTTTTGACCTCCAAATTTGACTTTCGGTAATATTATTTTTGAATATTTAAAATTTACTGTAGGAAAATAAATTTATATTGGATGTGGTGGGGGCCCACGGATTTAAAACGATGTTTCGATCTACAAAAAAAAATTTAGAAATATTTAATGTCTATTATAAAAAAAACTGAAATATAATTTATTTCCTTCCAAATATTTAATGTCTATTAAAAATTTAGAAATATTTAATGTCTATTCTAAATATTTCTTTCCTTCCAAATAATTTATTTTAATTTTATTTCATTAAAATATTTTTACTTAAATTTAATTAAAAAACTAAACTAAACTAAATAAATAAAACAGAAATATAACTAATTAAACTAAACCAACGAAAAAAACCAATCAAACCAAACCAAACCAAACAAAAAAAACGTGGGCCCCATGGGGCCAATTTCCGCCAACAGAGTTGGCTGAAATTGGCCCCCCCCAATTTCAGCCAACTCTGTTGGCGGAAATTGGCCGTGGGACCCACTTTTTAATTTTTTTTAATTCTTTTGCTGCTTACGTGTACAGTAATTGTGTTTTCCGCCAACACTGTTGGCGGACTATGACTTTTTTTACAAATTTTCTAAACTTGTTTCGTTTACAAAAATTTAATATAAATTTATTTCGCTACAGTAAATTTTCTGTTTATGTCTTGGTTGTTAGTTTGTTGGTTTAGAGAGACTTTTGAGCAAGTAAAACAATATAGGGGACATATGTGATAGAAATGCTAGATTTAATAAGGGGCTTGAAAGTGAAAAAAAAAAAAAAAAAAAAAAGGAAGGAAGGAAGAATACTCTCGAAGGATGGTTTCTTTGACCGTGGCCGCCAAGAATTTGAGTATGTGGTCAAAGAAGGATGGAAGGTTCTTCTGACATTTGGGTCGGATCCCGAAGAAGCGGGTCAGATATCGGATCCGAGACGTTGACGCTAGGAGTATAATGCGGTCAAAGTATTGGCAATTGGCAAGCATATAAGAAACGTGATTTGCGAGGGATCCAGATGTTCCTTGCTTGGGTGGTCCATTAATTGGACGGCCAAGATGCTGAAGAATTGGTCAACCATTGACTCACGTGAGGAAGAAACAAAGAAAGAACGGAAGAAAAAGAAAAAAAGAAGAAGGGGGGCTTCATAAAAATTCTTCTCATAAATGTGATGAAGTGAGCTCCGCTGAATAGTTTTATTATTATCAAAGCAAAGCAATTATTGACCGGTAGGCTATGACAGATCAGGTGATATCATAGTTAATAATATACTTTAATATATTTTTTAACTAAAATAAAAAATATTTATAAAAAAATTATTCCACGAGGACGACCATTTCTGTTCTTTTTGCAATCATTTCACTAACTAATGGACTCAGTCAAACTCGCACTGCGCTTCGTTTGATCCGATATTGCATTTTCGATGTATATTCAATTTTAAAACGGTCAGTAGTTTCATAATATTCCATACGTGATGGACTCCAGATAAGTAAAAATCTGAGAGGAAACCCTAACCCCTTCCCAGTTATAAATTCAGTATATAATATACTAGAATTAGTGTTACACGACGTCTTTTATACTAGTATGAAAAATTCATTTTAAGATAGTATAAAATATTATAAAATAAATTTATTTTTGAGATGGTAAATATTTAGTTGGAAGTATATAATTATGTTAGTGAGAATGTAAACAAGGGTGGCGGTGACGTGGCACAATCTCAACCACACATTTCATAATTGGCAATTTGCACTTAACCTCCTCCCCTCGTTTGTGTGGTTGAGATTGTGCCACGTCACCGCCACCTTTGTTTTTAGGGTGAGGTGCCATCTCACCTCCCTTATTCTCTCTCTCTCTCTCTCTCTATATATATATATATATATATATATATATATATATATATATGGAAGCGGATTCGGAATCTCGCTTTCGAAGTCCCGTCGCTTCCAACCGTTGGATAGCGGGAGCCCCACACGTGGTCACCACTCGGACTCCCCTATCCGATGATGCAGGGGGACGGAACTTCGACGGAATTCCAAAAGCGGATCTCTCTCTCTCTCTCTCTCTCTCTCTCTCTCTCTCTCTCTCTCTATATATATATATATATATATATATATATATATATAACTTAGAAAGTTTTTCTATTATATATAAGACTAGAAGTCGTATACGTGCGTGTTTTTGTTTGTATATTTTTCTCAATTTTAATTTCATTGTGTATAACAAATCTATTTTGAAATAGTATTAATATTATAAAATAAATTTATTTTTGAGATGATGAAGATTTATTATATTTGGTCGTGTGTAATTATTAGTGGTGAGTAATTATATTAGTAATATATGTATAATTTATATATTTTATCCTTAGTTAATTTAAGCATATTTTGATATATGTATACATAGAGAAATGTAATTGCCAAGGAAGCTTTTACAATGTCCACAAATTTTCAAAGTGGGTTATTAAAATTATACTTAATTTATGAATGAAGCTATAATTTTTATTTTTAAAAATTGTAATAAATTGAGGATGGCCTTGGTAATCCATTTTAAAAATCCAAAAATATTGTAAAAACCTTATTGGCCATTACAATTCCATATAGTGCTTATATTCCTACATGAGTCATGCACATGTGGATCAATAGGAATATAGTTTACTATATATGGCATGTAGGACTCTATTCTTATTGGTCCACATGTGCATGATTCATGTAGGAATATGAACATTATGTTTCATATCTCGTTTACCATATATATATATATATATATATATATATATATATGGGCGGATCAAGAGTCTCGCTCGAGTTCCGTCCTCCCCTCATCCTTCGGATCGGGGGCCCGTGCGTGCGTCCGCGTGGGGCTCACTCGATCCAACGGTCGAGAGCGAACGGCACTCCCGATCCGTTTCCTATAACACTCTATTCATGTTGGTCTACATGTACATGGCTCATGTAAAAATATGAGCACTATGGTTCATATTTCGTTTATCTATGTATATATATTGGAGACTGAGACTTTTGGAACATAAAAGTTATACGGTGAAACCTAAAACTTTGGTATTATATATAAGATAAGATATTCAAGAATCAGTAACCAGAAATAAAAGGTAATGCTAATTTTTTTCACATAAAACGACGATGTACTCTGTGCATAATATGTCAACGAAAAGATGTATACTTAGTCAACTGTTATTTCAGACACAAACAGACATGAACGAATGAGATCACAAAGATAACTCATCCAGAATAAGTAAAATCTGGCAAAGCCAAAAAAAATTAGTTCGATATGTAACCAACACATCAGTGACTATGCTCATGCTACAAAGTGCAACCCCATATACTGTTATTCCTTGACAAAGATTTTCTGATGGATTAAACATATGTCAGAATAAAATTCTAAACGAGTTTGTTAGAAAGGTAATAACATAACTTTGAACGAGCTTGTTAGGAAGGTAGTAACAAAACTCTGAACGAACTTGTTAGCATGGACCAAAAATTTTCTGAACGGAGATCTTAACTCAAGACGAGTGCCAACTCCAGAAACTAAGTGGCAGAAACAAACGTTGTTCTTCTTTGCAAACGCAGTTACAATCGAGATAGAACAAGAACCAATAAAACGAAAACAACCCTCGTTCTTCCTTGCAAAACGCAGTTGCAATCAGACATAACGAACAAAGAAGAAAAATGAGAAGAAGACAGAATAAAATTATTCTTGTTGGGACGGTGAAGACCACCGTTGCTCAAAGTAAGATTCGTCCTCTAACGACGATCTGGCTTCCAGGAGCCAGCAAGTTCTAAAAGAGAACTTCTGGAACGCTCGTAGGCACCTCTTTATGTGACTCGAACGGACTCCTTTGGACTCCTCTTTATCAATTTTTGGTGTCTCAAAGAAGGCTAGATGACTCTTTATATAGGGAATGATGGAAGTCCATCCTCCTCTTTTTTTCGATGTGGGACTAAAAAACCAATATACAAAATTGATATCCCACAATCGCAGCCCAATGCATAGTCCGCTCAGCACCCGTTCAGCATCCGCTCAGCGTCCGTTCATGCAACACGCACATGCAACCCGAGCATAAAACGAGCACAACAAAAGCGCACAAGCGCCTTACGACATGCTAAGTGCGCCAACAAAGTACCACTTTGCGCCCGAGTCGCGGCTTAACTTCTACAATAATGCTAAGTTTACTACCAAATGCTTACAACCCTCCTCCCCCCCCCCCCCCCCCCCCCCCCTCCCACTATGTGGGCCACACCCGGTCTCACCTCTCCCTCCAATGAACGGCTGCCACGTGGCGTTCCTGCCACGTGGCGGTTGTAAAAAAGTTGTAGGCATTTGGTTGTAGTCATAACATAGCCCTAGCTTCTATTGAATAATATCCAAGAGCATGACAAAAAGCTTAAAAGCTTTCTTTGAGGAGATAATCATTTTTTCTCCCAATAAAACACCCCGACATGGCACACATGTGTCCCACCACACCTCATGTGCACACCTCAACACATACAAAGTATTATATTGAGATATCCACTTGGTGGTGTAACCAATGTGGGACTATCTTTACTAGTCCAAAGGCAAAAACATCATCATATACATACCATATATCCAAGAATTGATAGCCAGAAAACCCAGTCTAACTGATAATTCAATCCAACTTAATAAAAAGGACATTTTACATAGTTCCAACAGCCTTTTGTGAATCAATGACTTTTCATGTTACACACACAAAACGGAACTCTGCAGCATTGATCACTATCTAAATACCGTATATAGAAAGCTGAAGGTAGCAAAAGTTGCAAGTCACTTTAAGTCACAAATTTTGCTTCACCATAATAGAGTTACAAAACGGTATGAAATCCATTCTATAATATTTTTACACACAAGGATTACAGCAGTTTACCTTATCGCTATTTTATCCTATGAAGATGGGAGTGTCAGTCTTGGTCAAAAGGATATTTTACACAGAAGGCAGAATGCAACTCGATATTTACATGGTGGGGTTTCTGATGATTGTTACCAAGAGCTCTGGAGAATCTACATCAATGATACCAACAGGTTCTGAATCCCAGGTTTCGATGCTTCCTTGGTAATACCCTGTTCATCTTAAGAGAGGAGATCAGATTAGTCGACTCCAGGCTGAATCATGGGGAAGAACGCCCACTTCTTAGGAGTCACCTTATCGGCCACAACCACCTTCTCATTGACCCACCAGTCAGAGGCAACACTTGGCTCTGCCATCACCCCATCGGAATTATCAAACTTAAACTCTCTAGAGGCCACGAGCTCGCCTGAACTTGGTGACTTCTCAGGCGAAGAATTATTACTGACAAACTTGAAGTCTTTACCGGCCATAAGCTCCCCTGAAGTAGGTAATTTCTCTGGCAACTCGTGGCTAGCGCCATCAACGGGACTTCCTCTGCCGCTCTCTGTTTCAATCGCCAGCTGATCTCTACTCGCTGTGGCCTCTGTTTCATCACGTGAAGATCCCAACGCAGTTTCCACTGGTATGGCTGACTGCTTCATAACTTGTGCCACCTCTTCAGCAGTCAGTTCAAATGAAACCCTGTGACTCGAGGGTGATTCATCACTTTCAGGAAGAACTGCTGAAATATGTCCATCCAAAATCGAATTATGACCAAGGGAGATGCATCGGGGAACTATATTGCACTCAGCAAGACCTTCAGCAGTTAATATTTTAGATTGTCCACCACCAGAAGAGTAAAACTCAGGATCAGGAAAAGGAGATGAAGTGCCTGACATAGAGCTCGGTGATATAAGGTGACCAATTGGGCTTCCAGGATACAATTGGTAGGACTGGAACTCGTAGGCTTCCCTCTTCTTACAGTTAGAATCAAAAGAAGGGGATAGAAGTTGGGCAAATGGAACCTCAGGGGATGAGGGAGTTGTGAATTGAATGGACTCTGGAGGGGGTGTGAAGGGAGCAGTGGAGGGTTCAGTAGTGAAGGTGGAGAATACAGGTGGTGAGACCAACTGAGTCTCATTGGCATATGGTCCAATGGCAAAGATAGAGGATGGACCAGTTGGAGAATAGGCATTTGCTGATAGAGATAGGAATGCAGCAGGTGACTGGGTGGAAGATGAGGGTTCAGAGTTAAGGAAGGAAGCAGGTGATGAAGGAGGTGCAGTAAATGGTAGTGTTAGGGGTGGTGGATGACTAGTGTTCTCAGATATGGTAGTTTCAGGTCCTGCTGCTGTAGGTTCGGGAACGAGTACAGCACGATTGATCCGCTTAGTGTGTTTTTGAGACCCAAAGCACAAGTACATATTGAACCAAGCCCCCCATCTTCTTCTCTGTCATACAAACAACATACCTTTTATCAGTAAATGAACTTGTTACAATTCTTTGGCTATATGCATTCTAACTCTTAGCCACTATGAATATTGCCTACACCAAACAAATATGTAATAAGTATGGATGTTCTGTTCTAGCTTACTTTTTCCCTTCTCTAGTAGTTTCTGTGTTCAATGTTAAAAAGTTAAACTTTGGGTTACTTCTTATCTTTGTCGTGTCTTGCAAAGAATTGAAGAATAATTAAAATAGTGAATGACAGAATGGCGTGTTCCCAGAACTAAGCAAATGTAACTCAGTTGTCAAACCTCTTATTCAACGGGTCTAGCAGTTTCAACCTATTGCACGCTACTGTTTTTATTATTCAGTGTCCTAGTAGTCTCAACCTAAGGCTCGCTATTAATTCTCACCAAAAGAAACGACTAATACTGCTTCAGAATCTGGGAAGTGCAGTATCTATAACAGTCTAGTTCAGAGATATCAGCTCTCTGCACTACTTTGTCTTGCCGATGATTATTTGTCAGTGAAGATAAAAATGATGTCTGATTTACTCATGTAACCGACTCACAAGAGACCGTAGTTCCTAGAACCTCAAAGGTCTCATCTTAGTCCCTCTATATGACTGGAAAGGTTACCATGAATTGATTATAAAACTCAATTTCCTTCCAACATATATTCTGAGAATGAGAAAATACAGCTATAATTCAGACACTGCGAGGGAATTTATTCTTAATACGATACGATCTCTTGTAGAGGCTCTGGTCCCTTTGACATCAATGAACACTAATCCGGTTAGATTGTGGAAGTCTGCCGGTTTTCCGAAACGGCTTAGACAGGAAACAAACATGTTTTCATCCCGGCTCTTACAGGAATTGCACATGAACATTGAATAAATATGTAGGAAACAAACAAGGTCATAGACTCAGATGTCTGTACAGGTCATCTTCATTTGGCTGATTTCACTTTTGACTTGAGTAAGCTCGGTCAAGCTATTAGTAAGATAAGAGGAGATTTCTAAAGGTTCATAAATTCAACTTGAAGCACCTCAACATCAACTCTCAATATACTTCAGTACGAATGTTTGGTGAGATTAGGTAATTGAAGATGTTAAATATGTTGACCACATACAAGATTAAAAATGCTTGTATTTATTATTATATTACTATGTTTTTTTCCTCTGGCAGTATTTTGGAAGGAAAAAAAAAAATCCTGCATTATGTTACTATTAGAGAATCTAGCTATCAAGGTATATCGTATATGAATATATTCTAGTACCTGCCAGCTCAGTATAATGACAGAATTAGCGCCAGGGTATACCTAATTTTATTTGGAATAATGAAGATTACTGATATCCCATGGAGTTGGATAGCTACTCAAAGGTTGGACAAGAAATGAATGTCAAATTGCCACAAGAAAATTGAAAATTTTCATGCAAGCATACAAAATCATTGATTAAGCATCAAGAAACATGGAAAGGTGATGAATCTACAGATGACAGGCATCTGCGATTAGAATAATGGATTAAATGTGATACTGAAAGAAGGTTGCCACATCGAAAATGGGTATGCATTTTTGTGGTACTGAAAGAAGGTTGCCTAATCCCTCAGCAACAAGCTAGACTTTTGCTGCAACAGAAGGGACTTACAGCACACAAAATCTAATAAAATAGAAGCTCATAAGAAAATAGTAACTAGAACTTAAGTTTTGTGGGATTTTGGTTCGATGAAACTCCATTTCTAACTCCAAAATACCCTCCAAAACGTAGTTACGGGTAGAGTGAAACTTCATTTCTAACTCTACAAAATCTATATCTGATTAGATTTTTGTGAAAATCCATTTAAATCCACTTTCTTCTCAATTTTTTAAAAGTTCCCATACCACTTCTGAACTTCCAACGTCCGCCAACTGAAAAGTTGCTCCAATTTTTCCTCTAGACTAACGTCTTAATAAACCCAGTTTCAAAACTCCAAAATAGCAAACCTGGTTCCAGACTAGACCTTAGGAAGTAGGCTCTATGAACAATCAAGCAATTGCAGCAGTGATTCCAAGTGTTTACGGTTAGGGTAAAGTCAGGCTAGCTCAAATGGTGTTGATTCTAAATCTAGCATCGAGATCTATAGATTCTTCTATATAAGTTCAGAGCCTACATCATCTTTCTGAGAGAACAGTTGCAAAGAAGTAAAGCATCAAATTGATCGCAAGGTACTTGTAATGGAAGCCATTCAAAGACACTATGAGCTAATTACGAGACCAAAGCTGTAACTTGGAAATTGGTACAGTTCTGGAACTCATATCGCTGCATGATAGTGGTAGCCTCAAGATGTAAGTGTTGGAGTCATGAGCATACCACTACACAATAATTAAAACATGGAAACCATTGTGCTTAATTCCGCCTCTAGAGTTCATGAAAGATTAGGAAACATCTGCTAAAACATGAATTAAAGAATCAAACTTAAATGGACTCCACAAAGAGATCACCAATCTGCTGCTCGCAACTCGCAAGCTTATATAGTGGTGATAATTGTTGAAGACGAAGAAACAATATACAACTAAGTATCATCCATATAATCGGTCCAATAAACCTTGACTAGTGTTACAAAGCAAGCTGCAGAATTCAATAAACAAAAAAAAAACATTTAGAATAAATAAAATCAAGAATTACTAGCACTAAAGAAAACTTGTCATAAAGGTGTCTCCTTTATAAACCGGATGATACCAAATTACGCCAATCGACCAATTAATCATTACTAAAAAGGAGGCCACATGATTTTATTACTAAACACAATAAAATCAACTGGTTCAATAATTATTAGCAATTGGGAGAATCGTCACAAAGTTTTCTTTATAAGCCAAATGATACCAAAATTTTCCCGATCGACCATTAATTATTAAAAAAAAATCCAGCCACTAATCATGAATTAACCGTAACAGAACCAAATCATCAAAATCAAACCAATAGTCCCAATTAAGCTCATAATTAACAATCCAAAAAACTAATATTAATCAATACAAAAACAGAAAGAAATAAGAAGATTACCGGAACCGTGACCTGCTGAACTCGGCTCTCGGCCGCGATGATCGCGCTCGCAGCGGCGTTCACCGTCTCCACGCTACTGCTCGCACCTCTCATCTCAGCGCAATTCTCATCAAAAGTTCCACCAACGAAACCCTAATTCTTAGCTCCGAAGAACGAATTCTAGAGAGAGAGATGATGACGACGGAGGAAGTAATATTTAGAGAGAGAGAAATATAAAGCTTTGCTAGGTCAAATTACGCAATTACCACTGCGTTAGTAAGCATTAGAGGAGGGTATTTTGTTCATGGAAGGGTAGAGGTAGTTTCGATATTTCAGATGCGCGTGCGCATATATGATCCGGATCCATACTTGATAGGTTCGGAGCTCGTGCACGCGCGTTACGAGCACCCCCTCCCTCGTACGCCTGGGGGTAGGGCCCACCGCACCCCTCCCTGAGAAATTAATTCAGTGAGCCGCCAGTCCAGTTCCTCCCGCCTAACCTTTTTCAATTATAGTTAACTAGTATATACGTACGTGCGTTGCACGTATTTTATATTACTTAAATAAAAATAGTTTATTAAAAAAGCAACCAATAATTTCTTAATTTTATTCTAGGTGGAAATATAATAGGAAAAGTTGGGAGAAATTAAATGACGAAAATATGAAATATTTCTCTTATCCCTTGGGTTCATGTGCCTACTTTGCATGCATACTTTATTAACTTTTGTTTTATCCTTCAAACTACCTACTTTGCATGCATGCATATCTTTATTTTATTAATTATCATTTCCCAAATTGTCTCATGCATGCATACATACATTTAATATGCATTTAATTACTGTTTTTAATTACTTAGATATCCTTATCAACATTAATACATATTGAAATGGAATGAAGGATATTTTTGGAACGAAAAACTTTCACGGTGAAGCATAGTTTTGGCATTATATAGTAGAATAGATAGTGAGTGATGATATGTGGCTTTGTGTTCCTACACCCACCAACATCCAGCGGAACCCGGAAAGTCACTCACCAATATTTCTTCTTCTTCTTTTTTTCTCTACGTATTAGCCGCTATTGCCATTTGAGAGTAAAAGAAACGGGTGTACAATTGGGTGTAGAAAAAGCGTTTGTCCATTTTATTCAATGGGCTAATTAGCGTTTAGATCCTGGATTATATGAATTTTATATCAGCTTATAGTTTAAGTCATAATAGGAGTTATTTATATCTATCCTTCCGGGCCTAATTGTTAATCCTCCCACACTTTGTTTTTTAATTATTATTATTTCAATTTCTTAAAAGTTGACATTTTTTGGAAGGGATAAATACAATTACAAATAACATATTATAAAATAATTGGGTAGTGGTAATTAAAAGAAATTTGGATAATTAATAATTAACAACTAAGATTGGAGAATAAATACAAATAACTCTTCAATTTGACTATTTGGATCTTAAATTTTTATTATTATTATATTCTCAACATGAGTACAAGAACAATAACTAATACATTCTGAAAATAAGGATATAATGAAAAAATCCCAAAAATATTACAATCTAAACTTTCAATTAGACATTTCAGAACTCAAACTCTAAATTGGAAGAAATTATTCAGGGGATCGGTATCAACACGTGACAGTGGTGAGATTTTATTTATTTTTTTCAATAACAGCATGACACATCACAAAATATTTTTCTCCTATAGTGTCATGTTATTATTGAAAGAAAACAAAATCTTACCCCGTGGCATGATAATACCGTTCCACTGAATAATTTTTCAAAAGTATAAAATTTAGGGTCTAACTAACAATTAGCTGATCTACTGTCCGAAAATACATGTTCGGTATTATGTTCTTTATTTATTTTTTGAAAAAAAAATTAGATAGTGGATCCCACGAGACAAATAAGAGATAGAATCCGGACAGATATTTCTGGACAGCAGATCTGGTCTACAAGTAGCACATCCAATTGCGCTAACTTGCACGCCTCTTTCCTTTCTCTCTCCACAGCCACAACATTTGAGTTCCGGCAGCCGTGATTGTAACACCCTATTTTTCTTTTAATTTTTAAAAATAAGTTTTCTGGATTTTTCGGTAATTTTTAATTAATTAATAAAAATGTCCTTTAGGAATTAATAATTTTTTTTATTAAAATAATTATTAAAATATTACCAAAATTATATTTTGGGTGTATTATTAATTATTGGTTGTTGTGTAATTTTTCTGCAATTTATTGGGCTCAAAAACTATTTTTAAATAGCTAAAAACCAAGGTTTTAACTGAACCCGGCCCAACTAAATCGTACCGGACCGGCCTAAACCCTACTGAACCCAAATCCTAAACCTAACGGGTCGGAACTGATCCGGACCCGAACCCGAACCGCCCCCAAACCCTCACTCCTCAGCCCACGAACCCCTCAGCCCCGCCAGCCCGCCCGCGCCTCCGCCGACACGACCCCGCTCCGCTCGCGGTTCCAGGCCCCACGTCCCCCCCGCTCCGGCCTCCCCGCTCCCCCTCTCCCTCTCCCCTTCCCTATAAAACCCCGAGCCTCTCCTCACCGCCACCGCCATCTCCCCTTCTCTCCACCACCGCCACCCTCTCCACCGCACTCCGGCCGCCTCCGCGAGCCCCACGACCCCGCCGACCCTTCCCCATCGACGCCGCCAGCAGCCGCAGCAGCACCCCGAGCTCCGCCACCGCCGCGCCGCACCCTCACGTATGTGTATTTCGGTCGTTTCTGAAGTCCTGCTCACGTGAGTTTTTATCTCTCCTCGCCGCCTCATTTTCTGTTCTGTCGAACCCTGCGCGTAGACTGCATGACCCCCTCGAAACCCGTGACATCGGTTCGGCGTATCGCGTCCTATGTCGGTCGCAAATTGCGATGCAAAATCAGGGAAATAAACCTCCATTTCTGAAAATTCAAAAATTGTCCCGAACTCGCAAGTTCACGACCGATTTGCATGCAACCTGTTAACGATTTTCAAAATCCACTTGAACAGTAATTTAGACCACCTAACCTAGTTTTAAACCCTATTTTTAGTCTATTTTATTTAGCTGTAAATTATAATTTATTCGCGAGTGAAAATGGCCAAAAACTTGGTATTTAAAACCCTGATTTTTCCGGAACTGGGTGCGCCCCTCTAAACGAGGCAACTTGGTCGTGTGCGAACTTTACCGAAAGGTGCGCGCCATCGATACGGACGTGTGAAATTTCGCGGAAGTTGATTTGGATGTGCGTGCTGTCACTACCACTTTTCCATATAAGGACAATTGTGTAATTTCACTATTTTGAATAATTATTTATTTAATTGATCTGCTGAGTTATATAAACTATATATATATTGTGAGTGATATTTGTTTTAGGTCAAGCCCTAGAACCCATTAGGTCAAACCCTAATGACTAAACCCTAAGTGTAGACCTAATTCTAGAGAAACCCTAGAACTCATTAGGACAGACCCTAGTGAGTCAACCTAAATTGTAAACCAGTTCTAGTGAAACCCTAAAATTCTAATTTTAGGCTGGGACCTCAAACCCTAGAAGGCCTGAACCTGAGTTAATTAGGTTCTACATGAGAGGGCCAGGGGGTTTAACCTAAAAAGACTAGGCATGGAAACCCTAAACTGGGCTTTAATATAAAAGGGAAGTCATTCTTCATATAGAAGAAGAAACCCTAGCCTCCACCAAGAGAAACCATCTCCCCACCCCAAAAATTTCGAAATCCTAAACCCTAGGGTTTCCACCTTCCTCTTCCAAGCAAGGAAAGCAAGGAACTTGGGACAAAAAGCCTTGGAGAAGAAGAACCTCAGTGAAGAAACCATCCCTGTAGGTAAAACCCTATTTCTATTCCTTTAATTCTGTTTCCTGTTGTTCATGGCCATTAGGAACCCACCCTTGCTGTGTAGTTCGGTTTTTAGGGTTTGGATTAGGTTTTGGTGACCAACATGGGGTTTTCCCCAATTATCAGGAACCCTAACCCTAGGTTTTGAGTGTAGGCTGATTTTTACCTCATGTATGAGAGTAGATTCGAAGTTAGGGTTTCGATTTGGGGAGAGGGGGGAATTATCTGTGTTATGTGTAATTATGTAGTGTAGGGTTGACCTCAATTTTAGGTTTTCGAGTTTAGGATTCATGGATACTTGTGTGGATCCGATCTCAGCCCCTAGGTGTTTGTAGAAATGCCCTTAGGAATTACCTATCTAGTTCTTTCTGACATTGCAAGTTTTAATCTATAAATATATTTATACATATGTAGATAGATTTGATGTGTGTTGTATATATATATCTAGGTTTGTACAGGTGTGGGTGTTTTGAAGAAGGGGATTCTCTGTGCAGTCGGGATTCATGTGTGTTACTGTGTGTTTTGGGTTTCAGTGTGTACTCGGGTTTAAGGGGAAACTGTGATGTGAGTATATGTGTGCTGTGTATTTCTGTAGGGTGAGCAGTAGAGTTCAATGAGTTAATTTTCTGTGCATAGGAATTATTCCTAGTGTGTGTGTTTATTTCAGAACCTGGGAATTAAAATATCTGTGTATGACTGTGGTTATGTACCAGTGTGTATCAGTTAGAGGAGGAGTTCCTGTGTGTCAGTGCAGAAGAACAGGGTATCTGTTAGTTTATAGGGTGCAGTGTGGGTTTCAGTGTGTGCACTAGTGAAGTTCAGTGTCTTGTACAGCAGAGTGTGTGGCTTAGCATTGCCTGTGTGTATCAGTCCACCTATGGCTGTGCATATGTGTATGTGAGGTATTCTCAGTAGCTGTGTGTGCAGTATCCTGTGTAGGTATGATTGTGTGTAAAAGAAATGTGAGTGAGTGTGGCTATGTGAGGCATTATGTGCGAACCTGGGTATTCTCAGTGTTAGCAACTGTGTGAAATCCATATGAAGTCTTGTGTCAGTATGTAACAGTCACTGTGTGTAGGTATGTATCTGTGTGTGTCAGTTATGTTATGTATGAGTGTAGTTAGGAATTAGTCAGTGTCTACTAGTGTTTTCCCTATGTGTATCAGTAGGTAGGAATCTAAGTGTGTGTATTGTGGGAGAGTTTTTCCTGTGTTCTTAGACTGAGTACAGTGAGGGAGTACACAGTATCAGTCCAAACTGAACTGTGGCTACCTTATCCTTGTACACTGTGTATCAATATCTGTGTGTTTATGCATCAATCAGTAACTTGTTGTGTGTGTTCAGAGAGGATCACACATGCTCGAGTACAGTGAGGGGAGCACAGTGTGCAGTGACTGTGTAGGTGTACTAGTTAGGTTCAGTGTGTGTGAGTGCAGGGAGTCCCTATGTGATGTATAGCAGTGTAGCAGTAAGAGCAACTGTGTGTGTGCCCAGGTTTTATTCTCCAATTCCTGTGTGTTGTGCAGTAGGTTTCACAGTGTGTCTAGGACTGTGTTCTCAGAGTGACTGTGTATTGTTAGAGTAAGTATCAGTGAATAGGGGTTTTATTGGCTATGTATTTGTGTAAACTGTGCATTACCTGTGTAAGCTAGGTTCCTGTCAGTATGTAGGTGCTATTTTGTGGATTTAGAGTTCCTGTCAGTAGCTAGAGGGGGGAGTGAATTACCTGTGTATTACTGTGCAGAATTTGTGTAGTTAGTACACAGCCAAGAGTTCAGTTGGACTTGGTATCAGTTGGGTCCAAGTTGAGGTAACAGTTGTAATTAGGATTTAGGTACTATAATGTCAAGCCATAGGTTAAGGAAGAACTAGGATCAGAATTTTAAGTCTAGCTAAGGTATGTGAGGTTATTGTTAATGTAATGTAGTAATGTATAGTTAAGGTAATACCTAGATAAAATAGGTATAGAGGTAGTATGAGTACATCCTAGTGTTTATAACTAAAAATGACAACTAATTAGCTAGCATGGACTAGTAAACCTTAGAATTAACCTGGTATAGACTGACCCATGACCTAGAAGCCACATCTTCTTAATTAATTAAACTTGTTATTTCTTTAATTCAGTACTTGACATTTATATTCCACTATTAGGTCATTTTGATCCCATTTTTGGACATCGATCCTCACACTTTGCTCAGGACCACAGGCGAGTACATTCTCTGACAGTTTTTATTGTTGATTACTTCTATAAATTGTAGTGTATTACATACTTGATTCCGACACTGTGGATACACGAGTTAGCACCCTAGATCCCCATCATGAGGAGTCGTGATTGGAATCCACCGTGCTAGCTGGGGATGGGGAATTATTAGTAGATTATGTGATCATATCCAAATCCTTGCCATGCATCATAGCTCACCCCACTTCTCACGTCGGGTGCGGCCTGACCATCATCATGCTTCATAGCTGTTATATATGATTAGCCTGACCATTATCATGCATCATAGCTAACCATATGGTTAGCCTGACCTTCAAGAATCATAGCTAATCATATATAACCAGCCTGATCTAGTCCCAAGCCGATCACATAATAAACTAATATTTCAACCACTTAGCTAGATGTTTTATCTTTATTCAGTTTTACTTGTTCTAGCATTCACTATTTATTGCTCATTGCTAGATGCTCTATTGTCTATTTCATTTCTCCAGTACTTCACATGTTCAGCTTTTATTTCCATCTTGTATCTCTTACACTGTTTATAGATTTTGTCAATTTAATGAAACTGCTGTGAGTGCTTGTGCTTCGCTCCAATCCTGACTGGATAACAACATTTTCAGAGGACCTGGAGGACTTTTGCCCTACTCATTACGGTCCAGGAATAGAGGGAGATTTCACTCCAGAAATCCCAGAGGAGGTGCCTATCCTAGAGGAGAACTTACCAGCCTGTTCTTAGACTACTTTTTCTACATTATTGTTTTAGACTGAGACTGAGATGTATTTATTATTTTGTGACTTTGTGAGGTCATTTAGACCCAGGATTTGAGTTAGATTATTGTGGTTGGTTTTATTAGAACTCTTTTCTATTCTCATCTTGCTATGATTTCTATTAGCTTGTGATTGAGTATATCATAGAACTGTGGATTATTATCATTGTCCTCCGTGCGGAGTTGAGACTATTGACAGGATATACTATATTTGTGACCTAGACAGCGTTCTACCGCCGATGCTGCGGCGTAGGCTGGACGTACCCACGACTCATGTCCAGATTTCGGGTGCGGGTCGTGACACGTTTTTAGTGGTGGCCCATGCAGGTCTAGTCTGTAGTCTAGTCTGTAGTCTAGTCTGTAGTCTAGTCCGTAGTCTAGTCTTAGATTCAGATTAGAGTGATATCGTAGTGGTGCTCGCTTAGAGTATTACTACGAACCTGTTTTAGGAAATAGGAATTAGGCCGAGGATATGCTCAATCACAATTAGGAAATTTCTGATCCTTATAATACTACTCTTAATGATTAATTCCTTTAGAAATTTTTACTGTCATTCCTTGATGATATCGTATCTATTGCTTTAATTGATTCTTTCGATCTGTCTTCAGGATGCCGCCAAGAAGGTCCCAGAGACTCGGAGCAGCAGATTCAGAGAGGTCTGCCACCTCTCGCGCTGCCGGACAGACATCAGCAGCACCTCCTACATCTCCAGTACATGTGGGAGTGTTTGCAGCATTCGGGGGTCCTCCACCACCAGTTCAGAGGGTCCCCACAGCTACGACGGCACCACCACCACCCGCTCAGCATCCAGGAGGTGTGCCCGTCGATGGAGCACAGATGTTCGCCTTGATTCAGGGCATGGTCGATGCCCAGAGGACGTCGGCAGAGGCCCAGAGAGTGCAGGCTGAGGCACATCAGGCCCAGACAGAGATGATGAGGGTGAACATGGAGAATGCTCACCAAGTGGCTCTCCAGGCTGTGGAGAGAGTCACTCAGCAGCAGCAACAACCTGGTCAGCAACAACAGAGGCCGGACACCATTGTGGACTTCAAGAGGATGATGCCTCGGGAGTTCAAGGGGACAGAAGGGATACTCTACGCCGATGATTGGCTAGAGGACATCGAGAGGAACTTGCGTTTGGCGCAGATTCCAGAGGCGCTCCAGATCGAGGCCGCTGGCAGCCAGATGTTCGACATTGCCCTGACATGGTTTCGCACGGAGCCGAGACTCTTGCGCAGAGGACTCACTTGGGAAGCTTTCAAGGAGCTCTTCAAAGAAAAGTTCTTTCCTGATGTCGCCCTGGGAGCTTTGGAGAGTCAGTTCCATGACTTAGCCCAGGGGAGCTCGTCCGTCGACGAGTATGCCGCGGAGTTTTCCCGCCTGAGCCGCTTCGCGCCATCGATGATTAGAGATCCGGGGGACAGGGCCCAAAAATTCAGAAAGGGGCTGACAAGGGAGATCAAGTCTCGCACGTCGGGACGTCGCACAGCTACCTACGAGGGCATATTGATGGATGCCCAAGTAGCCGAGGATGACTTGGGACTCAGGCCCAAGAGGGGACACGATGGTTCCGGAGGAGCAAACAGTAGTACGGGACCGGGCAAGCGTCCACACTTTCAGCAGCAACAGCAGAGACCCTTTCAGCAGCAGCATCAGGCACCAGCCCGAGGGCAGGTCCAGCAGCAGCAACAGAGACAGAACCAGCCCGCCATCCAGTGTGCTTACTGCGGGAAGATGGGACATACTAGAGATATCTGCAGGAAGAGATTGGGCTCATGTCTATCCTGTGGATCGACGACACACCAGCTGAAGGATTGTCCTACCTTTCGTCCAGGTCAGGGTGGAGCAGCCGCCCAGAGAGGATCAGACAGGGTGCCTACCGCACCAGGAGGCCAACAACAGAGGGGACCACTTTCACCACAACATCAGAAGTTCGCCCAGCATCAGCAGCAGAGAGGTGTACCCCAGGGGCGAGCATACGCCATGGCAGTCGAGGAGATCGAGCCAGCAGGAGACTTGATCACAGGTTCGGTTCTTCTCGATTGTATTCCCGCATTTACCTTATTCGATTCTGGCGCTTCCCATAGTTTTGTGTCTGTATCATATGCACTTCGACATCATTTAGACACAGAACCATTAGCTAGGACTTGCAAGATCATGACTGGTGGAGGTATTATCCTAGTCCGTGATCACTGCAAGGACCGGAGAGTGTCAGTAGGAGGCCGAGACTTGAGCGTGAGTTTACTCGTCATGCCACTTCCGGGGTACGATATTGTGCTCGGAATGGACTGGTTGAGTAGACATCATGCTACTATAGATTGTCATAGAGGCAGAGTATTGTTTAGACCACCAGGAGAGCCGGAGTTTGAGGTCGTCAGAGGGGCAGCGGAACAGAGCAGGAGCACATTTTGCGGAGCCAGGGCAGAAGAAGAGGAGTTGCCACATCCTCTGATAGCGGAGTTCCTGGATGTATTTCCAGAAGAGTTGCCAGGTTTGCCGCCAGACAGAGATGTTGAATTCTCTATAGACTTGGTTCCAGGAGCGGAGCCCATTTCACAACATGTCTATAGAGTCAACAACAGCGAGCTGGCAGAACTGAAGAAGCAAGTTGAGGAGCTGCAGGACAAAGGCTTCATCAAATCCAGTTCATCACCATGGGGAGCTCCGGTATTGTTCGTACCGAAGAAGGACGGCACGGTGCGCATGTGCATTGATTATAGAGCTTTGAACAATATCACTATCAAGAACAAGTACCCGCTGTCGAGGATAGATGATCTTTTCGACCAGTTGAGCGGGGCGAGGGTGTTTTCGAAGATTGATTTGAGGTCAGGCTATCACCAGGTGAAGGTGAAGAAAGAAGACACGCCGAAGACAGCTTTTCGGACCAGATACGGCCAGTTTGAGTTCATGGTGATGCCATTTGGTTTAACCAATGCACCGGCAGTATTCATGAACTTGATGAACAAGGTGTTCCACCAGTACCTTGACAAGTTCGTGGTGGTGTTCATTGACGATATTCTTGTGTATTCCAAGACCCCGGAGGAGCACGAAGAGCACCTGAGATTGGTCTTAGAGACTCTCAGGAGGTAGAAGCTGTACGGGAAACTCTCTAAGTGTGAATTCTTCCTTGACAAGATCGAATTTCTTGGGCATGTGGTGTCGGGTGACGGAATCTCGGTTAACCCAAAGAAGATCGAGGCAGTGGAGTCGTGGGCTACCCCCAGTTCGGTAGCTGAGATCAGGAATTTTCTCGGGCTAGCAGGATACTACAGGAGGTTTGTACAAGATTTCTCCAAGATTGCAGCGCCGATGACCAGACTGACTAGGAAGGATATGGATTTTGTGTGGACGGAGGAGTGCCAGGCTGCATTTGATGAGCTGAAGAAGAGGTTGACGACAGCTCCAATTTTGACGTTGCCAGCAGGGACAGGTGGTTTCACCATCTACAGTGATGCTTCAGGGAAGGGTCTGGGATGTGTTCTTCAGCAGCACGGAAAGGTAATTGCCTATGCTTCCAGGCAGTTACGCCCTCACGAAAAGAACTATCCCACCCACGATTTGGAGTTGGCAGCAGTTATCTTCGCTCTAAAGCTGTGGAAGCATTATCTGTACGGAGAGCGTGTGGAGATCTTCACAGACCACAAGAGCTTGAAGTACGTATTCACACAGAAGGAGCTGAACATGAGGCAGAGGAGGTGGTTAGAGTTGATGAAGGACTTTGACATCTCATTGTAGTACCACCCAGGAAAGGCCAACGTAGTCGCCGATGCCTTGAGCAGGTATCCGACGGCTATGTACTTGACGACTGATAGACATTTGTTGGCTGATCTAGAAAGCTTGGAGATTGAGGTATTAGTTCCCGGTACTGAGATTCAGATGTGGGGATTGCAGATACAGTCCGAGCTGATGGACAGGATCAGAGCTGCGCAGTACGATGATGAGGCTCTGAGGAGTATCAGGGCACAGGTTCAGACAGGATTGTTGGACGACTTTACTATCGCAGAGGATGGTTCCCTACGGCACGGCACGAGGATGTGTGTGCCGAGCGGGGAGCTGCACGAGGAGGTTTTGCAGGAGGCACACCGCTCTCAGTACTCGATGCATCCCGGTGCCAACAAGATGTATCGAGACTTGAGGGAGCACGTATGGTGGTATGGAATGAAGCGCGAGGTAGCACGCTTCGTATCTCGGTGTCTAGTGTGCCAGCAGGTAAAGGCAGACCGGCAGAGGCCAGGAGGTTTGCTTCAACCATTACCGATTCCAGAATGGAAATGGGAGCACGTGACCATAGATTTCGTTTCAGGACTTCCACGTTCTCCAGGAGGAAAAGACGCGATTTGGGTCATTGTGGACAGTTTGACCAAATTAGCCCATTTCTTACCTTTTACGGTGGGCACGTCGACAGAGAGGCTCGCAGAGATGTACGTGCGTCAGATTATTAGGCTTCATGGAGTTCCTGTGAGCATCGTCTCGGATTGGGATAGTCGTTTCACTTCCCACTTCTGGAGGAGTCTGCAGGCTAGCTTGGGCACTCAGCTCAAGTTCAGTACCGCATATCACCCCCAGACGGACGGGCAGTCTGAACGGACTATTCAGACTCTCGAGGATATGCTACGCACTTGCGTTCTAGATCTCGGAGGTTCTTGGGAGGATCATCTGCACCTGGTAGAGTTCGCTTACAACAACAGCTATCAGGCCAGCATCGAGATGTCACCATTTGAGGCTCTTTATGGACGGAGGTGTCGTACACCGTTATCTTGGGACGACGTTGGAGAGAGAGCCTTGCTAGGACCAGAAATGGTCGTGGATGCAGCAGAAAAGGTAAAACTCATCAGAGACAGACTGCGAGTGGCGCAGGACAGACAGCGGCATTGGGCCGACAGGCACCGTAGACCCCTTGAGTTTCAGGTATAGATTGTTATTTTGGCTTGTGTTTATTTGTTTAGACTGCGTGTTGAGACTGTTTTGTTTTAGGTTGGCGATCTAGTATTCCTACGGATTTCTCCGACGCGTGGAACGATTCATTTTGGTAGAGGCGGAAAGCTTAGCCCACGCTACATCGGACCCTTTGGCATTCTCGCGAGGGTAGGTGCAGTGGCATATAGACTGGACTTGCCGCCTGCATTGGAGGGAGTGCATGATGTGTTCCACGTGTCGCAGCTGAGACGGTACGTGGCAGACCCTAGTCACGTGCTTGACCACTCGGAGATTGAGGTTGATCCAACGCTCAGCTACCCCGAGCAGCCCTTAGAGATCTTGGACCGCAGAGAGAAGGTGTTGCGGAACCAAACTATTCCTTTGGTTCGGGTTGCATGGAGACATCACTCCCCAGGGGAGTCGACCTGGGAGAGAGAGGACGAAATGCGCGAGCAATACCCGTATCTCTTCTAGACTTGAGGTATATTCTTTTTCTGATTTTATTCTTGTTGTAGTTCAGTCCAATTTCGAGGACGAAATTTCTTTTAGGAGGGTAGACTTGTCACTACCACTTTTCCATATAAGGGCAATTGTGTAATTTCACTATTTTGAATAATTATTTATTTAATTGATCTGCTGAGTTATATAAACTATATATATATTGTGAGTGATATTTGTTTTAGGTCAAGCCCTAGAACCCATTAGGTCAAACCCTAATGACTAAACCCTAAGTGTAGACCTAATTCTAGAGAAACCCTAGAACTCATTAGGACAGACCCTAGTGAGTCAACCTAAATTGTAAACCAGTTCTAGTGAAACCCTAAAATTCTAATTTTAGGCTGGGACCTCAAACCCTAGAAGGCCTGAACCTGAGTTAATTAGGTTCTACATGAGAGGGCCAGGGGGTTTAACCTAAAAAGACTAGGCATGGAAACCCTAAACTGGGCTTTAATATAAAAGGGAAGTCATTCTTCATATAGAAGAAGAAACCCTAGCCTCCACCAAGAGAAACCATCTCCCCACCCCAAAAATTTCGAAATCCTAAACCCTAGGGTTTCCACCTTCCTCTTCCAAGCAAGGAAAGCAAGGAACTTGAGACAAAAAGCCTTGGAGAAGAAGAACCTCAGTGAAGAAACCATCCCTGTAGGTAAAACCCTATTTCTATTCCTTTAATTCTGTTTCCTGTTGTTCATGGCCATTAGGAACCCACCCTTGCTGTGTAGTTCGGTTTTTAGGGTTTGGATTAGGTTTTGGTGACCAACATGGGGTTTTCCCCAATTATCAGGAACCCTAACCCTAGGTTTTGAGTGTAGGCTGATTTTTACCTCATGTATGAGAGTAGATTCGAAGTTAGGGTTTCGATTTGGGGAGAGGGGGGAATTATCTGTGTTATGTGTAATTATGTAGTGTAGGGTTGACCTCGATTTTAGGTTTTCGAGTTTAGGATTCATGGATACTTGTGTGGATCCGATCTCAGCCCCTAGGTGTTTGTAGAAATGCCCTTAGGAATTACCTATCTAGTTCTTTCTGACATTGCAAGTTTTAATCTATAAATATATTTATACATATGTAGATAGATTTGATGTGTGTTGTATATATATATCTAGGTTTGTACAGGTGTGGGTGTTTTGAAGAAGGGGATTCTCTGTGCAGTCGGGATTCATGTGTGTTACTGTGTGTTTTGGGTTTCAGTGTGTACTCGGGTTTAAGGGGAAACTGTGATGTGAGTATATGTGTGCTGTGTATTTCTGTAGGGTGAGCAGTAGAGTTCAATGAGTTAATTTTCTGTGCATAGGAATTATTCCTAGTGTGTGTGTTTATTTCAGAACCTGGGAATTAAAATATCTGTGTATGACTGTGGTTATGTACCAGTGTGTATCAGTTAGAGGAGGAGTTCCTGTGTGTCAGTGCAAAAGAACAGGGTATCTGTTAGTTTATAGGGTGCAGTGTGGGTTTCAGTGTGTGCACTAGTGAAGTTCAGTGTCTTGTACAGCAGAGTGTGTGGCTTAGCATTGCCTGTGTGTATCAGTCCACCTATGGCTGTGCATATGTGTATGTGAGGTATTCTTAGTAGCTGTGTGTGCAGTATCCTGTGTAGGTATGATTGTGTGTAAAAGAAATGTGAGTGAGTGTGGCTATGTGAGGCATTATGTGCGAACCTGGGTATTCTCAGTGTTAGCAACTGTGTGAAATCCATATGAAGTCTTGTGTCAGTATGTAACAGTCACTGTGTGTAGGTATGTATCTGTGTGTGTCAGTTATGTTGTGTATGAGTGTAGTTAGGAATTAGTCAGTGTCTACTAGTGTTTTCCCTATGTGTATCAGTAGGTAGGAATCTAAGTGTGTGTATTATGGGAGAGTTTTTCCTGTGTTCTTAGACTGAGTACAGTGAGGGAGTACACAGTATCAGTCCAAACTGAACTGTGGCTACCTTATCCTTGTACACTGTGTATCAATATCTGTGTGTTTATGCATCAATCAGTAACTTGTTGTGTGTGTTCAGAGAGGATCACACATGCTCGAGTACAGTGAGGGGAGCACAGTGTGCAGTGACTGTGTAGGTGTACTAGTTAGGTTCAGTGTGTGTGAGTGTAGGGAGTCCCTATGTGATGTATAGCAGTGTAGCAGTAAGAGCAACTGTGTGTGTGCCCAGGTTTTATTCTCCAATTCCTGTGTGTTGTGCAGTAGGTTTCACAGTGTGTCTAGGACTGTGTTCTCAGAGTGACTGTGTATTGTTAGAGTAAGTATCAGTGAATAGGGGTTTTATTGGCTATGTATTTGTGTAAACTGTGCATTACCTGTGTAAGCTAGGTTCCTGTCAGTATGTAGGTGCTATTGTGTGGATTTAGAGTTCCTGTCAGTAGCTAGAGGGGGGAGTGAATTACCTGTGTATTACTGTGCAGAATTTGTGTAGTTAGTACACAGCCAAGAGTTCAGTTGGACTTGGTATCAGTTGGGTCCAAGTTGAGGTAACAGTTGTAATTAGGATTTAGGTACTATAATGTCAAGCCATAGGTTAAGGAAGAACTAGGATCAGAATTTTAAGTCTAGCTAAGGTATGTGAGGTTATTGTTAATGTAATGTAGTAATGTATAGTTAAGGTAATACCTAGATAAAATAGGTATAGAGGTAGTATGAGTACATCCTAGTGTTTATAACTAAAAATGACAACTAATTAGCTAGCATGGACTAGTAAACCTTAGAATTAACCTGGTATAGACTGACCCATGACCTAGAAGCCCCATCTTCTTAATTAATTAAACTTGTTATTTCTTTAATTCAGTACTTGACATTTATATTCCACTATTAGGTCATTTTGATCCCATTTTTGGACATCGATCCTCACACTTTGCTCAGGACCACAGGCGAGTACATTCTCTGACAGTTTTCATTGTTGATTACTTCTATAAATTGTAGTGTATTATATACTTGATTCCGACACTGTGGATACACGAGTTAGCACCCTAGATCCCCATCACGAGGAGTCATGATTGGAATCCACCGTGCTAGCTGGGGATGGGGAATTATTAGTAGATTATGTGATCATATCCAAATCCTTGCCATGCATCATAGCTCACCCCACTTCTCACGTCGGGTGCGGCCTGACCATCATCATGCTTCATAGCTGTTATATATGATTAGCCTGACCATTATCATGCATCATAGCTAACCATATGGTTAGCCTGACCTTCAAGAATCATAGCTAATCATATATAACCAGCCTGATCTAGTCCCAAGCCGATCACATAATAAACTAATATTTCAACCACTTAGCTAGATGTTTTATCTTTATTCAGTTTTACTTGTTCTAGCATTCACTATTTATTGCTCATTGCTAGATGCTCTATTGTCTATTTCATTTCTCCAGTACTTCACATGTTCAGCTTTTATTTCCATCTTGTATCTCTTACACTGTTTATAGATTTTGTCAATTTAATGAAACTGCTGTGAGTGCTTGTGCTTCGCTCCAATCCTGACTGGATAACAACATTTTCAGAGGACCTGGAGGACTTTTGCCCTACTCATTACGGTCCAGGAATAGAGGGAGATTTCACTCCAGAAATCCCAGAGGAGGTGCCTATCCTAGAGGAGAACTTACCAGCCTGTTCTTAGACTACTTTTTCTGCATTATTGTTTTAGACTGAGACTGAGATGTATTTATTATTTTGTGACTTTGTGAGGTCATTTAGACCCAGGATTTGAGTTGGATTATTGTGGTTGGTTTTATTAGAACTCTTTTCTATTCTCATCGTGCTATGATTTCTATTAGCTTGTGATTGAGTATATCATAGAACTGTGGATTATTATCATTGTCCTCCGTGCGGAGTTGAGACTATTGACAGGATATACTATATTTGTGACCTAGACAGCGTTCTACCGCCGATGCTGCGGCGTAGGCTGGACGTACCCACGACTCATGCCCAGATTCCGGGTGCGGGTCGTGACACGTGCACACCGGAATCAACGTGTATCCGTCGACAACGTCCCGTATCGATCATGTTCTGAAACTCGTTGTATCTTTGTGTGTGCTCGTCGTTTCGAAATAAAACTTGTGTCATCGGACTCGTAGCATTTTTCTGGTCCCGTGATCCAAGTTTGTTTCGATTCTGAGAACGTTGACAAAATCCCGTATCGTGGGCCCCATAGCTCCACTTGACAGGCGATTTTGTGATCGGCTCATCGGAATCCAGTTCTGGATATTTTGTTGGGTTCGTATCGTCGTTCTGGACTTGTAAACACTAAGTTTGACGAATTTGGAGAACATTATCTTTGGTATATTTTTTGGTACGAAGAGGGCCACATGTGGACTCCGCTTTGACCAGAAACTGTCACTTTTGCCCCCGTGTCCAAACTGGACTTATGGACAGACAACTCTAGCTATTTGGTATCTTCTGAACATGATGGTAGTGGTTATTTCAGCAACCGGAGGAGTACCTGTAGATCCCGCTGATACCAGAGCAGCAGTTGGAAACCAAATTCCAAGCAAGTGTACCTTACCAAACTTGCAGTAGTTATCTGATATTGTTTCTTGAGTTATTCATATATATATATTTCTGTGATGTACATAGTCAACCCAGGACCGTGAGACGTTTCTTAATGTCCGAATAATATTCGGGTGTCGACGCCGTACGCGGAGTCGTGTAACGTCACTAGATATTGATATCGCGACCCTATATATCTTCGTGCTTGCATTATCAAGTACGCCATACCATAGGACACCCGACACTATTCATGTGACAGAATCTTCTGAGTTATTCATGGTGATTCTGTATAGGTTACAGGATTCGTGAGATAGGTATTACATATGCTTAGCATGACCTTCCCTTCTATGAAGACATAGTTAGCTTGCACAGTTTAAATATACGTGGGGATCACTGGCATGATGCCATAATGGACGAGTTATAGTCATTGACTAGAATGGTATACAACGAAAGCACATGGTGCGCTGTAAGTTATCCCGTCCACCACACAAGACAAACATGAAGTTCCATCCGGATCGGATCGGTGCCAGTGCCCCAGCGACCGTTCGCAGGAACTAAGACCTTATGCATAAGTTGTTTGTAATCAAACGGCGTCTATACTAAGTTATTAATTGATGCAGTTTAAGGCAACACGAGCACGAGACAAGTAACATGGCATGGTCTATTTTGCATAGTATCTCTGATCAGTTTATTGCATAGCAATGCGTGTTCTATACATAGCACAATTATAGAAGAAGTATACATTCTAACTAGAATTGAAACACGATGAAGGAAGATTCTAAATGAACTAGCATGCAACAAGGTATCGTTTAATCAAAATAATCAAGAAGGCAAGATTTTAGATGTGAAGACTTGGAAGAAGGGTCAAGTAAATTAAATTATAGCCGCTCACAAGTTGGTTGGAGAGAGGAAAGAAAAGAGGTGCTTCAAGACTTCACTCGCACGACGTCTACTTCACGATCACATGTATTGCCACGAACAGATGATCAATACATCTTATACTCTTTCCAAGCTCGGAATGTAATGCAGTTCAATGAACGAAAGCAATAAAATCTATCGAAACCGTTCAAGAAAACGCAAATTCGAAAACCAACTCAAAAGCACGAAAGCAACAAGGCGACAGCGAAAATTACGTAAGAAAACTTGCAGCGGAGAGGTCCCTCTTGACTCTGCCGCTAAGTCCATCATTGGGGCACGATCCACTGAATATGGAAATCGATTCCGAAGAAGCAAATCTATAACGACGAAAAGATCTTGATTCAATCTATCCCGATCAAACGATACCGAAAGTATTTCTTAGTCGCGCTCCCCGTAAAGGGGGAACGGGGCACCACAGGGAACCCCACCCACTCCAACAAATCTTCTTCTTCACAACTATGTGGATGGGATCGTTATCCCGACGATCTGCCTGTAGTACTCAAAATTTCCCCTAGGAAGAATCTTTGTGAACATATCTGCTCCGTTATCATCTGTATGAACATTCTCAAGCGCCGCTTCCTTCTTATCAACAACATCCCGTATCCAATGATACCGGGTCTCAATGTGCTTGGACCGGTTATGAAATGTCTGGTTCTTCATAAGGTGAATAGCACTCTGACTATCGCAAAGCAAAAGATACTGCTCTTGCTTTAGCTCTATTTACTGCAGCAGCTTCTTCATCCACAGCAACTCCTAGCAAGCCTCCGTCGTCGCAATGTACTATGCCTCTGTCGTTGACAAGGAAACACACTTCTGCAAACGCGACTGCCATAATACTACTCCACCAGCAAACATCATCCCATAGCCCAAAGTTGATCGCCTCGTGTCTACATCTCCAGCCATATCAGTGTCGGTATACCCAACCAGCTTTGGCTCGTCACCACTAAATAAAAGTCTTCAATCGGCAGTGCCCTAAAGATATCGTAGAATCCACTTGAACCCACTCCAATGTACCCTTCCAGGATTGGAAGTGTACCTGCTAACTGTGTCGACTGCGTGAGCAATGTCTGACCTCGTACATACCATAGCATACATAAGACTTTCCACAGCTGAGGTATATGGAACCCGCTCCATATCTTCATTCTCGTCCTCGGTAGATGAACACTGCACCTCAGTGAACTTAACGTGAGCCGCAAGGGGGTTACTCACTTTCTTTGACCCGTCCATCACGAAACGTTGAAGTACCCGGTGAATGTACTTTTTTGGGGATAAGTGTAGCAGCTTGGACTCTCTCTCTCTCTCTCGGTTGATCTCCATCCCAAGAATAGTCTTTCCTGCACCCAAAGCCTTCATAGAGAAGTTCGCGCCCAGTTGGTGCTTCAACTCTACTATCTTGGTGGCATTCCGACCCACCAATAACATGTCATCAACATAAAGCAACAAAATGATGAAACCATCCTCGACGAAGTACCTCACAAAAATACAATGATCCGACGTCGTCCGTGCATAGCCATGCTCCCCCATAAATGACTCGAACTTCTTGTACCACTGTCTCGGAGCATATTTCAGACCATTCAAGCTCTTCCTCAACTGGTAAACCAAATATGACTTGCCCTTCTCATAGAATTCCTCTGGCTACTCCATGTATAACTCCTCCTCAAGATCAACGTGGAGGAATGTCGTCTTCACGTCTATTTGCTCTACCTCCAAGTCAAAACTGGCTGCCAAAGCTAGCACCACCCGAATAGACGACTGCTTGACGATTGACGAAAAGATCTCATCATAATATACATCTTTCCACTGACCGTAGCCTTTAACTACCAGCCTCGCTTTGTATCGAGGGCGAGTAGCATCATCTGTCTGCTTCACTCTGAACACCCATCGATTCTTTAACGCCTTCTTGCCCTTTGGCAACCGCACCAGATCATAAGTAGAGTTAGCCTCCAAGGAACTCATCTTCTCCTACATGGCCTCCATCCACTCCTGCATGTGTTCGTTTTCCATAGCCTATGCGAAACTTTCGGTTTCTCCCTCGTTAGTCAATAGCACATAGTATCTCGTAGATAGTCGACGCTTTCTATCGCTCCTTCTCTACAGAACCACTGGTGCTGGCTGATGATCAAGGTTTGGAGCAACTCCATGTACTGGCTCCCCCATAACTGGATCCTCTGCGATGTCCTCTGAAAATTGCTCAAAGCGAAATGACTCTAACTCAGGCAATTCCTCAGCCTCATAAGGCATCTCGAAATCCTGAGTGTTGGTCATGGTCTGATCCTCGACGAATATCACATCCCTGCTTCTGTAGATATTTCTTTCCACTGGGTCGTAGAGTCTATAGCAAAACTCATCCTGACCATAGCTGACAAAGACGCACCGTCTCGTCTTTGGCTCAAGTTTGGATCTATCATCCTTCGGTAGATGCACGAAGTCCTTACAAACAAACACTCGTAGGTGATTGTATGGCGGCTCTTTGTCGTACCATACTTTATCAGGCACATCATTCTGCAAAGGAGCACTAGGAGATAAATTAATAACATAAGCACCTGTGTAAAGTGCCTCACCCCAATAGCTGTCCGACAAGTTTGCTTCTGACAGCAAACACCGCACCTTCTCCATCATTGTCATATTCATCGGCTCCGCTACACCGTTGAGCTGCGGTGTCTTTGGTGGAGTCTTCTGGTGTCGTATCCCTTGCTCTCTGCAATAAGCATCAAATGGACCGATATACTCGCCGCCATTGTCCGACCGAACGCATAGCAGCTTCTTGCCCGTCTCCCTTTCAACAGAGGCCTAAAACTCTTTGAAAGTGGACAGCACTTGATCCTTGGTCTTTAAGGCATAGACCTAAACCTTCCTGGAACAATCATCAATAAATGTTATAAAATAAGAAGCACCACCAATGGATTTTACCTTCATAGGACCGCAGACATCCGAGTGAATCAACTCGAGCAACACCGGCTTCATTGAACTTGGGTGACTTTGGAAAGAGAACCTATTTTGCTTTCCTGCCAAACAGTACGTGCACTTCTCCAACTTTGTAGACTTTAGTCCTAGAATCACCTTCTTGTTCACCAAGTATCTCATCCCCTTCTCGCTGATATGACTGAACTGCTTGTGCCACAACTCAGCAGACGCATCAGTAGCTGCGTTAACCTCATGTGCCCCCTGTGCACTCCCTTCCATATAGTAGAGTCCGGACCTCTTGCTTCCTCTGGCAATCACCATCGAACCTCCGGAAAGCTTCCACTGACTGTTCCCGAAGAGACTGAAGAAACCCTCGTCATCCAACCTTCCAACCGACACCAGGTTGAAACGGATATCAGGGACATGACGGACATCTTTGAGAATAAGAACTGCACCCGTCTTTGTCCTCAAATGCATATCTCCAATGGCATCCTCCTTTGACACATCTCCATTGTCCATCTTCAACACTCCATAGTCGCATGTTATGTAGGTAGCAAATAGTACCTTGTTGTGAGATACATGCGCTGAAGCACCTGAGTCCATCAGCCAAGAGTTGTCATCGCAAGCGAGGTTCATAACTACCTCATCATGTACAATTATCACATCGCCTCCATGTGTCGAGGCCGTCGCTGTAGTGTTCTCACTTTGCTTCCCTTTGTCGCCCTTGTTCTCTCTCTTCCAAGCGAAACAGTTTGCTTGATGTGTTCATTCTTTTCACAATGGTAACACTCTGAGTCCTCGTACCGACCCTTGGACCTTCCCCTACTTTTGTCTCTGCCACCGCCTGGACCCCTGCTTTTACCCCTTCCGTGACTCTCTGAAACAAGCGCCTCTGAGTGGGATGTGGATGAAATACCCTGAAAACGTCTCCGCATCTCTTCATTCAGTATCCCGCTCTTGGCAAACTCCAGACTGACCACGCCTTTCGGAGCAGAAGCGATCATAGACACTCGTACGGTCTCCCACAAGTCTGGCAATGTACACAGCAGCCATAGTCCCTGAACCTCGTCGTCGAACTTGACTTCCATCGAGGATAGCTGGTCAACCACGCCCTGGAACTCACTCAAGTGATCCGTAATAGACGCCCTATCTTTGTACTGCTGAGCCATCATCATCCGGATCAAGAGTAATTTATTTACCCCGGTCTTCTTCGCATACAAAGATTCTATCTTATCCCACAGTGTCCTCGCGTATTCAATACTGGCAACTTGGCTGTACACGTTCTCATCAATGAACTGCCTGATGTACCCACACACCTGTATATGCTCAAAATTCCAATCCTCTTCGGATTTGTCATTGGGCCTCTCGGAAGAAAATACCGCCAGATGCAGCTTCTTGACAAATAGCAGATCCTTCATCTTGCTCCTCCAGTAATGATAGTTGGTACCGTTCAGGTTTACCATGCGCACCGGCTTCGCGTCCATCTCTCCTCCCTGGTTTGCATGTCAACTCCTGACACCCTTCTGAAATTTCAGAACCTGGCTCTGATACCACACTGTTGGGAAAGAAGAGCGGAAACCTTCCCCCAAACCAGAGAGTACCTGCGAGAGAACCGAGCAATATAACGCACAAACCAAATATCAAACCACAGAAAAATTAATCCACGCAGACACAGAGAATTTTGACGTGAAAAACCCTTGCGAAAAAAATCACGGGACGATCGGAGTCAAACCCTGAAGAACCTCCACTAATGGAATAAAGAGAATACACCCTCTACAAGCTCCTCCCGATCCAACACGGATCACCACAACACTTAGGAATAGAAAATAGATCACACCAGGAAGATAGAAGACAATGAGAAATTACCCAAAATTGATCTCCTCCTCCGAAACGGCCTCCAATCATTCTTTCTCCTTCTCAAAGTTGCAATGGCACTCTTGCCTCCTTTTATCCCATTTCTTGAGATGATCTCTTAGGGTTAGGGTTTAGAAAAACCTAATATATACCCCCTAATCCCGCAACAAATCCTGGACCGTAGGATACGATCCAACGGTGTATAAAATACCTCTGAATTTTCGTCCAGCCGAATTCGGCCCGGACTCTGTCTCCCCCTGGACAGCAGCTGCTCCTTCTTCTTCCCGAACTTCTTCGACCTCTCGAATGGCTCTCGTCGCCTCCCTGAGCTTTTCTGACCACAGACGACGCCCGTCGCACTCCGAGGTATTTTTCACATAGGTTCCCAACCCAACCCACTCCAGCAATTGGTATCTTGAATTTTTAGTTCTTCTTATATTTGAAAGATCTTGTTATCTTGAATTTTTAGTTGACTTCTTCCATTTGATATATTATATAACAACATCTAAAATATCACTGTGACCAAAAAATCGTTTATTAAAAAAATATTTAGTGGGAGTGGAGTTGGCGTCTCATCCACTCTCTTCTACGGGGTGCCACCTCTAATGACGCACTACTTATTTGTCACTATGGGGTGCCAATGGAGATGACGTTCCACCCTCTTCTCGGAAATGCCAGCTTCAGTTGCTTCTCATTTCCTATATGCAAAATTGTATAAATTTGTTCTCTTAGATGCAAATTAGATGAAAAAGATTTATGTACAAAATTTTCTTTAAATAAAATTGCAAAAAATATTATTATTATTTTCAATTCTTTGGGGGAGAAATATCTGACGGGGACGTATCAAGTATTTTTGCAGGAGAGCATGCATTTAAGTGGGGGTGCCGCTATCAAGCCAGACTAAAAGTACGCTGCTTGACATTTGGGGTCCCCCTCCTCCACCTCCAAGTTTGTTGGTAGAGGCCAGTCCGCTCCATCCCTCCATTGGCAGCGTCTCATGTGGTTCTTGTAGCTCCCTTTCAATCACGATAGCTAGCTAGCTAGCTAGCTACTTCATAATCACCAAACTAAACCATTACACTATCAGGGGCTTTTTGGTTCCGCCAAGTCAAGTGAGGTGGAAGATAAAAAGAAATCTATATTTTTCACTTTTGTGCTCTGCTTTGAAAATTTCAATACCAAAAATTCGATTTCGTGACGGACAAAATTTATTTTTCATTTCAAATCATAGTAAATTTTATCTACAAATCCTCCAGCTAAACACGTAAATTGATCCAAAATTCGACTTTTGACTACTTTCCTGCTCTAAATCCGTGAACCAAACAGTCCAAAATTCGACTTTTGACTCTTTTACAACAGACGATTAGATTGCAACACATTTGCAGAACCAAGGATTTGTAACCAGGTGGTTCTTTTCTTTTCTTGTTTAGAAGGGTTCAGACAACTGGCTACCATGGATCTTCTCCTCTCAAGAAATGTTTGCCTTCCAATATTAATAGAAAATTGGTACAAAGGCATTTCCCTTTCAAATAAATGTTCAAAAAACAATAAATTGCCAGGAAAAATAAGCAGGCCTAGCTCACATCATGTTTGTCGTTCGATGAACATCAAACTCGTTATGATCTCCGACTACTTGCCCAATGGGAGCATTAAACCCATACCCATCATAAAACCTATCATCGTGCCCCCCGCCCTCTGCTGGTCCCCGTATCATAAGAGACGACGAACCCCAAGGGACCTGATTTGGATGCTCCGAACCAGATGGATCCTGGTTCATACCGGTAAGGGATATGGCATTATTGTTTTGTGGGGAGTTCGCAGAAGATCTTCTGTTGCTGGAACTTCCCGTTGTCATCAACAACAACGATTGCTGCTGGTTCTTTGCAGGAGGTGACTTGGGCCGCAGGCTTTCAATCTCGGGGGTTGTCAATACAAGGTGAGGTGCTTCAGGGGGCGGATTTCGCCCACCCCCTCCCTGCCAAACTTTCCCATCCTTGTCAGCAAAGTTCCGGATATAAGCCTGCAGAATATAAGAATTGTAGTTAGGGTTTCATCAAAAGGCAACCACATCCACATCTCCTGACAAAAAATATTGCAAACCTCAGTTTCTCCATGTATGATTATGTAAGGGTCGAAGACTATAATATAGATGACAAGAGGGGGCACAGTTTTTGTCTATGCTAACAGTACGGCACTAATGAAAAATGCAGGGCTATAACCCACTTATCCTTGCTGAGTTTAGTCCAGTGAAGAGTCCGAGACTAATGGAAGTGTGGGGTTTTTCACGAATACGAAGTAGGTAGCAGCACTCACTCGTAACTTATTCTAATCACATAGGTTGCATAGACATGGATTTGGATGCGGACCCAATAGAGATACATAATTTTTGAAATTTTTGGAATACGGATACGGCATGAATACGGTTATATATATAGCAAGTATGTTTCAAAATGTTCTAGAAGGATGCAATGCAAAGAAATATTACTTTCTTATTTGTCAAATTATGTTTGGCATGATGACAAATATGTCAAAATTACTTTCAACTATGTTCTGCATCTCTTTAAGCCTAGACAAGGCTGAGCCATATCCGACATGAAAGTAGCATGCTCAATAAGTGTCGGATACGGGCATCCGACGGGCACGGATGCGGTCCTTCTGAGAAGTATCCGCACAACATAGCTTATCACTGATTATAAGAAAACTAATGATATCTTGTACTTAAATGCAAAATTGTATTCATTTATTCTCAAAATAAATAATAAAAGGACTGTTGAAATGCATACTGTGTATTTATATTTACTAGAAGATGATGAGGGCAATGTGGAAATAGAGGTGTAAATATGCAATTATTCAAGTAAATATTCATCTTTGCGAGAAAGGGATATTCCGAGTGTATATATGCAGAAATTCTCTCCTCATGTGGCTTGAGGCTAAGGTCCTACCATATATAGTAGAATGTAAGGGAAAAAACTACCTCTGAATTGAAATTTGAAGAAGATAATCCTCTCCCAACAGTCAGCCAACCGGAACGAATGTTATGGTCCTCGCCAAACAGTTCTAGCCGCCTCCTGCCGAGGGCAAAATGCTCGATTATCCTATACATATCATCGGGCTTCTTCGTTGAACCTGGTAGGACACATTACGTTGATCAGACCATTTCAGGTAGAAACACTACTCACTAGATTTTGAGATACAGAATAATTCATATGTGGGAAGAAGGGGCAGGGCTTTGTTTGGGGGGGGGGGGGGGGGGGGGGGGGGGGGGGTGCAGTGAGAATGTCTTTAAAATATAAACATGCATGGATTGTCCTTTGATGCTGCTGTTGCCTAAAGGACCCAATTGAAGAAGAATAGATATCACCATGACCATCAAAATGCATGCACATGACTCCGGCAGAGTTCCCAAAGGGACTGTTTAGTTTGCAAGCTGTATGCAATAGTTACAAAAGCCGCTAAAATCAAAAGCGCTAAAATCTAGTCGGTTGCTTAGCATACCCCCAATTGTTAAGACCAAAAAAATTTGAGTTATATATAATGATATAGATGTTTTCTTCAACAAAAGTGAAATTTCGGTTTCAGCAAGCACATGGGCAAGCAAACACAGACAAGATTTATGAAGTGACGACATGATTATGTTAACTTAGATAAAGTTCAGATGGAAAAACATTTGCTGAATATGGCAAAACTCAGAAAAGACGCAGAAGTTTCCAACAGAGGAGAAATTCTGTAAATATATAGATCACAAAAAACGGTTAATTAATCTCCAGAACCAAAAGAACAAGAATATATTGATCTTAAGTTTCAAAACTTTCAATTTAGTTGTAGATATCCTACAACAAAAACTGGAGGTTCTGATTTCATAAGCCTGTTTGTTTTACAAGAGATGGTATACTAAACAATGTACAAGAAGAGAGTAACCATGAACATCAGAATGTAAGCCTGTGATAACGTCAGACGAATTTCTGGAAAGGGCGGCTAGTTAGCAAGCTTTATCAGAACAGGTTAACATGAAATATAAATCAAGTTGGTTTTATATGACTGGTTGTCTCTTAAAACACATAAACTCAAAATTGTTTAGTATGAAAGAATGGTGTTCTTTTACATAACCTATGAGAATGAAAGTAACAATTTTTGTTTTAGGAACCAAATGAGCAACCAAAAATAGGTTTAAAGACCTATAGTAGCGGACCTATGCTGCATGGATAGGCGTGGCAACACGGTGCAGAGATAACATGGTGATTTTGAAAAAAACTAGGATACAACACAACAGGGTAGACACTAAAAATTTGTATATGATTGTTCTAAATATGGATGGTCCACCATAATCTGTCTTTTGGTTATCCATAACCTGTCTTTTGATATTTCTTCTCTTAATTATCATTATGATAATAACCTCCATCGTAAGCCTATATAAATGGCTCTTCTATAGATGATTTGTACGTGTGAATGATGAAACAAGTTTTTCCATATTTCTCTACTTTATAAAACGTTATCAGCACGAGTTGCTCTAGGAAATAGAAGGAAGAAGGAATTCTCCTACGAAAAAAGAGAGGTATGGATAAACGAAGAAAAAAAATTGACTTGGATGTGTTTAGTAGATAGTGCTACAACACACGATTTTGAGGAATCAAAAGTTCTTAAAAGTTAGTATTTAACATGCATAAAGTGTCAACAATAGCTGGACCAGCCCATATAATTAAGGGCTTTGGAAGAGCACACATCATGTTACCTAATGGTACTCAAATCAATTTGCAGAATACGTTATATTCAAACAGTTCCAAATTTTTTTTGCTAAGTTTATGCAGAAATTGGTATCATATTGAAACTCGAAATGATAACAACAAAGACATTATGTATCACATCTAATATTGGGAGAAAAAAACTCACATTAGAAGAATTTTCTTGTCTTTCGGTAGATTTGTATTACACCACCATTGGTATAATTGAATCTCATATGAATGTCGCAAAACATAAAGCAATGATCTTGTCCTATGTACCATTTGACATGAACGTTTAGATCATCCGAAAAAAAACTATGTTTAAAACGATCATTGACCATTCTTGTGGACATTTATTGGAAAATCACAATCTTGGCTTACCGAAGAATCACCTATGTATTCCTTGTTCACAAGAGAAGTTTATAAATAGACAATCTTTTCTAAAAGTTAAGAATGAATCTCCTACTTTCTTGCAATTAATACAAACAGACATTTGTGGTCATATTCATCCTGCTAGTGGTCCTTTTAGGTATTTTATGGTACTCATAGATCTCAGTTTGCCTATTTTCTACTAGAAATCTTGTATTTTTTTCGTCTTTTGGCCCAAATTATTAAACTTAGATCTCAGTTTCCTGATAATACGATTAAATCAATTAGACTTGATAATGCCACAGAATTCACCTCACAAGTTTTTGATAATTATTGTACATCATTAGGAATTGAGACAGAGCATCATGTTTCTCATGTGCACACACAAAATTGGTTAGATGAGTCATTTATTAAACATCTCCAACTTATAGCTAGACCTCTACTAATGCAATCTAGTTTGCCAATTGAGACTTGGGGACATACTATTTTACATGTTTCATCTCTAGTTAAATTTATACCAACTGCCTACCATATTTTTTCACATATACTTGTTAGTGGTAAACAACCCAACATTTCAAATTTGAGGAAGTTTGGATATGCAGTATATGTCTCAATTTCACCTCCTAAAAGAACTAAGCTAGGTCCCGAACGACGTTTGGAAATATACATTGGTTTTGAATCTTCTTCCATAATAAGGTCTTTTGAACCCAATGACGGATGATGTCTTTACTGCAAGATTTGATGATTGTCAATTTGATGAGAGTCCTCCCGTCGTTAGGGAGAGGTAAGCAACAAATTGTTCATATAGAACAACCTATTGCTAATGAACGGTGTGAATTGACATGGAATATGCCTACTCTATCTCATCAAGATCCAAGAACTCCAAAATGTGATTATGAGAGAAGAATCATACATTTGCAAGATAATGCAAATCAATTACTATGCATTTAATGATTGCTGCAAAGGTAACTAGATCACATGTGCCAGCTATGAATGTGTCAACCAGAATCAATGTTCCAGTTAGACAAAATCCAAAACAAGACGAAAAATGAATCTACTACTTACACGTCAAAAGCGTGGTAGGCCTATAGGTTCCACGGATAGTGCTCCTAGAAAAAGGAGAGCTAATGAAACATCTTATCCTGATAAAAGTCCTATAGTGGCTGGAGCTCCGAAAACAAATAATGAAGATGTGCACATTTTCAAATTCACTGAAATGCCTATGGATGCCTCTAGAGTGGCACAGGTACCTGAAAATAAAGAGATCTTGATATTCCATACATGTTCAGGTGAATTATGGAATAGAAAAGTACTTGTCATCGATGACATTCAGCTATACAGTAGCTACTGAAATATCAAAGGACAATAATGATTGTGAAAACAAACCACATAGTATAAATGAATATCGACAAGAAAAAGATTGGCCAATGTGAGAAAATGTTATTCAAGTAGAATTAAAATCTTTAGAAAAACGTGGTGTTTTTGGACCAATAGTGGAAACACTAAAGGGCATAAACCTTGTTGCTTTTAAATGGATGTTCGTGAAAAAACGAAATGAGAGGAACGAAGTTGAAAGATATAAAGTCCGACTTATAGCACAAGGTTTCTCTCAAAGATCTAGGATTGAGTATGTGGTAACATACTCTCCAGTTATGGATGTCATTACTTTTAGATATCCAATTAGTCTCGTTGTTTACTTAAGGATGTTGTAACTGTATATTTGTACGGAGACTTAGATACTGACATCTATATGAAAATTCCAGAAGGATTTTACAAAGTCAAAGACTAAGTCAAAGGGAATGCGTTCAATTAAACTTAGACGAACATTATATGGGTTGAAACAATCCTGAAGAATGTGGTATAATCGTCTTAGTATATATTTGACTAAGGAAGTATACAAAATAGTCAAATTTGTCCATGTATCTTCATTAAGAAATCTGATAATGGATTTTCTATAATAGCAGTATATGTGGATGATATAAACCTGATCGGATCTCCTACAAAATTGGAGAAAACAATAAACTATTTGAAGAAAGAATTTGATATAAAAGACTTGGAAAAGACAACTTTGTCTCGGTTTGCAAATAGAACGAAGTTCCAGCATAATATTAGTACATAAATCCTGATATATTTAAAGAATTTTGAAATGATTCAGAATGGACAAAGCACATCCACTAAGTACACCTATGGTTGTACGGAGTTTTGATTTAGATAAAGATCCATTCCGACCAAAGGGAGAAGAAGAAAAAGGTCTTGGTCCTGAAGTACCGTATTTAAGTGCTATTGGAGCAATATTATATCTAGCACAATACACAAGACCAGACATTGCATTCTCTGTTAATTTATTGTCTATATATAGTTTTGCACCCACACTTAGACATTGGAATAGAGTTAAACACATATTGAGATATCTTCGTGAAACAACTGATATGGAATTATTTTATTTCTGTGATTCCACTAACAATTCTCGTCTAGTTGGTTATGCAAACTCGGGTTATCTTTTTGACCCTCATAAGGGTTACTTCCAAATAGGTTATGTGATTATTAATAACCATGCAGCTATATCTTGACGATCAACAAAGCAAAGTTCACTAGCAACTCCCTCTAACTATGCATAATTAATTGCACTACATGAAGCAACAAGAGAGTGTGTAGTTGAGATCGATCATTCATCATATAAGAGTAAATTGTCAACTGCCCACAATTACAGATGAGTCGACAACAATATTCGAAGACAATACGACTTGCATTGCCCCAAGTCAGAGAGGAATTTATCAAAGGAGATCGAACCAAGCACCTTCTACCAAAGTTATTTTATGCACATGAGCTCCAAAAGACGAAAGTGATCGAAATCAAGCAAGTAAGATCAAATAAAAATTTAGTTGATTTGTTCATCAAGGCACTACCAAAGACCATATTTCAAAATTTGGTACACGGAATAGGCATGTGACGACTTAATCATCAGACCAACTAGCGGTTACAGATCCATTGTATCGAGGAGGAGTATGGCTTATGAAGAATATTTTTTGGAATTTTGCACGTTGTAGTCTTTTTCCTTGACTAGGATTTTTTCTACTAGGTTTTTCTTAGTAAGATTTTAATGAGGCAACAAATGTGCATACACCACCAAGTAATTAATGGTAGACATCCAAGGGAGTGTTATAAACATGGATGGTCGAGCGTAACATGTCATTTGGTTATCCATAACCTCTTTCGGTATTTCTTCTCTTATCATTATGATAATAAATTCCATTGTAAGCCTATATAAAGGGCTCTTCTATAGTTGATTTGTATATGTGATTCTGTGAATGAAGAAACAATTTTTTCCATATTTATCTACTTTATAAAAATAATTACATTAATCTTAGATTCTCATCTAAAAAAGAAAAACAAAGAGTAAATTGAGATTTTCATAACCCCAAATTGAATACTAAAAAAAAAGGAGCAAGAGGAAAGAGGTGATTTGCCAAAAAAAAGGAACTCAATTATTACAATGAAAGAATATTACGATAAAAATGCCATTTCAATCGTACCTGATAACCCATTAACCTGATCCAATTTCTAAACAAAATATCAGGTTTGAATGTAAAAGAGAAAACCTTAATCAATTTCTGATGAGGACACTATCATGAAGGTCTACACAAGACGAAGGAAGAGATCCAAACATATTCATATTGCGTCACTGTGGTTCACCTAAAATTGAATCCAATCTAAGATTGAAACCAGCATGAAGCTGAATTTGTTGGTATTTGGTTATTTTCATTCAAAGTTGTTTGTTAGTTTCAAGGTTGTTAGTTGTTAACAATTTTTATCATGAGTTTATTAGGGAATAGCATGCAATCTTGAGATAAATTATTGCATGTAATATGCAAGTCTTCTATATATAGACCGCTGAGAATGATTTTGGAATGGTGAAAATGAATAAAAAATTACATTCTGGAAAGTCTTTCCTCCCTGATCTTTCCTTAGGCTTATTCTCTCCCAAACGCTATGTTCCTGAACCTACATCCGATCCTCCTTATGTGTGCTACCATTTCTCTTCTCACCCGTCAACCAGCAGTAGCGTACTCAACACAACAGCAGCACCACCATCCTCAACATTACAGGCGCCTAATCACAAATCTACAATGCCACTTCACCAGCCCATTGCTTCCTCCAGTTATATCGGCTTTTCCAATGTCCAAGAATGAATGTTCTTGCATAAATTTGAGCATCTTTATGTTAGCCTCTTGCAAAGCCGATCCATCGAATAAAGTTAGTTGTATGAATCTCCTATTCTACTTTTCAATGCCAAATCTATATATCTAATTATTACTGAAGAACTCAACTCTGATTTGTGGAAACTAAATTTGCAATTGATTTGATATATGTATTAAGATTGATTGATCTTGCAAACAAAACAAAAGTTAAGGTCAGCATTATTGCCCATCTCGAAATTTATAAAATTTAATTTATTCAACTTGAGCCTTATTAAGAACTTATTTAGTCTTGGAACTATAATGATCTCTTTTCATATCTCGTTGTTCGGATACAAGTAATGAAACCTGAAAGATAATTGGGTTGAGTCTGGGTTTTAATAAAATGCAAAAAACTGATATATATATATATATATATATATATATATATATATATATAGCAGTTATTATATATATAACCCTAACCAGACCCAATCTTTCAGTCAAAAATGGGCTTAGATGTAAAAAAAGAACCTGAATGGAATTCAGGTTCCGTTTGTGTTTTACGTGAATCAGACCCAAACTGGATCCATTTACAACCCTAGACCTCCTTGGTAGCATTATAGAGTTCTTTCCCCCCTTTATGTCGTAAATGCCCCTAGATACATAAGTAGTATTTGGGAATTTATTATTTGTACGCAATACATATCCTTTTACGTATTGGAATGTCCAAGGATTTCACTCATGAAAATTTCAGTGGACTTCAGATCCTGTCTCCAATTAATGCACTTTATAAGCTAAGTATTAGCATGCTACACTTAAAACGAAGTCTCTCATGAATTGGGTTATACTTCCAGGGTTGTTTATGAGCTCTATAGACTTATGAGGCTGTGTTGTTTATAAGTTTAATAAGTTATTAGGTATCAACTGATAGCTATTGACAAAACCGAAACGAAATCTTTCAATGGGCATCAGTTCCAACCGGAAGTCATATCAATGGCATGCCTGATCACATGAAGATTAAATCAATGGAGAAATTGCATTAGGCCAAGTTAATGATTACGAATCATTGATTCAGAAGTCAGTGGGTTAATTTGGCTGTATATGAATAGAAAATTGAGGATAATATGATTTGAGAAAATGAAGGACCATTTATTGGAATCAAAGTACATAGCAGTACCTGATTGTGCATCTATTATGAGAAAAATATGGGAAACAGAAGACAAGTCTGTTAACATTTCCCACTGTTGTCAAAAGACAAATGGTTCTCTATATAAAAGTATAAAAGGAACTTTTAGTTTATAAATTATAGCCTCCGATGAAAGTTGATAAGAATGAAATAGTATATAGTAAAGGAAACCTAAAGGCACAGGTTACAAATTAGTCATTTTATTTCTTTGTCTAGCTTTGTGAATAAACTTTCAGGTCAGTTCTTTATTTGCATTTTCGACAACTTTTTCATTAGTCAATCCTTAATATTTGAAAGGGGTCTGAAACTTCCCTCCGGTTTAATGTTCAAATTTACATAATCCCAGCTTCCTAGAATCCTTTTCTCGCCATAGCATACCTTTATTGAATCCTTCCACTGTATGATTATGGCCTTACCATTGTCTCTGAAGTCTTCTATACCAGGGATGATGGATACAACTACCATAGCTTCTCATATTGGCAATTTGCCTAAACTTTCACTGTTTTGCAAATTGCTACCCTAAACTATCAAAATTAGCAACTAACTACCCTAAAATATTATAATTAACAACTAAAAACCTTGAACTTTCTCCGATTTGCAACTTAACTACCCTATGCATATGCTTGTAAAGTAAAGTAGGGTACCACTAAGATATATGAAAATATGAAGCGTACCATCATTAATGGCATAAAGGTAGCAAGTTACACTTTTGAAAAAGTTCAAGGTATTTAAGTGCTAATTATAATACTTTAGGGTAGCAAATTGCTAATTTGATAGTTTAGGATAGCAACTTGCAAATCGGTAAAATTTAAGGATATTTAGTTGCAAATTATTCAAATAAGACTATACGAAGAAATAAGAATATTTCATTGAAGAATATGTCCCAAAGAATGTATCGGAAGGCATAACTAATTTACTACCAGCAGAACAATTCAACAAAAGAAAGGTAAGTACTCACTATCCGAATGGTTATAGACGGTACATTATTTCATTATAAATTCAGTGAAAGCTCGGAAACTGTTTGAAAGATCAGAATCTGTTTAGCAAAAGTGCACAACAGACTAAACGAACATCTATGTATTAAAAACAGATTCTACACTGTCATTGACTCCCTAGTAAGAAATTATAGGAGAGACTTACTCTGGTTGAAATTAAGAAATTATAAAATGCATCAGCAGTAAAGAAGATTTGTTTGTAACATTAGGTTTGATGCAAATACAATGTTCAATGAAGTGCTATAGAAGAGAGTGAGAGAAGGGAGACAATATGGACATAGGTAGAGGAGAAAGTTCAGAGATCAATCTTTGCAAGATCCATAATAGAGGTTTATCTTCCTTGACAGCCTATCAGAATTGAGACCTACACAGCTTTCCAGAAATACTGGTTAACCAACAAACATGACAAAAGCCTCATCAAGAACTTCGATACCCACATAGACAGCAGGAATCATGTGTTTTGCAGTCGGAACTCCTTTTCTTCAGCAACAGTTACTTGCATGTTCCACCATGCTGGATCAATTTATTTTTTCCTAATGTTGCGTGTATCTTTTTGGGTATGCCATTCCTTTTAATTCCTTGGATGAACGTGTCATATAGATGAATGCAATCCCCTATAGCAAACAATATCATATTACCTCTTCTTCTACACTTTTATAGTCTAGGGGAACTAGGAGGCTACTCCTTGGCAAGGTAGTTAAAGGCGAAAGGCGCACTCGAGGCGCAAAAGGTCCATATCGTCCGAGGCGCAAAGCGTATTTAAGGCACGCGTCCAAGCAAAGCGAGGCGCAAATAATAAAAAATTACATAGATAAATAAATAAATTAGTAATGTAAGAAATAAAACCAAATAAAATACTAAAACCAATAAAAATATGTTAAAACATAACCAAGTAAACTAGCAGATCAGCAGTAGTAGTCAACAGAACTAACAAGAGTTTGTATTATCCCTACCACAATTTTAGTAAATTTTACTTTTTCCAGTTAAATTGTAACCAACTACTTGTACTAGGTAAGGGTTATCTCCCAGCCTCAAAGTTTTTTTGTATAAATAAAAGAAATCATAAGGCGTGCCTTTTTTTTTTGTGCCTTGAAGAAAGGCGCACCTAAGGCGCGTCTTGGGTGCGCCCGGAGAAAGGAGCCTTGCCCAGTAAGATGCGAGGTGCAGCTGCTGCGCCTTTCTGCGAAGCGATCCTTAGGAGCGTCCAATGCGCGCCTTTGACTACCATGCTCCTTGGTTGGATGAGTTTGCATGCATAACCAAAAGATAGGTCAACCTGCCAATCACTATCTACGTTTTAAGGCATGACCCTCTCATGTTCATAGCTAGCTACCTTGGCTAGGAATTTGGCACCAAAATAGAGGGTTGACGTCAAGATGACAGTCAGTCATCCGTTCCTTTATAGAGCTTTCTTATTATTCATAGATGAACCCATTTTTTATGGGAGAAGGCTTGGATAATGATGATGATTTCGCGTATCTTTGGGTTTTCATACCCAGTTTCACGAGCTTTGGATTGTTCAGTCAATGTTATACAGCAAGAAATGCATAACTGCCAAACTTAGCATTATATCATATATCTATTCCTTAATCCAATGAATATATGGCTTGGTTTATATGACAAAATAATATGAAGAGATCCTGAATAATCTGCCATAAGTTAGCAAACAAATCTTCAAAGCAAATGTAATGTTAGATATTAGAATCTTCCGGTTAAGAGATATCAGCCAACATCCAAGTACTAACCATCAGTAGGCTCTTCGGCTATGATTATATCCGTGTCGATATTGGCATGAATGATGTGTCCATCTGTGCTACGACGTACAGTTCCCTTTATGCCCATCAAGCAATGCTCCTATTCAACAGTTTCAAAATATAGTCAAAGAATTTACTTGACCCGTACATGGAAATACAACATTTAAGTTGCTGCCAAAATAATAATAGTGTCTATCTACGATAACACGAACCTTTGAATGTTGAAGTAATGTGTGAGAGTCATGGCGCAAGCCTGATGTTGCATTTCTTTTATTGGTTTTCACCCAACAAATATCCTCACACCTTCGGAATCCCCACTAAGCGACAAAAAGAAATCAAGTTAACTTGCTAATCGTTGCATCAAAAGTAGAAAGATTAACATAGTGGATACTTGGTTGTTTTCTCAACACAAAGGGACATATAATACTAAATTAAATATTGGAGGTTCAAAATTTCAGAGCAAGCCATATCACCAACTCATCATCCACAAAGTAATATGTCATACCAAAAGTGCGAGCCTCTAGAGTTTGACGACCTAAACATTGGCATACTGATGCATTGCATCACACAATAGCTCCTAAGACTATTTTAATTGCGAGGAAAATTGTACTGAAGGTAAAGTAAAAGCTAATAATACAGAAGGAATACTTTTTAAAGCAGTTTGGTTTCCTAGAAAAATTACTGTCTAGAGAAACTAAATAGTCGCATTAAATGTCAACACTGACAAACGCTTAAAGAGCTTTTGACTTCCACTGCTTTCGACAGAAAAATGGGAAGTGCACCTCCAGCCCACATGGTTGGTAGATTCCAATGTAATGTCTGGAAATTTTAGTGGGGAGAACTAATTTCCATGTTACAAAAACTCCCTACTATTAAAAACATAGCAGGCAGTAGTAAAGAACTACAGAAAACCAATCAACGTACCTTCTTTAAACACTGGCGACCTTGTTCAAGACCTACACCATCACCAACCCAAAGAAAGATGAACGATGGAGTATCTGCAATTGACTGAAAACAAAAATCGAAGCACACTGAGTTTCAATCCAGAAGATAATTAGGTAGAAAAGAACCCAATTAATTATGTGACATGTATCCTAAAGCATAATGGTAGGCAGAAAAAAAAAACCTGGAAAAGAAAAATATGAAATCAATAACAAAAGACATACCTCGATCTTAAGATTCTGAATCTCTTCAAATGTCCAGTGGTCTGAATGGTCAGTGACTCCAGGGGCCCGATGCACATACTCCTCCCAAGGAGGATCCACAAGAATAACATCAAACTTGGTGCCGAAAAACTCTGGTGAGAGCACATTCTCTCGCAAATCAAACTTACAATACATTGGTGGAGTAGATGCGTTAGCAACAATCTCATCCTTCCTCTGAATAAGCTCTCTAAGCTTCGGATAGTCCTCAACCACACTTGTGAGCTCGAGCTCCCGGATAAAATTCTGCGGCCGCATACCTGTATCAACAAAATTCTGAGAGTAGTCATTCTGCTCTCCCCTGGAAGGAGCTTTCCCTGTAGGCCCATTGTTTCTTGTCTGACCCCAACCACTAGGAGGCTTATTGTCATGTGGCATCTCACGACTACTTGACCCCATCGGACTGAAGCCAGAACCAGCAATACTAAGGGGAAGTCCTCTTCCAGGGCCAGGTTGGTTGAAGTACATCGCAGGGTTTGGTCCAGTTGCAATGTTGGGTCCATATCTGGGTCCTGCAGAACCAGGAGGTGGCATAGGAGGGAGATTGGGAGGAACAGGGAGCATGTTCATGTCCACACCTCGAGGTCCTGGCCAAACTAGAGGTCCAGGAAATGGAGGGATGAAGACACCAGGAATTGGATGACCAGGAGAAGGGGTCATATTGGGTCCAATTGGCTGAATTGGACCTGAGGGTACACCGAGAGGACCGAATGGTGGGCCCATCATGGGTAGTGGCAATCCAGTTCGTTGGGGATCTCTATTAAGCGGTCTCCCTCTTCCCCCTCTAGTAGGCCTGCCTCCTTTTTGCGCTTGTTGAGGAGTACGGTTAAAAGGACCTGATCCATGGTTATTCCCATATGGAGGATGCAAGCCACTACTAACACTCTGGCCTGACCCTGTGCGAGAAAGATTCACAGCTCCTTTCTGTCCCCTTCCTTTCACGGCCTGGGAATCAAAAGAATTTCTCCCAGAGCTCTGATCGATGGGTGATCCATCATCCTGGAATCTTTCATCTGGCATATAACTCCATTCTTCGTCACTCACAGCTCCAGAGCCAAAATCCTGCTGCGTAGCACCTTCAGCTCTCCTCCCGGAAAATGTGGAGACTGACTCTTCCCTTCGGAAATCAATATTCCTGGTGGGTATCTCTATAGTATCAGAGTTTCCAACTGTCATGCCAGAGTTTGAAGATGTCTTTGCAACCTCGGACCGGCTTCTGATGTCTTTTCTATAACCAGTGCGAGCATAGTGTTGATCTCCGTCTGCCCTCTCTAGGTCTCGCCTTTGTGAATCCCAATGTTTGGAATGGGCAAACTCGTTTTTGTCCCCTTCCTTAGCATCTTGCCGGTAGTGGCTTCTCCTCCACTGGTCTTTCGGACCATCCCAATTGTCCTTTCCCTTTGAGGATCTATCATCCCGGTAGCAACCCTGCTCCCGTTCTTTACCTTTAATGCTGACGCTTCTCTCGGTGTCAGATTCTGAAAAGCCACGATCGTGCCCGTCCGAGTCCTTGTGATACCTCCCACTTCTCTCAGGAGTTCGAGACCTTCTAGCAGGCCGCACTTCCCTCTCATTCCTATCCCTTAACCTACCATGTCTGTCTTCATCCATGTTGACAGATCTATCCCTGCTTTCAACCTCGTCTCGCCTATGTTTCTCAACCTTCTCGCCATAAGACTGGATACCACATCGATTACTGCTAGGTTCCACATCCTCAGATCTTTCCCTCAACTTGCTCTGCTTCTCATCCCTAACTTCACGACTTATGTTAGTTGCCCCCCTACTATCTTCATATTGTGCATCTAATCGACCACGGCTCCTCTCTCCATCAGCTCTTCTATCTTTATTACTCGACCTACCACCCTTTTCACCACTTGAATCCACAAGCCTACTTCTATCCTCAGTAGTATCATTTTTAAGATCACTTGTTCTTTCTCTACTGCTTCCATGCTTATTATTATCTGCAGTTTTTTTATCCCCATGACTATTTTCCTCGGCTTTCCTGCGAGTGTCTGCCTCATGCAATCTCCTTCTTGTGGAGTCCCTTTCCTGCTCTTGACGTCCATAATCCTTCTCTTTACTTCTCTCCTTCCTTTCAGAATACCTTGTGTCCTTATCTTGACTCTTCTCAAGGTCCCTCTCATGGTAACTCTCCGCTTTACTGGACGGCTTCATACTCGTCTTCCTTGAAGAATCCAACTCGCACTCATCATCTCTACGTTTCCGACCGCCCTCAAGGTCTCTATCTTGGTACCCGTCACTCGGTCTCACCTCGACCCTCTCGTCAAGACTCTTCCTTGGGATCTTGGACCGCGATTCCCTTCTTGACCCATAGTCGTCTTCATCTCCACTGCCAGCTCGGCTAGAGCCAGCAGATTTCTTCCTGGTGTCATTCCGATCCCCAGAACTCTTCCTCCTATCATTGTCCTGCTCTTCGGCCTCTTCTTGACTGTTGTGCTTGCGTGACTTGCTGGACCGGTGCTTCCGCTTATCCAAACCATCGTAGTCTTCACCATCCTCCGCTCTGCTACCCTCCTTAGCTTCCACTCTTTCCTCAAACTCCCTCTTACTGCGACTGCGGCTAGATTCTGAACCATCCATTTGGAGAAATTCCACTATGTAGGAAAAATGTAGCTTGCCAACATAACCAATCCTGAGAAGGAGGAAAAGAACTATTTTTTACTACAAACTCTACTAGATTCAAAAGCATAGTTTGGGAAAACTGTGATAATGGATTCCTAATACAAACAACTACAACAACAACCTGGGTGTGATACATAATTGTAAATCAAGCTAAAACTAAAGAAAAAATCAAGCCTAAAACCCTGATGCTAGCAGGAAGCAAAACAATGTAAATCATGATCAGGAAAATCTATCGCAAAAAAAAATTACGGAAGGACTCGGAGAACTTCATTATGTACTAATAATGTAGCTTTGCCGACATAACCAATCCTGATCACAAGTAAGACAGATGAATTTGACTACAAACTCTACATATTCAAAAGCATACAATGGGAAAAATCATGCCTTTAACTTTAATAATAGTTACTAATACCAGTAACTTCCACTCCAAAGCAAAAAAAAAAAAGTCAAAACCCTAACCCTAGCATCGGAACCCCAAACATAAAAACATATCTCTGCCGAATCTCGATCGATTCGAACAGGTAATCGATGGAAAAAAAAAGACGGAGAGAGAGAGAGAGAGAGAGAGAGAAGAGAGATCAAGATTGAACCAAAGAATTGTGTACCAAAAATGTAGCTTTCCAATATGAGCAATCCTAAGAACAAGTAAAAGAGACGAACTTTACAACAAAATCTAAGCATAAGTCCAAAATAAATCCCACTTTTAACTGAGACTTAGATTCCTAATACAAGTATCTCATCCTCCAAAGCATAAAGTAAAACCCTAGCTTGAAGCAAAACGAAGCCATTCAAGCCTAAAAACCTCAAAAATAGCAAAAGCGCATTCCATAAAAAACCTAAAATTGAACTATTTTGGTCGAATATGGACCGATTCGAGCAGAGGAATAGATGGAAATAGGAATTGGGGGTGTGAAATCGAGAAGGGGAGTAAGAAGGGATCGCGATCAAGACGTACCTGTCGCCTATTAGAGCAGAAAAATGAAATTAGGGTTAGGGTTTCTGAGCAAGAGAGTCTGCAGAGGGGGTGGAGACGACGGTGTCGGTATAGTCGCGTGTCTTGAATATTAAAAGAGTTTTCAATAAGGGCTGTTGAGAATATAAAAATAGAATAGTAAGTGTAAATAGGGAAAAAATTGGGGCCGTTTGTGGAAGAAAGTAGATGCTTTGGTTTTGGGTGCTGATTTTTTTGATTTTTGGGAAAAAAATTGGGAATTAGGGTGTTTTTTTATAGCAATAATGCTAAGTTTACTAGCAAATGCTTACAACCTTCTCACCCCCACTATGTGGGCCACCTCCGGCCCCACTTCTCTCCCAATGAACAATCGTTACGTGACGTTCTGACCATGTAGCGACCATCCGGACAGCCACCGAGTCCCACCTCTCTCCCCTCCTCTAATAGACGGTCCTCACGTGGACGTCACGTGGCGGTTGTAAGAGGGTTGTAGGCATTTGGTGTAGTCATAGCATAGCCCTTTTTTTAGTAACCATATAATGCCAAATATTTAAAGATTTACATTATATAGTACTTGAAGTATAAATATAATTTTTCTTTTAAATATATGGTGTACTTTAAACTTTTATTTTTTGTTCTTTTATCAATTTGAAGTGCATTATAAATATATAAAATAATTATTTTGTCCTTAATACTATAAACTATAATATTATTTTAGATAAAAATTCACTAGTACAAGAAAAAAAATTTACCCTCAAATATTTTTATCAGCATTACATACAACTATTTTATCCTAAAATTCACATTTAAATAAAAATAAAATAAAAAATTTATTTAATAATTTTAAAAATTGCTTTTTGGCACAAAAAATTATTCAAAAATATTTATATGTCTAAAGAAATTTTGGAGAAACAGAGACATGAGAACAAAGTTTCAGCAAAATTCATCCTAAAAAAATTTTTGCCAAACAGTCTGACGAAACAGAGACATGATAACATTTACTTTTGTCATATATATATATATATATATATATATATATATATATATATATATATATATATGTTTGCTCAAAGCTGAAGTGTACGCGTGCACACACACAGGATGCAATTTGAGTTTTTTATATGTGGTATAGGCTTGCAAACGTATTTTCCATTTGTAAATTCGTATTTAGTTGGCTTTATTAAATTTGTACGTTTTGTTACTATATCTATAGTTTGACGGTCCAATTTTGTTGTAAATGTGATAAAAAAAACTTTGTTGTGAACTTAAATCCTAAAGTTGTCATTATGTAAAGGGTTTGTAAAAACTAAAGTAACTCTTAGCTCGGTCTATAATGTAAAAAATCGAACTAACCAAAACTGAAACTTTTTGGTTAGGTTTGGGTTGGTTTTACAAAAATTCTTCATAAAATTCGGTTAACTGAACGAATGCTCACTCGAAAGATTTTTCCATCCAAGAGGCAAGATTTGTTTTATTTTTTATTATTAAATTTTGTTGTTTACACAAATTGGATAAGAACTTAGTTTTGATTTGATGAGCAAGAAACACGAAAATCAGAAGCTTTATTGACAATAAATAACAGGTAAACGTAAAAACAAATAAAACCTCCTTCTAAAGATCAACATTGTTCAAAACGAGAATTGATTTTTTTCTTTTTTGTTGATCCTCTTCAGGAGCCAGCAAATTTTGATTTGCGCATAGATTACAAATGGAGATGTTCTTAATTTTCATCGTCCTTTTCTCAAACACGTGAAAGCGTGACTTCAAATTCCTAAGACAAGCGATCGGTTCTGAAACAAAACTGAGCTTGTTAGAGGGTGTCTTTTATTATAAAGAAAACTTCTACCTTTGCCAAGAGTTGATGATTTCAATATAAATTGAGACAAGAGTAACACTGGACATGGTCTGACAGTTATACGACCTGCAGGAACAACCACGCTTAGTTGCTGCTCGAAGGTGGTCACCAACCAACCGCGCACCAACCCGCACAACCAACTGTGCGACATCTAAGTACCACTTTGCGCTCATGTCCGAACTAGCTCCAAATGAATCTCTAAGTAAATGATGATAAAAATAAAGGTAGATTTGAACCTTGCTCATTAATAAAACTAAACACCAAACTTAACACTTGAGGTAACACATATCACATGGGCTAAAGTGAATAAATGATGAGTCAAATATTGTAATACACACATGGAATTTAACCTAATAGTGGGACCGAGATACCACTCGTAGCATAAGGCTAATGGTTAGGACTTAGGAGTGAGTATGGAACAAATTGGCTCATCAGAAAAACATGGTATAATCCTGAAGAAGAAGAAAAAATCATATTCTCGATTAATTGGATTAGCATGGACTCATAGAACCAGGTTGGAGTTGACTTACACAATCCCTCTAGAGGGACACCACAAAGATCTCGGTACAAGTAGACCAGGTCAAATTCTCAACCAATTGAACAGCTAAAATATTCCTAATAAATTACTATGCATAGATTTATGTTGATCGTTGAATAATTCCCTTCATCTGCATCGAGTCGATATAAGGCCTTGTGAACTATTTAAAAGAAAAGACATGCACTAAGGTTGTCGGTTGGTTTGGTTTTGGTTTAGCTTGATTTGTCATCACACAAAAGGCTTCACTGATCTGTCAGAAAAAATGGCCTACCATGAATCTTGAGATAATCTTCTACCAATATCTCATCACATTTAATGAACTTATAGTATGACTTAATATTAAAAACAGAAGATAATTACAAAGTTATCCCAGCTCATAAGAATGGCACTACAAGAATGTTGATCGGAGAACTCTGAGAGTATCCAAATCTTATACATCTGAAGCATAAAATGCATCCCATCGAACTATTGGCTGTCGCTATTTATCTGGATTGCCATTCAAGGCAATCCTTCCACTCAGCAATGGTTCAAATTGATTGGATTGACATGAGTACAGAAGAAAGTGCAAGCGTACAAGCATCAGGCAATGAAAGATATTAAGATTAACAAATGTCAAATCACACTAAGCAAACATTTTGCCCTTTCCACGCATGCATTCCCGATCACAAGGCATCATTATAAAATATACAAATCCTGAGGTTTTTCGTCATCATCATTAAATAAGCTACATAGGCATTCATGACCATCATGATCATCATCAACTCAACGGCTGGCTGCAACACCACCACCGATCAGTCAACTCCGCTGGTCCGCTGGTGGCCGCCTTTGATAACATCTTTAAAGCGGTTTATGGGGACCAGTACCCTGTTCATCTTCTGTTACAGTAAACAAGCTCTCAGTACTAGTTGAGAGAGAAACTTCCAAGTAGCAACATTGCATTCTTAACAATCAGGATTATATTCTACAATCCCAACACCATGTAAATTGCAGATCATATTTTGATGTTTCCTCAAATACCCCTCCGCTTCAATTTCCAAAGGTTCAATATATAAATTCATATTAAATACAACCACAATTGCGGTGTCCAGAAACTAGCAGAACGTCATTAAATTAGTGAAGTTTACGAGCACAGAATATGAAAAATGCCCCCAAATGAATCCAACAAAATTATGTAGATAAACAGGTATAGACTGGTGATAAGGACAAATGTTCCTAGATAAACAGGTAGTAGACTAGTGATAAGAACTACATATTGCTAAATATTTCACATGTACATTTATGCTAAGCAAATCATCCATAAATTTTGAGAAGGGACATCAAGTTCAAAAAAAATCAAAATCTGACCAAGTCATTGAAATTGGTACGGTAAAAGTCAAACGGCTTTCTGAAACCAAAAAAATCATCATCCAAGCCTTCTCCTATCAGAATAGGGTTCGGCTATGGATCATAAGAAAACTAAATACAATATTTGACAAAACAAGTTGTAGGCCTGATGTCTAGCTATGAGCATGAAAAGTCATTACCATAAAACCTAGGTGGCGAGTAGGTAGACCTATCTTTTTGGGTTGTACTTTAAGCTCATGCAACCAAAAAAACACCTCCAAGTTCCTCTAGAGTATAAAGAGTCTAGACGAAGAGGTACAATTTGCTATAGAGAATTGCATTCATCATAAACCAAAGAGTGCAGGAATGACAATCCCATGAGAAAAGAAAAGAGAGGGGGGGGTGGGGGATGAAAAAGTACATAATAAAGAATCAAAAGGTTAGCATATTTGAAGTTTGGACATTTTCATAATAAATCTATTTATCTCAGCATACAATATAATTGTCCATATCTACTTATGTTAAAAGCAATGATATTGCACAAAACAAACATGTAATTCAAAGATAAAACATATATAAGAAAAATTATCAAATTTGAATGAGTAAATATGATACCATCAATATCAGCATCTGTTTCCTGATGAGCTAAGAAATCCACACAACTATCCTATCATGTTCAGATTTCAATGATTATATTTCTATATACAGAGAAACTATCAATTTGAATGATAAAATATGAAACTATAACTGTCAACATCTGTTTTCTGATTGAGCTAAGAAAACCATAAAAGTATCCTATCAGGTTCAGATTTCTATGATTCTACCCTATATAAAACAAAGGAAAATGACACATGCAACCCTATGAAGAAGTTGTTACTTATAAGCATATTTGCCACCTTCAGCTCTCTGTCTTCTACATCTTAGTTAAAGCATATCCTATCAGCTATTCGTCTTAAGAGCTTATTTCTTTAAGCATATCCTATCAGCTGGGCGGAATTAACCACCTTCAGCTGATAAGAATTCTTTTTTTTTTTTACTACTAGAAAGACCCCAAAATTTTGGGATAATACTTCATGGGTTTATATCGCATTGTCCTTCAAATTTGTGTGGAACAGCAGCCTATTTGTGGCACTAGTTTGGTGACAGATTACTCCAGTCCTTCAACCCTTTTGTCCTCTCTACATTTATTTTTTCTCTCCTCCTTGGTGCTTCTTTTCCTTTTAGATATTACAGACAATTACATGCCTTAGTATTTACAAACACCACACTGGAATTACCATAAGAGACAGCCCACTTATACCCAGGCACCAACACTTTGCACTCAATGGAACTTTCACCGTCCAGTATGCAGAGAGACGTCAACTCAGTAAAGGAACCTCTCTTTAGTGGATCACGTGACCCTGCTTCTGGCCCTATATTTATAATAGATAAGTGGCCAAATTTGCAAGGAATAGAAAAAGAACAAGTTCCAAATATTTAAAGATCCAAGAGAATAGACATAGGTTGTTACCAACTAAGCTTAGCTAAGATATCGTCTTGAGAGCTTGCCGTGGATAACAAGTGAATTTAAGATCCTCGTCTGCAATGGCAACTTGTATAGTGCAAATGACCGAGCTATTGGACAAGCAGCATACCATTGCCACCAACTTTCTTGATCTATTATGTAGCAAAATATTTAGTGTAATGTCTATACTATCATTTTTCTCTTTCTTTCTGCTAATATACATAGTGGCATGTAGCTGGATCATAGTCTTTGAACTTTTGGAGCTTGCTTTTCTTTTCCTATTTGAAAATTTGAGCATTTTGGTGGCACCGAATTTACTAGATCTGGTGTATATGTATGGTATTCTCCATGTGTAATTATCTTAATTCTAACTATTTTTGAAGACTTCAACGTGCAATGAAGTAACTGGTCACAAACAAAATTAATTTATCAACGCTAACTAATTTGGCTCAAAGTGGTTACTGTAGTGCTCAACACCATCTCTCCACTATATCCTCCCCCTGGTATTACATGTCCTGTTGTATTTATATGGCCCAATAAGCGCCATGTAGAACGTCTGCAACAAATAGGATTGTGTATCAAATTACATTTGTATATAAGTATTGCAAAGGAAGGCTTCAAGAAATTGAGGTTACAGACAACTTGAGAAAGATGGTGGCGTGGCGGTTAAGAGGCATAACAGTTTCCAAAATGGAAAAAAGAAAAAGAGAACATACTTAAGATACAATGCTTCAAAAGCACTGAAAGGAAATAAAATCATAGATTTGTTTAGACCATTGAGGCTAAACAGTTTACTGTTGGCAACTTATGTAGAAGTTAATATGTGGATGGAGAGGAAGACTTCTACAAGCTGAATAGCTAAAGCAAAGAAGAACAAAAACTTGCAGAATATTGTAAAAGAGTATCACTTTCCCAAGCACCAACAGAATCAACAGAGCTTCAAGGGTACATTGTCAACAAGACGAAATTCTTTTTCAGGAACTTGGTTGCAGATGTCAAGCTTATTAAGACGGCAACAGCAAGCGGCACCAAGTGACAACCCGAGGCGTCGAAAGACCGAAAGGCCAAGACGGAGGCCTCAACACTGCAAGACGGGACCTCCAAAACTAAAATTAGGAGTGTGTGATAGGTAACTGGGGCAAACTTGAAAGTTGTCGTTATGACTGGAACATTATGTCATGGAGCTGAGGGGCTCTAATATTTTCTTATTACACAAAAACTCCTCCGTTTGTTGTTTGAGATTCAGAGTTGCCCTGGCAAGAAAAGGAGAGAAATCATAGAAGCCTTAGTCAAGATGCGAGAGTCCCCGTCCATTGACAGAGTTGAGGTGGGAGGTGACTAGGGGAAGACAATAGGACGGGAGAAGGGAGACAAGATGCGAGTTAAGAAGCATGCTCTTTTCATCTTTAATACATGTTAAAGACCTACCATTGCATCATAGCTTCTGAGTTGTGGTGAGGCTTGAGGTTTAATATTTATATTATTCCAATCCCACAGGTCGAATGCGCATTCTAAGGATTGAGAGCTAGATTCACACATCGATATAAGTTATGATAAGATCAACTTAAAATGTATGTGGCATGAGATTTTAACCCGGGTTGCTCTAAGATATCATGATAAAGACACTGACTGCACCACAACTCCAGGGTTGTGTTGATGATTGAGGATTAAACGTGTATATTATTCCAACAACTATTAGGCCTAGACAAGGTTCATGTCAAGGCAGCCCAAGGCAGCTTGAAGCACCTGTCTCTGTGTCTATGCACTCTCCTCGGTACCTGGACGCTTAAACACTTGTTGCCTAGGCGTCATGCTATCTAACACGCATAGACAGTCACCTTTTACAAGCAAGATATCATCTTTTAATCTATAGAGCATAAACCATGACTCTTTTAATCTATGGTATAAGCCATGACATGGAATGTCAATTCTAATTGCATATCCAACACGTCAAAAACCCAAAACAATCCAACTTAGGGGGCTATCAAATCTGAACTCATCAAATAAAACGCAGTTAATTTTTAAAGTGCGTGAGATCATTTACAGCTTCGAAGATAAAGAAACCTTAAAGTTCACACTTCAAAATCTAGGCGAGTGATTAACTGAGACTTTTTCAATTAACTTTTTATTATTTATGAGCCACATAAATAGATATATATTTAAAAACCCATGGACACAATCGTAACTGACCGGCTATCTAGGGTAGAATGCAAATGCCCCACTCCACACTCCCCGATAAATCATAGATTATATGTAGCCGGCAGGATTGGAACCTTGACATCTCACAGAAGGCTTGGACTTACCAACTGTACCAACCCATGGGAGCCTATATATATATATATATATATATATATATATATATATATATATATAAAACAAAATGAATCATGCTTCTTGTTTCATTAGAATGGTAAAGGTTGCCAATGACAAGTAAATTAATTCTCCCTACATCACAAATTCATAAGAGCATTTTATATAATTTTCTCCTAAAAAATATAAACTAAAAACCAGTATTTATTAAGATAGGTTGTGAATTGTTTTTTAGAAATGCGATGCCCAAACAATGACGAACTCTATCTACTGAATTTTATATTGCATTATAAGGAATTAAAAATCATGAAGCAAAAGTTGTAAGTAGTTCAGTGTAGTCAAAGGCTCGCCTTGCTCCTAGACACAGGGATAGCGCCTCAGGGAACTCCAGGTGGGACACAATTTTTAAGGCGCACCTAAGGCGCGCCTTTTCCGAGCGCCTTGGAATAGCTAAGACGCGCCTTGAAAATATTGTGAAAAAAATAATATGTTTAGACTATTTTTTGAACTGTTGTACTGTTTTTTGAACTGTTGTACTTTTTTTTTACTGTTTTCTCACTTACTCAATTCAAAGTGATTGCAACCTAGACATAGGAGAATTTGAAGCACACACGTTTATCAATATAGAAATCCGATATATATATATTATTTTTGCGCCTCGTATCGCTCAGGTGCGCGCCTTAAGTGCGCCTTGCACCTCGGACGATTTGGACTCTTTGCGCCTTGCGCCTTTGACTACCTTGAAGTAGTTTTACCTTTCACATGCATCCAACTTTTAAACAGAAGTTCATCAATGATTGTCAAGGTTCAAGGTCTCGGTCTACAAAGTGGACAGATTCTTGTGACATCACAAACAGAAGAGATTACAACATCTAGGGAGAATAAGAAAAGGACACTCTAGCGCAAGGTTGTGAAAAGCGCTAGGCGCTAGTCGTGCGGGCACTTGCCTTCTAGCGGCTAACCCGCCTAGGCGGCGGCCCACATCTAGGCGGCTCTAAAAATATAAAAAAATCCAAAAAAAAAAACTGAAAATTGCAGAAAAAGTCGATAAGATCCTAAAACATGCATAGTCGGGCGTCGGTGGAGACTACGTGGGCATCGGGCTGGCACCTGGCACCTAGTGCCTACGCGTCGTCTTTTAGAACAGAGGTCTGGCGTATAATCCTCTTTTTTTACCATATTCATACTCATAATCAAAGTGGATAATAACAAGTCCCATTATTTTTCTGATTGACAGGTCAACATTTACTATCAGTCAGTAAATATTTGATAAAAGAACCAACACCTTTCCAACAATCAATCCACTTCAGTACCATTTTTGGCTCTCAAAAGCCTCCACTCCTATCTGTATGATGGAGCAAGAACGATCCCCTCAACAATTCCTCCCCATTGCATCGAGAGTTTCACACATTTCTAACTAAAGGAGACCAATTCTTCAGAGGACATATCATGAGATTCAAGCAAAATATAGAAGTTATTTGTATTTACACCCCCCCCCCTCCCCCCCCCCCCACCCCCCCAAAACACACACACCCCTTTCCGATGCACGAAATGGGTCAATAATTTAATACATATAAGATTCTAAAGTACAACAACCTAGTGGTGCAAATAAATTGACAAGGCCTAACCTGCTGTGTTTATTTGCTTGCACACTTCATGTGCTTGATTCAAGTATTTGTTTCCCCAGACACGACACATTGAAAGACTCATTCAATTAGACCTAAGTTTACTGGATGAAGCAAATCAACTTAACGATCTATATAATAACTACTTATGTGAGCTAACAGAATAAACCAAAAGGATATATGCAAATCAATTGACAGAACATGAAGATGGAATTTTAGTATATTTGAGACAATCGAGCTAATCTAGATACATTTACAGAAGAAAAGTCAATTTACCTCATCATTAACACGATGCCACCGTTTTCCCAAAATCACCAAACCTGTCAAAGCAGCGGCCACAAAGATAGACCAAAACATGTTTGCTTCTTTCGCGTGGCGATATAAAGATGAAGCATGAATCTTCCACCAGCCATCAGAAGGAATGCTCGATCCATCATCTTCACTTGACTCTGTATGCTTTGGGGGAGAATTGTCACTTGGAGTAGAAAAATCGTCGGGATCAAGAATGTCAGTGTTTTTAGGATAAGATACAGAGTACATCCCTTGTGAAACTCTACCCTCTTCAAACTCCATAACAGGAACTGACAAAGTGCTCCCGACTTCAAAGAATTCAGTTCCTTGTGAATTATCATCAGATTTGACCAGCCAACTTTCTTCATTAATTATATCATCTCCATGACCATCTTTCTCCTCCTCAGTATAACCTTTATCTTGACCCTCAGCTTCTCCAAGAATCTCAGTACAGTCAGGTTCTATCGGAAGATCCTCATGCTCGCTTGGGGGGGATACAAAGTGGCCAGACATGAACAGTGTACTTGAAGATTCCTTTCCAGTTCTAACAACATCCAGGTCAATTTCTTGCAGATTTGGTGAAGCAGCATAGGTCGATGCCGTGAGTTGTACAACTTCCCAGTCAGCCCCACGGGGCGGAGCCACCTCTTTTTCTTCCTCATTATCAGCCATTTCAACGGATCTGACTTGATTAAAACATACCCCTTAAAAACATTTAAACTTATAAAGTGTAGGGCTTACATAATGCCGAAATATAATCTAAAGAAGGCCTTACATAATGCCGAAATATAATCTAAAGAAGGGTGTAGCTAATGTGCATAACCCATCGGAGAAGAGTTTGACAGCCAAAACAATTATGAAGTAGACAAATTGCAAGTATTGCACCCCAAAGGGTGTGCCCCATAAGTGATTTCCCTTGGATAATTGAACATATTGCATCGAGAGGGGGAATTCATGTGCTAGGTAGGTTGATAGGTGCTCTAGGAAGCACTGAAACTCCAAAATCGGTTTTGTATCCTTGTCTGCTCATGGGCGACACAATCACTATAATACCCAAGGGCACGCCAAAGTATGTGCTGATTCTGTATTTTATTCAAGGTTCAAAGTATCGGTATCGGAATCGGTATCGGACCCCTATGAGTATCGGGATCGGCGGTATCGGTAGTATCGGCGGTTTCGGATCGGAGTATCGGATTTTTTGGTATCGGAAAGCAAACAACTATTAGTAAATTATTAACATTTTAGAGAATATATTTTATACATTTATGCATAATTTAAAGTATTTTCAGTATTGTTTCTTAGTATTTTTGATATTGAATGAAATAGTAGTCATCCTTGTCGATTGATTTATATGCGATAGATAAGTTTTCCTCTTTTATATGTTTTTACAACCTTACTATGCTTTTACATCCTTTCTAATTGATCTTTTTAATTCAAATTTTTTTGCCGAATTGACTGGAAAAGAGACCTCTAATGTCAGTATCGGTCAGTATCAGATATCGGTCGGTATCAGATCGGGACATACCAAACTGTATCGGTATCGGCCGTATCGGATCGGTATTGGCCGATACTTTAAACTATGATTTTATTGTGTCAAGTTCGTGTCTAGCAGGTGCTCTAAGATTCCCAGACGGTGGATATCCCACTAGTACATGCACAAAAGAGGCAATGCATATAAAACTTTAGAAGTCGGAAGAAAGAGCGGGAGCGCCTAGTTAGAAGTCTAAAATTGGGAGCGTGCGCTAATTTTTTTTTTTATGTTTATTAATTATTGTTATCAAAATTTATAGATAGTTCAAAGTTACAGAGAGACCATCCGCATGGTGATTTTTATGATGTCAAGGTAAGTAATTATTAGTTTTTGTTACTTTGATGAACTTCTATTAAAAAATTTGTCTATCCCAAAATTTTTGAGGTAAGTAATTCTTAGTTTTTGTTACTTTGATGAACTTGTATTAAAAAATCCAGTGTTCTAAAAATCGGGCTAGGCGGCCGCCCGCAGCACCGAAAACCCCCAATTCGGCCTTCTAGGCGCCTGTTCAGGCCTAGGCGGCGTCTAGGCGGGCCAGTTCGGCCCAGTTTGGCCAATTCGACCTGTTCGGTCAAGGCAAAAATTTTAAAATTCAAATTTTAAAATTTTGAAATTTGAAATTTCATATTTGAAATTGCAAAAACTATTCAAAAAAAGTTCAAATTCCAAAAAAATTCAAATTTCAAAAAAAACTAAAAGAAATGCAATAAAAATTTAAAATATCAGGAAAAAAAATTCTAAATATAAAAAAAATATCAAAATTTAAAAAAATAAAATGAAACTAAAAATTCAAATTTTCAAACAAAAAAAAATTACTGTGCGGGCCGCCTAGGCGCTAGGCGGCCCTTTGGCGCACCGAATCCGCCTAGCGCAATTATAACATTGAAAAATTCTACATTTTTTCCCAAAAAAGTTTGACAACTTTTAAAATTGTGGTCATGTTATGGAAAGCGCTCATGTCAACCAGGAAAAATGAGCTCCAAAGTCAAAAATGAGCTCTAAAGTCGCTCCTAAGTAAGAACGCCGAATCGCGATTGCGACTAAGTTTCGTTGGCCTCCAAGTATTAAACTACAAAATCAGATACATGGTAACTTAGAAAAACACCCAACAAAAGGATAATACAAAAGGATGCTTAACCTCAAAACATGTACTCTGACAAGAGTTATCTCAAGAAAAATACTATTGTATATTAATATTATATTTAGCCCTCCAACAACAGACACTATATTACATTTCAGTACTTATCAAATAAATATTATATATCATTAATGTGAATCTTCTTTTGGCTGTAGCATCAAATGATCACAATTAGTAACAAAAATTGCTCTTCAATGTAAGGAATAAAAAGATTTATGGAGTAAAGTAAAGAAAAGTTCAAGAATCATCTCTTTCTCTAATAAATTTTGCGTCCAGAACACTTATTTCTGGAGTTTCATGCACCAATGTTTCCCTCCCCGGATAAATTTGCTTACCAAGGAATGATTCAAAAGGTATATTGCATAGACACAAATACGACACGACAAAATATGGACATTATGACACATAAGTTTTGGCTCTCTCCCCGTATATTTTCGGGTGTCCATGTCCGGTAAGTGTCTCAAAAGACGCAGCACGGGCACGACCATGTGTGTCATCTTGAGCAAGTTTCCTTCTTTCCTCATCCTTATTCTTAGATGATGGAAATAATTACGCAAAACAATTTGAACAACACAAAGAAAAGTTATTAGAAGTAAAAAAAAAAAAAGGCAATTCCCTGCCAAATCCAAAAATTACTCATTAGTCAAATTATTGGCCTAAAGATAACATATTTCTCCCAAATACCAACTCAAATAGCAAATATATTTCCATAAAGTTTCCGACTCAAATCCTATGTTGCATAAAACAATTTCGACACACCCATCTTTGCATGTCCTAGGGTATTTTGGAGTGTAAGTGTCGTGTCCTATACGTGTCCAGCTAATTATTACCAGTAACAGAACCAAACTAATCTCTCAAATCTTCATATGAGAAACCCTAATTTCTCACCAAGAACACAAATCAAAAAAAAAAACACCAGATCCAAACCCTAATTTCTTCGCCGATCGATCCACAGGAACCATCAAAAGAATCGAACCGAGAACTTAATCGATGATTCGAATTCAGTGAAGAACAGATCAATTCGAAACCCTAATTACCAAAAAAAGTCGTAAAATTGGGGGGAAAAGTGAGACGAAGAGGGAAATGATACCTAGGCGGACAGAGAGAGAGAGATCTGGGTCGGAGAATCGAATGGTGAAAGAAATCTATAGGTTGATGACAGTTAAGGCAGAGGGATCGGGCCCCACCGGTAGCCTGAGCTACGGTTAGCGTCTGTATTCAGTTGACGCGTGGGGTGTGCCTTTACTTGTGTGAAAGACAAAGAATATATCTTTAAACAATACACTTACTAATTCTTTAAAATATCTTCTTCTTTTATAATTAATAATTTTTTGGACAAACTTGTGAGAACAATTGACCCTAGATTTTTAATATAAAAAAAAAACCAAAAAAGTTAATCAATTTATTCTAAAAAATAACTGATATTATCAAATATTTTTTATTGTTGTTGTTGTCCAATAAATACAAATTGTACCAAATTCAAGTTTAATTTTGAAGAACTCGCACTTCTACAACTAAAGAAGAGTAGGAGCGGATTGTAGTCCCATGGTCCTTCCGACAATTAAGTTAATGGTATCCTAACTTGAAGAATGGAAAAAAATAGTTGTGTATAAACGAGAAAATATGATGACACTCTTGTTGCTTGGGTCGAGATATTTGAGATCACGGGAATAAACTTCTTGCCTTCGACATGCTCTAAAGCAAAAAAAAAAATAGTCTTCTCAGTATGTTTCGTTGTTTGCTCAAATGTATAAATTGTCAATAATTGTAGGCGCCACAACGACAAAGGAAACGACATCACAAAATACAATAAGGGGAGATACCACTCGTGTTCGAAACCTACAAGGAAATAGTCGAAGAGGATGTAACTTCAATTGGTAAAGATGGAGTAAATGTGCACCCAAATGCATAATCATAATTGAGGGGATGAGATTTCTAGAATAAAACTAGAAAGCCCTTGCAATTGGAGAAGAATCCAAATTTTTTCGTCCTTGATGACAAAGTCAATCTTCGCCCTAAATGAAACCTTTCCAAACTCGAAGGGTGATAGTTCGAGTGGAACACGTACAACAAAGTTATTATGGAGGGAGGAGTGGAGGTTGACCCTTCTAAAAAATGTACTTTGCAACGAGAAACTTGAGGACTGTAGTCAAAATCTATTAGGAATCTCTTAGGAGGACGATAAATGGACTTGTTTGGTTTGGCGAAGTGGAACAAAGTAAAAAATATAGAAATCAACATTTTGCGTACACATTGCGATGAATTAGAGCAAAATAAATTTTTTTTTATTTGGGTGCTTTGAAGAAGTGGATGTTAGAAGTGAAAAAATATAATTTTTTTTGTTTGTTGGTTGTTGAAGTGAGTGAAAAAGTGTAACTTTTTTTGAAGTAACATGAATAGTAAATCTTTTTTTTAAGTAGAAAGGAAGTGGTCCTCCAACCAAACGCTCGAAGTGAGAATGGAGATTTGCTATTTTTGCACCACAGTCCCAAAATACCGAGGGACTAGCCCCGTGGCAATGGCCAGCAACACACTCCAATGGACAAACCCAATTTAATGGACCCCTTAGAGTGTACTTAAGCTGTAAAACAAATATAATGGTCTACGATACATGTCACAATCTAATTCTAATCTCATCCACAGAAGGTAATCACAGTTCAAATGTCAGACTAATCAAAAGAAATATAATCCAACAAGTCTCAATAAAATGTCTCGGGGAACAACCCGATAATAAGTTTAATACAATAATCCAAGAGACAGAAAATAGAGTATCTAGAAACAGAAATGACTGAGTATATAAAGCAAATATTCGGGAGAAATCCTCTAGCACCACCTCGTCCTCTGGTGCTGGTACTGCTCCAGTGTCTGCTCCTGTCCATATACCTCGGGGTAGATCTCCTCTGCTATACCTGGGGACATAATCCGGATCCAGGTTCTCAGGGGACATAGCAAGGTACAAGAATAACTCAAGCCAAATAAATGCAGTATATACAAATAAATCAGCAGGGCAAACTATGTAACCAGCTATGTGATATGCAAGTGAGAGCATCACTAGTACTCAGGCTGAGACCACTACAAGCTCTGTGTCGGGGAGCCGGTAGCAGGAATATCACGTAGTGGACCAAGCTCTGGAACAGAGACTAAAGCACCGCAATAATAAATATATATGTATGTAATCAGCCTGTAGCCTGTGTGTCTCTCCCCACCCAATGTAATCACATGTCTTATGTCCACGATGTCTCATGTCCATAACACGCAAGATCATAACCTCTAGCTAGTACAACGAGTCATAATAATGTCTATGTATATGCAAGATCTATGTCACGAATCCTGTAAGCCTATACAAAATCACCATGAATAACTCAGAAAAGATTATGTCTCATGAATAGTGTCAAGTGTCCTATGGTATGACGTACTTGATAAAGCAAGCACGAAAAATAGGATCGTGGAATCAACTCTCTAAATGACATTACACGACTTCGCGTACGACGTCGACACCCGAATCTTGTTCGGACGCTAAGCAACGTCTCACGGTCCTAGGTTGAATATGTACATCTCAAGAGTATATATATATATATAATATATATAATATATATATATATATATATATATATATATATATAAAGAACTCAAGCAAATAATATAACAGGAACTACTGCAAGTTGGCAAGGTACACTTGCTTGGGGTTTGAACTCCTTTAGTTGCTCCGGTAACAGCAAAATCTCCAGGATCGCCTCCGGATGCTGAAACAAACATTACCATCACTCCCAGAAGATATGAAATAGCTAGGATTGACTACCCATAAGTTCAATTTGGACACAGGGACAGAATTGACAGTTTCTTGTCAAAGCGGGCTCCACAAGTAGCCCACTTCGCACCGAAAATGTTCCAGGGACAAAGTTCTCTAAATTTGTCAAACTTAGTGTCCACAAGTCCAGAACGATGATACGAACCCAAGAAAAGTCCAGAACTGGATTTCGATGAGCCGATCACAAAATCGCCTGTCAAGTGGAGTCATGGACCCACGAGATGGGGTTTCGTCAACGTTCTCAGAATCGAACCAAACTTGGGTCACAGGACCAGCGTAACGTTACGAATCCGATGGCACAAGTTTTGTTATGAAACGACAAGTACACACGAAGTTTCAGCGAGTGTCAAAACGGGCTGATATGGGATATTTTTGACGGATACGCGTTGATTCCGGTGTGCACGCACATCCAAATCAACTTTCGCAAAATTATACATGTCCACATTGACGATACGCATCTTTCGGTGCAATTCACACATGACAAAATCATCTCGTTTAGCGGGACGCACCCCGTTTCTGAAAATTTTGGATTTTAAAAAACCAAGTTTTTTGTTAACTTTACCCGCGAATAAAACACAACATACAAAAAATTAAAATAAACTAATTATAGGGTCTAATCTCGATTAGGTTGTCTAATTTACTGTTCAAACAGAATCTAAAAATATTAACCAGATTGGGAGTAAATCGACCATGGACATAGGGGTTCAGGACAGTTTCCAAAACCAGAATTTTTCTTTTTCTGTTTTGCATCGCGATTTGCGACTGACACAGGAGACGATATCCGAACTAATTATACAGAGTTTGAAAGGGTCACGTGGTCTTCGCATAGGATTCTGACAGAACAAAATTTGGATCAATATACAGGAAGAAACGCGAGTGGGAAGAGGTATACATCGCTGCTGCTCGTGGAAAGGGCAGTCCGCGGCGGTGTTCGCGGTGGAAAGAAAGTTCTACAGAAGCAGGGACATGGTATTCGTCGAGGATCATACCACAAACAACACTCAGGATTTCGAGATACTTTCTGAGGCTGAGGAATTGCCTGAGTTAGAGTCATTTTACTTTGAGCAGTTTCTAGAGGACATCGCAGAGGATCCAGCTATGGGGGAGCCAGTACAGAGAGTTGCTCCCAACCTTGATCATCAGCCTACTGATGGTGGTCAGGATGACCCTCAGGAGGATGAGCATGCCGAGGAGGCAGTTCCTGAAGTGGATGAGGCTGTTGATATACAGCCAACACCAGTGGTTCCATTGCGGAGGAGGGATAGAAAGCGTCGACCATCTACGAGATACTTATCGGGTGAGTATGTGCTACTGACTGACGGGGGAGAGCTCGAAAGTTTTGCAGAGGCTATGGAAGACAAACACATGTAGGAGTGGATAGAGGCTATGCAGGAGGAGATGAGTTTCTTACATGCCAATTATACTTATGAGATGGTGTGGTTGCCAAAGGGCAAGAAGGTTTTAAAAAATTGATGGTGTTTGGAGTGAAGCAGACATATGATGTTACTCGCCCTCGATACAAAGCGAGGCTGGCAGTTAAAGGCTACGGTCAGCGGAAGGACGTGGATTACGATGAGATTTTGCCAGTCGTCAAGCAGTCGTCTATTCGGGTGGTGCTAACATTGGCAGCAAGTTTCGACTTGGAGGTTGAGCAGATGGACGTGAAGAAGGCATTCCTCCACGGTGATATTGAGGAATAGTTATATATGGAGCATCCAGAGGGATTATGTGAGAAGGACAAGTGACACTGGGTCTGTCGGTTGAGAAAGAGCTTGTATGGTCTGAAGCATGCTCTGAGACAGTAGTACAGAAAGTTTGAGTCATTTATGGAGATGCATGGTTATGCATGGACGACGTCGGATCACTGTGTATTTGTGAGGTACTTTGCCGAGGATGATTTTATTATTTTACTGCTCTATGTTGATGATATGCTACTGGTGGGTCAGAATGCCACTAGGATAGCGGAATTGAAGTGCTAACTAGTCGCGACCTTTTTTATGAAGGATTTTGGCGCAATGAAGGACTATTCTTTGGATGGAGATCAGCTGAGAGAGAGAGAGTCCAAGCTGCTACACTTGTCCCAGTAGAAGTACATTCACCGGGTACTTCAGCATTTTGGGATGGACGGTTCGAAGAAAGTGCGTAACCCCCTTGCGGCTCACTTTAAGTTCACAGAGGAGCAATATCCATCTACCGAGGACGAGAATGAAGATATGGAACGGGTTCCATTTGCCTCAGCTATGGGAAGTCTCATGTATGCTATGGTGTATACGAGGTCAGATATCGCTCATGTAGTTGGCACAGTTAGCAAGTATATTTCAAATCCGGGAAAGATACATTAGAGTGCGGTCAAGTGGATTCTACGATACCTTCAGGGCACTGTCGATTGGAGACTTTCTTTTTGTGGTGACGAGCCAAAGTTGGTTGGTATACCGACGCTGATATGGCTGGAGATGTAGATACGAGACGATCGACTTAGGGCTATGTGATGATGTTTGCTGGTGGAACGGTATCGTGGCAGTCGTGGTTGCAAAAGTGTGTTGCCTTATCGACGATAGAGGTAGAGTACATTGCGACGACGGAGGCTTGCAAGGAGTTGCTTTGGATGAAAAAGCTGTTGCAGAAAATTGTGCTAAAACAAAAGCAGTACCATTTGCTTTGCGATAGCCAGAGTACAATTCATCTTGTGAAGAACCAGATATTTCATAACCGGTCCAAGCACATTGATACACGGTATCATTAGATACTAGAAGCAGTTGAAAAGAAGCAAGCGGTGAGAAGATTCATACAGATGACAATAGTGTAGACATGTTCATAAAGATTCTTTCAAGAAAAAAGTTTGAGTACTGCAAGCGGATCGTCGGGATGACGACCCCCTCCACATAGTTGTGAAGGGGAAGATTTGTTGGAGAGGGTGGGATTCCTAACCTATGTGAAAAAATACTCCGGAGTTGGATTGAGTATTCCTACATATAATATGAATACCTCAATAGATTTGGATTGGGTATTCCTACATATAATAGGAATATGTCAATGGGTTTGAATTTGGATTAGGTATTCCTATATATAATAGGAATACTAGTTGTGGATTTGAGGCTATATATATTATGTGTCTCCTAGGAACTGGGATGTTATTATTCTAATTTTACTTGGGGAAATGGAGAGGTTGCATGGTTCATTGTCTTATCAGAGTTACTCTATTTGCTGTTAGAGAAGCTTTAAAAAGAACTAATATGATCTTGATGCCTATTGTATTTCATTGCAATAAGCATTCCTAGATATGTCTATATAGGCTGTTGCAATATAAGTGCAATTTACAAAAGTAAGCCTTGATGTACGGATTTACCCCACCCCCCCCCCCCCCCCATCTCTCTCTCTCTCTCTCTCTCTCTCTCTCTCTCTCTCTCTCTCACTATATATATATATATATATATAATATATATATATATATATATATATATATACAACCCTATGTTGCACATATACACATATGACACAATAAGCTACGGGCACGGAGACCTGGAAAAAGATCCATTATTTGGCATATCTTAGTGTATTTTTGAGTATTATGTATCATGTCTAGCACGATAAATATTGGTGTTTTTCACTTTGTTTTGGAAGTTTTAGTCCCATATTAAAAAACTAATGTATATATATATATATATATATATATATATATATATATATATATATATATATATATATATATATATATATATATGCAACCCTATGATGCACAGATACACATATGACACAATAAGCTACGGGCACGGAGACCTGGAAAAGATTCATTATTTTGCATGTCTTAATGTATTTTTGAGTGTTATGTATCATGTCTAGCACGATAAATGTTGGTGTTTTTTACTTTGCTTTGGGAGTGTCACTACCCTATTTCCAGAGCCGGATATTTTTCTTATTTTTATTTTAATTTGGTTAATTGTGTAATTATCATAAATATTTGTATTAATATTTAATTGTTGGTTATATTTTTTTATTAATTATTTTAGTGTTTTGGCTAGCCTGGACCCATGTCAGACCCTAGTGGACCCATGTCAGACCCAACCAACACCCTTGTTAGACTTATTTATTGGTGTAGATTAGTTATTTATATTTTAGTTAGTTAGTTGGAGTGATTAGGGATTAATTTGAGTGCATTTGGAACCCCAAACCCAAACCATATTTTAGCATGACTTAAATTAGGGGCATTTTGGTCATTTCACTAACCCAAACCCTAACCCTAAACCCATTTCTTTCACCTGGCCGATCAAAACCAGCACCCCCCCTCATTTTTTTCCATTTTTCTTCTTTTTCTTCTCCATTTCCACTCTCCACTCTTTTCTTCTTCTTCCTTCTTCCAATTTCTACATTCCAAGTAAGTTTTCTCCATTTCTTCTCTTCCTTCTTCTATTTCTTCCATAAATACAAATCATAACCCTTTGCTTTTCCCTAACCTAGGTGGGTAGAGCTTAGATTTGGTATTGGAGCTTGGGTTGGAGGCTTGGAAGCTTGGTGTGGTGAATTTGGGGCTTTTTGGAGACTTTAGCTTGGGATTCCAACTCCCAAGAGGTAAACCCTAATTTTTTCCCTTGTGATTACTCTAATATAGTATAATTAGTAGTTTAGAATCTTCCTAGACCTTAGGACTATCCGTGGGAGAAAGTTGGACCTTATTTGGATGTGTTTGGAGACTTTGACATTAGATTTTGTGTCAATTTTGGGTGAAATCCGAGATTCGCCCAATTTTTGATGTTGTCCTAGGTTAGACAGACCTAGATAGATGTGCTTGAGTGTCTTGAGAATAAGTACGTGTTCCCGTTCGGACACGTGAGGTCGTATCATGGAGATTTGGGCGTTTCGGACGATTTAGGGGTTTTTCGTCGTCGTAGGTTCCGCGTGTGTGCGTGTTTTTGCCACGGACCTAGAATCGGAGAGTTAGTATTTTTTTTCTAGGTTCTAGACATCGATTAGAACTCGTGAATAAATTTTGGGTCGATTCCGAGTAGGTTTGGTGTGCGTTTCATGAGGTATCGCGAACCGCACTCCATTTGTTCGTCGAAATGACCGAATGGCCATTTTGACTTGGTTTCTAGGTTTCGGGCTTGTGTGCGGGTTGGTTTAGCCTCGGGGAGTGTGTAATATAGTTTACGAGTTTATATTTATATGTATATGTGTTTGGGTGGTTGTGCGTGTGTTGGTGGGGTGTTGTGTGTGTTGTGTGTTGTGTGTTAGTATGTTAGTGTGTGTGTGTTTGTGTGTGTGTGTGTGTGTGTGTGTGTATATATATATATATATATATATATATATATATATATATATATACACACACACACACATACACACACACACACACACACACACACACATATATATATATATATATATATATATATATATATATGTTTGTGTATATATATATATATATATATATATATATATATATATATATATATAAGTGAGTGTGTGTGCTTGTGTGTCTGTGAGTGTGTGGTGTGTCGAGAGGGAGATGAAGGGGGACCAGCAGGTAGCTGCTGCAGCTAGAGAGTGGCGAGGCAGAGGCATATGGGAGAGCAACAGCGATGCGCAGAATGTAGCAGCAAGGCTAGGAGCAGGGGATGCCAGCAGCAGCAGCTAGGAGCAGGGTATGCCAGCAGCAGCGAAGCGAAGCAGCTAGCTGCAGCATTCAGCAGCGCTCGCGGCAGCAGCATCAGCAGCATGAGCGCAATGCCAGCAGCAGCAGCACGTTTCAGTTTATGGCATTCGCAACGCAGTTTACCCCATCCCCCCTTCTTATATATATATATATATATATATATATATATATATATATATATATATATATATATATATATATATATATATATATATATATATATATATATATACAGATAAATATACAGATATAAGTATAGATAGATATATACCTAGATAAGTATATATGTATAGATATATAGATAGAGATGGATATATATATGTGAGATGTGTGGATATATGTATATGTGTATATGGATATATATAGAGAGATATGTAGGTATGGATGCATATGTGTTATATATATATATATATATATATATATATATATATATATTTGCTTAGTTATATAGGTAGGTATATATATATTTATATAGATAGTTAGTGTTAGAGTGAGGTAGTTGGGTATCTCAATACCTCGAGATACCCAAGGTATTGAGGTGGGGTAATGTATTGAGGTAGCCTAATACTAAGTTATATATATATATATATATATATATATATATATATATATATATATATATATATATATATATATATATATATATATATATATATATATATATATATATATAAGTATATATTATAGATAGCTAGCTAGTTAGCTAGAATTAGAGGGTAAGGTATCTCAATACCTTGAGATACCAAGGTATTGAGGTAAGATTGGGTATCGGAGATGAGGTGTTTGTCTATACACTAGGTTGTATATATATATATATATATCTATATAGTTAGATATATGTTATATATATATAGTAGCATATGGTAGTATATATATAGATAGTTAGTTAGTTAGTTAGCTAGTGTTAGTGAGAGGGTTATGCGAGTATCTCAATACCTTGAGATACTCAAGGTATTGGGCATCGGGGCAAGGTATTGGATTTTAGCCTAGGAATGAGATTAGAGATGATTTTATATATATATATATATATATATATATATATATATATATATATATATATATATATATATACACGTGCTAGTATATATTTTAGAGGGTATAGACGGGGGCGTATAGCGTAGGTTGAGGTATCGGATACCGAGGGTATCCTGGTATCTCAAGGAGGCGAGTTTGAGGGTTTATTAGCTTAATGACCTAGTTTTGACCTAGAATTTTAGGGGCACCCTAGTTTGACCTAGAGTTGACCTTAGTTGACCCGGTTGACCGTCAAAGTCAACTTTTGATCTAGATTTGACCTAGAGTTGACTTTTGGACCCAGAGTTGACTTTTTGATCCAGATTTTACCGGTTTACCCGTTTGACCTAGAACAACCTTATAAGCTTGTTTTTAGCTATTTTATATATGTTTAACTCATTAGAATTCCGTTTAACCTTGCTTTTCGCAATAGGTCCTTGCGACGCCAATTCGGATCGCTAGTTGCTCAGGACGTCAGGCGAGTACATTCTCTGATAGTTTTCATTATCTGATGATTATTATGATTCAGCTTCTAGTATAGTATTCTCTGATTTTTCTGGCACGACACGGACTAGTATTTCTGGATTCATTTACTTGCGACACGTATATTTCATGTTCTAGCCTCTATTCTGGAATCACCTACTGGCATCACATTATGACTCATTACAGGCATCACTCATGTTTCTGGCTGGACTCATACTTGATTTACGTGTCGGGTCTTGGATTCACTTGTACTAGTCAGGGCAGGAAAATACTCGAGTAGACATGTAAATATTCCCAACTGGAATTACTGGAATCACCCCCTCGTGTCTAATCTGAAAGGATAGCAGTCGCACACCCAGTGTGCGGTGAGCCGTACTTACCCCTAGCCGTTTATATATCGAAACAGGTATTTCAAAGACACGAGTTGATTCTTTCTAGTCTGGACTCTCTTGCACTTCTTGACTGGTCTCACTTATACTTTCTAGACTTGACTCATTATATGTACTCTTGCTGGACTCACTACACGTTCTTATGCACATACTTGATCTTAGTTTAGATTTCTTGTATTTTGCAGTCATTACTATCTTGCTTCTGATTTTTATGCATCTTTACCTTTATGCACCAGTGATATATATATATATATATATATATATATATATATATATATATATATTTCCTTGTTTCATACTTTATTTTCTTCACCTTGCTACTTGCTATAACTGCTTTATAATTTTTATCATTTAACTGAAACTGTTGTTAGAGGTGTACTTGCTCCAATCTTGATTGGATATATTTTTCAGAGGATCCGGATGATTGGTGTCCGACGTTTTATGGACCTCAGCCTGTCGATGGTGCAGACAGGGACCCCCTAGTTTAGGAGTAATTTTTGGGTTGGTAGCCGGGATCACTAAGACCTCAGTTATTGTTTTATTAGCCTTTGGTACCGGGTTTGTCCCCGGTTTTGGATTGAGACTTTGTATTGTATATGATTCAGGATGTTGTTGTATTATTATTGATGTTGTGGTTGTTTTAGTAGCAGTTGTTTAGACTTTGTAGTTGTTAGCCTTCTTTGTTATCTTATCGTGCTTAGATTCATGATTGAGTACTTGTGTTATCTTATCATATTGCTCCTCCGTTTGGAGTTGAGATCTTGACAGGTACCTATATATTGTTGTGTGAGATTGTTAGCTAGATAGTGGACCTAGACAGCGTTCTACCGCCGATGCTGCGGCGTAGGCTGGACGTACCCGCGACTCATGCCTGATTTTCTGGTGCGGGTCGTGACAAGGAGTTTTTGTAAACCCCCTCACCCAAAATTAGGCATACTTTGCTTAGATAGTGAAATTAGGGCTGGTTTGAACCCAAATAGAAATATAATATTTTATTTATTTAATTATGCAATAATTATGACAAATAGTGCGCCTTATTGTTCCTCCAATAATTGGAGCACTACACTAGCCCATGCCTTTCTACAAACTTTATACCCTTATCCGAGACATGCCCGCCTACCTTTCTGACCTTTGTGTAACTTATAATCATGCTCTCTGGTGCTATATTTTAGCCGCACAATAAACGTCGTGGACGTTATTTCTTAATTCTAAATAAATTTCAACTTTGTACCCTTGTGCGTCCCAATCGAAATTGGAGACACAATCTTGACCATTTTGTGCAACCCAAATTTTATTAATATTCTACACTGTACCCTCTACGTCCCTGACACTTGTGTCCCACCTAATTTTAATTTCGTGTACTTCTAATTAATTCTAGAACATCGTGCGCATTCAATTTGATTAATTAAAATCCAATTATCGCCTTTGTGTAATTTTTTATTGTTGGGCATTTTTATGCAAAAGCGCATTGAGGTATCCCCACCATTGGACAATTCATGAAGAAATCCAATTTTTTCCTTCATAGGATTTTTCTCATAATTATCGGAATGTGCAAACGCAAGCATCGATCCCTCATCTAAACCCCATCCTTGTATTTTAAACCATGCAATTATGGCCCTCAAACATCCTCATGCAAGCCCAAGGCCCAAGCCCAAGATGTTGACCAAATCCAACAATTTTAGGTTAAACATTCAACCCTCTTTCACATGTATAAATATACATAACTTTTTCCTTCCTTTCTTTATTCCTCCTTTTTCACCAAAACCCAAACCCATCCCTAGCCGTCTCCTTCCTCCCGCAGCCGGAGCTCCGGTCACCCCGACCCCCCCGGAGCGGCTGAGCCATCCTGTCGGAATCCCCTCCTCCGCCGTGCCTCCGCATGACCCCCGGATCCTGCACCATGCCATCTCCATCACCTCCTCTCCATCTTCTTGCCAAGCTCGACCCACCGGAGCAACCCACCGGAGCAACCCACCGGAGCAGCGCCTCCTTCCCTCTTCATCATCCCCAGTACTCTTCCTCCTCCTTCCCTGTTGTCGTAGACCAGAGCCACCACAGCCTGTTGAACCCACCGCTTCTCCTCCACACTCTCCTATTCATCTCCCTCCTTCTCCGTTCACCCCGACAACACGGCCGACTCCGCTGTACATCCCGGCCACCCCAATCGACAACTCGACCGGATCCTCTCCCTGAGTCCACCCTCCTCTCCTCTGTTCCCCCATTGGAGTCGCCGCCCTCGCCGACTGCTCTCGACCGGATCTTCCTCCTCGCTGGAGCCCGACCCGACTGCACCAAGATCTCGCCGGAGTTCACCGCTGTCCACCACCCCGCTGACCGCTGCTCAGTCGACCATGCATCCCACAGAGCCTCCCTGAGCCGACCTCGACCCTGTCATCTCCTCCCTCAACCTCTTCCTTCTCCCAGTGCATCCTCCTTCCCCATTCACCGCCGGCAGCACCAACACCACACCACCACCACCACCATTGCCATCTTCCTCCCTCCGTTCACCCGAGTCCATCTTCCTCCTTGGCCTCCATGTTCACCACCCCATCACCGGTGCCGCACCTCCCTGCTCCCTGGCTTCGCCACGACTCGTCGGAACAGTTTCCCCTGGCCGGACTCCGGCAGCCTCCATAACCACAGCCATCGTCATCATCATCATCTTCACCATTAAACCATCAATACATCATCATCATCTCATAATCTTCATCATCATCCAATCATCAAAATCATCACATCATCATCATCTTCACCATTAAACCATCAACCCATCATCGCCCCATCATCATCATCGCATCGTCGTCATCTCTTCGTCGTCATTTCCAGCAACATTACCATCATCATCACCCTCGTCGTCATCATCGTCAACCTCATCATCGTCCCCGTGCGCGCACACCGAGGTTCGAACCTGTCCCACCTTCTTATTTCGTATGTGTGCTTGTGTATATGTTATTAGGACATGCGTATTGCTTATGACTGCTAGCTGATATCGGACCCCGAGTCGGTAAACCCAGTGCTGCGTACACGAACTCGTACTCGTATGCGTATATTATTCAGTTTGATATATTTATATATATTTAGTATATGCATACTATTCAACTTGGTACGTATAATTATTGGATGATATATATATATATATATATGTATATTGTAATTAATTATATGCTAATAATAATTAGGAGTAGGTGTATTCAGACTGTACGACCCTAGGACACCGTGGACTGTCCCGTATTACCTTGACCCTGTTGACCCTAAGAACAATGTTAGTGTCTGCCTTGTATACACCGACGTACTAGCGAGACCGTGTTAGTTGACTGTCGGATTGTGTGCAGCACTTGCAAATGTGACCCTGCATAATTCAACGCGTAATTGACTGTGTTAGATAACTAATGCCACCCCTAGTGTACCCCGAGTCCAGTGTAAATATGGTTGTGTATGTACTAGTGTAATGACTAACAATTTTATTGTATTATATTATATGTACATAGGATATTGGATTTGTTCTGCGCGACTTCTGGAGTAGGTTATTGGTACATCGCAGCTTTCTTGCCAGGCAAGTATACCTTGCTATTGTACTATTATTTATATTTCATATGTTGCATGCATCTTTATTTTCTGTCTTTAGTTCATATATTTTAACTGTTATATAAAATGCGCGCGCCGGTGTCGTCGCGGTATATTTTTATTTATGTATTTGCATTGACCTTGTTTATGAGACTATCCCATTATCATGTAGCATCTTTAGGTTCATTGGCTGTGACACAGTTGTTACACGAGTTGTGAGTCTCATGTAGATCACGGACTTGCGTGCAGGGTTTGGCCTCCTGTACGTGTGGACCGTGCGTTAGGAATAACTGTTGTTAGAAACTTTGTATGCTAGTAGACTGACAGTTATTAGAGGTATTATCGTGTCATGGATGTGACATGCTTAGAGAATGGGGTGGGGAGAATAACAAGTAAGGCGTGTGGGCTCCGTTGCACTTTCCTTGTGTAACCCGTACGCTCCGCCGGAGATGCGCGGTCATGATGACCACTATATATTATATTATTATCAGGCGGGCCTCAAACGTTCAAAAGACGACGTGCCTTTGTAGGCCCCTGGATCTCCAAGAGAACCATGCCAATCCTATTTTAGCCAGATAGCCCACGCATTGGGAAAGTTGTTCTCAAACCGCATTCACATAGATGGTTAGGCGACCCATTGGATATTTATTTCAGTACTTTATTGGCATGCTTTTATGTATCTTGTTATGTCCCTCTGAGGACCTGGCCCTTCCAGGTGTATCTGTTCTTGAGTATTCGCAGGAGCGCAGATTCGGATGGTTACTTATGTTTCGAGGATGTCTTCTCTTCGAGCAGTGATTGCTAGCTGGTATACTTATATTGTGTTTGTTGTGGTGTACCTATATTGTAATTGCTCTTATATTCGAGTTGGTAGTGGATTTGTTTCCACCCAACTATCATCCTTAGATACTTATATTGAGATCTAGTTTCATAGATACTGGTTATTTATTTATATTTGATTTTCGTGGATGAGATTTAGATTATACCCTGTGACTTGTGACATATGTTTATACCACTTGTGGATTTGATATTCATATTACAGCGTACGTGTGGATTTTGGTTTCCATATATTGGAGTTGGCATATCCATGCGGTTGGCATGCTTACGTGTCATAGTCCTATGTATTTTGGGACTGGGGCGTGACAGTTTTAGTCCCATATTGAAAAACCACCAATTTTTATATTTCAATACATAGCTTTGCTTAGTATTGGTATATGCACATGGGGTGGTGGTCCATGTGGATTGATTTTCCTAGAGGGATTAAGTGTGAACCTCTTTATGACAATCTTAAATTTTGTCACTACCTTTGGGAAGTTTACTTTAGGAGCTAAGTCCCGAAGAGGCTTAGCGACTCGGACTCGGGCTCAAGGGCACAAAGTGGCACTTTGTTGACGCACTTTGTACTTAGCATCGTCGCATGACGCTCATGCGCGAGTTGCATGCTAGATCGCTTTGCGTCGGGTCGTCATGCGGCCAGGTCGACATGAGATAATGTGCTATGTGTTGAGTCTAATATGGAGGTGATAGAATTTGTTGTTGGCGGCGTAGTGCGGCGATGGCGGCTTTTGGGGGATTTGTCGGTCATCTGGTCGGTCAGAGCCTATGCGCCTTAGAGATTCCTCAGGCCGCATAGGTGCTGAAATCCTCTTTAAAGAGAGGTTCTCGTCATTTATGAGAGAGAGTTGTTGTTGGAAAAGCCGAGAGCAATGGAGTACATGCGACCCAGAGAGCATCCCTCCCACATGGTGATTTTTTGAGTGATCCGAAGGTGACCTAGAGCGTTCCAAAATTTCTCGTGTGAACTTATTGGATCCTGGGGGCAGATCGTCATGTAGGACGAATCTTGCCTTGAGCAACGGTAGTTTTGATCACCCCAGCACGGAGTTCCTTTCTTTGTATTTCTTTTCTTGTGTTCGTTCTTTCTCATTGTAGCATCTACGAACGTAAAGAAAAAAATATTTTCTGATTTTTGCTGTATTTGTATTTTCTTTTCCTCTTTTGTCAGTTTGTAACATGTTCGTGGTTTAGTACTTCTGTGAAATTGTGTGTCATTGTAGATGAACTCTTGTGTGAATTTCAGTGCACCAACTTTTATAGAGACGAACTTTTGTGTGAGTCACTACTTTGTGGATCTTCTCTACTTTGATCTGACTACGAAACTAACAACAAAGACCGATTTTAAGTGTTTGTGGTTCCTCGACGCAACCATTGTTGATAGATTCTGGTAAATCTAGACTGGCAGCATTGATTGCATTAATAATGTATGATGTCTTAAATTCTTAGGAGGAATAAGCAAGGGGATGCATTATTAGGTAAAGGAAAAGTTTGTATACGAGGGCATGAAGCTTTTGCAAGTGTTTTTAAAATTTCTATGAAAATAAGTAAACTGCTTTGGTTAAATCAATTTAAATCTTGTTTCTATTACGCCGTGATTGTTATTGGCAGTCTCACAACCATACCGTCATTACTAATGACGGTATGAGCATACACTCATACCGTAAATAGTAATAGTGTTATGTAACTCTTCTTATATTTTTCAAACTTTGATATCCCTACGTAATTTTGTCAAATTTTGTTATCCTGAACATAAATTTATGTTGTTGTTATCACCACGAATATATTTAAAGAACTTAAAGGCTACCGGTGGTCTAAAGACAATGTTCTAAACTGTCATTAGTATTGGCGGTCTCACAACTATACCGTCATTGATAATGACGGTATGAGCATGCACTCATACCGTCAATAGTAATGACGTTATGTAACTCTTCTTACCATTTTCAAACTTTTGTATCCCTACGTAATTTCGTCAAATTTTGTTATCCTGAACATAAATTTATGTTGTCGTTATCACCGCGAATATATTTAAAGTGCTTAAAGACTACGAGTGGTTTAAAGACAAAGTCCCAAGCCATCATTAATATTGGCTGTCTCACAACCATACCGTCATTGCCAATGATGGTATGAGCATGCATTCATACCGTCAATAGTAATGACGTTATGTATCTTTTCTTATATTTTTTAAAATTTGGTATTCCTACGTAATTTTATCAAATTTCGTTATCCTGAACATAAATTTATGTTGTTATTATCACCACGAATATATTTAAAGCGCTTTATATTGTTAATATTGTATAGATATAGTTAAAAGGTAAAATAATTTGCTTATCATTCAACAAATGTAGGAAAAGAAATCAGTTAAAAAAAAAGAAAAAGGAAAAGGAAAAGGAAAAGGAAAAAAAAAAAAACCTGTCAGAAGTGGGATTTGAACCCACGCCCTCTCTCGAAGACCAGAACTTGAGTCTGGCGCCTTAGACCACTCGGCCATCCTGACTTTGTTGTAAGTCTTTTGCTTCCAATATTATTTATATTACATAACACACAAGTATTGGATTAGATGCCAAATTCCTAAATAAACCTATTTTGTAATGACAAAAAGAATTTTTTATCATCAACAAAAAGTTCTCCCTCCAAAATTTGGTATTATCTACTTTATTTCGTGAATTTTGACAATGTTTTAAGTTGGCTATACAAAACTACGTTGCTTGGACACAAATACAACACAACGTCACAAAGACACAACATGATAATAACACAACAACATGGACGCAACACTTATTATGGTATGTCTAATATATTTTGGAGTGTTTATGGTGTATCCAATATGCGTTCTAAATGACATGACTCAAAATTTTTGGATATCTGCCCTTCCTACTATATAGTGTAACCCTTTTTTTCTTTTCTTTTCTCCTTTGACTGGCAGTAAACACAACATTAAACGATTTGGAGGATTTCATTGTTGTATGGTTCTTACAATACACGTATCCATGAAAAATACACACATGAATCCCTATAGAAACACACTAGTACCATCCATTTTTAGTGCTACTCTGTTCTCTCTTCGGAGTAGCGTATTACTCACTAAGTAAGCTTAGGTACAAATACACCATACCTATGTCTAAGCAAGCAATGCATACATTTATTTTACATGCAGTTTCAAAACTACAATAATTCATAAACATTTTCATTTGAATTTTCGGTTGCGGGCATCCGTGAAATCCATCCTATATGCGTTTCCCCTCAGGGAAATGCAGGAGACAACAGTATTAACATCCACAATAAATAGTACGAGACATGCCGTCGCTATAATCACCACGTATTGGAGTGCTCTACGATGAGCCATAAAGAATCGATAGAGTACGGTACAAGTCGAGCAAGTGCCATGCATGTACAGTACAAGCTGTCAAGATGGATATACCATCCAAGCATGACAGTCATCTTCTTCACCACTGAAACTTTTTTAAGTTGGGCACAGAACAAGTTTCAAGCTCATGAGTTAAAAGAGTACAACACAGCCATAAGTTTTTGAAAACAGAGTTTGGGTTATATGACCCATCGTCAACTACTGAGTAGTGTGGTGATCTGCAACAATTTTCATTTCCCATGTCCACCAGCAAACAACCTTACCTGGAAAAACCAAGTTCTTGTTCTCAGTACATTTGCATAAACCAATAAACCGAGTGAAGCATCATTCAGCAATCATTCAAATTTTCCACTCAGTTAATCCGGAGATTTCAAGAACAACGTACGACTCCAGACATTTTTCTTTGTGAATAAAGCAACCAAGTTATAGAACCATGTCAAGACAAGAACACACAAACAGTCGATAAAAATATCTCATAAATAAACTAACTACAACAAAATAAGCAGAAAATTTGATAGACACAATATATATGAAAACAATTCTCTTTATCGATAATCTAGAAAGATTATAGAACCATGTTATAGAACCACATCAATAAAACATCAATAGAACATGAGCATCACACTTTAATCAGTGGTATAGTTCCTACGAGGCCCAAAACTGGAAGTGGGAAAAAAAAATTCTAAATTAGAGCTACAAAAAAAAGACTTAACATTATTACATGCTAACACAACACGTGTGATTCTAATTTGAGAACACATGAAAGAATAATATACCGATCCATCGAAGAAGGAAACTAAAGTCCTGATTAACCCTGAATGCTTGTAAGAAGCCTGGTGATCTTCCTGAGTGTCTCACGAGCCGACACCGTGTCCGGGTGATGCTCGCCACATATGGAAGTCCTGATGAAAATGGCCTTCCTTATGAGGTCATCCCCAGTGTCATACTGCCCCCCTCTGAGCATTAGCTTCGCCCTTGTTTCGAGCACAGTAGACTTTACCAATGCCAGCTCCTGCCACAGATAAGTGTACTGAGCATCAGGCTGGCCCGGCCTCAGGCAGCAGAACGGCCGGGCGAGCCATTTCTCCGCTCTCGAGACCATGGACTCCGCTGCAAGCTCCAAAGCGTCGGTGCAGAGCCTCAGGAGCTCCAATGCTGCACTGCACCGGGAGAAGGTTATGAAGGTGAGGATGGCGAGCGGCAGAACCACACGCCTCACGTATAATAGTAGCTCTGACGGGCTCGGCTCGACTACCACCCGATCGTTCCCGAACCCAAAGAGCAAGAAGCAAGCAGCCCACAGGTGTTCTGGATACTGAGATATCGAGCCTCGGAGGTAGACGGCTTGAACCATGGCTTGAGCAACTCTGGCGGCTCCTCGCTTGCGAGCGTACGCCTTAACGATCTCATGGAAGTGAACGCAGTCCGGTTTCGTGCTGCTCCTCGCAATCCCAAACCTCGTTAACATAGAGGATGCTTCTGCCTCGGATCTCCTCGTATGTGATCTGCACGTTATCGTGTCGACACATTTCGCCCACACCCGAGTGCGCTTGTGCTTCTTCGGGACCTTGTGTGCTGTCAGAGCCAAGAGCGATATCGGGATCGGAGCTGGAGCGAACCAGCCGCTCACCTGGACCATTCTGGTTGCCAAACTCCTCGGGCCGTCAGCATGATCGAAAATAGAAAGGCAGACATCCAAGAGCTGAACTAGGAACGGGTGACGTCTCAATGTAACCACTTCTCTGTCATTCCATGTAGGAGCTCTCAAGGGCATACGGTTCACGGTGTCGAGGAGCCTACTTGGAGTTATAGGGAGCTCGGAAAGGATTGCTCCGACGATACCAAGACCCAGTGTAAGCCTGCAAAGTTTCTCCTCGATGACCCTAAGAGCATCAATCTCTGTGATCGGGTAATCCTTCACTCCCCCCTTCATCAATGACAATGCCTCTGTGCCGGACAAGTAAGAAAGCTTCATGGGCTCCAAGTTCATGACACGAGGGAGGCGGGTGGTGATTATGAAGTGGGTTTCTCCACCAAAGCGAGGGAGGAGGTCCATGACACCCTTCCGATCCCACCAGTCCATCTCGCTCTCCAAATTATCGATCACAACCAGGTATGGGATGTCACGCATGAGCTCTTTCCGGACTCTGGCTATCGAATCCTTCTCCTGCTCCTCGAAACACTTCACTTTTCCTTTCTCGAGAGGGTGGTCTTCGATGCCAAGGTCGACTTCAAGAAAACTGCGGAGGTTCAAGTAGTTCTGACGGATAAATCTAGCCTCGCCTCCCACCCACAAGACCAACTTGTACCTTTGGGCGAATCTGTAAGCATACTCCAAGACCAGTTCAGTCTTGCCAATACCCGAGTCACCAGAAACACAAGCAACGCCCTTCCCGTATAATATCCTCATCGATCTCTTCCTCCTGCCAAAGCAGGCTCCGTTCTTTGATCTCAGGGAGCGGAGCTGCCTCTGCGGACTTCCCACCCTCTGCATCTCGATTTCCTTCTCGGACTCCTTCCACAGAATTGGTTCTTTCCCTTTGCTGCTGCTCTCTGATTGCTGACCCTTTGCGGTGTTCTCCTCAGCCGGATAGTTCTTGCACCGCCCACCCAGCGAGCTCTTCCTCCTGTGCCTTGTCTTGAGTTCAAAGTAATCTCTCTCCCCGTCTCCACTGACATCACCAAACAAGATGAGCTCCAGTTCTGAGAGCTCCTTCTTCCGACCAACGAAATCTTCGTTCCTAGGAAAAGGAAACCCCTCCTTCTCCACCGTGTCTCGCCATCTGCTCACTCTCTCCACCACATTTCTCCTCCCTAATCTTGTAGCTAAAAGAAGCACAGCATTTGATATACAGTCCCTCCAGTTGCCCTCATAGGCCTCCAGCTGCCAATCCAACACCCTAGAGAGCCCCTCAACTGCTTCTCTCCATTCCGTCTCCAACCCATCATAGTGCATCCATAGCTCGCCTCCATGTCTCTCCCACAATTCTCCCCTCCTCTCAATTATGTCTCTAGCAAGACAATCGGCAGCACCCAAATCGAAGAAAATCAGGCACAGATTCTTCCTGCCCAAGAAACTCCGAAGCTCCTCTATCGTGTAAGGATTTGAGAACGACTTCTTCGTCAAGATCACCACTCCAAAGGAAGAAGCACACATTGCTCTCTCAACCATGTCATGGCTCCGGGATTTTCTGCACCGAGCTCGGTCCGACGCAAAACAGCTTATCCCTTGAAGCTCCAACTCGGCACGAAGCCAGTTGGCAAACCTCAGTAAGGAAGGTTTCCGTCCATGAAATCCTATATAGACATCACAACTTCTTAGCCTACTGATGGAAGGAATTGAAGGTGAAGGCCGAGCATACGAAAGCTTCCCTTGGCTTCTGCAAGATCTCTTTGGTTTCTCTCTCCGAGCTTGGCTGTAATTTGATGAGCTGCAAATGCCATTACAAGGGGAGCCAAGATCCCTAGAAAACGGCTCTGCAGTCTCAAAATTGGTGGACGGGCAAAAACTTGGGGAAGGTGATACATCGGATGTCACGAATTTGATATTTGACAAAGGATCAGGCTGTCTAACAATTACGGTGTTACTGGGAGGAAATCCATTTACAATAAGGCTATTCGAGGCATTTGCAAGGACTTCATCAGGCCCGTGAAACTGAGGTGATCGAGGAGAGAAGAAAGGGGACTGACTTGCTGAGACGAATGCGGAGGAAGAAGACGAGAAATGCCTTGAGTTCGACAAAGCCTCAAGATTAGAGCTTTCTTGTTGAAGCTCCATGTATCCATCTTCATACAATATCCCGCTCTCAGAATGTTTGAACTCCCATGCATTCTAGACTTCAAGACCCCATCTGAAACTTAAATATTGAATCCGATTAGTACATCACAACAAATACAAAAAAAGAGATCCAATAATAAAGTTAAAATTACAATTCCCCATAAACTATGAAATTGTTAGGAAAAAAGGAAAAAAAAAAAAATCTCTAAAGGCAAGTACTCCATAACCAGTAGTAGAGAGAAGTGATTTCCCAAGCAATCTGATTGCTGTTACTTGGAATATCTATATTAGACATTGATTAAATGGCTATGAAACTTTCAATAACCTACTACAATAGTTAACACTAAAACTAAAAGCATTTTGATGTGGAAATTAGAGAACTAACCTCGAGGAAGAAAAGTACATTCCAACAACACGAAGAATAAGGTCGAAAATTTCTTTAAGGTTATTCAAGCACTCCACTCATTCCTACAAGAAGGCTGGATAATTCACACTTGACGACTAGGAAGCACGACAGTCGGATAATTGGTGCCGTGTCCTGTTGACACAATCACTCCAAAATACACCAGGGCCAACCAAAATCAGTGTTATGTCCGTGTCTCCGTGTTTGTACCATGCCATATCTTATGTGTGTTTGTGCAACATAATCGAAAGACAAACAAAGTCCCCAAAAAAAATCTAAGCGTACTTGATTTAAACCTGAATAGAAGCTCACATTGAGGAAAAAGGCCAACATAATATTTTTCTTTTGCCTAATTTCACATATCTAGCATTCTTTCTGAAAGAATCAAACTTTCATTGTCCTAACTCAAAATACTTTCTTTTATTATTATTATTATTCTTTTTTATGAAAAAGAAGAAGAATATGAATTTACAAAATATCGTTTTGCAGGTTTAGGTTCTCAAAACCAATTGATCAAAAAAAAAAAAAAAAACAGAGCTCCAAAAATGGAAAAATTTCCAGATCTGAGACTGTTCTCTCCGACTGTATCCCTATCAAGATCTCAAATTTATGCCTCAGCTGGAAACCCCCAGTTGCTAGTATTGCCAACAAGTAGGGGGGGGGGGGGGGGGGGGGGGGGGGGGGGGGGGGGGGGTGGAATTATGGGTCTTCCAATGCATTCCAGATCTGAACATTTCCACCATGGAATTTCAAAAAAAGGAAGCTCCTTTCCACAATCCAATGACAAAACCAACATGCCAATAAAATAAAAATCAAAACTTGATCCCATAACCACACAAGGATGGTGATGATATGCAAATCTAATAGTGACCCATTGTGCAATAAAATTCAGAAAATGAAGATATAATGATCTACAGGGAGGACAGAGGAAGACTCACTTTTGTTTCTCCTCTCTTTTATTGATCACTTGTTGTTGTTTCTTTGGAAAACCCCAAAAGCCAAAGCAGTCTCCTTTGCCAATATATACTCTCTCAAATAGTATATATATATATATTGGCAAAGCAGTCTCCTTTGCCAATATATACTCTCTCAAATAGTATATATATATATATATATATATATATATATATATATATATATATATATATATATATGACATAAAAAAAGTGTACTGTGTGTATGTATGTATGTATGTATGTATGTAAAGTAACAATTTAACATCACTTTAACTTCTGTTGTGTTGACTGAACTGGCTCTTGTGGTCGGTGAGAAGAGGTATAACCTCTTTGGTTGGATGGAGGTCTCGAGATCAAACTACGGAAGAGGTGTGGGGATAGTGGGCCCAAATGGCAGCATATGCAAAGTCCCGTACGTATCGTCGGGTATCTCAAAAAAAAAAAATTTATATTGTAATTCCTTAGTATTTTCTTTCCTATGAAAAATTGTAATTCCTTAGTATTTTCTTTCTTAAGAAAAATTATAATTTCTATCGATTTTTTTTTTTCCTGGTGTTTGGAAATGTCAAGAAAATTGGGAGGCAAATTGATTACTTAAATGTGGAAAAATGAATCATTTGATGGATGGAGGGAATAACTTTCTCTCATATATATTTTTTTTTTCATTTGGAATCACTTTTCTTTTCTTTTTTCCTTTTTTTGGTATCAAAACATAGAAAATAAATTGTTTTTCTTTTCCTACTCCATGATTCCGAGGCTTTAATATTTTAAGATTATTAACCTATTGAAATTCAGAGATAGCCAGCATTAACATTAATGCACTCACACATTGTGACCTTGGGGTTTGTTACCCAGAGATCATCTGATCTGACTGAGAAAGAAGGCGAAAGGATCATTTACATAATTTTGAAGTCATGCGATTTACTTTCGTTAGATTACATCTATTTTATTTTTTGACTTTTTTTTAAAATTTAAATACAAAAATATAAAAGATTTTATATTCTTACTGCAAATTGAACTCATGAGTTATTATTTGAGTTTCTGTAGTTGAACTCTCATGAACTCTATGAAGCACACAAGCACAATTTTCAGTTGGGAATGAACGTTGACATAAAAGTGTAAATTGTGCAGTTGAGAAATAAATGCAAACAAAGAAGAGAAGATGGATGGATCATTGAATTCTCAGCCCATAACTACTTTTATCACGAACATATATCCATACCTCAAAATCTGTGACTCCTCCCAAAACCAGCAATGAACCCCTCCACAAAATAAATACAGTGCACTGTGTATAGAACAGTCGAGTAATTTGGTTTTTAATTTTTTTTTCTTTTTTTTAATACTGCTACATGAACCGAATGGAAAAATCGTACGTCAGACCGATGCCATGTGGCAGTTCCCCATTGGTTGGATGGGCGGACGAATTTGGGAGAAACCGAGATAGCAAAATATGTGGATTTTGACGAATAGAAAGGCTCCACATGGCTTCAGTCTGTCGTTCGATCGTCCCCCACGATTCGGAAGATATATATATTTTTTTTCCGATGTAAGTCCAATTAGATACCCTAAATCTTACTAATTACAAAAAATATCCAAAATCTCAAACAGTGTGATTTATTAAAGGTCCTCTAATTAACTCATTTAACAAAGGAATATTCCGTTATCTTTAATAAAGTTATTATTTTTGGCCATTTCGTCCTCATCTTTTTCTTATTCCGCTTCCTATTTAGCCCATATAAATAATGGGTTCACGTGTAAGGGCGGAACTAGAAATTCGAATTGAGGTATGCTGGAGTGGATTAGGATGGACCGAGTGTGAGAAAACTCATATAGAAAGGAAAAAAAAAACATGCAAAAAAATAAGAAGAAGAAATTAGGATGGATTGAAGCCCACACCAGCCCCACAACGTGGTTCCACATGTGTTCACGTGTTATTAGTGAGCACATAGTAGAAATGTGTTCATGGGTCCTTCTCCATGGAGGAAGATGGATCCTTTTGTACAATATATAATGAAAATTATAATTGCCAATTAGACTTTTTTAATGTCCAAAGATTTTAAATATGGATTACCAAATAAATTCTCAATTTATTATATTTAAAATAAAATAAATTTATAACTCCCTTATATATTAAGGATAATTTTGTTAATCCATTTTGTAAATCCTTGAACAATATAAAAGACTTATTGGCAATTACAATTTTCTATATAATATGCATGATTATAAATATCGCACTATGAACATAAATACAATTAAAAGCAATATGTTTTTCTTTTACTAGAAAATTTAAAGTTATTGTTTCTGGTATATTATTTTTAATTGGATCATAGAGAAATTATAATTTGACCATACAATTTATAACTACTCAGTTACTTATTTTCAGTTATCGCGACGACCATGGACTCAACAAATTTATGTAAGAGTAGGACCTTTTCTAATTAATATATGTGAAGTTAAACAGACCTGTAAAAAAATTCTATATATCATCATACACCGATACAGAAATTTAAAATAAAATAAAAATACATACTATATATAATAATAATAATAATAATAATAATAATAATAATTTGTCCTGTCCATAAGGCATTTACTCTCTTTTCCAAAAAAAAGACAAGAAAAAAAGGACAATGTTAATCCAGAGTAGCAGAATATTCAATTTCCGCCATATATCCAAATTCCAGACAATATCAGAACAATGTTGCTTTGTGTGAGAAGCACCTGCAAAAATAAACACTGACAAAGTTGATCACTACACTGCCAAATGTCACCTTTAGTATGCTGAAAGAAGGTTTCATAGCATTGTTGGTCACTTCACTGTTCACTGGGTACAAGCAACTAGGGGTGAGCAATTCTCGGTTTTGAACCGAAAACCGAACTGAACTGGACCGAAATTGAAATTTGGTTCGGTTTTTAATCAACCGGTTCGGATTTCGGTTTTATCATCTCATTAATTTCGGTTATCGGTTCGGTTTTCGGTTTTGGATTCCGAAATCCGAACCGAACCGAAAACCGAATCACTACATTATAAAAGAAAAAAAAATCGGTTTTTATGAATTTGGTATACACTCACCACTTGGTATAAAATTAGTTTATTGTTATTTTCGGTACACAATTTTGGTTTTTCTCAGTTAGGTTTGGTTTTTTTTCGGTTTTTATGAATTTGGAATACACTCACCACTTGGACCTAAAGAACCGAACCGACCGAGAACCGAACCGATTTAATTCGGTTCGATTTTTTTCGGTCTTTACAAATTCGGTTGGGTTTTCGGTTTTACAAAAAACGATTTTCGGTTCAGTTAGTTTTTGAATATTCGGTTCGATTTAAACCGAACCGAACCGTTGCTCACCCCTACAAGCAACCAACCATGCACAAGCCTCCAGTACTAAATAAGTTAAAAGCAAATACCTATATTCAATGCTAACAGAAACAGTAAACAAAGGTTAGCACTTCTAAGCTATCTTTTTATAAAGAAGGTGCTTATCTTGGCCTTAAAAGATGTGTGCTCTCAAAAGAGACATGTTCCATATATAGAAGAGTGGGTCAAATCGTACCAAAAATTGGACTCGGCCAAGACACTGAATTGGGTCAAATTGGTTCAATCGGTGGTTGAACCACTGAATTAATCTAAGTGGCCCAAATTTAATTCCTTATGTATACTAATTTTCACAAAAAAAAAACAGTGGGTCAACATTGAACCGGACTGAAAAAATGACCGGTTCACGGGTCAACTGATTGAACCGGCCGGTCCGGTCCGGTCTTTAAAACACTGGGTCATACTGATCATGACTTCATGATATTAATTCCTGAACCATGTAGATCTCATTTTGTTTATCAGCTCTAAGAGCATCTCCAATCCCATTGTCTTATAATGTGTTGTGACTTCTATGTGGCATGAGCTACAAGACAATATTCTTCTTAGACGTCAAGACTATATTCACAAAAGACAATGAGGCACAAGACAATATTTTTCTTAGATGGGATCAAGTAGAAATTAAGTCTTCTCCAATATAAAAGTATTTAGATGCTTCTTCTTTTTTCAACTTCTCCTCTCGTTTCTTTTTTTTTTTTCTAAATATTTTTTTATTCATAATTAATGACATAGATGTGAAGACATTGTCAAATGTATTGTCTAGAACTAGACAACTAACTTCATAATATATTCCATAACTTTTGTCACACAAGTTTCATAACTTATTCTAAAATTGTATTGAAAAAAAAATATTTTAAATAAATTTTGTGATTTCCTAAGTGACAACAACTTTTTTGAAACTCACACAATAGGGTTGGCGATGTTCTAAGTTACTTTTATACATGTGAAGCTCCTAAAACTTGTAGTTTGTTTTATAGTTTAATTCCCATGATCATTATGAACAAGTGACTTTGGGATTCACTGATGAAGACTACTAACTCATGATTAATATATGATGGTAGGTGGCTCTCTCCATGTGGACTTAGATGCTCTCCAAACTGATCAGGATCATCAACACAACACTACATGCATTTCATATATACTTATTTGTGACACAGAAATTTTATACTAATTTGACACATGGCCTCCCCAATTATTCTGCTTAAAATATTTTCTCTCACTAAATCTATAGATCAAGAGAGATGCATTCTGAACTAAACATCAAGAGAAATAATGATATAAAAAAAAAAAAGAGGAAAAAAAAACAATATATACATAACTCATTTGATCATCCTAATACACACTTGAATTGCGACTAATCACGGTGACAAGAAACAGTATCATAATAAATTTGTCCAATAAAAATTGTCAGATCAGACTGAGAACAAGTATTTATCAACAAGAGTACTTAAAGAGAATATATTATTGGGCTATTTGATATTATCCCCCTCTTAGATTAGGTATATTGGTATTACCTCCATATTAGATTAAAAGTTAAAAATATCCTCTGAAAGTGTCGTTAAAAACTTAAAAGTGTCGTTAATGAGTTTTGAAAGTGTATTAAAGAATTTTTAACGACACTTTCAGAAAAATATTTTTAACTTTTAATCTAACAGAGAAATAATATCAATATACTTAATCTAAGAGGAGGGTAATATCAAATAGCCCTATATTATCCCACAAACACTATGGCAAAATAATAATGATGAAGAGACTTAAGCCCCGTCATTAACAGTAATTTTGTAGCCTTAAAAGCCATTGATTGTGATTGAGTAATCTAATATACACAGCCGAGGCGGCTGAAAACATGCGATTAGCCATCTTTCATTGGATTAAAAGATTAAAAAAAACAAAAACAAAAAACACACAACTGTTTTCCTAACAAAATCAAGTCACGTACACAATCGGATTTTGTATCATTTTACGACATAGATACGCATCATATGAACTCATACATATAGGTGTGTTTATTCAGGAATCTGAACTGAAAAGAAATTAATTTATAGACCCTTTTTTTTATTAGAATGTGGAATAGCTTATTTCAGCTTTTATAGATCATCATCAGTTATTATCAGTTATTTCAAACTATCAGAGATGACCCGGCGTCCTTTTCCCAGCATATGTTTTGTCCTCGTTCTTTTCACAGGCTTTGCCCATTGAGTAACTATTTCAGTCACATACATCAACTGAACTACAAAAGAAAAACAGTCTTCTTTCATAAATTGCCACCAATATTGTTAGTCCAATCGAAAGTTGAAATCGAGATCAGGAGTCCACACAAAAAATTTTCACTGATATGTCTTGATCCAACGAACAACTATATAATGATTATGATTACAACTTACTGCTACAAAAACAATAATCAGAAAAACTATCTCTGTTCTTCCTTCCAATCGCAGTTGCAGACGGAAATGACAGATTACAAGAAGAGAAGAGGAAGGAGAAGAATGATCTCTACTTGCTGAGGTGATGAAGATCATCGTTGCTCAAAGCAAGATTCGTCCCACACGATCCGCTCCCAGTAACCAGCAAGCTCACGTAGACCTTCTGGAACGCTCGTTGTCAGCTCTTTCCTGGACTCGCACTAACACTTTGGACTCCAATGGCGGCAGCAGCAGAACCTCTCTTCGTCTCTCTATTTTCTCAAAAAGGCTTCGAAGAGAGTATTTATAGAGAGGGTGAAAACTCTAGCCGCCAATCATTTACAAAAAGATTGGAACGATTTAAATTCAAATCCCCAAAAAACGGAGTTGAATAAATGATCATATCTTTCTATAACCGTCAAATCCCGCAATCAATGAAATCGTGCATCAACTGCGCATTTATGCGCGCAGCAGCCCAACCGAATTGCTCCTGCGCGCATAAGCCAAGCAGCACAGCGGCCAATGCGTCCATGCGCGCAGCAGCGCAATGCCTGCCAGCACCCGCCCATGCTCCCACTCAGCACCCGCGCATAAAACGAGCGCATGAGTGCATCAAATGCGCACAAGTGCCGATGTCGAAGTACAAAGCTTCCGGTTGCACATTGAAGATCATGTGCACGCACGTGTGTATCTTGGACATCTACAAACTTATTCTCAAGAGAAAACTTATATCTCTTTTCGCACACTATCGGTGACTTCCTTTAAAGAATCTTTGTCCATTGAGTAACTATTTCAGTCACATACCACCACCAGATGAACTACAAGAGAAAAACAGTCTGCTTTCATAAATTGCCACCAATATCCACACGTACGTTGTTGCATTACCAAAAAAAAAAAAAAAAAAAAAAGCAAAAAATATGAAATGGACATTAGGTGTACAGAAAGCTTTGATTAAGTAGAATGCCAAGTTACATTTCACAAACTAATTAAAGGGCAATGTAGAAGCTCATTTTGTAGAATCAATTTCCAGATTTTTGATTCCATCACACACCTATGGGAGCTATAGATCGGACCTCCCAAATTTTATATTTTAGATTGTAGAAATCTATTTTGTAGAATAGTAAGTCACAATTTGGAGTCCAACTTCTAGATTCTAGATTTTATATATATATATTTTTTCATATCAATTTTTGACCAAATAATATTGGGGGCCGGAGCTCACTTTATCATTTACTACCGTTGTCTTACAAATCCAATGTATTCTACATTTATCTTCTTCTTCTTTTTATTTTGGCCCCAAATTACAATGGAGAGTCCCAAACTACTAATGATGCTCTCATCTCCGATCCCAAATCTAGATTCAGAATTTTCGGTTCCATCCCAAGTTCATTTTGTAGAATAGTAAGTTCCATCCCTAGTCCCATTTTTTAAATTTTCGGTCACATCCCACCCAAGGGAGCTATATGTTGGACCTCCCAATTTCTATATTCTAGATTGTAGGAATCCATTTTGTAGAATAGTAAGTCCCAATTTGGAGTCCCAACTTTCTAGATTCTAGATTTTACATTTATTTATTTTTCACATCAATTTTTGACCACACAATATTTGGAATCGGAGCTCACTTTATCCTTTCATACTATTTTTATACAAACTCAACTTATTCTACATTTATTTTTTTTCTTGAAATTTTGGGCCCTAAATCGTATTGGAAAGTCCTCACTACTAATGATGCACTAAGGCCGCTCCCCCTACCGATGCATCCCAAAGCTTTCGTAGATCGCTTAATCCCGTTCAGCTTCCGACGCGCGAGTGCTCGAGTCCCTGTGTCATGTCGTGTCCCACATGTATTGGACACGACAAGAGCACTCACAAATAAACTAAGACGTCCAAGATGGTTACCATGTTCGTATTCGTTTCGTATCATATTCGTGTCTGTGCAACATAAAGCAGCATATATTCAATAATCTAAATAACCTACAAGTAGTCGTCTATAATGAAAATTAAAAAAACATGGTTTGCCCAATGAGAGACTAACAATTCATTTAACCACATTGAAGGCCTATAAAACAACATAATTGTAAAAAAAATTATTTTTTTTAGATGAATTGTAACTTCTTGAAATGAAGCATTATGAGCAAGTCAAATTGGGACCCAAAAAAAAAAAAAAAAAAAAGCTTTTTATCCCTAACTGGAGCATCTATTCATTATGTTGCACATGTTCAAACCACCTAAGATAAAAAAAAAAAAATCAACTTGTCAATTTCATATTTTTTGTTGTTTTTTTTACTTCCCACAAAGAAGTCCATTTCTTATCTCCTATCTTTAAATGTAGTATCGTTCATCCATCTTAGAGTTCTCATTTTCGCTACACTACTATTTTGGATATGTTGTTCTTAGTTATCTAATCCGTAAAACATGACTGGTCTTATAGTCTGTCTTATAAAAATAAAAAAAAATCAATTTCAAAGGTGTCTCAATATCACAAAGTACTCAAAACACCATTTCCACCATCCTGATCTAATTCTATGTATGACATCTTTCTCAATTCCTCCATCAATGATAAATGATTGATCATAAATACTAAAAACTATTACTCATATCTATCTATTGTTCATTTATATGTACTTCCCCTAATTTTTTTTTTTGCTTTTTAGTTAAAATTATATTTTATATCCACCGACACAATATTATCAACAAACATCATACGTCGTGTCTTAAGAAGCCAACATGACAGCAATCATTCGCTTAGTATCTGAGAGTGATAAGTTTGTCATTTGATGCATGAGAAAGGATTTCTTAAAGTATGAAAAATAGCCTACAATGACCCTCCAAATTATCTCAAAGCAACACAGTGTGGGCAATCACAGTATTTTCCTCCAATAAACCTTTGCACCACATAGTATAAGGGAGAAAAAAAAAAATTACAGTCAGAGCATTCAAATTTAAATATTTTACATAAAAAAGCATAAAGTTTATTAAAAAAAAAATATAAAAAGAGCATAAAATTGTCAAAATTTATGACGTAAGTTCTACTTACGCCATAAACAAGGACCGTAAGTTGAGAACTTACGGACGTAAGTTGATTGGTTGGCTGTAATTTTTTTTTTTCATTTACACGACTAGACCATTTTCTTTAATATACAGCGACAGAGATTAATATTTTTTTAATTATATTTTTAGTAACTTACACCCTAAAAAATGACGTAAGTTTGTAAATTACGTCCTAAAAAAGGACGCAACAAATTTATATAATTTTCTTAATATATACCATCGTTTTTACGTCCTACTTTGTATTTTGTAAACATAAATATCCTAAACTTTATGCCTTTTATGAAATAAACTTGAACTTGAATGCCTTTCTGGAAAAGAAAAAAGAAAAAAAAGAGGTTAAATCACCAAGTCAAGTTGAGAAATTGACTTGGTTAAAAATCCACAAGTCAGTCCAGACAGAACAAAAATGGATCCTTAAAAAAGTCAGCAGCAACTGCAAACTTTGATTGTCAACTATGTGGCTGTGGTAATTATGGATGGGCCTTGATTGGCTCCATTGGATCAAAGTTCCATGCTCAATGGAAACGCATCATAACTTGCAATTACAATATAAGTCGTTGATTGCCCCCAATGTATTTTATTTCTTTTGGGTAGTAACGTTATCATCACAGATTGTCATTGGATCTCACCAGATCTATACATACATGATACAGCCTTACTGAAAGAAAGTGAATATTGTATCTCCATTAGATTCCAAGAAATGGTTTCCAAACTTTTTGGGATGAAAAAAATGGGTATAATTTACAGAAAAGAAAATGCCTGAATAAATGCAATTGCCAACAACCAAATAATCGCTAGAAAGACATTCAAGGTTTATTGGTGGCGTCCAGATGCTGATGACTTAAAAATTACATTTAAGGTTTTTTTAGACAATACACAAAAAAAAAAAAAAAAATTATACCAAAACAGAGCCAGAAACTATTTGGACTAATATCCCTGACACTTTTAAATGTTCCATTCATTGGATTAATATCACAAAAAACGTCAATCAAAAAGGGGAAAAAGAGATCAGATTTGTATACCAAAATTTTGAGCTACAACTAGACAACTAGTTAATTAAGTTGTACAAAATACACTCACTGGCCCAAATTTTTTCTCTAAATTTTCCACTTAAAATTTACCCGAAGCTAGCCAAAAAATTTATTTATGACTATCAAATTTTTGACAATCTTTCAATATGTTGGACTGTCGACAGTCCATTGAATTGCATACATTATTTAGAACTGTCAAAATTATGACAGTACAAACTATTTGAAGGACTGTCAAAACAATCCTAAATATATTTTTGAGTTAGTCCTGAGTAAAATTTTAAGTGTAAAATTTAGACGAAAAAAATTGGTACAGCCGAGTCATCTTTGATGTGCCTTTATCAAGAACCTAAAATATACAATGAAATGTAAACATTAGGTTCAGAATGTGAAATATTCGAGAAAGATTAAAACACAAGGAAGGAGGGGGGGGTACTATAAAGAACCTAAAATATACAATGAAATGTAAACATTAGGTTCAGAATGTGAAATATTCGAGAAAGATTAAAACACAAGGAAGGGGGGGTACTATAAAGCCCAAGGCCCATAAATTGTGAAATGTTCTTGACCTGGTTTCAACACAATGAGCACAGACAATAATGAGCTCATGATAATCTAAACATTAAAAAGATTCATCTCCATAAAACCTTCTTAATTAGCATCTGCTGATTCAACAAAACTTGCTAAAAGAACTAGCCTAGTTTAGAATTCAATAGTACAAACCACAAAGTCTAGCCAGCAGGATCTTTTCCAGCAAGACCTAGCTTCCATAATTTCGATGAACTATGCCTTCTGCTTCTTGGGCACACGGTACTCGCCAACAACACAAGCATGGTCTCGCTCAAATGGTTCAAGAGTGACCTGCTCCCTGGGCTTGAATTGGTCAGCCTGCAGCTTCTTTACTTCCTGAGCAAAAACATGCTCAGCAGGCACTGTAGAATCGATGCAGTTCGCCTGAAGGAAACAGAGCATATTGCATGTTTAAAATTTAATGAAGTTGGCCACAATCTATTCCAATAAGATCTCTCTTTTCCGTGTCATTTATTATTAACCAAAACATTTTGAAATACCTTGATGGAAATGACAAAATTGCCCTCATTCCTGAGATAAAAGGAGGCATTTAAAGCTAATATCCTTGCCTGCGGGAAAAAAACACATTAAAAAATAATCCACATGATACAAGCATATATAAGTTGGTTGGTTGCCATCAAGTTTATGATTGAAGCTATTTCTAAATTACAGGTTGAGCATGAAAATCATGCATTCAGATCTAGGTCAAGGTCAAAGAAGTAATGGTTGAGTATAGGCTGCAAATGAACAAAAGCAAAACACTACCTTGACTCGACTGGGTCGATATAGCCTTGGTTTGCGAAGCTCCACTAGTGAGCTCGGGAAAATCATCTGACGAGTGTTTGAGCGTTTCAATTAACTCAACTAGGACTCGGCTCGGCACGAATACACTTTCAAACATACTTTTTATAGATAGCTGCCTAGTGTAAGGTCCAAAGCTGAAATTGGTATCCTTTTGATGCATGTTTTGGGGTTTTATGGACAATTGCCGCAATTTCAGAAGGTTTTTTTTGTTTATAAACCGTCCAGAATTAGCAACCGCCTAGGCGGGCTAGGCGTCCGGTTCCCGCCCGACTAGAGCCTAGTGACTTTTACAACTCTTCTCAATAATTTCTTGCTAGCCTAGCCTGGCAATATGAAAATAAATGAACTAGAGCCCATCAATAGTTTCAGGCCATAAACAAGCCAAGCTTGAAACTTGCAAGCTCGAAAGGAAGCTCACACAACTGAAACCCTAGTTACATATCAAATGCATGCATCCAGAGATCTAGAGCTGACAAACCAACTTGCACACTTGGACAAAATAAAACTATTCTAGGAAACAACAAAAATCTTGCTACAAGCATAATAAAATATTTCTGATGTTTAACCAAGTCTTATTTAATTGTGTAATAATTCACCCTGTCAAACTCGAGTGACCCTTGTGGCGGAAGATCACTGGATCGAGCCCGGGGGCGTTATTATTCCTTCCATTTATTTGGTGGGAGTTAGAGGCAATGGGCCCAAAAGGCATGCAACGCAGCATGCACAAAGTTCCAAGCGTTACGCCGGGCATTTCAAAAAAAAATTCACCCTAAAAGGTAGGGATAAAAAACACAGCATATATATATTGCATTACCCACATTTGAGAAATCAAAAGCAATTATTATAGTCGATCATCCCTAGGCAAGGTAAAACATGACAAAAAATCATGCACTCACTCTCTAGGGCTGCAAAATGAGAATCCCAAGTTCAAAAATTGCAATTTAATCATAAAAAATAACTTTGAGAATATTAGCTTGCATCAGAAGCTCGAATTTGCGTCATACAAAGATGTCCTGAAGGGGAATCCGAGTTTATTCCTCATGTGCATAGTGCCAGAAAGAGACTAACATCAAATAAGCATAAAAGGTCCAAGTTCACTAGCAAAATTCAAAGTTACTAAAACAAATTCAACCAGCACTAGCACCTGAAGGGGAATCTGAGTTTATTCCTTATGTTCATAGTGTCAGAAAGAGACTAACATCAAGTAAGCAGAAAAGTCAAGTTCACAAGTAGCAAAAATCAAAGTTCCTAAAACAAATTCAACCAGCACATCCAATTAAATGTCGCATACATACCATAGGAGTAAAACGTTAAAAAACATTAGCTTTTGTTTATAAAGGACATAATGTATAGAGCATCGTTGATTGTATTGAGTTGTAAGTCTTGTGGCATTGTTCATTGTAACATGATCTACTGTTTGTAATCGAGTTGTTCGTTTGGCTCACGAGCCGTTGTAATTCCTATGCAAATATTAATAAAGAGAATCGTTTTCATCTTGTGTCTATCATCCTTTTTGTTTATTTTCCACTGCAATGACTGTCTATAAGATGTTTCTATCGACCATGTTTGTATTTGTTATTGCCTGGTACTGGTACAAGTACAATTTAGACGTGTACGACATCAAGCCCAATGCCGACTTTTGGTTCTGCTGGTTCTGCGGAACTGAAACTTGACGTAATGATATCAGAGCACAGCTTTACATCCTTTTGCGTACATGTTACTAGTTTTTGTGTTGTCATGTTGATGCTTATTGTTTAGTGTGATTCTCGTTTGCGTATACTTTGCTCCAATCATGACAGTATACATTGCTACCTTGCACTTTGGACCTTTGGTGAAGTTGTGGATGCTTTTGGGAGGTCGATCCTAGATAGTTTAGTTAGATATGTTCTTACATTTAAATATTTAACGAGTTAGTTCCCGAATTGTGAATAAATTGTAATTTTAGATTTAGTAAATTGTATATTTATTGTGAATTGAGCAAGATGTTATTTGCGATAAAGATATTGATGAATATTTGGATGATAGATAAAAAGATCAATACCAATGCTTTTACACACTGGAGCTGGACATACAGATAAAGAAAATATGAAGTTGAAAATTTAAATCAAAAGTGCCAAAAGATTAACTTTGACAACTTAAATCAGTTTGCATCAGAAGCTTGAATTCACATAATCCAATTTGATGTCTTGAAGGCGAATCCAAGTGCTTGATGGCAGAAAGAGATTATGAATCAAGAAATGAAGGGAAAAAAGTCTAAAATACTCGGGAGTACAAAAAAATCATTATAATTAAAACAAATTCAACACTAAAGCAAAAGCAAATATAAGTATAAATTATAACATGAAAATTTAAATACAAAAAACCAACTTTGGCACTATTTAATATGATAGTGGTGGCATAAGTAAGCAAAATAGCGTCTTGAAGCAGAAAACTAAAATATTTGTTTTCATGTATAAACAATATATGAAATATGCAAGATAAGGATGTTGAAAGTTAGGAACTTCCTTCTTCCATAAATAATTACAAATTATTAAAACTATATTGAGATAAAACATGTTGGCATACAAATATAACTTAATGTGTTTGCGGCATATATACATAGCTGCAGTACAAACATCAACAAAAGTAGGACAGTTTAAATTTTTGAACAAAGAAGTTTATTGTATCAAGTTGCAAAACCTTACTCATCGATAAATTACAACTATGACCTTGTGAAAAGCCAGAAACATAAACAGAAAGGTACAAAAATAAGTATACCTGATCAGGCTGAGCAACATCAGAGAAAATAACATCCACCATTCCTACTAGCATACGATATTTTGCAGGATGCCTAGCATCTTCAACAATGGGGATAACGTTAGTACGTTTCTTTGCCATATTTACTAAATCTCGGCCGCTTCTATGCGAGAATTCTACAGCATACACCATTCCAGTCTATTGAGAAGGAAAATGAAAGAAAAGTCAGTAACTAGTTAAACACCTAAAACTCTGGAGTGATGTTTATCACATGTAATTACCAACTTACAGGTCCAACAATATCGGATACATGGGATACTGTAGTCCCAGAGGCAGCTCCAAGGTACAGTACTCGAGCACCAGGTTTCTTACAAAAAAGATTAAAAAAATATATACATATAAGAATTTGACACAAAAAATTGAACAGCCATACACCGAGTCAGTACTCAGTAGAGTATAATAGAATGTAAGAAAAGGGCATCAGACTCAAAGAACAAGCAACATTGTGAACAGTAATACTAAAATGTACTACACAAGGTTTAGTTCCTACATCCCAAAATAATACTAACATCAATTTCGTTGACACAAATCTCATTCGTTTTATATCAAGATAGAAGGCGATATGCATCATGATACAAGTAAATAGGGCCATCTTTCTCATATTATATCCCTAATAGCATTTGGCACATAATTGCAACCTACCTAGCAAGCCATAGGCTGCATGAGAAACACTTGAAAAAATGAAGAGAAAGACGAGAAGCTAGATGTATTATACAACATCATTAGAAACATAAATAATCCTTTACTATTCACAAACTGTGGAAATATATTTCTTTTAAGTTGCAAAAAAAAAAACCAATATCCATCTTTTGTCTAAAAGATATTTTAGAATAATACTTATAGCAGTCTATTGAACTATTTTGATTCTCAAGAACTTTATCTCATTTCTTGATAGGAGTCATCATGTTATCATAATGATCCATGATGGCGAGTATAATTTTATCTCACGTTCTACGTTGTTATTTAGACCTGGATTATCCAAGCTAGTTAGTAGTTGCAATAACAAGATCTGTGAAAATTTATTAAGTGGATGTCATGCTTGCTGGGGAAGTGGATAGCTAAAGTTGCATTCTTATAGGATGAAAGAGATTAATATATTCACATGTTCTGCAAATAAATTTGACGTGCATAAAAAGGTGGAAGCTAGCATAGTAGTTGCTAAGTTAGCTTGCTAGTTGAAGATTTCATGAGAGTAACCAGGAGGAATTTAAGGACCGAGTTTTTAGTTTGAACATGTGACTGGATAGTACGTGTTATAAAGAAAAGTGTTTTCTTAAGTTTGTAACTCTAAGAATATTAGAGTTTAAACAGGAGTTTGATATGACAAGACTAAACTTCTAGTTAATACCATTTAGAAATGCTTTTAGTTCTAAAATAAAATCGGGCGGATATCTGCTCATGGGGATAAATACATCAATTTTTAAAAGATACCCATCTGGACCTTTTTCCACAACTGATGATGATGTATATGAACAGAAAGACTACCCAAATCAGTTACCTAACAAACCCTAAAAAGTTACATGAATACTCACAATGTGTATATTATCAACACCACCAAGAATGGCTGACGCAAGCTTCGAACGGAATGGATTCCAAACTCGGTATTCGACCTTGGTTCCATCTTCATTCTGCCAATAGAAATTCAGTAACAATAAGTAATCGAGACAAAATCCAACTACATTTTCAAACCAATATCTAACCACCAAAGTTAAACCAGATTATCAATAAAAAAACAGGAAGAAATACCAGTGAATGCATAGGAAAATCACCTGCACAGAAATGCGTTTCTCACCATACACTGATTCACCGGGAACCATATTCTTTGTGCAAAGGGCATCTTCCTTACCCTTAGCAATAAAGACTCCAGGGAACTTATGGGGCTCAACCACTACCTTGCTGCCACCCTTCATTCCACCACCTCGGCCCCCACCACGTCCTCTACCGCCTCCACGACCACCACCTCTGCCACCAGGCCCGCCACCACGTCCTCTCCCACCACCACGGCCTTCAGGGCCCCCTCTTCCACCACCACCTCTTCCTCGGCCTCTGCCTCCATCACTGCGGCCCCTGAAGCTGCCACCACCTACCATCAATAAAAAAATCAACTCAGGTACATGCACCAAACTAGTTTAGTATAATACAATAAAAAATACCCAAGCATTTCACAATTCAGAAGATAATCACAATAAAATCATATAAAAGACCTCTAAATTTCCAGTGAAATTGTCCAATGAAGTATCCTAAATGACATAGTTCAGAAATTGAAGGGAAAAAATCAAAAACAAACAAATAAAGTAAATTACTTTCAACATGTTATTCCAAAATAAATATACCACCAAAATTACCATATGAATGATTACATACTTCCAATAAAATTTCCACCAACTTAGCCATCTATACTACAACTAACATATTAACAAAAAGGATCTTCTCAATCTCATGGATGCTAACATATTAACAAATAGGATCTTCTCAATTTCATGGACCGTATAGCAAAATACTAATTACTGATAATAAAAAAAGCTTCCATTTCAAGTAACCATTAGAAAGGTAGAACAAATACTCTGAAAATTGATGGTCTCAGTATTGAGTGTTATGACAAATATCAGACACGCCCCAACAAAAAACTAGGACAAGCAAAAACTAATAAGACTATTGGTTTCAAGAATCAATTAAACCAATATCCTCAAGTGTGCTCCAATAAGAGTCCTTTTTTACCAAATGATATAGTTTGCTATATTAGAAAGGATCGTTTCACTCCATTAGGTGAAAAAGAAGAGGTTTTGTCGTGTCCGCGTCATATCCAATACGTTTCTAACACGACACACACTAGACAAGTCTTCGAATGCTACGAACCAATACTTCCATGGACCAACCATAGCCAATATCAGTATTACTTAAAAATGGTCACTTTTTTCCAATGAAGTAGCTTCCTTAACGAAGCAATGAGTACACTAAAAGTAAGAACTCCATCCGCACTAAAAGTAAGAATTTAGCATAACTCTGGTTACAGAGAAAGGATCTTTCCACTCCATTAGAAGAATAAAAAACTTGTATTTCAATAGCTGTTAGTTTCAAAAGAATAAATAAGAAGAGAAGAGTTTCACCTCTCGGGGGTCTCATTGTGGAAGGAAAGCTGCTGTGGTCGGAGATGAAAACTATAGCGTTTTGGGGAGGCAGATTAGGGTTCTGGAAGAGGAGGCGGATATATAGGAAGAGCGGAAGATGGGACTTAGGGTTTTGGACATTGTTCTGACGGATATGCCCCCTCCTGCCATCCTATCCGTAAATTATTTTCCCTCTCCATCCAACGGTTCACAAACTTTAATAAAACTTGAGTAGCAGTTGGCTGCAAAACGAGCTCCTTGGAACTCTCAACAGGGTAGACTGGTCGAGTGGGCCTTGCTGGGCCGGCCTGACACAAAACTTGGGTAGGCCGGGCCGGGACGAGACGAGACGAGACGGGTCGGGTCGACCCTAAGGATAGAATACTTTAGCCCATCACAATGTGGCCCAAGGTACGATAGACTTCGGTCTGGGTCGGAATGTGTCTGGATTGTGGGATGGGCAGGACTTATCGGACCTAAGGTACATCAGGTTTCGAACTAGGGTGTTGTTTGGTTCGACACATTAGAGACTGGAAGTCACAAATTGGAACTACTTTGCTCTCTCTCTCTCTCTCTCTCTGTCTCTCTTCTCTCTCTCTCTCCAAACATTCGGTGTTTGGTTGTTGTTGGAACTTCAACCCGGAAGTGTGAAGATTTGACATTTGCACTTCATGTCCCCCTCCCATTGTTGGTATTTTTCACTTTGCTTTGGGAATTTTAGTCCCACATTGGAAAACCACCAATATGTATATCTCAATATATAGCTATGCTTAGTATTTGTCCTAGTATTGATATATGCACATGGGGTGGTGGTCCATGTGGGTTGACTTTTCTAGAGGGATTAAGTGTGAACCCCTTTATGACAATCTTAATTTTGTCACAACCTTTGGGAAGTTTCCTTTAGGAAAGGGGCTTAGCGACTCGGACTCGGGCTTAATGGTGCAAAGTGGCACTTTGTTGGCGCATTTTGCACTTAGCGTCGTCGTATGGCGCTCATGCGTTGCTTTTATGCGCGAGTTGCATGCACGGTTGTTAACTCGGGCGCATGCTCGGTCGCCATGCGGCTAGGTGCCCATGCGGCCAGGTCTACATGAGGCAAGGTTTTATGTGTTGAGTCTGATGTGGAGGGGACATAATCTGTTGTTGGCGGCGTAGTGCGGCGCTGGCGGCGCGTGGTTCTCTGTACCACGCGGCGACAGCTTTCGGCGCCTAACGTCGATGTCTGCTCTGTGCAGTACAACGTACATGCGGCACGGTGCGGCACTGCCATCCATATTTTGTGGGATTTGGTCGGTCATCTGGTCGGTCAGCGCATATGCGGCCTGGAGTTTTCCTTTCTTTGTATTTCTTTTCTTGTGTTCGTTCTTTCTCATTGTAGCGTCTGAGAACGTAAAGTGTCACACCCAGTTCCAAAATGTATGGGATCAGACACGTGGCAATGGCCAGCTGGTACGACTCCGTAGGGCTTTCCAATTTAATGGGCCCGACGAAGTGCACTTACGCTGTCCAAGGTTAAGTGATCCAGTTAAATATCTATTTCTAATATCCAACAACTAAACTAAATCTTAATCCATGGTAAATAAAATCTTAAGAATGAACGGTACGCATCATTAGTCTGCAGCCCAATAATACAGTCGTTCGAATAGACCAAGAGAATAATATAGGCCTATAAACACTAGGCTACAATAGCACAGTCACAATGGAAAATAGTACATAACTGTAATAGAGAAAAGATATAATGATACCTGCAAGGATGTCCAACACACCACCAGATCAAGCCTCATCCAAACTGCTCAAATAACCTGGAAGGAAACCAGGTCCTCAAAGGGACGTAACAAGATACAAAAAGTATATGCCATAATGTAAATACTGAGTAAAGTAAATCAGGGTGAACTATCCTCCTAGGTGAATACAATTTTGAGGACAACTTAGTGCGTATGGGAAGTGTAGGCTAGACATATGCTGACGTAATGTCCCTTCCAGTATTCGCAAAGATTTGATCTGAACGAGCCTCTGCTTTAACTTCACGAGCTAGTTTCACAGTCGTCAATTCATATGAATGCTATTCCCTTCCAGGGCACGACGAGTCAGAGGCGATGTCATCTACAAAAATTTGCGACTCTGAATCTCATCAGTTGACTTAGGCCAATCCCACCATCGCTTCGATCTTCTGGCTGCTTCTTCAGCTGAAGGCTATCCCAAGGATCTCTCAAATCCAACACTCAGTCAATAAGCCAAATCTTCAACACACACTACTCACATCTGCCCTCGACGCATTCCCAAATGCGCCGCCGCAAGGGTCGTTCTATGGGTCTACAATATTCATCTATGATTTGGCGGTCAAGTCGCTAGGGTCAGATGTCCCGAAGCTACGCTCGATAATTGTAAGTCATCACGATGGACAGTTACTGCTAACCATGTTATATCTCATCTGCAAATCCGAGCCATAATCCAACCATTCCATCCGAAGGAACTTCCGAATTCGAGCACTTCATTCACTACCTCTGACGATCTGTCAACCAAATGTCCCTTAACCACCTAGAGTCTTGCTATCTATCCAAGCCACAATTCGAGAAGTGCGCTCATTGAAACCGTCTTCCATCAATCCGTCGTTCTGTCTTGAATCCATCAAATTTTTTGAACTTCCATGTTCGACTTCTCGCACTACCACTTGCAACTATTCCCGAAACCAAAGACTTGCTCAAATTTCTTATCCGTTTGCCGCGTTCCACAATGCACGTCCAACTTACTCGAGCAGCACAGTGATTTGCTCAAATGTTGCTCCCACATTTAGCTATCTTTAAAAGTCCGTCCGCCACAATATTTGCCTTCAGTTGTTGCCTCAATCCGTTTACGTCTTTCGGAGAATCCGTCTACCATCGTTGCACCATTTTGTCCAAAATTCCACTTCCGCTAAACCTGAGTCGACTTCTCGAGCAACAATATCCAAAATCCTTCAAGTCCGTTCAAATCCATCGTATTGTCCCTCCAAGTCGGATCGTGTTTCATTGTCCAACCAATAGCTCAAATGTGTTGCCCAAATTCGTAGTCCGTGCTCGCTATCCTTCAATTAACCCATCGCTTCGCTCAAGCGTATCCTAACTGTTTGTTCCTCATGCTCAACTCTCTTTTTGCATCCAATTGAATGCTCCACTGAATTTCCAAATCGTGCAAGCGAACTCTGGTATTCAGCTTTCCATCTGACTATCTCAACTGTTTCAAATACTTTGTCTGCCTCAATCCTTCAAATTTCCAAACACTCTTTCCATCTGTTTTATTCCGATCTCGTCCATCTCTCAAGTCCAACGATACTTTCAATTGCACAAGTCCGTTCTCGATATGCTCAACTCAATATTCGTTTGCTCCATTTTTCATTCTTCCCAACTCAGCCGACGTGCACCAACCAACTTATATTCCTGTTATCCGAGTTCGTTGAGGCAATTTTAATTAATGTCTATCCAAAAAAAATATTTTAATGCCTTGCTCACTATGTGGTATCCCATATACCACTCCGAATCAAGTCGCTACTCGCATTATGATTTCTTTGCACTGATCCAAGATCCGCTCGAACCATCCCTTATGCGTGATCCTACCATTCCCACCTCAAGTCTGACATGAAACTCAGCCAATGCACGAACCATCCAACTATTTCTATCAATCTCGTGATGCAACTCGTGCCATATCCCGTTCTCAATACTTTCAACTATTATCACCGTCTGATACTTTCGCTACACGAGCAACCCGTGCAACGATCTCTTCCAAGTAGTCCAACCCAAAATCCAACTGTTCCTCATATTTGCTGTACGAGCAACTCGTGCAAACTTATACTGATATTCCTATGCCAAACTCAAACCTGCTCAACCAATGCTCTATGTGATATACCCAGCAAAAAATCAAACTTCTATCCAACACAATCGCTACACGAGCAACTCGTGCAACGATCCATTCTCATCCGATGCTTCTACTCACAACATACCGCATAACCAATCTCGTCTGCCAACCAACTGATCCACTGATGCAATCAGAAATTCTCTGAACGTGTAAACCCCCTGATTTTTCAAGATTTTCAAAACTGGATTTTTCGGAATTTTCTGGGATTTTTCGAGAATTTTTGCTAATTAAAAATAAGGTATTTTTGACATTAAATAAAATTAAATGATTTTAAAATACATTAAAATATTATGAAAATAATATTTTTGGGTGTAAAATGAAAAACTGGACTTAGGGTAATTTTCTGGGAATTTATTGGGCCCCGGACCTATTTTTAATCACCTCAAAACTATTTTTATTTTTATTTATTTTAAAGCCCAGCCCAACCGAGCCCAACCCGTGGGCTATCGGGTCGGGTCGGGTCGGGTCTGCCAGACCCGAACCCGCCGCCCGACCCGTTCTGAGTCCCCCTCAACCCGTTCCTCTCCCGCGTTTCCCGCCGGCGGCTCCGGCCACGTCGCCGGAGCCTGCGCCCCTCTCCGCCATGTCTCCACCCCTCTCCGCCTCTTCCGGCCTCCTCCCCGCGGGCTTTCCCCCCTATAAAACCCCTACTCCTCTTCTCCTCCTCCCTCATCTCCCCCAAACCCAAGCCCTAGCTCCGGCCACCTCCTTCCCCCTAGCTCCGGCAAGCCCCTCCACCGCCCACGCCGCCACCGCTCACCCGCCGTGCCCCGCCTCCCAGCTCCACCGCACCGTCCGCAGCTTCCTCCTCCGCCTCCTTCTTCTTCCTTCCCCTCTCCTCCGCCCAGCCCGCAGTCAATCGGCCGCCCGACCTCGCAGTGTAGCTGATGACGCCGACGAACCACCGGAGCCGCTGCCCTCGGCCGGCCGCCCTCTCCCAGCTCAGGCAGGGTAGCCCTAGCCCCGACACAGCAGCACAGCGGACACGGACACAACCCGCTGCCCTAGCCAGGACACTGTTGACCTGGACACGTCGCGGACACGAGAAACGCAGTTTTCCGAGCCCTGTTCAGGTACCCGTATCTCCTTGCTCGTTTACCCATTTTCGATTCTGTCTGTTGCCTCGCGAAGCCTGCATGACCCCCTCGGTGCCCGTGCAACCCGTTCGGGGCATCGGGTCCTGTGGCGATCGCGAACCGCGATCCAAAAACAGGAAAAACAACGCCCTGATTCACCCCGGAACTGGGTACGCCCCGCCAAACGGGATGACTTGGTCGCATGCGGTCTTCACAGATACGTGCGCGTCGTTGATACGGACGTGTGAGATTTCGCATAAGTCGATTCGGGTGTGCGTGCACACCGGAATCAACGCGTATCCGCGGACACCGTTCCGTATCCGTCAGTTCTGGAACGCGTCCTAACTTTGTGTATACACGTCGGATCGAAACGAAACTTACGCCATCGGACTCGTAGTGATACGCTGGTCCTGTGACCCAAGTTTGGTTCGATTCTGAGAACGTTGACAAAATCGCGTGTCGTGGGCCCCACATGCTCTACTTGACGGGCGATTTTGTGACCGGTTCATCGAAATCCAATTCTGAAAGTTCCGTTGGGTTCGTATCATCGTTCCTGACTTGTTGCCACTAAGTTGGACGAATTTGGAGACCTTTGTCCCTGACACGTTCTTCGGTGCGAAGCGGGCCACAAGTGGACCCCGTTTTAACCCGAAATGGTCATTTTTGCCCCTGTGTCCAAATTGGACTCAAGGACAGGCGTTTTTAGTTGTTTGATATTTTCTGGATCTAATGGTGATGTTTATTTCAGCAACCGGAGTACTGCCTGCAAATTCTGCTGCTGCCAGAGTTACAATTGGAGCCGAAACACCAGGCTAGTGTACCTTGCCAACCCCTGCAGCGTTGCTACTTAATTCCTTGACTTATTTATACATCAGTGGGCAAGTGTACCTTGCCAACATTGCAGTCTTGTTATATAATTTTTTGATTTATTTATATCTTGTACATGCCTAACCTAGAGCCGTGTGACATGCTTAGCGTCCGATCAATAGTCGGGTGCCAACCCCGTACGCGGTGTTGTGTACGTCATCTAGAGATGGACAATTGTGGCCCTTTACATTCTCGTACTTGCATTATCAAGTACATTATACCCAGGACACCTGACACTATTTATGTGACAGAATCTTCCTGAGACATTCATGGTGATTCCGTATAGGATACATATTCATGACATTACAGTTTACTTGCTTAGAACCTATTCTGACTTATTGCATTAGTTGATCTTGCGTGACTTGTACCTGAGATATTATGGAACTGTGACGTGAGATTACATGGGGTGGGGAGAGTATTACCATATCAAGGCTGATTATAATATAAATAATGTTATCTGGAGGTGTCTTAGTCTCTGATACAGAGCTTTGGCACAAGTTCTGGCCCTTCGAGAAAATACTGTTATGGGTTTCTCTGACACTGATCCTGTAGCAATCTCAGCCTGAGTATGACTAAAACTCTCACTTGCATATCACTTAGCTGGTTATATAGTTTACCCGATTGTTTCATTTATTGCTGCACTGCATTTATTTTGGCTTGTATTATCTGTACCTTGTTATGTCTCCTGAGGACCTGGATCCGGATTATGTCCCCAGGATTAGCTGAAGAAATCTACCCCGAGGTGTACGGAACAAGAGCACTTCTAGGAGCAGAATCAGGAACCGAGGACGAGATCGTGGCCGAAGACTTCTCCTGAGTATTGGCTTTACATACTCAGATATTTCTATTTTCAGTACTTTATTTCATGTCTATTTCCTTTAATGTAACAAACTTATTCTCGGATTGTTTCCCGAGACACTCTTGTTGAGATATTTCTATTTTATATTCATTTGCATTATTCTGGCTTTGATCTATGTTTATATCCTGTGGATGAGATTAGAATAACCCGGGACTTGTAACATTTGCTCTACTTATTGTTAGACTACAGCTTAAGCATGCCCTGATGGATCCATTAAATTGGGTTGTCCATCGGTGCGTGCTGCTGGCCATTGCCGCGCATCCAGTCCCTCGGTATTTTGGGACTGGGGCGTGACAGAACGACAAGCCAAGCCAACGACAGCTCTCAACTTGTTGCACAAATGCAACAACGCCACCCAACTTGTTGTACGAATGCAACAACGCCTAACGATGCTAAGCGATCTAACAAAAACCAACAAAAGCAACATAACGAAGCACAACATGCAGCCACAAACAACAATATATAGACTTATTGCATGAAACATCCAATGCGGCACTGAGTAGAGTCAAGAGCTAGACGACACGCGGAAGTTATTTAGAGTTTGTGATGAAGCGAAGAACCAAGTCCGAGAAAATAAACCAGGCGCTCTGATACCAATATGTCATGCCCCAATCTCCCGCAAGCTCAATAGTCCCCGCAGAACGTGAATCACCACGTTGCAGCTCTCCCGCAGGACAATCGTTCTCATCGGGACGTGATGTCGTACGAGCCTGGAGTTGTGCTCGTACAAGACAATGTTGTCAAACACCAAAGTTATCATTAAAACGACCAAGTTACAACGAAAGTCAAGTATTGTGTACCAAGCACACATCAGAGTATACGCAGCGAAGCTCTCGATAGGGTCCAAATAAAATGCCACAAAGGCGATTGCCTCAAAGGCGATAAAATACTCTTGCTCTTTCTCTAGCCCACAAAGGTACTTACAGTTCATACATTATGTCACGTATATCCAAGCAGCGCCACTACACATGCGTACCTGAAATAATGCCCACAAACATGGGTCAGTACACAGCCGTACTGGTGAGCGGGGTAACCCACGCGCCTAAGCCGACATTAAGTAAAATAGTGAATGCAAACAGTTATATGGTGATCTTCATCGAAGCCCAAAGATCTATGAACTAGCTCATGCTTGACTAGCCAAGCAGATGAACGACCCTACATCTTTTTGTTTCTAGTTGAATTCTAGATTCATTCATGGCATAGGGATGACATGTTAAGGAAAGTTGTAAAGCAGTTTAAGCATGTAAGCATTCAACTCAATCCAATCGACAAGCAATAAATAACCAACCCAAAGGATTCTAGCATGCAAACCATCCTACTCAAGCCCAAGCAACACGATAACATATCGAACCATCATCCAAGCCTCAATATCCATCCTCAACCAAAACTTACAATCCAATCTCAAAGTGCACACTCTTGCCGAGGCAAGGTGGTCGCGCCTACACGAAGCACAAACCAACCAAAGAAAAGCAAGCCAATACTTATTTATATGAAGTCACTGGCCAAGCCATAAAGGACATTGATCTGACTAATCAATAGGCAGTCCTACCCGATCCAGTAATGGGCAGCTATCCCCCTCTGGTTTGTATCGAACTACCGGCACCGCGCCCAAGACGCGTTACCCTTGTCTCCTCCATGGCCGAACGGCCCCGGTTCCCCGGAGCCTATCCCGTTCGAGAAAACGAAATCCTGTGCAACACAGGTTGTCCGTGACATGCAGACACCAAGTAGGTATGACGAGAGGATCGAACATTCTCGCCCCACCAAGCGATCCTAGACTCATTCAACCAAATATCCAACCGATTATCCAACCAAATATCCAACCAAAATATCCATAACCATTCTTCCAACATATAGTCCAAGGCACCAAATCTCAAGTTATCTCCATAGACACAATGCCGCTTTTCGATACAGTATTCCAATTTGGTGCAACACCCCACACTCAGAACAATCTCGTGGCACAATGCCCCAACAGTGGCACAATGCCCTCGCCGATGCAGTTGTTCAGTTTCGAACCACAACTGCTCGCTTTGCAAGACAAAGCGCCCAAGTGATACTCATGCACGGATGCACGCTCGCTCGCTCGAATTATCCGGTGTTCCAACCAAGATGTATAATTCCAACTGTCCAAGCATAATTCTAATTATTCAACTAACTGCCTCGAGTGTATAATCCAACTCTAGCTCCAACTATCCATACGCGCAAATCAATTCAAGCCACAATCATATCCAAGCAAACAACGTACACTCTATGCATGCCTCAGTGTAGTGATTCCCAAGTTCCAGTCCAAGTGTTCAAGCCTTTACGTGTTTTCTATATTATTAGGCATGAAGGAGTAGAGGAGAAGGGACAGAGCCCACTCACAATGTTTGATTCCGTTAAGCATCTTGTCCTGCCGATACGGCCGATTCCTTGAACCCGTGGTCCGATGCAAAGCGCGATCTACTCAACTGGTATGACCGTGCGAGCAAGCCTTGCTCTCCAAATTATCCAACCGATCGGACTAAGGAAGACGACATTATCGCTCCAACCCAGCTATCTCAGTACTACTTTGAACGAACACCTGATTTCCATCGAACTTCGCTAGCCATCTGCACATGAAACCAACTCAATCAATACTTCTTCCCAAAATCCAACAAATCAAAATATAACCATATATTGTTTTATTCAATCCGACTCAGCGTAACGCACCGTACGGTTGTGGGGCGTTACACCGCTCCCCGCCTCTCCCTCTCCCCTTCCCTATTTAAGACCCCCCCCCCCCCGAGCCCCTACACCGCAGCCACCACCGCCAACCTCCGCCCCGACTCCGCCGGTCCACCCCGAGCTCCCGCCGTCGAGCCCCTGCCGCCGACGACGACCCTCCCGGATTAGCCCAGCGCCGCCGCAGCACAGCATCAGTGCCGCCGCCTCCGCCGTGCCCCGCATTCGCCGCGCCGCCCTGTCAAAAATCTACAGCAAGGTACCTGTCTTCGCGCTCGTGTAACTCCTTGTGCATAGACCCGTATTCCGTTCTGTCGAATCCTATGCGTAGACTGCATGATCCTCTCGAAACTCATGCAACTTGTTCGGGGTATCGCGTCCTGTGTCGGTCGCAAATCGCGACGCAAAATCAGAAAAAAATTTATTTCTGAAAATTCAAAAATTGGTCCCGAGCTCGCAAGTTCACGACCGTTTTGCGTGCAACCTGTTAACTATTTTTAAAATCCACTTGAACAATAATTTAGATTGTATAACCTAGTTTTAAACCCTATTTTTAGTTTATTTTATTGAGCTGTAGTTTGTAGTATTTTTGCGGGTGAAAATGGCCAAAAACTTGGTATTTAAAACCCTGATTTTTTTCGGAACTGGGTGCGCCCCGCTAAACGACGCGACTTGGTCGTGTGTAAACTTCACCAAAAGATGTGCATTGTTAATACGGACGTGTGAGATTTTGCAGAAGTTGATTTGGATGTGCGTGCACACCAGAATCAACGCGTATCCGTCGACAACGTCCCGTATCGGCCCTGTTCTGAAACTCATTGTAAATTTGTGTGTACTCGTCGTTTCGAAACGAAACTTATGCCATTGAACTCGTAGCATTTTTCTGGTCCTGTGACCCAAGTTTGGTTCAATTCTGAGAACGTTGACAAAATCCCGTATCGTGGGCCCCACGGCTCCACTTGACGGACGATTTTGTGATCGGCTCATCGGAATCCAGTTCTGGATATTCCGTTGGGTTCGTATCATCGTTCTGGACTTATAGACACCAAGTTTGATGAATTTGGTAAATATTATCTTTGGCACATTTTTCGGTGCGAAGTGAACCACATGTAGACCCCACTTTGGCCAGAAACTGTCAATTTTGCCCCTGTGACCAAATTGGACTTATGGACAAGAAATTCTAGCTATTTGATATCTTCTGAGCATGATGGTAATGTTTATTTTAGCAACCGGAGGAGTACCTGCAGATCCCGCTGATATCAAAGCAACAGTTGGAAACCAAACACCAAGCAAGTGTACCTTGCCAAACTTGTAGTAGTTATCTGATATTGTTTCTTGAGTTATTCATATATATATATATATATATATATATATATATATATATATATATATATATATATATATATATACTTCTGTGATGTACATAGTCAACCCAGGACCGTGAGACGTTGCTTAATGTCCGAATAATATTCGGGTGTCGACGCCGTACGCGGAGTCGTGTAACGTCACTAGAGATTGATACCGCGACCCTATATATATTCGTGCTTGCATTATCAAGTACGCCATACCATAGGACACCTGACACTATTCATGTGACAGAATCTTCTGAGTTATTCATGGTGATTCTGTATAGACTACAGGACTTGTGACATAGATATTACATATGCTTAGCTACCATTATGACTCGTTGCATTAATTAGAGGTCATGATCTTGCGTATCATGGACATGAGACGTGTGATTACATTGGACGGAGAGAAACACACATGCTACAGGCTGATTATATATATATAACCCTTATTAATGCGGTGCTCAAGACTCTAAACCCGAGCTTGGCCCATTACGTGATATCACTGCTACCGGCTCCCCGACACAGAGCTTGTAGTGGTCTCAGCCTGAGTTCTAGTGATGATCTCAACTTGCATATCACCTAGTTGGTTACATAGTTTACCCTATTGATTCATTTATTATTGTACTGCATTTATTTTGGCTTGATTTATTCTTGTACCTTGCTATGTCCCCTGAGGACCTGGATCCGGATTATGTCCCCAGGTATAGCTGAGGAGATCTATCCCGAGATATACGGGACAGGAGCAGACATTGGAGCAGTACCAGAATCCGAGGACGAGGTGATCGCCGAGGATTTCTCCTGAGTATCTGGTTTATTATACTCAGTTATTTCTTGTCTATTGAATTGATGTATCAAACTTTTTCTCGGGTTATTCTCGAGACACTTTTATTGAGACTTGATAGATTATATTTTATTTTGATTATTCTGGCATTTGATATGTGATTATCTTCTGTGGATGAGATTAGAATTAAACTGTGACTTGTATTGTAGACCTATTTACTGTTGTTTTACAGCTTAAGTATACCCTAATGGGTCCATTAAATTGGATTTGCCCATTGGTGTGTGCTGCTGGCCATTGCCACGTGTCTAGTTCCTCGGTATTTTGGGACTGGGGCGTGACATTTGGTCTCAGTCGTGTCATTGATGTCGGCATGATCCCAGTGGTACAAAAGGTGCTACGAATGGCAGCTAGCGTTGACGTGGCGATCGAGGAGCTAAAGACGAAGGAAGATGCAAAGCAACTCGGGGGATCGAAGATCGGTGGCATGGGGGAGCAGGAACTCTGTCGCGAGGAGACAAGCATGGAGTCCAGTTGAGAAGTCATGGGGTCAACACCCTCTCATCAGACTTGAGGGAAAGATTGTTGGAGTCCAGTCTGGATTTGATAAATTTTGGAGCCCAAATATGGTCAAATATTTGATTTGATATAATTTGAAAATCTACATTAAATGTAAGATTTGATTAGATTTCAAATTTGTATCAAATATTTAATTTAACCATATTTGAACGTCCATAATTAGTGTTGGACTATTTTAGGTGGAATATAATTCTTATTTTATGATTTTCTATTTAGCAAATTATATTATAACCTAAAATGGATTTCTCATCCTATAAATATAGGAGGAGGGTGGAGGCACAAAATATAGCACAAGTTGGAGATTCGGGGTGCTCGTCTACAGAAAATCTAAGAGAAAGTCCGTGCTTTGCTATTAAGACTCCGCCATCCAAGACAGAAGGAAGAAAGAAAATCTGATCGAGGAGTTGTCGCCTTCGTTCAGGAAGATTGCTACGGGTTGGTGAGTGATTTCAATTGTAATCTCTTTCTTTTCTTCTTGAGTGTGGTGAGGGGGTTGAATCTATTAAGGCAAATGGTTCAACATTGATTTTGTCAATCTTGTAATTTCATCTGAGCCATAAAGGTTAAAATTTGTCCAGGTGACGTAGTCACCGTCATATACTTGTCTTTATCTGTGCTTGGTGTTCGTTAGACAGGGGCTGGTTATCTCATGTGGGTTGGCCTAAAGTTTTCGCTGCGGGCACTCTCAGACACGGTGTCGGAATGCTTGCAGCGCGTGTCCGATTTCCAACAAGTGGTATCAGAGCCCAAGGTTACGGGACTGGTTTGGACGACTCAAATTTGTTCGAGACAGATGGTACTAATTGTTCATGCACATAATCAGATTATACGGGCTCTTCTCAAGATGGAGTAGGAGCATCCTCTATAAGGTGGTCTGAAGGTGGATCAGGCCTAAGGTTAGAGACAACTACACGAATTGACTTCCAAGGTGTGTTTGGCGAACCTAAGGTGGAGTAAGACGTTGTGGTTGGCTGGCACACAATGATGGTGTGGATGAACATGTTGGCTTGGTTCATTGGTTGAACGGATCAAAATGACAATATGTTGGATCTCCTAGGTGCTCGGCTGACGGGAACGAGCGAAATGTAGCCGTGATGTGCTAAGGTTGTTCGGTTAGCGAAAACAAGCTAAGGGGAAGATTGTTGGATTGTATCTCGTTTCCGGTTGAATGTTCAAAGTGGGTGTCAATGGAGTTGATAATTTAGTCCCACATCGGATAGGAAGTGAGATTATGATGTGTAGATAATTGGAATCGATTCATGTCTTACATAAAAAATTTCTTTTAAGACATATAAGCCCAATTCAATATCATGCCTCATAGGCCAACTTCGATTCGGATCACACCGCATTTCTAACACCGTAAACCAAACAGCCCCTAGGACTGGATGTGCCTGGGCCATGGACTGAGTGGACCTATGTGTGCCTGGGTTATATATGGTAAATTTAACTAAAAAATTATCAAAAAATGTTATTAGCAGGACTTGACCGCACGACCATTTGGGCAACACGTAGTTGCCATCCATCAAACTAATTTTAACTTGTTGGCATTGCAGATTCTTTCATATTAATACGAATTTGACTTAAATAGTTGACTTGCTGTAATAAGTTTTACTTAAGTACCTTCCAATATCGTAAAAAAAAAAAACATCTTCTAATAAAAAATTAAGAACCTAAATTGACTTAATTTAAAGTTGAAAATAAATCAATAGGGAATTATCTTTCAGAAGAAGAGAAAAAAAACACTAGATAGGAACTTAAAACGTTCTTAAAGGGAATGCTATTCAAATTACTTGATACAACAATACTCAATTTGATATGACACTTGATCTACTCATCGCACTACAATATACGTAGGAAATACAACACTTCGTCATAAAACTCACTTTAGAAAGAATACTTTGTGGATATGTATAACTTTCATCCAAATTCCATAGTCCAATTAAAATTGCAGATATTCTCAACAGGACAACATACCGTGTGGTGAACCGGTAAGGATCTGAGCTTCGGCACGGGACAAGTCCCTCTTGTGGGTTGAGATATAAGGTCCAACATGGTCCTGATATACATGGTCGGGCCAGTCCGGAACGACTAACACTCGTTTGAAAGATAGCAAATTCCTACGCAAAAACTAAGACAAAAGAACACAATATTTTCTAATGGCTTCACCACCATGACAAATCTCAATCTCTATTAATCGACTAATACAAGATTAATTAAAGATATATTAATTCCTTGTCCCAAGAATCGCACCCTCACAGATATCAAGTAGAAAAACAGAAGATAACAAAAATTAGATCGTTTACCACAGTCCGATGATGATTCTATGAAAATATCTTCTTCTCCTTAAATCTCGAATAACGATCCCCCCTACGAAAGAATACGGATTCCTCGGTAGATTTAGTAATTGTTTTCCTGAACCTACCTCAATGTCATGCCCCAAGAAGAGCCCACGTAGCTTCTATATATAGACTAAGGCATAGGAATTATATAGACTAAGAAAACCCTTAGTTAGGCATAGAAATTACCTAAATATTGGTCGTCCAAATCCAATCTCACAACACGCCTGTTTTGGCCCCGATATGAACCCCCTTGTCAGTCATCGATTCTTCTTGACTTCGCCACAACTTAAGGACACTCCAAACTGTCCCTCCTAATTTATTTATTTTTATTTTATTTTATTTTGCACAAAGGCTCTAGTCCTTGCTTGATCCCTCGACCTCCCCGCTCGTGTCCCGCTGCCTTTCACTAGGCTGCACCCACAGGGACATGTCCCCCCTACCTAGAATCAAGGTTGAATTACAAAAAATATTGCATAGGAGTTAATGTCGGTTGTGTTAGCTGCTGCATTTTGATGGAGTTTGTTGAAAAACAATATAATTCTAATTACTAATTTAGTTAGACAAATAATAATTACCAACTTAGTTTGATAGTTAATTGGTATTTACTATTATTATAATGTATATTTTTTTTGTCACTTTTATACTTCCTTGTATCCAACTTTGGCCAATTCCGAATACAAAATATCATCTAGAATTTCCAGAAAGATCTAACAAAAAATCAAATACATATGTAAAACAGTTTCCCATTTTGCCACTTTCTCACTTTTCTCCCATTTCCTCCATCCAAACAGGCCTTATTGCTACTTTCTCATATGGACAACTCTTTAGAGAAGTTCATCTCAGCACCAACGCTCATTTGAGGACAATGTAATGTTTTGTACTAAACCATCCCTAAAAGGCTTGAACACCTTAGAGAAAAAAAAAAAAAAAGGAGTGTGATTTTTAAACCTAAAATATGAGCAACAGCTAGCTAAGTAATGCTACTGAAATAAATGTACATCATTTGAAATGCACATACTAGCAAGTAGTCACAGATAGAAGAGAGATTTTCTAAGTAATGATTTCAACATGATGGTCACAGGCTATATCAAAGTACATAAATTTTGAATCAAGGTGGTGCCGCAGCATGTGTCCATCTCCATAAATCATTCTAAACTAGTAACTGCTGCTTTAACAAAACTGGTTCTGAAATAACTAGCTCAGTTTGGAATTCAGTACTCAGTAGTACAGTGTCTGGCAAACAGGAAGCATTAACTGTTAAGTCGTAACCTTCAGAGGTTCTATGAACTATGCCTTCTGCTTCTTGGGAACACGGTACTCGCCAACAACACAAGCATGGTCTCTCTCAAATGGTTCAAGAGTGACCTGCTCTCTGGGTTTGAATTGCTCTGCCTGAAGCTTCTTTACTTCCTGAGCAAAGACGTGTTCAGCAGGCACCGTAGAATCTATGCAGTTTGCCTGACGGAAACACCAGTGCAGATTACATATTTAAAATTTAATAAAGTTTGGCCATAAGATCTAGATATTAAATAAAGAAAAATATTATCCTCCATTTATTACTTAAACTGTAACAAGCAAACTGGGAAATACCTTGATGGAAATGACAAAATTGCCCTCATTCCTGAGATAAAAGGAAGCATTTAAAGCTAATATCCTTGCCTGCAGGAAAGAACATTAAATAACATGATAATAGAATATTATCATAGGACCAAATTGTTGAAAAATCTTTGCATGGTGGGTCTTGTTGTAATTGGTAGCAGCCATCAGTATCAGTTTGATTGAAGCTGCCCTTAAATTACTAGTTGAGAATGAAAATCATGCATTCAGATATAGGTGAAGGTCTATAAGATGTCATGGTCGTGTATACGTATGTCTGTTCAATACTAACCTAAGTTAACCCACCGAACCTACAAGCAATCGGTTCAATTTAGCCCAATAAACCAGGACTGTTAGGTTAAGGTTTCTAAATAATTTTACAGGGCGGTTATGGTTCATGATTACCTCTTTATTTAACCGACACACTATTAATTCTTTCACCCCTGGGAACATAAATGAAGGGGTTATTGTATACAATATGGGCTAACATGTTGGACATGCACATGAGTTTTTAACAGTTTAAATATATAAAGAACCTTGTCAAAGGTAACCATAAGAACCCTTGCCCTTCACATATGACAAGCAGCCATTTCCTTTCTCCCTTCCTTTCTTCAGAGTTAATGAAGAGACTCCTCTCTCATTCATAGTAGGATTCTAGGAGAGAGACTCTTCTTTCCTCCAAATGTTATGAAACTCGAGATGGATATGCAAATTGCAAAGAACATCCACAATGAATGTATCGTATTTCCACTAGCTACCAACTTGCAAAGCTAAGTTTCACATTGGATGACATTTGTGAATGTCATTAAATTTTCGAGTAGTATATTCAATTGTAACTAAACTCTTAATTATATGAAGGTCTATAAGATGTAATGGTCGTGTATACATATGTATCGGTTAATGTGAATATTCAACCCCAAAAGATTGCTAATTTTCTATCCTTAATTGAGTTATAAGGACATGTATCGGTTATATAATTTGCATAACTGATTAAGTTGCTTTCGTTGCCAAAATTGTACATCAATCGGTTAATCCCTAGTTGTGTATAGATTACAAATGAACAAAGCAACTAAAGAGCTTGAGTTGACTTTGCTCGTGAAGCTTGACTTGTGAGCTTGTGAACAAGCTTCCTGAAGATCCAAAAGTGTTCAGTTAAAACTTTGCTTGAATTTTTTTTAATAGTTGTCTTTTAAGAGATACTGGCTCAGCTTGCTGCAGAAAACCAAAGATTTGATACAAAACAAGCCTGTTTCCAGGGCCTAATGGTTGTCTATAATGAAGATAACAACTCAACGTTAAACCAACTTTGGCTGATAAAAGATTGGCTTGCAAAGATCGATGAGTGCTCAACTTGTCTGTATTTAACCCAAATAGGACTCAACTCACCTGGAATCAAATTCTAAATGATAATCCACTTGTGGATTCAGATGAGCCACCCAACAATATTGCACCTAAGAGTCCCCCCACTAGCTCCTATATCTCAAATTAAACTAATACATTTGGCAGATGATATTGCTTGTTTACATGATAATTACATTTGGCAGAATATATTGCTTGTATACAGGAAGATTAGGTTATCCACTAGAGATGGAGGATTCCAACGATCTCTTGTGCGACGGAAAAGTAAATCAGAGACTAAACACATATTTCAAGAGAAGCGTATGTAGAAACTTAACTCCATCATGCTTGAAGAATATGAGCAAGCAAGAGATGCACTCTTGCTTGTATACAAGATGATAAGGTTTTTCTCCACTAGATACGGAGGATTCCAAAGATCCTTTGTGCGATGGAAAGGTAAGGCAGACACTAAACACATAGATTTCAAGAGAAGAGAATGCAAAAATTGAACTCCAACATGATTGAAGAATATGAGCAAACAAGAGATGCACACTTGACAATGTCTTCCCACCCCCGGAAAAAAATAAGGACATCGCACTAAAGACACTTAAATATTATTTGTGTCTTCGCTACAAATATCGAGCCAAAGTCATGTTCATCGGATGGTACTAAATAGTTAAGTTTGCTTTATTTTACTTCATCAAATAAGAACATCATCAAATAAGAACAAAAGTTAGCTCGTTGTCTTTAATTAAATAGTTTAGTCCTACATCAAGATTTAGTGAGAATGAGAAATATTGAGAAGGCTATATAAAGGCTATATAAATAAAGGATGTTGGCTATGTAATTAGGGGATAAATAAATAAATAAATAAAGTGTTTGTTATTGAAGTTAATGCTTCTCTTTTCTGTCCTAGAAGTTCTAATCTCTCTCTCCTCCATCGCACTAAAGACACTCGAATATTATTTGTGTCGTTGCTACAAATATCGAGCCAAAGTCATGTTCATCGGATGGTACTAAATAGTTCAAGTTTGCTTTATTTTACTTTATCAAATAAGAACAAAAGTTAGCTCATTGTCTTTAATTAAATAGTTTAGTCCTACATCAAGATTTAGCGAGAATGAGAAATATTGAGAAGTCTATATAAATAAAGGATGTTGGCTATGTAATTAGGGGATAAATAAATAAATAAAGTGTGTTTGTTATTGAAGTTAATGCTTCTATTTTCTGTCCTAAAAGTTCTACTCTCTCTCTCCTCTTATCCAAGCCACAAGCCTAACCCTAGCTGCTATCATACCCAGTCAATCTCCTCCTCCATCATCTCTCACGCAGCCAAGCCCCATAAACCACCATAAAATCCTTTTCCTCATCGTCAAGACGCCACCAACATCCTCTGAACACCTTGCTTCCACCTCTCTATCATCAAGCCTTACCCTAAATCTCCAAAACCTATAACCCCTTATAACAAATGATCATTTTCAGCTATCTACATGGTTCAATCATCGAAACGTTCCATTGAAGATAGCAATTATCAGGAGAGTGAGTGCTTCTACTTTCAACAAATTAGATTTAACATTAATGGTTGAACTATTCAATCTAAAAGATCTACTTTGCATTAATTTTATCTTATCAATTAATACTAAAGAACAACTTGCTTGAATTGTTGCTAGTCTATGGCTGAAAATTCTGCATCTTTAACTAAAGAATCAAATGCAATCTCATATCGAATATTTTTAACTTGGTTCTTGCGGTGTACATCTAAAACTCATACATGCCCTACATCATTCTGGTATCAGAGTCGATTCAGCCAGGGCCTAAAAGGCTTGCTCTCTGTATTGCATGTACAATACACTTGCCACTTGACTCAAAGTTCAGCTCGTGCGCTGCTCTCTTGCCAAGATATCCTGCTCGAGAGTCTAGTTGAGCCTGAACTTGAACATAGTTTTCTAGCTCATGTTCAAGCTAGCCCGATAATTTCTAGCTAGAGCCTAGCTTAGTAAATTCAAGTATGAAGAAGTAGAGGTAGCCTAGTAATTTTAGGCCATAAACAATCCAAGCTTGATCATTCCAAGCTCGACTAGGATCGCAAAAGAGCTAAGAAACCCCATTTGCACCCCAAAACACAAAACTAAAACTTTTCTAGCAAAACTGCAAAAGCTATGATGTTTAATCAACAAGCTTTGATTACCAGTGTTCCAGTAATTTGTAATAATTGCCCATGACGGGGGCATTACATAGACTACACACACGATTGCATACATACACTGCATTTACGTTACACATTGGGAATCAAATGCACCCTAAATCTTTATAGTAAAAACTAGTGCCAAGGTGCAACTTGGAAAAATATCATGCATTCAGTCAAAAGCTGCACAAAGAATATCTTAAGATGAAATGTGAAATAACTTTGGGAATTAATATTAGCTTTTGCATCAGAAGCTTGAATTTGCATCATCCACTTTCATGTCCTGAAGGGGAATCCGAGTTATTCCTCATGTGCATCATGTCAAAATTCAAAAAGAGATTGACACCAAAATAACCAAAAAGTAAACTTTGGAAAGGGAGAAGTAGGAAAAATCAAAAATAAAATCGAAGTTACTAAAACAAAACCAAAAAAAACATCCAATTAACTGGAGCATATACCACCGTAGGAGTAATAAGTTAAAAAAACACAGAATGAAAAAGAAAACCAACACAATTTCTTTTTGCACACTAGAGCTGGAAATAAAGAGAAATCAGTTTGCATCAGAAGCTCGAATTTGCATCATCCAATTTGATGTCCTGAAGGGGAATCCGAGTTCTATCATCATATGCTTGATGGGAGAAATAGATTATAATCAACAAATGAACAAAACTCCAAAATGCTTTACTAGAGTACAACATAAAATCATAATTACCAAAAACAAATTCAACACTAAAAAAACATAAAGTAATAAATATGTAATTTATAAGATACATATAAAATATAAAAAATGGCACTTTGCCACACATTTAGATGATACTGACTTCCATACATAAACTGAGCAATAGATAGCAGAGAAGTAGAATATAATTCTTTTTGTCTAGACAATATTTCAAAAAATACAGCAGAGACCTGTAAGTTGCCAATTGGCATTTTCCTAGGATTCTTTCACAAATAATTATAAATCATAAAATTATATTGAAATAAACATAGAAATCTTGTCCCACACATATAACTTAATGTGTTAGCATATAATACATGATAAAGTGCAAACATCAAAAAAAGAACAAAAAGTCGGAACAAATTTGAAGTTATTGCCTTTATAGCTCATTAGTCAGTGATAAGTTACACTATTATGATTATCTTGAGAAAAGCCAAACAAATTAAACAGTAATGTCTAAAAACAGGTTTACCTGATCAGGCTGAGCAACATCAGAGAAAATAACATCCACCATTCCTACTAGCATACGGTATTTTGCAGGATGCCTAGCATCTTCGACAATGGGGATAACATTTGTACGTTTCTTTGCCATATTTACCAAATCTCTACCACTTCTATGCGAAAATTCCACAGCATACACCATTCCAGTCTATTGAAAGAAAATGAAGGAAAAGTCAGTTTTAATCACACTAGTTAAATATGAAACTCAAGAGTGATGTTACATTATCGGATGTCAGTACCAACTTACAGGTCCAACAATATCCGATACATGGGAAACAGTAGTCCCCGAAGCAGCTCCAAGGTAGAGTACGCGAGCACCAGGTTTCTTGCAAGCAAAATTACAAGAATAATTTAACATGTGAAACAATTTCTCTGGTGTACATTAAGCCAGTTGTATAATAACATGTAAGAAAAGGGCATCAAACTCTTGGAACAAACAACATCATAAATGGCAATACAAAATTGTATTCCACAAGGTTTGGCTACTAACATCATGTTCCTTAATACAAATCTAATTCACTATTCCTATTGAGATAAAAGAAGCTGATATGCACAAAATATCAGTAAATAGCAGTTCTTATATTATTATTATTACTAACTGAATATACCTTGTAATGGCAACCTAGCTTGCAAGACATAGGCTGCAGGAGTGACAAGAGGGATAAATTAAAGAAAAGATAGATGCATTATACTGTTATTTTGATGGTCATTCTATTATTATTGGTTTTCGTTATTTACAAAATTGTAACTCTAAAGTAGAGGGTGTCATGAAAATGTTAAAATCACTACTAAGATTGTGACTGAATTTCTCGAGACTAGAGAAAGAGACCTCACAGCTTGACTCATTGAACTTACGACTTATTAAAGCCCTGCAAATTTAATCATCACTTTGGCTATCTTTTCTTGTGAATAGTGTAGGAAAGGCCTTCGTCAAGACAGATAGATGACAAGAAGGCTGTTGATGGTCAGTTGACGAAGGCCCTGAAAGCTGTATCATATTTGCTAGCTTATTTAGCTTCAATATTCCCTCTTAGGATTAACTTCATTCTGGATATCCTTCTATCTCCTAAGTCTTATTGGGTTGTATTTATGTTTCAAAGGATAAATATATGGTTTGTTTTTGCTAAAATTTTGAGGAACTGCTGGAGAAACAGAGAATTTTCCATCATAGCATTTTTTTTCCTAACTTATGTTTTATATGAACAGAAATGCTCACAATGAATTGTATCAACATACAAATTTCCTGAAAAAACAAACATGGTTTGTTTTATATGAACAGAAATGCTCACAATGAATTGTATCAACATACAAATTTCCTGAAAAAACAAACCATAAAAAGGTGAATGCATGCTCACAATGTGTATATTATCAACACCACCAAGAATGGCTGACGCAAGCTTCGAGCGGAATGGATTCCAAACTCGGTATTCAACCTTGGTTCCATCTTCATTCTGCCAATACAAGGTTAATAATAAGTAATCTAGACAACATCAAACCACATTTTCGAAGCAATATCTAAACAATCAAAATAATCAAAATTTGTCAAACCATATTTTCAAAGCAATATCTAAACAATCGAAAGTTGATGAAGATAAAACACTGTGGACGACATTTAAAAAAACTCCCGGTACACAATTTAAGAAGCAATGCTGAGTGAAAGCAAGGGAAATAGTGATAATCACCTGAACAGAAATGCGTTTCTCACCATACACCGATTCACCGGGAACCATGTTCTTTGTGCAGAGAGCATCTTCCTTCCCCTTCGCAATAAACACTCCAGGGAACTTATGGGGCTCAACCACTACCTTGCTGCCACCCTTCATTCCTCCACCCCGACCACCACGTCCCCTACCGCCTCCTCGACCACCACCTCGGCCACCACCACGTCCTCTCCCACCGCCACGACCTTCGGGTCCCCCTCTTCCACCGCCACCTCTTCCTCGGCCTCTGCCACCATCACTGCGTCCCCTGAAGCCGCCACCACCTGCCAACAATCAACAAATTAGACTCCAATACACAAACATAAAAAGATTTTTTTTTATTGTACTTCAAGATTCAGCAAACACACAGAGTAGCGTTATATAGAAGCTCTCTAAATTTCCAGTGAAATAGCCCGATGAAGTGTCCAGAGTATATACATCACAGAAACTCCATAAATTTAAAACAGTTTTAAAAAATTTAAACATGCTACTCCCTAAGATAAAATTACTTCTGTTTCCAGTAATTATTAGCTAGGTAGCACAGACACTCTCAAGATTGATGTAGACTCGTGTCAGGACACATCACACACTACACAGACACCCCAGATTAAGCCAAAATAAATTATGCAACAATGCCACAATTTGAATCATATTGCATCCACGTACATGCAACATAAGACTGTTGTTTCGTAAATTAATCATAAATTAATCAAACCAATATCCTCCATGAGATCCAAAAAGGGTATTTTTGCCCAATGAAAATTTACTAGATTAAGCATGGGCTCTATATCAAGAGCAATTCCATCAAGTTAGCATTGTGTACTGAAACTAACATATTGAAACAACTCTGACTTGGAAAGAATGGATCTTTTCATCCCATTAGGTGAAAATAACATATTTTGATCTGTCCAATAAGTGTCGAACACTGCACAATAAGGAACGAGCAGCAACTTTTCAATTGCCCATGACTTTCTTGGATCGTTCATAGCCAAAATCACTATTGTGCTTCAAAAATGGCTTTTTCCCCCTATGAAGTAGCTCGATGCATCAAGCAAGGATTCCACGTCAAGAAAAACACCATCAAATTAGCCATGAACACCAAAACTAGCAAATTAGCATAACTCTAATGAGAAAGAAAGGATATTTTTCATCCATTAAAAAAACTCTTGGAATTCAAATAATTAGCAGTTCCGAAACGAATCAAACACAAGAAAGAAGAAGAATTGAGAAGGGGTTCACCTCTTGGGGGTCTCATTGTAGACGGCGGGCTGCTGTGGTCAGAGAAGAAAATTGGGGTTTTTGAGAGGAGAATGGGGTTCTCGAGAGGGGGTGCATATATAGACACAGCGGAAGATAGGGATTAGGGTTTTAGGCCTTTGGAGATTGTTCTGACGGATAAGCCCCTCTTAGGCCATCTCCAATGGGTTTCAATATATGATAAAAAAAAATTATAAAAAAAGAAAAGAAAAAAATTTCTATTAACCATGATTTCTATTCCAATTTATATTCTATGTTACAATAAACTCTCAGAGAAGCTCTCATCTCTCATATCAATATTGGATCTACCGTATTAAATTGATGCTTTTATTTTGTGTCACTTATGATAGAAATAAAGAACTATTGGAGAGTGTGTATTTTTATTTTTATTTTAAGTTTCTATATAGAAACTCTAGCTACTATGATAGATTTTTTTTAAAGTACAATGCCCACTAATGTCAAGTAGAATAGAAACACAAATTTAGGAATTCTCATTAGAGATGGCCTTAGCATCCTACCCCAACGGGCACCACTACATTTCTTTTACCAATACTAAGTGCACTACATTACATTGATGTCACTATTTTGATATTTTCTGCGATCTTGTATATAGCTAGAATTAAAAAAATAGTGATGTCGTTACTCACAAGAGTTTAGAGGTTTACTCTTTGGATCATTTACGAAATCAGGAGATTAGCACATGGCCATAAAAGTGCTAAAACGATGTTTGAAATTGTTAATCAAGATGTTGTAATGCGTACAATACCTCTTATTTTATTGCAAAAGAGTAATTGAAGTTTAAAGTTATCAACACCTTATTGTATTAATTATAATATTATTTTGTGTTGTGTTTGACAGACTTAGTGATTGCACAACCAAAGTGGAAAATTGTTGAGAATTTTAGTTTGATTGCACAAAGAAAAACTTTATAGTACAAATTCATTGAGTTTGAACGAATATTCAGATTCATTGTGTTTAAACAAATATTCAAAAAAAATTTATTTGAACGAATCTTCAGATTTATTGGGTTGAACGAATTTTAATATTTGTTGAATTTTTTATGTGACTGTTGATTCAGATTAGATTTGACTGTTCATTCAGAATCATTCACTTTCAGATTCGTTATGACCGTTGGAAGAGGTATACCGGTTCATAACAAGTGTCACGACCCGTACGCAAAAATTGGACATGAATCGTTGGTGCGTCCAGCCTACGTTGTAGTATCGACGGTATAAATCTGTCTAGATCAACAATATCATCTATCACATCTCACAATAATATATAACATGTCAATGATATCTCTACTCCATAAGGAGGACAAGATGAATATATAAATAAGATCAAAACCAATACTCAATCACAATAATCTATAAGGAAGATGTATGGCACGATAATGATATAAAATAATATATCAAGAGAAGTCTAGAAATACAATCCCAACTCAACAATAAGTCCAAAAATCTAACTATCTCAATCTCAAAATAAGTCTCTAAAATAATAACAACTCAAGGTATCGAAAGCTGGAGACAAATCAAGTATAATGTAAGCTAACCTAACTAAGTTACTACTGGTGTCTCTTCTATGGGAAGTGGCTCCTCCTGAGGCTCCTGGATATATCCATCATCTACTCCTGGTCCATAATAAGTGGGACAAAAGTCCTCAAAATCCTCTGAAAAATGTTATCCAGTCAAGATTGGAGCGAAGCACATAAACTAGCAGCAGTTCCATTTAAATTGATAAAGACTATAAAACAGTGAGTAATGAATATACGTGATGAAAATACAATACTGGAATGTAAGGAAACTAGAGAGGCAATCAACATATCATGGGTACATGGTAAGTAGTGAAAAGTAGATAAATGTAAATACTAGTAGGTATGAATTGAGAATAGAAAAATAGAAATACTAGCTAAGTGACTTGAAATATTAGTTTATTATGTGATCGGCTTGGGACAAGATCAGGCTCTACTATATATGATTGGCTATGCACAAGTACAGGTAAGGGAATTAGGCCAATCATATATGAGGAGCTATGCACAAGTAATAAGATCAGGCTACACCTTGCGTGTTGTGAGGGTGAGCTATGCACAAGTAAGTGGGATATGATCACATAACTTACTAATATTTCTTTCGCCCCCGGCTAGTACGATGGATCCAATCATGACTCCTCATGACATGTATCTATGATACTAGTCCGTGTATCCACTTTGTCAGGAGTCAGGTATAACACTACAGAACTATAATCAAGTAATCATCAAAATAACGAAAATTATCGGAGAATGTACTCGCATGTGGTCCTAAGCAATGTGTGAGAATCGATGTCCAAAATAGAGTCACAAAGACCTAGATATGAAATAATAATGTTAATTGATGATTTAAAATAATAAACATGTGTAATTAACTCTAGGTTAGGTATTTGGGTTGTTTCTAGGTCACTTGGTCTCATACTAGTCTAATTATAGAGTTAGAGTCTATACTTATCTATAGAGTGGGTTTCTAGAGTGTTACTAGGTTTATACTAGATTATATTAAGTTGTACTAGGTCATCTCTGGGTATCTAGGTTACTACTAGATAATATAGTAATATGTATCATATATTTATAGTTATATATAGACAATAATTAAACTCAATGATCTAATACCTTAAGTAATTTAATTCAGTAACTTAGTATCTAAAACTTATTGGCATCAAAGTCCATCTAATACCTTGCATCCAACACAACACCTTGGCCCTCTTATAATACCAATAACTATATAACTTATCTCAACACTCACACTTATCTTCCTATTACCTTAGTATGGTGCTTACTGATACCCTCACCTGTCCTAGTTGATACCCCTCACAACATTCACTAATACCATACAACACCATCTTAACTTAACTGAAGACTATATGCTACATTACTTTAACTATCCTAATTATTACCTTAATTGATGCCCTACCCAACACTGGTACAGTTCATCTATGCACCCCTCTTTAGTACTCAACCTGGCACCTATATCTAACACAAACCAACACACGTTAAACACAGTCAAAACTGGACTGAACTTAAACTCCGATACATGCACAACCTAAACTATAACACTAATAACTAACCATCCTAATTGAACACAGTGTTCAGTCTCCAATATGTGCACCTGACCATCTTACACTCTCCTCGTATCAGACATTAACGAGCATTCAAGTGTCAGTGCACAACCACACACCTTGCCTTCAGTCATTTACATGTATCAGTATAAAGCTACTGACCAGTTACCCCTGATCTTTAAGCTTTGACCTGCAATTTCTGGCACCACACCTTAACAAGACCTTGATACCCTCACTTAGCAACTAACCCCTACCTATACAACTCCACAACTGCTACCTGATCTCCCTTATTGATTTCCCAGACCAAAGCCTCAACACTGCCCCTTACACACACTGAAATACAACAAATATTAGACTTATCACACCTGACACTTACTCGAGCCAATACTTGATGCCTTCATACTTAACAGTTGTTGTTGTTGTTGCTGTTGCATCCTCAGTTGCTCTAATACACTATCAACCCGAGCATCCTACTCATTAACCTGACCACACCAACCTGATACTACTGCCACCATATAGAGCCCGAGCCAACCCTACTCTTAAACCTGACTACTCAAATCCGATACCACAGTGTCAGATACATGCCTGATACTCAACACCTCCCACTTTAGGATGGCCGACCCCTTCATAACCTCACTCACATACAAACACACTTGGATAACAGTTAATCCACCTTCACACACCCTAAACACACCAATCACTACATCAATGCACATGCAAATACCAACTGATTTTAGTTCAACCATCAGACACTCTTTCCTACCTCACGAATCCAAAGCACCAAGCACACCCTCACATCAACCTGGTATCAAGTCTGATACCCTCTTCTCTACCTTCAATTCATACTGTATTGAGCCCAACTGTCTTCAAGGCGACTACCCTTTACATGGACAACCACTCGTAGTACCTGCAGTACAAAGGCTCTGGCACTCCTTGCAGGCACTTGCAGTCCCTCTTAATTCCCGCACACTTGCACACTAGTGTGCACATCCATACTTGTTGTTACCACACAAGCACCCATACTCTTACACTCGAACACAACCTTCTCTACTCCACATGAAGCTCCAAGTATCTCTACATATATCTCACAATTTGAGATACACATCACCCAACATAAACACCACTCATATTTTTGAATACTGAGTTTCAGTGCACATCTCAGATACACCTTAACACACACACACACACACACACACACACACACCCCACTCTAACTAACATACACACTAAAATATTTCCACATATCTAATTTTGGTTTTGAACAACAATACACACTCATAATATATATATGATTCACTGTTGTCAATACTCATCATCCTCTGGTACTTGTAGATCATCACATATACTAAGTCTGCAAAAGATCTAAGCCCCCAACCTTGCCCATATGCAAGCAACGTTGCCTGCACTCCCAGGTAGTTCCCGAGCCTCCCTTGCTCTCCCCCATTCTAACACTGCTAAGAGCAAGTGTTGCACAATTTATGCAATATGCCCCCCTATTGATACACTAAATACCCAATCCAAAATATCACTCACACTATACCTATCAACACACATATTAACTCATATATTGCACCCCCAACAATTGATACATCAGCCTTAGCTACTGCATACATAGAGAACCCATGATTTTTCCCAAATGCCCGACAACAGGCCTAGGTCTTCCATCAAGACACCCTCACACCCTTGAGCCCCCAACACCTACGCTTCAATCATGGTATTCACTAACACTTGCATGAACCTATTCACCCACAACCTGTAACAACCCAAGACCCATAGTGGCATACCTGAACACCTAACAACTGCTTTGCTACTACCTGAACTCCCCACACTTGACTGTGCAACAAGCCTGCAGACATTTCATTGCATCATTATGTCATAGCTACAATTTTTATTTATTTATTATATATATATATATATATATATATATATATATATATATATATATATATATATATATATATATATATAAAACTTTAGTTTGCATATTTTGGTCTCTATAAACACTTAGGTTGTGAGGGAATTTAATGAATAAAACCCAAACCATGGGAGGGGGGGGGGGAACTATCTACCCACCATAACCCCTTACACCAACACTCTTCATGACTCACCCAAGTGAAATACACTTGGCTTCTTCACCCTCCATCTTCATTTTCCATGTATTACATGGAAACTCTCCCTCTCTCTCCAAATTCCAACACCAGCACCCTCATTTCCTATATATCATCTTCACTCTTTATATTTTTTCTCTTATTCATCTTCATCTCCTCCCCCTTCCCCCTTACTGTGCTGCTGCGACTACCGCTCCTTACAACCACTGCCGTCGCGCACCCCCGCCAGCCACCGTATCCGTCGACCGCCGCATGAGCCTGCCGCCGCCGTCGTCCACCTCTCTCCTCTGGACTCCACTCCTCAAACTCTATCTCGTTCTTCCTCTTCTTCAAATCCATGGGTAAACCCTAACTTCTTCCTAATTTTTCTTCCAAAATTTCTAGATCTAGGAATTTTAATAAGTTATATATATATATATATATATATATATATATATATATATATATATATATATATATATATGTATATATATTTGGTTATTAGGGTTCTGATTTGGGAGAAAAGAGTTGAAAGAACCCTAAGTTATATAAGAACAATGCAAGTCCCCACTCCCCATTTTCTATTCGTTTCCTTCCTTTTGTTTCTTTGGTTAAAATCATTTAGGAGAAATTTTTCTCTCTTAAAGATTCTAAGTTCTTAAAGTTGAGAATATGGATATGTAAATAATTATATATATATGTGTGTGTGTGTGTGTGTGTGTGTGTGTGTGTGTGTGTGTGTGTGTGTGTGTGTGTGTCTTATAATGATTGATGATTTCTAGAACATAAAGATAGTTGATGTCGCCTATGTTTGTTGTTAGTTGATGTTGTATCTGTTGATATATATATTGGATCTAATATAGATATAGGAACACAAGTAGATTTATTGTCATGTGATACAAGGTTAATTTTTAGAATTAGCTATAGAGATTATATAATTAATATATGAGATATGAGATTTTTTGCTTAATGGATTGTGTACATGTTTCTTAATTTAGTATATATGTTATAAACTAAAATATACGGGCTTTATACATCCTTAGCATGATATGTATACATTAGGTCATATTTAGTTTAGTTTTGAATATGTAAGTTAATATTTTATCAATTCAATATAATATTTTAATTCTGTCCAGATTTAAAATATACCTATTTTGACAATTTTTTTATAATTATTTAGTTAAAATAAGTATTTATAGGTACCTGTATATTATGGTAACCTTAGTATTTAATTTTCTAGCTAAATTATTACTTGTGTGCCTTCTAAAAGCTAGTATATAGTACATACCAAGTATAGGTTGATTTAATTATACTAGATCTTAAACTCTTTAAATAAATTTAATAACCAGTATTCTACTATATGTTTTATGTAGCTAAATTTATTTATTATGTGTTAGTTCTTAGAAACTTGTTTGATATAATCTTTACTAATATTTATAAAATAAATAAATAAATAAAGTAGCTAGCTCACTAAGGTATGAAGAAAAATTTATTATTGCGATATTTTCTTCATATATTATAAACTGCGTGGTTACCGGTGTTGAGAGTTGCTCCACCGAAGGGGTCGGCGAACCTAGGGTTAAATTCTACGGAGGGTTGCTCCGGGTGTATTTTATAACTGTTTTCGAAACCGAAAAATAAAGGAGACTCTGCCGAAATTTTCAATAATTTCGGGGGAGAACCATTTTTGGAATTTCGAAAGCAAACTTTTCAATAACATAATAAAACATAAGGGTTGTATCTCTTAGAATTTAAGGAATGTAGGACACCGACACCTGGGAACGAAAGTACAACTAAATAAGTTAAACTTTTATTCATGTCTTGTTGCCGACAAGAATATTATTGTATGGTGTGTTGTCTTTGACACACGAGACGACAGATAAGTCAAAAATGGATATTAAACATAGGTATTAATATATAGGTTGATTGTGATTGTAGTTGCATTATGGGGTGGGAGAGAATAACGGGATCATGTCAATTGAAATTCCTACAATACATAACATCTTTAATAAAAGTTTCCGTCATCTGTAAGGCCTTACGATGTCGGGGTGAGGGTTAGCTCACCAAAAGTCCAATAAATTCTTGGTATAAACCAGAATTTAAAATTAATTAAAACTTAAAATATACATATAAATTTTTATATTTATGTGGGGGTCGGATCTAAAGCACCGTACCCATATAGACACAACATGATTCCGGATAAATAGAATTATTGTCGGGAAATTTGATAATGATCGTGATCCATATATGTTCTCTAGATTGGATTAACATATAGGAAACTTGTTCGTGATTGTGATTGATTGTCGATTTCTTATCGAGGTGTGGTACTTGCTAGTCAGCTGGTACATAAGCTGTCCCGGTGCTGTGATTCATTCCTTTGTCCTTGTTTGGTATAGGGGTGGATTACTACATTGATGACAGGTTACGGAATTCAGTTGACGATACAAATATTAGTAGATTTAGGATAGATAGTATTCTAAACACTATTTATATAAATCAAATGATTTATTATCTTTATTTCTTTTATTCACTCCAACTTATATATATTTTCATGACTCCAAGATTTTATTTTATTTTCTTACCGTTCTTGACCAAGGACTTGCTTGTCGTTCTGACGACCTAGTATTGTTCACTAAGGGGAGAAGAAATGCCAGACGAGATATTTTTTATGTACACTGTAGACGAAGTCGAGGAATGATCGTTGGGTAGCATGTCAAGGATCCAGCATAGAATATTTTGTAGCTGATATGTAAATTAAATATTTTGTAAGACTTGGAGAATGTTATGTAAATAAAGTAGCATGGTGAATATGTATAAATATATGAAGTTATGGATGTATCATTAGATGTCTTATATTTAATCTAGAACATTTCAGGCGACAATCGCTGATACAGGTACGGGTGTATTCGTACGGTGTCACGTCCCAGTCCCAAAATATGCGAGACTGAGCCACATAAAATTGGTCAGCTACGTCTGCCGTGGACTCTTGTCCAACGGTAAATGTATAAGTTGTCTGTAGTTGGGTATTCTAGCATGCATATCCTATGGTTGGCCTATTGTTGCATCTCAATCCACAAGGGTAATGAAAGCAAGACAACATATAATACTAAAGTTGGCCACCCGATAGCATTTATGTTCGAATATGTCCGAGACACAAGAACATAGGCATATAAAAACTAAACTCAAAAGAGTATAATACCATGGGTAGCACATATCGCTCCTCGTGAAAAGATATGAAAAGTAAATATGAAAGATAAAAATAACGATACGAGGTGAGGGTACCCACGACTGCACGGGTATTGGCGCGTCAACTTGACTCCTCTGTGGCGTCGTAGCTGGATCAATCCTCTGTCACTCACTTTCCTGAAACCTGGATACACAAATCCAGCCCGTTAATTCGGGGAGAGTGAGGGTCAAAGGAAGCCGCAATCATAACAGTACATCAAACACAAATATATACATATGTATGTAACTAATTTTATCCTATCAATTAAATTATAACAAGAGCAAGCTACAATAAGGTACGGGTATGAAGTAAAATACAGTGTACTAAAGACATGTGTTAAAAGATTTGGTAGGAAGTTCATACCTGCGTGCGGATATGCCTGCATATGAGTTACATAAAAATGATACATATACGCATAATGACGGTAGATAAGAGAACATCCAAGTATCGCAGTAAAACACCAAGGTGCAAATATCAAGGGTAATCTGGTTATCACAAAATAATAAAATTAAGCTGTTATAAAGATGCAAGTCAAGCAAGCTGTTCTAGAATACAAGTCAACAAGCTGTTCCAAGTCAAGTCAAGTAAGCTGTTCCAAATCAAGTCAACAAACTGTTCTAAGTCAAGTCAAGCAAGTTGTTCCAAATTTAAACTAAAAGTTTCTGAAAATTTTGGCAAAGTCTCCTTTGTAATTTCTATGTTTCCAAACCTGCAATCACACCACTTTAGATAATATTTTACCCCATGTCCGATCCACATCTATGGCGCAACCCGCCGAACTCACAAATATATCCAGAAGATAACCATCAACGGTGCAACCCACCGGATACACAACAATATCTCAAATATCATATATGACTATACAATAAAGGTAATAAAGCAAGTAACAAGAGCATGTATGGGTAGTCTATCTATCATGATTGTGCACTAGTATTACAAGAAAATAAATACTAGCTACGTCATTTCTAATCTACTGCCACCCCTATGTACATATGTTGCAAAAGCGTAGTTACTGGATCGGGATTACCCAAACATTCAAGTTAATTAAGTGTGCTTATGCAGAGTTGGTGGTTTAGGAAACACAGGCTATGCTAACCACCATAACTCAAATTAAAAAAAAATCAATTATCGTTAAATAAATAACACAGCTTACTCAGTCAACTTTAGACATACTTACGGTTGCATTTAAACGTACCAAGATGAACGAAGGCACTTAAAGTCATAGTTATAAATTAGCTTAATTAATCGATCAAGATAATTGGATTATTTAATCAAGTTGAGGGAAATTAAAATAAACTAAGCATGCATTTGATTTATGTTTGATTTACTAGTTATGGGTTGCGAGTGACCACTCGCCTGAGGGTGATGATTTCGAATCATAATACGCAAGTCCACTCTATGACACACCCGTCCAATGGAGCTTCAACAATAACCGATTTGAAGCACAAGCTAGTCAGTAATTGTTTCAAGATATAAACAATTCAAAACACAAACAGAGAAGGAAAAATTATTATACCGATTCGACAAGTTCGAAGGTTGCGACAATGAGATCTCTAAGTGGATCTCAATGATCGAAGACGAGTCAGAGCAGTCGCAGGGTCCACGACTACAGTTGCCCTCTGTCGCGACATTCCACGTGGGGAGCACGCCGTGGAGGGGGGGTCGACGAGGGACGATTGACGATGGCGGAGGTTAGTGAAGTGGCACAAAGAAAAAGAACAAAAGTTGCAGTGGCTATTCGACTCGCGGACTGTGGAGTCCCAGCGACAAGCCTCGCGTAGTCAGGCGCCAAGACACGAGCACACTAGCAGGGCTCGGGCCCGACTCTGCCACACCCAAGTTGGCGAGCTCGACAACGTTCGAAGGAGCGACGGGGGCTGGGTCACGTGCTGCTCGCACAACCGTTGAGATGGTCGCGGGGACGACGGGTCGGTCGTCGGTTGCACTGACAGCTATTGCCAGGTGCTGCAACTGCTGCTGATGCGCTTCTTCCTGGTTGAGTGCGAACAGGATCGACAGTGAGCAGGTTGGCGGATCCTCCGGTCTGGCACTGAGTACGGAGGATGCCCGAACGGTAGGCGAGGGTGAGGGGTCGATGGTAGTGGTCGTGTGGATGACAGTGGCGGAGGTGATGGAAGTGGCCGTCCGATGGTGGAGGTGAGGGTGATGGTGATGGTCATGGTGACAGTGGTGGTTGTAGGTGATGGAAGTGGCATTCCGGTAGTGGAGGTGAGGGTCAGGTGATGGTAGTGGTGGTGAGGAAGAAGAAGAAGAAGAAGAAGAGAATAGAGGGGAGGAGTTCGGCTATGAGAGAGGGAGGGGAGGAGAGAGTGAGGTATATTTAATGAAAATGAGAGTATTAGGATTAGGTCCTGCTAGGTTCCCTAGGCATTGTGTGGGTTTCCATGAAAAAATTGGTGGAGGTGATGTATTGGAATTTGAATGGAGGGTGGAGATTGATTGTAGTTTATGATGAATAGTCACATGCAAATAAAGGAGGAAAAAATGGGGCATATGACTGATCCAGCATGCCATGGGGTTTCCTTCATTTTGTTTGCTCCTATAGGGGATTGCCACCTAGCATTATATTTTTACTTAGGTTCCTAATGTTTGGGTGTTTACAAATAAAGAAAAAAGTGTGAGGATTTGATGTGGAAAATTGGTGTTTAGTATTTTGTCGGATGGAGAGAGTGTTGGATATTTTATATGAGCCTCATGATTGAGTGTGAGGGTTAAGTTGGGGTTTGGTCTAGTTTGGGTTAGGTTAAGTTGGTTGCCTCCAAATTAAATAAAACTTGTGTCATTTGTGTTCTAAAATAAATTAGAAGTACATGGGATCTAAATTGGGGGTGATACAAGTGTCATGGACGTAGAAAACTTGGAATAGATTATCATCAAATATTGTGTTGCAAGAATCGGGTCAAGGTTGTGTCTCCAATTTCGATTGGAACGGGCATAGGTGCGAAGTTTGAGTTTTTAAAAAGAAAATTTAGATATTTTTGAACGAATATTGTATGATTAAAATGAAGCCAAAAAGAGGGTATTTATGAGTGACACAAAGATCATGATTGGAGATTTGCTTGTCTAGGTCAAGGGTATAAATTTTATTGGAAGGTAAGGACTAGTGTTATGCTCCAAATATTATAGCAACGGTAAGGTGCATCTAGTCTTACAAATATAAATAGGTTTTTATTAAACCATATTTTCTAACTCTATTTGAATCCCAATTAACCCTAATCTCTTGCTACACCAAGTATATCTAAAATTTGGTAGATGGAGTTTACATCCTACCCACCTTACAAGAATTTCGTCCTTAAAATTTCTAAAAGGTAGGGGTATGATCTAGAAATAAATAAACCATCATTAACGATAATACATTAAAAGAAATCTTGCCAATCGAGTCGAGCGCGTGAGGATACCACCGGCGAGTATCGTCCATCTCATCTCATGGGTAGACTCGTTGAAAGAATAATATTTTCCAGTGATTTGAACTAGATGGATAGTCCAACTTTTTAATATATTCTCACGACGGCCCAAAAATTTAAGCTGCTCCGAATGATAGTCTGCACTCTCAAACACTCTCACCAAATTCGTCCAAGTCTCAAAATTAAATTACGGCATTCGAATGTGATGTCGCCACTCGTTCTTACAAAGACCGTCCTCTGACCCAAAGAGAAGACTTGTGCCAGACGACGAGAGAAGAAAAATTGAAAAGGTAAGAGTATGCATCACACAAGAAGAACTTCAATAAAGCATGAAAAGATAAAAGGTAAAGGATGAAAAGGCAAGGGAACTAGACAAGGAGCAATAACAAAACTTGTTGCCGCACCAAAAGCTCGATATGAATATTAATCATGCAAGAGTAAGAATCAAATAAAATTAAATTAAATATTCACCAATATGCAGGAGACTGTTGCAATGGTTACCTGCACTTACTCCAAATCTGTAGCCTTGGTCCTACTATTAATAGTGCTGATTCGGCCAAAGCTGCACGCTTCGTTGAAACCGGCGAGCCCGAACCATGGATTGTAAACTCATCTGGTCTCCTGTCGAAGCTACTACTGCCATGTCATGTTGTGAACACTCCACTGCTCGGTGACATGTTCCTCCATATATCAAACATTGGTTGTTCAACCGATAATAGTTTCTTTGATCATGTCCCTTCTTCCTGCAATACTCGCATACCACTGGTACAATCTCTCGGTGCTGATATTATTATATTTGATTATGCTGGGCTCCTAGAAAATTATGTTGAGGTAGACACTACTGGTAGCTTATAAAATCTGCATTGTGCTGCAATGTGATCAGCACCTCTACAAATTAAGCACTGGTTGTTCGCCCGACGACACTCCTCTTAAAGGTGTCCTGACTTGCCGCAGAAAGTACAATAGGCAGGAGCAATCTGCTGGGGTTGGTGGAAATAATGTGTCGATCTTGGTATTAAGTCCATGACAGTCTGTGTTGTCGGCAATAGGGGTAATCCTCCAGTGAGTCACTTCTGCTCCTCTTCGTCTCTTATCTTTCTCAAGATGTTCTCCGAGTTTTTGGCTGCGTCCAATACGGCCTCAAAACTAGTAATTTGCTGAATTGGTATGTATGGTCGAAGCTCCAAGCTGAGTCCTCCCTCAAATTTCTATGCTCGTTCTATCTCTGTCGGTACTACAAAAGGTGCAGATTTACTAAGCCGACAAAACTCTGCTGAATACTCTTCCACAGTACGGTCGCCCTACTTCAGGTTGGTGAATTGTTCTCGTAGCATACGTCTGGCCGTGGAGGAAAAGAATTTCCTCTTGAACTTCTCCATGAAAGTATCCCAAGTAATAGGTGAGGCGAGTCCCTGCTGTGTTGTACTCCACCAATCATATGCTATATCCTTAAGCTGGATGCAAACCACTGAAACACGTTCTTCTAGAGGTATCTGAGCTGCCTCTAATAGGATCTCCATATCCTGTAACCAATGGTCTGCCGTAAGTGCATCCTCTGTGTCGTCGAAGGTGGGAGGGTTAAGTTGTTGGAAGGTTATCACGCTACTGGGACGTTGGCATTGGGCCATTCTCTCGATTGTTGCTAGTGTCGTCGTCCGAGAATTCTCTATTCCTTATTGTAGGAGGTCAATCTGACATTGTTGTATTTCCATCATCCTTTGCATCATCGTCATCGTAGCCATCAAATAGCCATCAGTGGCTTGCTGTTGTGGTGCAGGTGCCTGTAATGATCCTTTATAGGTTTGAGCCTGTGTATGCGCTATTGCTGGGGCACGAGTATCCATCTCTCTGAACAAGAAAGAGATGAGAAAGATAAAAAATAATTATAAGAATCCAATGGTAGGCGATAAAGTGAAAGATATTTGGAAAATAAAAAATGGACAAGATATTTCAAGGGAAGTTTCCAAATTCAGTTTATGGATTGAGATCCTAACACCGAACAATTCTCAAACAAGACCTGCATGGGCCACCACAAAAACCTTGTCATGCCCCAGTCCCAAAATATGCGGGACTGAGCCACGTGATAATGGCCAGCTACGTCTACCGTGGACTCTTGTCCAATAGTAAACGGATAAGCTATCTATAGTTGGGTATTCTAGCATGCATATCCTATGATTGGCCTATTAATGTATCTCAATCCACAAGGGTAATAAAAGCAAGACATAACATATAATACTAAAGTTGGCCACCCGATAGCATTTATGTTCGAATATGTCCGAGACACAAGAACATGGACATATAAAAACTAAACTCATAAGAGTAGAATACTATGGGTAGCACATATTGCTCCTCATGAAAAGATACGAAAATAAAATATGAAAGATAATTAAAGATACGAGGTGAGGGTACCCACGGCTGCACGGGTATTGGCGCGTCAACCTGACTCCTCGGTGGCGTCGTAGCTGGATCAATTCTCTGTCACTCACTTCCCTGAAACCTGGATACACAAATCTAGCCCATCAATTCGGGGAGAGCGAGGGTCCAAGGAAGCCGTAATCATAATAGTACATCAAACACAAATATATACATAGGTATGTAACTAAGTCTATCCTATCAATTAAATCATAACAAGAGCAAGCTACAATAAGGTACGTGTATGAAGTAAAATACAATATACTAAAGACATGAGTTAAAAGATTTGGTAGGAAGTTCATACCTACGTGCGGATATGCCTGCATATGAGTTATATAAAAATGATACATATACACATAATGACGGTAGATAAGAGAACATCCAAGTATTGCAGTGAGACATCAAAGTGCAAACATCAAGGGTAATCTGGTTATCAAAAAATAATGAAATTAAGCTGTTCTAAGTCAAGTCAAGCAAGCTATTCCAAATTTAAACTAATAGTTTTCAAAAATTTTGGCAGAGTCTTCTTTGTAATTTCTATGTTTTCAAACCTGCAATCATACCACTTTACATAATATTTCACCCCATGTCCGATCCACGTCTACGACGCAACCCGCCGGACTCACAAATATATCCACAAGATAACCATCAATGGTGCAACCCACCGGATACACAACAATATCTCAAATATCATATATGACTATATAATAAAGGTAATAAAGCAATTAACAAGAGCAGGTATGGGTAGTCTATCTATCATGATTGTGCACTAGTAATATAAGAAAATAAATACTAGCTACGTCATTTCTAATTTACTGCCACCCCTATTTACATATGTTGCATAAGTATAGTTACGGGATCAGGATTACCCAAACATTCAAGTTAATTAAGTGTGCTTATGCAGAGTTGGTGGTCTAAGAAACATAGGCCATGCTAACCACCATAACTCAAATAAAAAAAATCAATTATCGTTAAATAAATAACGCAGCTTGCTCAGTCAACTTTAGATATACTTACGATTGCATTTAAACGTACCAAGATGAACGAAGGCACTTAAAGTCATAGTTATTAATTAGCTTAATTAAACGATCAAGATAATTGGGTTATTTAATCACGTTGAGGGAAATTAAAATGAACTAAGCATGCATTTGATTTACTAGTTATGGGTTGCGAGTGACCACTCGCCTGAGGGTGATGATTTTGAATTCGTTCGCGATCACAATGCTCAAGTCTACTCTATGACGCACCCGTCCAATGGAGCTTCAATAATAACCAATTTGAAGCACAAGCTAGTCAGTAATTATTTTAATATATAAACAATTCCAAATACAAACAGAGAAGGGAAAACTATTATACCAATTTGACAAGTTCGAAGGTTGTGATAATGAGATCTCTAAGTGGATCCCAATGAACGAAGACGAGTCAAAGCAGTCACAGGGTCCACGAGCATAGCTGCCCTCTGTCACAACGTTCCATGCGGGGAGCGCGCCGTAGGGGGTCGATGAGGGATGACTGACGATGGCGGAGGTTGGTGAAGCAGCACAAAGAAAAAGAATGACAGTTGCAGTGGCTATTCGCCTCGCGGACTGTGGAGTCCCAGCAACGAGCCTCTCGCAGTCGGGCCAAGACATGCGCACACTAGCAGGGCTCGGGCTTGACTCTTCCATGCCCGAGTTGGCGAGCTCGACAATGTTCGAAGGAGTGAAGGGGGCTGGGTCGCTTGCTGCTTGCAGAACCGTTGAGATGGTCACAAAGATGACGGATCGGTCATTGGTCGTACCGACAGCTATTGCCAGGTGTTGCAACTGCTGTCGATGCGCTCCTTCCTGGTTGAGTGCGGATGGGATCGACAACGAACAGGTTGGTGGAGCCTCCGGTCTGGCACTGAGTACAGAAGATGCCCGGACGGTAGGCGAGGGTGAGGGGTCGATGGTAGTGGTTATGTGGATGACAACGGCGGGGGTGATGGAAGTGGTAGTCCAGTGGTGGAGGTGAGGGTGGTGGTCGTGGTGACAGTGGTGGTTGTGGGTGATGGAAGTAGCAGTCCGGTGGTAGAGGTGAGGGTCGGGGTGATGGTAGTGGTGGTGAGGAAGAAGAATAAGAAGAATGTAGGTGAAGAAGAAGAAGAATGGAGGTGAAGAAGAAGAAGAGAGTGGAGGGGAGAAGTTCGGCTATGAGAGAGTGAGGGGAGGAGAGAGTGAGGTATATTTAATGAAGAGCGGAGTATTGGGATTAGGGCCGGCTAGGTTCCCTAGGCATGGTGTGGGTTTCCATGAAATAATGGGTGGAGGTGATGTGTTAGAATTTGAATGGAGGGTGGAGATTGATTGTAGTTTATGATGAATAGTCACATGTAAACAAAAGGAGAAAAAGTGGGGCACATAACCTGTCAAGCATGCCATAGGGTTTCCTTCATTTGGTTTACTCCTATAGGGGATTGACACCTAGCATTATATTTTTACTTAGGTCCTTAATGTTTGGGTATTTACAAATGAAGGGAAATGAGTGATGATTTGATGTGGAAAATTAGTATTTGGTGTTTTGTAGGATGGAGAGGGCGTTGGATGTTTTGTATGAGCCTTATGATTGGGTGTGAGGGTTAAGTTGGGGTTTGGTTTAGTTTTGGGTTAGGTTAAGTGGTTGCCCCCAAATTAAATAAAACTTGTGTCATTTGTGTTCTAAAATAAATTAGAAGTACATGAGATCTAAATTGGGGGTGACACAAGTATCATGGATGTAGGAGACTCAGAATAAATTATCATCAAATATCGTGTTACAAGAATCGGGTCAAGGTTGCGTCTCCAATTTTGATTGGAACGGGCATAGGTGCGAAGTTTGGATTTTTAAAAAGAAAATTTACATATTATTGAACGAATATTGTGCGATTAAAACGAAGTCCAAGAGAGGGTATTTATGAGTGACACAAAGGTCAGGATTGGAGATTAGCTTGTCTAGGTCAAGGATATGAACTTTGTTGGAAGATAAGGACTAGTGTTGTGCTCCAAATATTATAGCAACGGTAAGGTGCACATAGTGTTTCAAATATAAATAGGTTTTTATTAAACCCTATTTTCTAACTCTATTTGAATCCCAATTAACCCTAATCTCTTGCTACACCAAGTATACCTAAAATTTGGTTGAGGGAGTTTACATATGGGGTGTATCCTGGAGATATAGTTGCGTACCAGGTCTACCGTATTATGGAAAGCGGGACGTGACACATCTTTTAGTGGTGGTCCATGCAGGTCTAGGTTAATATAAAGGACATAGGATAGGATGCAGGTCTAGCTTAAGAAACTTATATAGGTTAAGCTTAGACACTAAGTTATATCTTTAGAAAAGTCTAGAAAGAAAGAACCCCTAGGATAAGAATACTTGGCAGTATCGATGATTGAGAAAAAGATTAATGATATTACAAAGATTATTTATCAGAAGTTATTTTAACCTATTTATTAACCTTTTATATTTAAGATACTTATTGGAGGATACTAATTTGAAGTTCTTGGGTGTAAATCATGCCTCAATTCATGCCTTATATAAGGTTGGGGAATAACATCCATAATTTATATGATAATTATCTCTTTGCAAAAAGGAAGTGGAGTAGCTCACAAAAAGATGATATGGGCTTATGGAGTGCACTATGAGATTAAATATCCAGTGGTTTCAGATATCACGGATGAGAATGAGGTATTTTTCAATAAGACAAATTATTTTATACTTATCAAAGCTCGACCCTCTGAGGATCCAAATTCAAATGGAAACGAGTACAATGACACTCTGGAGGAATGACAGGAATCTCATCCGGAAGCAACCATCATCAGGATAAGAGAGACGATGATCTAAGTAACGTTGCTAAGAAAGAAAGTATAACTATGTAAGAGGGTTTTGTCTGTTGTAGACTTTCTGTAAGACAACAAATGAATATAGCAACTCAAGGGTAGGAAGGGTAACCGTATAAATAGCATGAATATGTAAAATAACTAGTATATCTAGCAGCATGTTTGTATCATTTTGATAATAGTAAATAAATATGTTGTTCTTTAATCCTTTAAAAAGTTGTGTGCTCCTTGATATCGAAAATTCTTGAATCTCTGAGATATAAGATACTTTGATATTTTGTATTTCTTAAATCAATATTGATAAAGGATATTTTTATCAAATTTTCCATTTAGAGCTAAACTATTTTCTGAAATAATATTTTTATTAAGGAAATGGCTAGTTCAAATGATCTTCGTTCATCTCCTCCTTCCAACCAAGCTGAGCCAGGGACACCGGACATATATTGTATATTACAACAAATTCTGGAAAGTAATAGTCAACATGTTAATGCAGCACAAGCAACAACTGTTGCATTATTGGAATAATTATGAGCCCCACAAATATCTAAGAAGAAGTCAGTGGATGATTATAGGAATCTTGATCCACCAAAATTTTGTGGGACAGAAAGTCCAATAGAAGCTAGTCAATTGATGAGAACCACGGAAGGATTATTGAAGGCAACCCAGATCAGCTGTGAAGATATGGTGGAGGTAATCCGAATTCAACTGGAGGATGTTGCAGATAACTGGTGGAGCACTGAACATCCTAAAGAATCGAAAAAGATAGTTCCCTGGGAAGAATTTAAAAGAAAGTTTGAAGATTGATTCTTCCCAAGATGAGCAAAAATGGAACTAGAGCGCAAATTCATCCAGCTGAAACAAGAATATTTCACTGTGGATGAATATGCTGCTGAGTTTACCATGCTGAGTAAGTTTGCACCCTACATGGTGGCTATTGAGGAAGCAAAAGTAGGTCACTTCCAAGAAGGACTGAATGCTGAGTTGAAGCACAAAGTAGCATCGTATCGATGCCAGAACTATTCAGAGATAACTGAGACTGTGCGAGATCAAGAAAGAATGTTAAAGGAAGAGCAAGCACAAAGGCTGGAAAATTCAAAGAGGCCATGGAATGCATGACCCTCATCCTAAAAGAATCAGTGGCAGGGACCACCTAAGCGCTCCCAAATAGAACAGACAAGAGAAGTACCTATTTGCAGATTTTGTTCGAAATCAAGACACACCAAGAATAACTGTTAATCAACGGTCTATGTCTAAGGTGTGGGCTCCCAGGATATAAAGCCTATCAATGTACTCAATCCACCATGATGAGACCAGGAACACAGAATCCTCAGCAGGGTCCACGGCAAGTAAATTATGGAATTAATCCAAGGCCAATGCTGCAAGGAAGTGGTTCTAGGCCCATGATCCAAGCAACACCAAATCCCCGATCAATTGTTCCATCTGGATTCCAATACGGGCCCCCGTTGGCTCCGCAAGCACATCAGTTTCAACAAGCTCAAAAAGCTAAACAGCCACACACTGGAAAGAAAAAGAAGAATTATGGACAAGCATTTATGATGGATTCTGATGAAACAGAACTTGAAGGAAAAGTGGTAACAGGTACCATCTTAGTTTTAGCTTGTCCAGCATCAGTATTATTTGATTCTGGGACTACCCATTCATTTATAGCATCTGCATTTATGGCTCTACATGGGATAGAATCTCAACCATTACTTAATAAATTAAAAATTCTTACGGGTAATGATGTAGTAGAAATTAGTCGAATTTGTAGAGCATGCCCAGTTAAGCTAGGTGGTAGAGCATTTCGGGTAAGATTATTAGTCTTCCCAATGAAAAATTATGATTTAGTACTTAGAATGGATTGGTTGGCCAAGACTTTAGCTAATATAAATTATGGCTAAGGAAAGGTTTCATTTCAACTTCTTGATGGGGAGATATGTGAGTTTGTTCGGGATTAAAAAGAATTTGATGCTGAAGAACTAAAAAAAATTGTACTACCAGTTCGAGAAAGATTTCATGAACTAGAGGAAGAACGATTTTCAATAATAGTAGAAGATTTTAAAGATGTATTTCTAGAAGAGTTACCAAGATTACCACCAGATAGGGCAGTAGATTTTTTTATCAATTTGGTACCTGGAGCAGCACCTATAGCTAAGAAGATATATCCAATGAACAAATAGGATTTGGCTGAATTAAATAAGCAAATAAAATAGCTATTATCAAAAGGGTTTATTCAGCCAAGTGCCTCGCCATGGGGAGCACCAGTACTATTTGTGAAGAAGAAATATGGGATCCTACGACTAGTGATTGACTATAGAGCATTGAATGAAGTCACAATCAGGTATGAGTGAGACCTCTTCTGGCCTCCGGTCCTTGCTACTAATCTCTGGACGACAAGTTCTTGTGACCTAGCTTCCTGAGTACTGCATCGTAGGTGGAATAATTATAGCCCACCGTAAATTGTTGGAGCTCTAGATGTAACCCTTGCTCAAATCACTTGGCTCGGTCTTCCTCGGAAGCTATCATATAGGGAGAAAACCGGTTGAGTCGACAAAACTCGGTCGCATACTGATCGACCGATCTTGTGTTCTGGCGGAGGTTGATGAACTGCTGCTGGAGCTGGAGCCTGGCGGTGGTGTGGAAATACTTTTCCTATAAGCGCTCATTGAACGTCTGTCAGTCAATGGGCTTCGAAAGCGTCATTTCTTGTGTTGTCCACTAATCTCTGGCAAGATCTGTTAATTGTAGCTTTATGACTGCTACCTTCTCATCATCTGGGGTCTTGGTTGCATACGTGATGGCCTCAAAGTCCTGGAGCCAAAAATCTGTTGAAACTATATCTTTCGTGCCGAGGAACTTGGCTGGGTGCATGCGACTAACATTGGTCGCCAAGTTGTGAGTATAACGTCCACTGTTCTTGAGTGCTACTCTAACTCCCTAGCAAAGTGTCATTCTCACTTTTTCAACTAGGGGTAGTTTGATAATTTGGCATGGATAAATAATTTTAGGAATAAATTTATTAATATTAGTGTGTTATTGTAATTATTTGATGATTGTATTACTTATTTAATAGATTAATTGTGACTTATAGTAATTATTTTTGTTAGGAGATTAGTCCAATAGTTAGACTTGTCACTTGTAAGCCAATTAGACTTGTCATGACAATTAGTGAGCCTAACTTGGACCCAAGCCCATTAGACTATTTTCACTAATTAACTAAGAAGAATTAGCTTAATTATAATTAGTTAGAAACTACCCAAATAGTCTTCCCTAATTATTTTTCCATAATACAAGATAGAGGGGTACATGGGACACTTACATGTGACTTAGGAAAGGGGGAAGGCATCCGGCCACTAATAGAGGGGGCTCTCCTCTCTCTATCTCTCCTCTCATTTGCATTCATTCTAGATCTAGAAATTAGATCCCCAATTTCTCAGCATTCCCTCCATTGAATTCTCACTCAATCTACCTCTATTTTTCCTCTCATTCTTATTCCACAAGGAGCTTGGAGCTTGGAGAAGCAAGGAGCACAAAGAGGAGGAGGAGTCGTAGCGGATAGATCGTGTTCGGATCGTGTCCACTTTGGTTTTCATTAGGAATCCATCTCCCAATTGGTAATTTCTGAATTTTCTCTTATTCTAGCTTCTAAATCATGTATGAGACCTCTAGGAACCACCATATGGCATAGGGCTACCATTAGGAACAAATTCTAGTTGATTTGGTTGAGTATTATGGTTTCTACATAGGTTTTTATATTAATTTTAGGAGAAATACGAGATTGACACATCAATTATGTGTTATGAGACCAATTAGATCTAATTAGACTTAGATCGGAGTTGTGGGACTAGGTACATGTCCATAATTGGACACGAGTAGGCCGTACGATATGATGTGATACCGTGTGATACAGAGCTCTATTTTAGGAGTTTTGTACAATTACTCTTCGATTCTCATTTTAACAAGTTACTTTAGTTATATTATGATGTATTATATATATATATAAATGACTATTGTGGAGAATTGAGAGTTTGGTACTCTAGTTGAGTGAGTATCATGGAGTAACTCATATGTGCATATCAAATACTTGATCTAATACTAGTGTGTGTGCGTGTGTTGATGTAAGAGTGAGGAGAGGCCGGGTTAGGAGTTGTGTGCATGTGCACAGTGTCAGTTGTGTGTTCAATGTGTATTAGCTATTGATAGTTGTACTGTTGGTGTTGGTGATGACTGAGAGTTCAGTGAGGTGGAGTATTGGGTTCAGTCATGAGGGGTGTTGGTGAAAATGTATGCAAGCCTACACAGTGGGGTGCCTGTGAGTGAGTATCAGTCCCATAGGTGCAGTCTCTACACAGTGGTAATCAAGTGCATGGGGTTGATAGGAATATAGGTGGGTGTATGTGAAGTTGTCTGATACACCTTAGTATCAGATCAAGTTTAAGAGTTGGTAGCGTGCGGGGTGTTAGTGCTCAATTGGGTGTTAGCAGTGAAAGAGAATGTCGTGTATGTGTGAAAGTTTTGATACAACAGCTTCCTACACTTTAGTTGCAACTTGCAGCTACTTAATCTGCAGTATACCATGGGCAATCAGGAAGTGATGCAAGAAATGTTGGTGTTGTTGCTATAGCTATGTAATAGTACACAAATTGTGCAATCGAGTTTTGATGTGTACAAAGGATTGGTTGAAGAGAGAGGTGGCAGCTAAGTTTTGAGTTGGTATATGCTGCAGTCAGTGGTAGCTGTGTGGAGGGGTCGAGTAAGGTAGTGCAAGGTGTAGTAGGGGGTGATGGGGATGACTATGTATTAAGAGGGATAGTTTAGTTCCTTGTGTACAGTAGTGGGAAGAGGTGAAATAACAGCAGTATGCAGAGCTAAGGGGAGTTACTTGCAGGTAAGGTCAGTAGAAAGTTATGGGGAGTATTCAGTTGTGAACTGAGGAGTATCAACAACTCGGATACTGAGTGTCAAAATTAAGGGGGAGTTCGAGCAGTGAAGGTAACAGTAGTAGCAGTAGTACTAACATGGTTTCAGTCAAGACAACACAGTGTCAGTACGGTTCAGTATTGGCATCAAATATGGGATTGATGTTGATGTTAGTGTTATCCGTTAGAGGAGAGGATGCAATAGTGCTGATTTTGGAAGTGGTGTCTAGTTGCTTGCATTCAAGCAATGGGGTTCAGGTATCCTGGATACTTGGAGTTTATGCCAAGTAGGTATCAGAAGTTGGTGTCAATCTAAGGGCAAGTTTTTGCTTGACTACAAGTTATTGGGTTGTAGTCAAGGCAAGGGGTGAGGGTGTATTAATGGGTTATGTTAAGGGTAGGTGTAGCAGTATGATTAGTGTATGTATACTAGTTATAGATATTGGTATTGGTATTAGTGGTTAGTGGCTAATAGTATGGGGGTTATATACATATTGATAGTATCTAATATAGCTATATTAGCCAAGTATTAACTAATAGCTAGTTAAGGTAGTAGAGTTTTGAGCTATGTTATGGGTTGGGAATTTAGTTATCCATGATATCCTAGCATATGCGCTAATTAAATATTATTAGCAGTTAGTATAATAAATATTAGTGAGTTTGGCTAGTATCCTTAAGGTATTAGCCTTAGAAACTCAAGTATGACCTAGTACCACCAAGTATGGACTAGTATAGACTTAGAATCATCCCGGAGGTTGGGAATGGACCTAGAATCAAGGTTTTAACCTAAAATGACCTAGAAAATCATATTTAGTGCATTTTAGCATATTTATAACCTTATTACACAAAATTGGCATGTCATTCATATAAAGGTGTGTGTGATACCAGCTTGGATACCAAGTGACATCATTTGCTCTTGACCAGAGGCGAGTACATCTCTTTGTTAATTTTTATTTCATGATGGTATATATATCGCATGTTCTAGAACTTTATACTTGATTCCGATATAGTGGTTATACGGACTGGTACTATATGGATCATGTCAGGAGATGTTATTCCTTACCATGTTCAGCGGGTACTCCTTCACATATATTTCATCATATATATCGGATATTGATTATCATGTACTTCGTGTTCACACACTGCTCGTATTTAGTATGCCCATATTCGTGTTCATAACGTGTCATGATTGGATCAATTGGTATTGGTTGGGGATGGGGGTGTAACGCCCCGCAACCGCACGGTGCGTTACGCTGAGTCAGATTGAATAAAACAATAGCTGGTTACATTTTATTTGTTGGATTTGGGAACAAGTATTAATTTGAGTTGGTTTTATGTGCAGATGGTTAGCGAAGTTCGATGGAAATCAGGTGTTCGTTCAGAGTAGTACTGAGATAGCTGGATTGGAGCGATAATGCTGTCTTTCTTAGTCCGGTCGGTCGGATGATTTGGAGAGCACGACCTGCTCGCACGGTCATACCAGTTAAGTATATCGCGCTTTGCATCGGACCACGGGTTCAAGGGATCGACCGTATCGGCAGGACAGGATGCTTAACAGAATCAAACTATGTGAGTGGGCTCTTTCCCTTCTCCTCTACTCCTTCATGCCTAATAATATGGAAAACACGTAAAGGCTTGAACACTCGGACTGGAACTTGGGAATCACTACACTGAGTCGTGCATAGAGTGTACGTCGTTTGCTTGGATAGGATTTTGGCTTAAATTGATTTGTGCGTATGGATAGTTGGAGCTAGAGTTGGATTATACATTTGGGGCAGTTGGAGAAGCAGTTGGAATTATACATCTTAGTTGGAACATCAAAAATTCGAGCGAGCAAGCGTGCATCCGTGCACGAGTATCACTTGGGTGCTTTGTCAAGCAAAGCGAGCAGTTGTGGTTCAAAACTGAACAACTGCATCGGCGAGGGCATTGTCCCACTGTTGGGGCATTGTGCCACAGGATTGTTCTGAGAGTGGAGTATTGCACCCAATTTAAAATACTGTGTTGAGAAGCGGCATTGTGCCTATGGGATAACTTGAGATTTGGTGCCTTGGGCTATATGTTGGAGAATGGTTATGGATATTTTGGTTGGATATTTGGTTGAACGAGTCTTGGATCGCTTGGTGGGGCGAGAATGTTCGATCCTCTCGTCATACCTACTTGGTGTCTGCATGTCACGGACAACCTGTGTATACAGGGTTTTGTTTCCTCGAACGGGATAGGCTCCGGGGCACCGGGACCGTTCGGCCATGGAGGAGACATTTGGGTAACGCGTCTTGGGCGCGGTGCCGGTAGTTTGACGACCAAGCGGGCTAGCTACCAAGCGCTGGATCAGGTAGAACTGCCTATTTATTGTCCTTTATGGCTTGGCCAGTGACTTTATATAGATAAGTGTTGGCTTGCTTTTCTTTGGTTGGTTTGTGCTTTCGTATAGGCGCGACCACCTTGCCTCGACAAGAGTGTGCACTTTGAGATTGGATTATAAGTTTTGGTTGAGGATGGATATTGAGGCTTGGTTGTTGGTCCGCTTATCGTGCTGCTTGGGCTTGAGTAGGACGGTTTGCATGCTAGTTATCCTTCGGGTTGGTTATTTATTGCTTGTCGATTGGATTGAGTTGAATGCTTGCATGCTTAAACTGCTTTACAGCTTTCCTTACATGTCATCCCTATGCCATGAAATGAATCTAGGATTCAACTAGAAAGATTATCATATAACTGTTTGCATTCACTATTTTACTTAGTGTTGGCTTAGACGAGTGGGTTACCCCGCTCACCAGTACGGCTGTGTACTGACCCACGTTTGTGGGCATTATTTCAGGTACGCAGGTGTAGTGGTGCTGCTTGGATATACGAGACATGATATATGAACTGTAAGTATCTCTGTGGGCTTGAGTAAAAAGCAGAAATCGCCATTGTGGCATTTTATTTGGACCCTATCGAGAGCTTCGCTACGTATTACTCCGATGTGTGCTTGGTACACAATACTTGACTTTCGCTGCAACTTGGTCGTTTCAATAATAACTTTGGTGTTTGACAACATCGCTTTGTACGAGCGTAACTCCAGGCTCATACGGCATCACGTCCCGAAGAGAACGATTGTCTTACGGGAGAGCTGCAACGTGGTGATTCACGTTCAGCGGGGACTATTGAGCTTACGGGAGATTCGGGCGTGACAGGGGGAGTAGGAGTTGGTTATGTGATCAAGCCCAAGTGTATTAGTGTATATGTCGATTACATATTACACGTGTGTAAGACCCCTAATTTTATAAACCGTGTTATTTATTTAATTATAGTAGTTATGAGCTAAATAGAGGAAATATATTTTATTTAATTTTTATTTGAGGAGTTTGTGCACTTAAGGGGATTTTTGGAGCCATTATAATTTTTTTCTAATTTATTCCATGTAGGAGATCCTTTGGACAGTTGCTAGCTTAATGGTATACACCAATATAATTTTTAGAATTTTCTATAGATATAATTAATTAGAGAAAAAAATTTTACTGGATCTCAATCCAAATCCTTATCCTACCCTACCCGCTGGAACCCATAACTCGTTAGGAAAAGAAAATATCCAACAACAGTAGCAAAAACAAACTTCTCTTTCTTTCCCTCCGCGCGTAAAAGTCAACCCCACTGCTTAATTTCTTTCTCCGCGCGTAAAACAACCCCCCGCATGTGACTCATCCCCCACCGCCTCTTTACCTGTTATTACTAAACTCTCCCCAACCGCAACCAAAACCAATGATAGGAAGAAACGACAGCAACAGCCTCCACCGCCTCTTATCTCTATATATATCACAACTCTTCCAAACCATAATCCCACTTCTTATTCCAAACACATATATTGGACGTTTGCACTATACGGAATTCTTGCTTGGCAAGTATACCTTGCCATTATTGTACTATTTACATTCCAGATGTTGCATGCATGCTTTATTTCTGCTTATTTAGTTCATTTATTTTAATTGCTATATAAATTGCGCGTCAAAGGAAGCTTGGGTGCTACGACGATGTCGTCATATGCTATTTTTATTTATATATTTACATTGGACCTACTTTATGAGACCACCCCATTATTATGAGGCATTTTATGTTTCATTGGCCATGACACTATTCTTACACGAGTGTGAGTCACATGTAGGACACAGACTTGCGTACTCGGCTGGCCACTGGTACGTATAGGTCGTACGACGGATATGGATAACTGCTGATAGAAATTTTGTATGCTAGTAGACCTGGCAGTTACTAGAGGTATTATCGTGTCATGTATATGGTATGTTTAGAGCATGGGGTAGAAAGAACAACAAGTAAGGCATTTGGGCTCCTCTGCACTTTTTTCTTCTGTAACCCGGAAGCTCCACTGGAGATACGGGCGGTGATGACCCCATTTACAATTGGTGGCCTCTGCCGTTCAAAAGACGACATGCTTTGAGGCCCCTGATTCTCCGAGAGAGTCACGCCAATCCCATTTTTAGCCAGATAGCCCACTTGGTGGAAAGTTGTTCTCAAACTGCATTCACTTAGACGGTTAGGCGACCCATTGGATATTTATATTTCACTACATTATTGGCATGTTTATATGTATCTTGTTACGTCCTCTGAGGACCTAGTCCCTTTCCAGATATAGATGAGCAGGAGTATCCACAGAAGTACGGACCGGGACCTGACGCTACTGACCAGACTGAGGAGGTCTTACCTTCGGAGTACCTGTGATTTTATTACCGTTGTTTAGATCTTTGTAGCTATTTCGGTATAGTCGTTTTGTAGTAGATTTGTTTCCACCCGACTATCAGACTTGATACTCATCTTGTATATCCAGTTATTATTCAGCTCTTTATTCCTACTGATTATTTGTGATGTGGATGAGATATAGATTGTGTGTGACTTATTGTGACAGTATATTACCACTGGTGGATTTGAATATTCATGCACAACGTACGTGTATATATGGTTCCATATATTGGAGTTCATATACATATGACTAGGCGTGTTACGTATTCCTAGTCCTACGTATTTTGGGACTGGGGCGTGACAACGTGTAATCGAGTTACCATATTATATGCGTGTTCAACCCAAATCGATCACATAATAAACTTGTACTCTATGGCGCATTAGTTAGTTTTATCCATTTTTATTTAAATTGCAGTTATTCATATTGCTTGTTCTTTATTCCAGTACATTACATGTTCACTCTAGTTTATTCTATTTCTTATGGCTAATTATCCTGTATCATTTTCTATTATCTGTTATATATGCTCGATTATGTATTTGGAACTGCTTTCAGAGGTATGTACTTTGCTCCAATCATGACTGGATATATTTTTCAGATGATTGGCTCGTGGACCAATGTTCCACCTACTACGGGCCGCAGGACGACGTACCATTAGAGGATATTCCCTTAGAGCAGGAGGACCTAGTGCCAGATACTGAGAAGGCTTAGACTTATTGTTTAGACTTGTATTAGACTTTTATTGGAACTTTTGGCATGTATATATTATTGTGGACTTGAGGTTGTATTGAGATTCATATTTTATTTTCTTATTCCACATCGTGCTTTATCTTCCTTAGTTTGATATTGTTATTGAGTATTATTTATCATTATCATATACCATATTATTTCTTCGTTTGGAGTTGAGATGGCATTGACATGTAACATATATATATTGTATGAGATATTTAGATAGTATGGATGACCCAGACAGCGTTCTACCGTTGATAATATGGTGTAGGCTTGACGTTGTTCACTACTCGTGCCCTTATTTTAGGTGCGGGTCATGACACAAATAGTAGCGTTGGTCTGGTCTTGTCCCTGCTGAAACTACTGGCAGAGTTAGACTACTTGTTGCTGAAGCTGGAGTTGTTGCTATTGCACCATCATCATAGCTTGGATCATCTCTAACATAGCCTGTGAGCCTGTCTGCCTTGGTTGTACTGGTAGAACTAGTGGTATTGTCTAGGCTATCTCGGCTGGTATGAATGACGGAGCAGGCTGAGCTGGCTATTCCGACAAGACTGGTGGAGCTGATTGTGCCGGTCGGGCATGCGTGACTTGCGGAGCTGGCTGATGAAAAGCTACTGACGTTTGCCCTTGGTTCAGTATCGGGATCTGGCCCTGGCCTATTGGATCTGCTGGAGTTATCGGTATAACGGTACCCTCGAAAGGACGAGCAAGTGGAGTATTCCTGAAGGATAAGGACACATGGATATCAACAAGGGATGAGAATGGAACAATCATGTCAAGCAAGTTTGAAGTTCAATGAAAATGAGAGGTGCATATTGCAAGTGGAGTTCAATCGAAGATAAGTAGAGGATTGAGATTCTAACAAGATGAGTCCTCCCATAAGTCTGAAAAATAGACCTGCATGGGCCACCAATAAAACTTTGTCACGCCCACTCCCAACATACTGGATAAATACAAGGACTGACATGGCCAACCGCACATTACAGAATACCGAAGTAAGCCGTAATGTGCTAAGATTGTCAAAAAGATAGATGGGTGAACTCTAACATGCTATGACGTCAGTCCTAAGGTCAAAAAATCCTATTATATCAATCCAACAACATAAGTACAAAAGAATATTATACATGAAAGTAAAAAAGCGTTCCAAATTATATGTCACATATGATTATGAAGCTAGTGGATACAAAATGCTGCACTAGCAGAGTTTAATAATACATTATCAAAATATACTAGTCATGGTCTAATATATACATCATATTGACCGAAGTCTAAAAAATATAAGGAGCTAACTATGCCCCTTGCTAAACACCATAAAAAGAAGTTATCAAGACGAGGGGTGAAAGAAGAAAACCCACTCGCGAGCTTCGACCGCAATCCTATGAGTGCGAGCCATCTTGCTGGAAGCGCGGAGGATCCTGGTTCTCTTCGGGGTAACCTGGCATGCAAAGCCAGTGGGGTCAGAACCCTAAGCAACAAGTACCATAAATGAGCTTGAGGTGATAGGCCAAACACATCACAACATAAACAAAAGAGACATATAAGAAATAAATGTAGATCGAGACTTGTACGGTACCAACGTACTTATCTCAAGAATAATACTAGAAGAACTGATAATAAGTGCATAAATAAAAGTAAGGCGACGAGCGGCAAGAGAGGATAGAAATTACTCTAGATCAGGACCACAACCCTTAACCAAACAAGGATCGGGGTTGCAGACCTTCACCCGAGCAGAACTTAGCATCCTAACCACGAGCCAGGAGAAAACGAAACTAGAAGATCAAGTTATACGAGTAACAAACATCCAATTCACAGCCAAACATGCCTACGGCTTGCTATAATTAACTAACCATGGTTATCACAAGCCCTAATTACTAGAAATATATTGCTAAGAATATTGCTACCACCAGCACTGCAGTTAACCTGGATGGCCAAGAGTAGGCTTGTCTAGTAAATTAAATGCACATTCAACCATACAACAACATAATTTGTTACTTATCACAAACATAAATTGAACTTATAAGAATAAACATAAACTTGTGAATCAAAAACTGGTCTTGTAAACATAAACTTGTCTTATAATCATAAAATTTTCTTGTAAACATAAACTTGTCTTGAAATGTGCTACAGCACGCATAAACTTGGTCAGTCATGGAGCCCTTGCCTAGCAGGGTTGTTCATGCCGTATGGGGCCCTTGGAGATCGGGGTAGCCGGTAGCACAATATTCTTTCCTCCAAAAATGCTCTAGGTAAATCTTATCTTGTCTAATTATTACTAAATTATTTCAAGTTCTCGAGTCGTGGACACTTGAGAACTCCCTAAGATGACGAATCAAAAGTACGAGCTTTTCATGAGTTATCATATTCACGATACACGATACATTGGACAATGCTCACACTTGATTTCCCTATGCCAAATGCAATAGATTTTTATACACAAATATTTCCACGGTGTCGTAAGGATTGTGAACTTTTACATAAACTTGTATTATGAACTCATATGCAAAATATGTCTGGTATCATAAACTTACATTGACATAAGATAGCACGCAACAACAATCACTAAAAATGAATTACTAATCAACAGGGAACACAAAAATGCATACAAAAATTCCTGGCCGCATGCACCCATTGGCCGCATGGACTCACAGGCGCAAGGACTCACTGGCTGGATGCACCAACTGACCGCATGGACTCACTGGCCGCATACACCCATTGGCCGCATGGACTCTCTGGCCGCATGCACCCACTGGCCGCCTGGACTCTCTGGCCGCATGGACTTACTTTTGGAATTAGCAAATTTTTATTCGTTCAACGAGTACGGAGGAATAGGCAGTCATGCGTCCAACAAGATGGACGCATGTTGTCAACATGCGGTAAGTGTTCATGCCGCATAACCCTCCCGGGTCGTATGGCATTCTCGGTTGCATGGCTCGCTGGCCACATGAAGACTTCATCTTCTCCAATCATCAAGTTCAGCCATGGCTGAAACTCCAAAAAAAACCAAAAAATATTTTATTCATAAAAACTTTATTTTAACTCCAAATTAAGTGAAACAAAAGCCAAATTGCACGAAATAAAATGATCTAACATAAGGAACCACTATATATATATATTTGGTTATTAGGGTTCTGATTTGGGAGAAAATAGTTGGAAGAACCCTAAGTTATCTAAGAACAAGGCAAGTCCTCACTCCTCATTTTTCATTCATTTCCTTCTTTTGTTTCTTTGGTTAAAATTATTTAGGAGAAAATTTTCTCTCTTAAAGATTCCAAGTTCTTAAAGTTGAGAATATGGATATGTAAATAATTCTATATATATATACCATGGACAAATATATCTTGACACAATTTATGGACACAACTCATCAATATATATATATATATATATATATATATATATATATATATATATATATATATATATGGGACACAACTTGAACTTGTGGACACAACTCATGAATATATATATATATATATATATATATATATATATATATATATATATATATATATATATATATATATTGGATCTAATTTAGATATAGGAACACAAGTAGATTTATTGTCATGTGATGCAAGGTTAAATTTTAGAATTAGCTATAGAGATTATATAATTAATATATGAGATATGAGAAAATTTTGCTTAATGGATTGTGTATATATTTCTTAATTTAGTGTATATATTATAAACTAAAATCTACGGGCTTTATACATCCTTAGCATGATATGTATACATTAGGTCATATAAATATTAAGGTTACCCTTATATACGGGTACCTATAATACTTATTTTAACTAAATAATTATAACAAAAATGTCAAAATAGGTTTGTTTTAAATTTGGACAGAATTAGAATATTATATTAAATTGATAAAATATCAACTTACATAGCAAGTATAGGTTGATTTAATTATACTAGATCTTAAACTATTGAAATAAATTTAATAATCAGTATCCTACAATATGTTTTATTTAGCTAAATTTATTTATTATGTGTTAGTGCTTAGAGACTTGTTTGATATAATCTTTACTAATATTTGTGTGTTTGCTTGAGCTTGTGTAGCACAGAAAGAACACTATTGCAAAAATAAATAAATAAAATAGCTAGCTCGCTAAGGTATAGAGGAAAATTCATTATTGTGATTTTTTTTATATATTATAAATTGCGTGGTTACCGGTGTTAAGAGTTGCTCCACCGAAGGGGTCGGCGAACCTAGAGTTAAATTCTACGGAGGGTTGCTTCGGGTGTGTTTTATAACTGTTTTCGGAGCCGAAAAACAAAAGAGACTGCCGAAATTTTCAATAATTTCGGGGGAAAACCATTTTCGGAATTCTGGAAAACTAGGTTTAACGTGTTTTAACCTAAACTTTAGGATTTAGAGTCAATTTTCTAGAGGCAAACTTTTCGATAACATAATAAAACATAGGGGTCGTATCTCTTAGAATTTAAGGAACATAGGACACCGACTCCTGTAAATGAAAATGCAACTAAATAAGTTAAACTTTTATTCATGTCTTCTTGCCGACAATAATATTATTGTATGGTGTATTATCTTTCACACATGAGACGACAGATAAGTTGGAATTGGATATTAGACATAGGTATTAATAGATAGGTTGATTGTGATTGTAGTTGCATCATGGGGTGAGAGAGAACAACTGGATCATGTCCATTGGAATTCCTATAATACATAACATCTCTAATAAAAGTTTTCGTCATCTGTAAGGCTTTACGATGCCGGGGTGAGGTTTAGCTCACCAAAAGTCCAGTAAATTTTTGGTATAAACCAAAATTTAAAATTAATTAAAATTTAAAATATACATACAAATTTTTATATTTATGTGGGGGTCAGATCTAAAGTACCGTACCCATATAGACACAACATAATCCCGGATAAATAGGATTATTGTCGGGAAATTTGATAATGATCGTGATCCATATATGTTCTCTAAATTGTATTAACATATAGAAAACTTGTTTATGATTGTGATTGATTGTCAATTTCTTATCGTGGTGTGCTACTTGCTAATCAGCTGGTACGTAAGTTGTCCTGGTGTTGTGATTCATTTTCTTGTTCTTGTTTGGTGTATGGGTCGATTACTACATTGATGACAAGTTACGAAATTCAGTTGACGATGCAGATATTAGTAGATTTATGATAGATAGTATTCTAAACACTATTTATATAAATCAAATAATTTATTATCTTTATTTTCTTTATTCACTTCAACTTATATACAGTTTCATGACTCCAAGATTTTATTTTATTTTTTTACCATTCTTGACCGATGACTTGCTTGTCGTTCTGACGACCTAGTATTGTTCACTAGGGGAAGAAGAAATACCAGACAATATGTTTTTCCTGTATACTGTAGACGAAGTCGAGGAATGATCGTCGGGTAGCATGTCAAGGATCCAGCATAGTACATTTTGTAGCTGATATGTAAATTAAATATTTGTAAGACTAAGAGAATGTTATATAAATAAAGTAGCATGGTGAATATGTATAAATATATGAAGTTCTGGATGTATCATTAGATGTCCTGTACTTAACCTAGAATATTACAGGTGATAATCGCTGATACGGGTACGGATGTATTCGTATGAGGCGCAGCCTGGAGATGTAGTTACGTACCCGATCTACCGTATTCTGGAAAGCGGGACGTGACACTGTAACCAAACTCCCTGTCACCATGCTGCCTCTTCACTAAACCTAAACCTGAAGCCTTACCTTTGTGCATTGTTGCACACAGGCAGGCACTGATTACCCTTCCTATAACCTGGCTTAATTTTAGCTCATGCATGTGCTGCTGCACCCCTAACCTGAACTAAAGACCTGGTCATACCCAACCATACATGAACCACACATCACTGCCTCTCACTCCAACACAGACACCATTACAATACAATGCCACACTAGCTCATCTATAGACACACACACACACACACACACACACACACACACACACATACACACACACATACACACACAATAATAATTAATATAACAAACATCTAGTGTGCATCACACTAACTCATGATACAACCTCCGATCACCAAAGCACACCACCAAAATATATTAATCCCAAATAATATATAAAATATAACTATAATTAAGTAACATTGAGCAATTCTGATATATCTATAAAAATTTGACACAGTAAAACACAATTACAAAGGAAATATCAATCCTACACCACCTTATCATGGCGTATCATGATACACACTCCTTGTATCCAATTATGGATACGTAAACGTTAGCAAATCACGAATCATACTCCAAAATGACTAAGGAATCATTCCTACAAACACATAATGATCCAAATTCGGATTTTCTTCAATTTGGCCACAAAAGTCGATGTAACTTTTAAAAGAAAGCCTATTAGTACCTAATTCTTTTTTCTATTGGTAGTCCTTAGTCATGGGAGGGTCCCTATATGTTTATTACATCAATTATGATAGAAATTTGTAGAAAAATAGAAATTTACCTATTAGGAGATGGATCTCAATGTATCACCACCAATGTACACAAATGGGAAGTTGGACACAATCCTCAAGCCAATGCTTCCATTCTCAAGTGTTCCTCTAGCAATGACAAGATCTTTAACCTCATTGGAATAAAAATAAGAGGGATAAAATTTAGGAATAGGTGGATTAGAGTTTGCTTCCAATTTGGGGATGAATTAATTAGAAAAGCAAATTGAGGCTACTAATGAATAATGAAGGCTTTTAGGCTTCCTCTTAGGGTTAGGGTTAGGTTTAGGAAAAGTTTGATATGACTCAAAAGTCCCTCTCCATTCTATCATGAATATGATCCAACTAAACCATGGGATAAAATATTCTATTCTTGAGTCAATTGGATTTAATGGACATAACATAGTCATGACTAACTAATGACTCAAGTCAATAGTGGCAACTTATTAACTAACTCAAATAATTATTGTAATTAGCTATGTCATAAACTAACATAAGGTCACTACTAAGTCCACTAATCAATAAATTATATATATATATATATATATATATATATATATATATATATATATATATATATATATATATATATATATATATATATATATATATAACAATTATTCACAAAATTTAAATAATATGGAAATGATAAAAATATCCCTCTTCGGGAACTAGGTAGTTACAACAAGGCATGAGAATTTGTATAAATACCTAAGTATATGCAATACTCAAACATACCAAAATAACCAAAAACTATCACAAGATTACACAAATTACTACTACTAAAAAAGATTAAAAGATTTAGATTTGTTGTCTACATCTTTTTCTCATAGCTTTGTTGTATCCTGTGGAAGTATACGCCTGAATCCGACAACAATTTTTTTTTTCCAGTGAGAATGAATAACTTTCTAAAGAAAGTGTCGGCATACAAATACTCATCAAAGCCATTTTTATTTTATCTTTATTATTTTCGCTAACAAAGTCTCGTAGAGATCTCGAGACAATAATTCTCAACTGGTTGTGGGTGCCAATTTCTTGCTTAGTAGTTGACACATGCAAGATAGGATTTGTTGTATAGTGCAGAGCGAAGATGATATGTACCCACTTTTTCTCGCTCAATTGGAATCGGGGAGTGCGCTTCTTTGTTAATTCGTGTAGTCTTATCGTCGGAAAAGACTTGCTTAGCATACTGAACAGTCCGCAAATATTCATTCTAACATTTTGAACGGTATAAACTAAGAAATTCCTATGCTTAAATTATTCTTTTTTGGTTAAATATTTGATGATAAATCCAAAGAAAGAAATAGTAGTTTGGTTAAGTAGATGTGTATTTGACTCTTTTCTTTGTGAAGGAACATCTTGATCTTTTCTTTAGCATATATATCTACGGTTTCATGATCTTCTAGTTTCATGTAAAATAATTAACTTGAGCTTGTACTGCCAATTCCAAACTATTCATCCAAGCTTGGGTGAGAGATACCTCTCTTAACTTCTGTATTATTTGAAGAGCTCTGGAGCGAGGTCGAGAACATGCAACCAGTTTCTGTTGACTGATTTGAGCTTTGACTGCTTGAGCTACAAATAAGGATGAGACTGGTCAAGATAACACTTGGCTTCATGGCTCAATTATTCAAGAACCACCAAAAGTTATTAGTTCAGTTCTTTGATGTGTCAATAGTTAATACTGAAGCGTTTATTTATTTGTTTTAGTTTTTTTCTTCTTCTTTGAGTTATATGTAGTTATATAATGTACTGGAATAATGTGGGCATTCTCCCTTTCTATATTGAAGTGTCCTAAAATGCATTTTGTTTTTAACATAAGATGTGATGTGTTTATCATATGAACTATGCTATTTAGCACGCGCCTGCATGCACCCGCTGTGCACGCAGGAGACGGATGGGGACAAAGAGGTATGGGTGGTGGGTGGGAAGGGTGAGACTGGTCAAGACCACACATGGCTTTATGGCTCTATCATTCAAGAACTACAAAAAGTTATTAGTTCAGTGCTTTGATGTGTCAATAGTTAATATTGAAGCATTTTTTTATAGTTATTTTCTTCTTCTTCTTTGAGTTATATGTAGTTGTATAATGTACTGAAATAATGTTGGCATTCTCCCTTTCTACGTTGAAGTGGCCTAAAATGCATTTTATTTTTAACATAAGATGTGATGTGTTTATCATATGAACTCTGCCACTTGGCACGCGCCTGCATGCACCCGCTGTGCACGCAGGTGGCAGACGATGACAGAGAGGTATGGGGGGAGGCGGAGCGGTAGGGGGGAAGGGGGGAGGAGGGTTCAGCGATGGAGGAATCGGCGCTGCCACCGATATCGAAGGAGGGCCGAAGCAGTATGGAGGAGGACAGCGACGTCGTAGAAGGAGGATGAGGAGGGAGGGGGGAGACAACGGAGAAGGAGATACAGAGGTGGCGGGATCGTCATTCTTGGCCGTGTGAGACTTGTCTCACAATATCTATATCAGTATATGGATACGTATTTTATGCTTTGTACTGTGCTTTATTGGATCTCGTAGAATTTTAGAATTTTCTCAGAATTATAACTTTTTCTCACTGACCGGATTACTGCCGACATTCCACAACATACTGATGGAAAATCCGTCCGGCGGATAAAGTTTTAATTTTGAGATATTTTTGAGATATTTTTATTAAATATTTTCGTGAATATTGTTCAATGCTTTCTTTTATCCAATGGTTTCTTGGTTTTGTATTTGATGGACAAGATCGATTTGACTCGTGACTTGGATCGCTGACATGGAAGATCGGACGGTCATAATTAAATCACCTCTTATATATATATATATATGAAATTATTTTCTCTCTCTCTCCTCTCTTTTCTTTCTTTCTTTCTTTTTTTCTTTCTTTCTTTCTTCACTTCTTCATTTCCTCTCCAATTTTTCGTGGAAGCTAGGAGCTTGGTCTTGAGGCCTTAGAGTGTAGTTTCTGAACCACTCCCAGTGGGGGAGTTGAAGGTTTAGGCTGGGAGCTTGGCTTTAGGCAAGTACATCTTGCCAAAATACTGAACGACATGGTTTTGTTGCAGTTTTTATTTTTCTTGAGATTTTATGATGAGAATTTCATGGAGCTTATTTTGTTAAATATGTTTCTCTAGTAATTTTAACCTTGGGCATATTTTCGAAAAAAAATTCGGCTTGGTTTTGACTTTTCCTTTATAAACTATGGTATTTATCCGTTAGAAAACTCGGTATCGAAAATGATAGCCAGTGTGATTACCATGAGACTTAGTTTATATGCTACTTGAGACCCGTGCCTAGTTTTTATTTTGGTAGTTTTGAGTTTTGTGGATTCCGGACAAGTTTTAATTTTTCCCATAAATCACTTGTACGATATGTCACGCCCGAGTCCCAAAACACGTGGGACCAAACACGTAGAAATGGCCAGCTGGTACGACTCCGTAGGGCTTTTCAATTTAATGGACCCGACGAAGTGCACTTACGCTGTCCATGGTCAAGTGATCAAGCAAAAGAATCTAATTCTAAACATGCAACAACTAAACTAAATCTCAATTCATGGTAAATAAATCTCAAGAAGGAATGATACGCATAATCAGTCTGCAGCCCAATATTACATCCATTCAAATAGGCCAAAAGAACAATATAGGCCTATAAACACTAGGCTATAAAAGCAGAATCAAAATAAAAAGTGTACATGACTGTAATAGCTATAAAATGTAAAGATACCTGCATCGATGTCCACACTCCACTAGATCAAGCATCATGCAAACTGCACAAATAACCTGGAAGGGAACCAGTCCTCAGAGTGACATAACAAGATACAAAAAGTACATGCCATAAAGTAAATACTGTGTAAACTTGAGAGTGAACTAACCAGCTAAGTAAAATATACTTGAAGACAACCTTGGTACGTATGGGTAGGTAAAAGGTATAAAGCGTAGCGTCGAGCCAGAGGCTAAGTACCTGGCATTAGTTGTAAACTGGATGCCAGGAGTATATGCTAACTACATCACCGATCATGATAGCTCACAGCTAGTAACCTCTGCCGGATGTATCGACAAGCATATACGCCCATAACCGGGTAGCACATAGCCCATAACCGGATAACACTGAGACTCACGACCCCGTAGTTTACTCTGAAACTACGGTAGCCAAATGTCTGTCCTATACGCCTACTAATTATCTTTCCCGCCCAATGCCAATGTACAAGTCGCGAATACGACGTGGATATCTCGTGCTATAATGCAAGTCACTAAAGAAATATACAACTAAGCTAAATACCGTCACACATGCTGCTCACACCGATGGCCAATCGAGTATGAAGCACGCGTCCCTACATGAACTCACTCTGTAACGTGCAATGATACGTGTCAAGGCCTGGGGAGTCATATTGATAACTTCACAACTTTAGGTGCGTCCACTAGACACTAGGTCACACAAGTCCGAACGTCAACGCCTTCGTTGACTGCACCCGAGTCGTTCTCAGACGCGCACAGTTATATAATAATAAAATAATAAAATATACAAACTAATAATAATTGAATTTAAACAGTACAACAAGATAAGGTATACTTGCATGGAAGCTAGGCGAAGATTCGAACACGAACTCGCCATGAAAGTAGCAGCGCAACAATGAAAACTGGAGTTGATATCCCTGGATGCTGTCACAAATATCACCAATAATCTTGGAATGAGTGGGATACTCATAAAAGCATATACATACGTCCAATTTGAACATAGGAGCAAAAATGCAGTTTTTGGTCAACACGGGGTCCACAAGTGGGTCCGTCTTGCACCGAAAAATGTGCCAGAGACATAGTTCTCCAAATTTGTCAAACTTAGTGTGTATGAGTCCAGAACGATGATACGAACCCAGCAAGACATTCAGAATAGGATTTCGATGAGCCAATCACGAAATCATCCGTCATGTAGAACGGTGGGGCCCACAAAATAATATTTTGTCAACGTTCTCAGAATCAAACCAAACTTGGGTCACAGGACCAGCGTAATGCTGTGAATCTGACAGGCACACACGAAATTAGGACGAGTTTTAGAACAGACCAATATGGTGCTTTTCGACGGATACGTATTGATTTTGGTGTGCATGCACATCCAAATCAAGTTTCGTGAAAGCCCATACGTCTACATTGATGATACGCGTCTTTCGGTGCGATCGGTATGCGACAAGGTTGCCCGAATTGACGGGACCAACTCCGTATCGAAGAAATTTTAATGTCTTTTAAAAGTCATTTTTTCATCAATTTGGAACTTAAATTACAAACAATAGAAATCAAACGAAATTATTCTAATTGAACACATAGAAAGAGGGTTAGGTTGAAAGTATACCAGAGATGATGGTTCGGGATTCGATCAAGCGAGGAGGGAGATATCACAACGCGAAGATGGAGTGTTGGTGTTGTGAAGTGAGTCCGCGTTGGTAGGTTCGGGGAGATATCCCCGCAGGCGGTAACGGCGGTCTGGCCCCTGCGGGGAGTTCGCCAGAGGTCAGGGGTACCCTGGGGGGTCGTCGGTAGTCGGGGTTTGCCGGAGGGGGTCGGAAAGACAGCAGCAATGGCGGGAACAGCAGCATTAGCGGCATCTTTAACAACAACAACGACACTAATGGCCATGGCAGCGGTGGCCGCCGGCCTGGGGATCCAGGAGGGGGACTCGGTGGAGGTGGAGGCGGTCGTGGAGGTGGTCGAGGATGATGGTGGTGGTCCGGTGGTGGTCGAAATGGAGGAGACAACAACAGCAACGGTGGTAGTGGTGGTTGTTGTCCGTAGTGGGGGGGTGCTCGGAGGTGGCTGTGCGGGCGGTTGCAGGTGATGGATAAGGTAGGGGAGAGGGAGAGGAGGCTGTGAGGAAGAGGAGGGAAGAGTTAGGGCCGGCCAATGCATATATGTGCATGGGGCATTTCAAATGAATGGTGGTGATGGATTTGGTGAGATCCTATGGCCTAGAATAGAGTGAGGACCTTGGAATCCGGTCAAGGGCTGTCATGGGGAGTGGGGTGGATGTCATTTATCTATTTTTTGGGCCAGCATGTGTACTAGGTAGGAAAGTCACATTGGTTTATACTATTTCCTATACATGGCTGAATTCAAATTAAAGAGGGGTAAAAAAATGGGATTTGGTGTGCTAAAATTGATGTTTGGTATTTTGTAGAGAGGGAGAATTGGTGTGGGATATTTTGTATGAGCCAAATGAGTGTGGGTGCCGGTTTGGGTTGGTGTTGGGTCTAGTTTTTGGTTATATTGGGTCATTACACTAATTTAATTAAAATTAGTGTCAATAGTGTTCTTTAATTAATTGGAAGTGCATAGGATTAAAATTGGGTGGGACACAAGTGTCATGAGTGTAGTAGACTCAGAATATAATATTATCATAAATTGGGTTGCACAAAACGGGTCGAGGTTGGGTCTCCAATTTCGATTGGAACGGACAAGGATGCAAAGTTGGATTTATTTGAATTTAAGAATAGACATTTGTAACGAATATTATGCGACTAAAATAAAGCACAAGAAAGGGTAATTATGAGTTACACAAGGGTCAGAATGGAAGGCTGACATGTCTAGGAAAAGTGTGTAAAATTTGTTTAGAAGCAAAAGCTAGTGTAGTGCTCTAGATATTTAAACAACGGTAAAGTACAACAATTGAATAAAAAAATCACAGTAGTGAATTATAACCCCAATGATTGATCCCGAATAATACTAATTTAATCCATAATTATATATTTTGGTCAGGAGATTTTATACGATATTTCTCAGAATCGATTTCTCAAATCTCAAAGTTGGCAAAATCGAATGTTCCCAAGCTGTTGGAAATTTGATCATATATAATTTTGACCTTTGAAAATCCAAATTTTGAGTTAGAACGAAGTTTTTACGGCCCGAACAAGTCTCGAAAATATTCCATGTCCGGGTTGTTGTGACCAATCGGATGATCCGCGATAGTCCGACGGATAATCCGAATTATGGCCCACAAACTTGTTGTGACCAATCAGATGATCCGACAGTGATCCGCGGTAGTCCGACGGATGATCCGAATTATGGCCCACAAACTTGCTGTGACCAATTGGATTATCTGACAGTGATCCACGACAATACGACAAAAGATTGGAATTGTGGCCCATTACTTGCTGTGACGGATTCGATGATCCGACGGTGATCCGAGGAAATTCACCGGATAATCCGAATGACCCTGTTTTTGCCTGTTTTGTCTTTTTCTTTTATCTTTCGTCTGTGATACTTTTTTGGCGTGACCCGACACATGTATATGTTTTCCTGTGGTACTTCTCCGCTCTACTTGTTTATTTTATTGACCTACCCATTATACCCTGTCATGTACGTTCCTGATAGTGATCCGTCGTTGTGCACTCATGCTACTTGACTTGACAAATATATAGTTTTGGGACCACCTACCCATTATACACCTGCCGTGTATAGCTTTGGGGACACCTACCCATTATATACATTTGTCCAGACCTGCCATGTACTTACCTGATAGTGACCCGTAGTAGGGCACTCTTTATTCTTGACCGGTATATTGAATGTTGTGGCTTGTTATAGCGCACGCTCGTCTTGCCTATAACCATATGGTTGTATTGCCGTATAGTCTTGTGATTGTGCTTGTCAAAATATTGTCTTGTCTAGTTCATCCCTGCCGGGAGCATCATGTCTATGATGGATTCTGCGGAATACCACACCCGAAATCCTAAACTAAAATATTAAGGATTAATAACTAGCAAGAATAATTAGGGCATTGGGGGAGGATCTCCTGGTTGCATGCAGTCCCGTGCCCCGGCAACTTTTACTGATTGATGGACTTGTAGCATGTCGTTGAGTAGTGCATATTTTTAGCTCACCGTCGTATGGGGCATATATTATTGACTTACTCAGGTTCACCTTTGTGTGACTTGGATTATGAGCACATCTCTTCTGGGGGTGGTGTATCCACTATTATTTACTTTACTGCCGTTCGACGTTTGGGTAGCTTGGACAGTCTGCAGGGCACACGACCGTATTAAAATTCTAAATTGTATTCGTTAGTAATTAGGACTTGTGATAATCCTAGTTAGCTAAGTAGCAAGTCGTACATCTCATTTGGCCGTGATTGATGGATGGAGTCCATTATTTATCTTGTCTTATATTGTCTTGCTTGCCTGATGGTGACCCGACGTGGTGCACTCATGTCTATTGTCTTGTACGCTATTTACCTTATATGCACTGTTCCTTACATGTCCCCCTTGCATGCTTCCATCACTGTACTAGTTCTTTTCTCGTTACTTTTTATTTTTTACTTTACTTATATGCTTATGTTCACCTTGCATGATCCCATATATATTCATCTTGCATGATCTCGTACATGTTTTCGTCCAGTTTTCTTTACATGTTACCTGTTTTATTTTCTTGTTTCCCTGTGTGCCTTACATTATACATGGTGGTTACATGTTACTTAGGGTATTGTAGCTCTATGTTGTATTGTTGGTTTTAGTTCATAGTTTGGCCTCCTTTGTGGTACTTGCTATTTGGGGTCTGACCCCACTGGTTTTGCTTGGCCAAATCCGGTAGCAGAGCCAGAGGATCTTTGTCACGCCACAGTCCCAAAATACGTAGGACTAGGAATACGTAACACGCCCAGTCGTATGTATATGAACTCCAATATATGGAAATCATATACACACGTACGCTGTAATATGAATATCAAATCCATAAGTGATAATATACTGTCACAATAAGTCACACAGAATCTATATCTCATCCATAGCACAAATAATCAGTAGGAATAAAAAGCTGAATAATAACTGAATATCCAAGGCGAGTATCAAGTCTGATAGTCAGGTGGAAACAAATCCACTACAAAACGACTATACTGAAGTAGCAACAAAATCTCTAAACAGTGATAATAAAATCACAGATACTCCGAGGGTAAGACCTCCTCAGTCTGGTCAGTAGCGTCAGGTCCAGGTCCATACTCCTGCGGATACTCCTGCTCATCTATATCTGGAAAGGGACCAGGTCCTCAGAGGGACGTAACAAGATACATATAAACATGCCAATAAAGTACTGAAATATAAACATCCAATAGGTCGCCTAACCGTCTAAGTGAAATGCAACTTGAGGACAACTTTGGGCGTATGTGTAAACCCCCAGATTTTGTAAGAATTTTAATTTGGGATTTTTTGCAATTTTTTGGAATTTTTTGGGGATTTTCTGTAATTAAAATCAGGGTTTCTAAATTATTAAATGATTTTTTATTGTTAATAAATAATATTAAAATATTTTGGAAATATCATTTTTGGGTGTAAAATGGAAAACTGGACTTAGGATAATTTTTCTGGAATTTATTGGACCTCAGACCTATTTTTAAATGCCTAAAAACTATTTATTATTTAATTAATTAATTTTAATTATTATCATTTATTATTATTATTATTATTATTATTATTATTATTATTATCTGAGCCCGGCCCATTTCCCCCAGCCCGGCCCACGGCCCAGTCCCCTCCGGCCCATTAACCCTAACAGGTCGGGTCGGGTCCGCCCGACCGAACCCGACCCGCCCGCCACCCGAACCCGAACACCCCAGCCCCACGACCCGGTCGCCTCCCTCCCCGCGTCCGGCGCCGCATCCGCCGCCTACGCCTCCGGCCACGCCTCGCTCCGCCGCGCCTCACCCCACGACCTCCTCTCCCCACCGGCCCCTCCGCCTTGCCCGGCGCCACCCTCTCCCTCACTCTCCCTATATAACCTAGCCCCGGTCGTCCCCTCCCCCTCCTGGCCGTCGACCACCCACCGCCTCGCCGCCGGATGACCTCGCCCCGCCGTCCTCCTCCCCTCCAGCACCGCCACTCCGCCGGCAGAGACGACCGAGCCGCCCCCTCTCCTTCTCCTCCTCCTTCTTCTTCCCGACCCCGCAGCCAGCGCCTGCCGCCGCGCCGTGTCGCCCTCGCCGGCGCCGCCCAGCCCCCGGCCGGCCTCCCCCGTAGCGGCGCCGCCCTCCTCCGGCCAGCGTCCCCTCGCCGGAGCAAAACCCTAACCCTAGCCCTAATTCTCTCCCCCGTGTCCGACACAGGACACGAGTCCTGTGTCGTGTCGGACACATTTCGACCCCGATTTTTGGGTCCCGTTCAGGTGCGTGTATCTTCTTGCTCGTAGCTCTGTTTTCGATTCCGTAAATTACGTTGCGAAGCCTGTATGACCCTCTCGGTGTCCGGACAAACCGCTCGGGGCATCGCGTCCTGTGGTGATCACACACCGCGATCCAAAAACAGGAAAAACTAGACCCTGTTTCACCCCGGAACTGAGTGCGCCCCGCAAAACGGGACGACTTGGTCATGTGCGATCTTCACAGATATGTGCGCGTCGTCGATCGGATGTGTGAGATTTCGTGGAAGCTGATTCGGGTGTGCGTGCACACCGGAATCAACGCGTATCCGCGGACATCGTCCCGTATCTGACTTTTCTGCAATTCGCCCTAACTTCTTGTACACTCGTCAGATTGAGACGAAACTTGTGCCATCGGACTCGTAGCGATACGCTGGTCCTGTGGGTCAAGTTTGGTTCGATTCTGAGAACGTTGACGAAATCGCGTGTCGTGGGCCCCCACAGGCCCCGCTCGACGGGCGATTTTATGATCGGCTCATCGGAATCCAATTCTGGAAGTTCCGTTGGGTTCGTATCAGCGTTCCTGACCTATTGACACTAAGTTTGGTGAATTTTGAGACCGTTGACCCGGACACGTTTTTCGGTGCAAAGCGGGCCCACCGACGGACCCCGTTTTGACCCGAAACTGCCGTTTTTGCCCTTGTCTCCAAATTGGACCCAAGGACAGGCATTTTTAGCTATTTGACATCTTCTGAGCGTGATGGTAATGTCTATTTCAGCTTTTGGACTCATCTCTGGAAATTTCCCCAAGAACCAACTAATCGGATCCAAACAACAGGCAAGTACCTGCACTTCAAGTTTAATCTTTATATTGTGATAGTTAATTTCCTGCTCTACTAGTACCCTTGATGATTACACGTAGTGTTAGAATACTGGATTTTATGTCTTGGATACTGTATTTCATGTCTTGCTTTTCATGTCGGGTGGGAGAATACTAGAAGGCATGTAGTTTACCTTTTCTCCTATCATGTTTAATAGCTGTTGGTGCGCGACTGTACCCTCAGCCGGATCTCGATTATTCATTATTTAATAGCCATCTATGACGGCCGGATTAGCCTTATAAACCCCTACATGCCAACTATGTATTCTAAAATAAATACAAGTTCACACAGATAGCTTCTGGTCTTGTTATAGTTCTTGCTGACTGTTGTAGTTTCATTTCCTGTCTCATTTATTTCCTGCTTTCTCATATTCCTGTTTATAGCATTAACTCTGAGATATTGATGTTCTTCTATGCAACTTTCTCAACATGATACTCAAGTTAATTGTCATGAATATTTAGCTTAATCTTGATGTGCATTGTGTACTTTGCTCCTTTCCTGACTGGATCCGTTATTTTAGGCGATGATGAGTACTTTGCCCCTACCTATTATGCCCACTATGAGTTAGCCGGTGACTCATATGAGGAGCCAGTTCCCACCCAGGAGGCTACTTCTGCAGAGTAGTTAGCAGTAGCTGCTTATTTATTTCATTTCAGCATATACTCGGGTTTGTCCCCGATTTATCTTCTGGCTTGTATTAACTGTGGATTTGGTTGTCACAGATTAAATATTATGAAATCTTAGTATTCCTATTTCCTGTGATTATTCTTACATGTTCATTATTGTGGATGAGATAGATACTTATTGACCCCAGAAATGACCTAGACAGCGTACTACCGCCGACACTGCGGCGTAGGCTGGACGTGCCCACGCACTCGTGCCCGAATAACCGGGTGCGGATCGTGACACGTTTTTGTGGTGGCCCACGCAGGTCAACGACTAAGTTGTTCGGTTTCAACTTAGGGACCGAACAGGCCTGCAATAAGAATTGAGAATTTTTAGGAAAAGCTCATCCACTTAATTGAATCATTCTTGATATTCATACCGGCTTCGAATCACTTTATTGACTTGCATCCTGCCTTGATTCCTGTGCGCCTTTATCATTTATTTTGGATGCAGAGTAAAGGATCTACCAGCAAGCGACGAGGTTCCTACAAGATCACCACGAGATGCTCTACCAGCATGACCGTGGAGAACGCGCAAACTCTGGAAGCAGCTAATTCGCGTAAGTGATTTTTAGCTATCGTTTCTAGTATTGTTTAGCTCGTGCCTATTGGTTCGTGACCTCAGCCCCAACCTAGTAACTTTAAACTTGCTAATAACCTGGTATGCTTTTAAATTTGATAACTATAGAGGTTGTAGATTCTTTTGCTGTTGTACTTATTATGTGTGTTTTGTGAACTTAAATAATTTGTACCTCCTTTTTTATCATCATCTACCGCACTTAATTTTGCTGAACTTGACTTATGCTGCTATTTTATAGCCTAGTTTTATAAGCTTACTCTTTATCGAGCTTGTTCATGACATATGTATTAGTGGGTCGACACACTAATACAATTGTCTATTCAGAATCAGTGTATTACGGTCTGATCAGCCCTAGTGCATTTTGATTCGCCTTTCGCACTACTTTACGTGGATTGAGATATATAGTTGACTAGTATACTTGCCCTCTAGACATGTCCGAGCATATCATATCAGGTTACATGATTGTATTAATACGAGCACGTGAATAGGAATTACTGAGATAGGATTCAATCCACAATCGCTTGACAATTCCCACCTGAATACTTTAAAATGCCTTGACCCCGATATTTCTTTTCTATCACCCCACCCTTGAACTCTTTATTATTGAATCTTCGTATTCCCTTATTTCGGAAAGACGAAATCTCGTGCTTGGTATAAGTTGGTACATAGATAGTACTAGATATGCCACATAGGCCGATCACATACTTGAGGATTATTCTTTCGAAATTAAGGACATATCATAAGTGATATGATCGGCGTTGAAGTTTCGAGGATTGAATGACATGAGTAAACATATTAAGGAGTATTTTCTTGAGGTATATAGTCTTTTGTGATGAATGGGTAAAATTCTAAGTTGGGTAGCAATGCATTTGTCAACTCGAGAGGAATGTCCTTTGGATCGTGACCGAGTAAGGTCAGATTGGAAGAAGCAAGCCATTATAATTTTGAAAATTTAGAGGAGTGACTAAAATGATTAATGAATTGATATCGAGGACCCAATAAGTTGTATCTTGGATACATGATTTAAATCTTGAATAATGAAAGTAAAATCGCCAATTTGAATTTAGGGGATATATGATTCAGACTTGAACAGTGGTGGACTACACTTGAATTATTTTTTCAACTTGATGATTTGAATTACAAATTAAAATTTGATGGTTGGACTAACTAGTTGGATTATTGAGGAGATGAATGAAATTTAAAAAGTTGAAGCATACAAGTGAATGGGAATACTAATGGACTCGAATTACTTCCAGAAGAAATTTCGATCGTGAGGTAAATTCATAAGCACGTGCAAATCTGGAAGATGCTATATGGACTTAGTCTAAAATCTGCCTGTGGGTAATTTGAGGAAGTAAGAAGTAATAGCCATAGGTTGAATTCTTGATGGGAACAAGTAGTCATCTTAAACTTTGAAGTGATTGCAATGGATATGATTAGGCTTTTAATTATCGCAAAGAGATGGCGATCGACTTGCCCTATGTACATGAAGGGTTAACAGATTATGGCTTAATTTTAAATTTCGAGGACGAAATTTTTATAAGTTAGGTAGATTTTAAACCCCCAGATTTTGTAAGAATTTTAATTTGGGATTTTTCGCAATTTTCTGGAATTTTTTGGGGATTTTCTGTAATTAAAATCAGGGTTTTTAAATTATTAAATGATTTTTTATTGTTAATAAATAATATTAAAATATTTTGGAAATATCATTTTTGGGTGTAAAATGGAAAACTGGACTTAGGGTAATTTTTCTGGAATTTATTGGACCTCAGACCTATTTTTAAATGCCTAAAAACTATTTATTATTTAATTAATTAATTTTAATTATTATCATTTATTATTATTATTATTATTATTATTATTATTATTATTATTATTATTATCTGAGCCCGGCCCATTTCCCCCAGCCCGGCCCACGGCCCAGTCCCCTCCGGCCCATTAACCCTAACAGGTCGGGTCGGGTCCGTCCGACCGAACCCGACCCGCCCGCACCCGAACCCAAACACCCCAGCCCCATTGTCATGCCCCGATCTCCCGCAGGCTATTTCGGCCGTTCCCGCTAGGCGGGAATCACCCTCGCCAGCGCTCCCGCAGAACGATCGCTTTGACCCATCCGGGCGTGATGCCGCACGAGCGTGAGCCACGCCCGTACAAGGCCATGGTTCATTGGCTGGCGGTAAGAGTTCTAAGCCACAGAGTCGCACAGATTGTCCGAGTGCAGCGGAGTCATGAACGCATAGGCGATCGGTAACAGGTTCACTGAGTCGACAAATATAGCGGAAGCATTGAAACAAGTAAAGTAATCTCTTTATTGATATGAACAAGTGTTACAGGCGGCGTATAGCCGAGATTACAAGTCGCTCAAGCCTCTCTCTCTGAAACAGTAAAAGCGTGCCAAGTGGCTACAACTGTGGAATGAATGTACAGGCGATGGTCAGGCGATGTTCACAACTTATGTCTTGTATAAGCGCTTCAGTCCCGGACGCACCGTTGCAAGGCTTCAGAGGAAACTCCTGGCCTTAGCACGCACGAAGGAGGCGTCCGCACCGCACGAGGTTCTCCCGCACCCTGCATACAAACTGGTGGATTATCAGTACATTGAATGCACTGGTGGGGAAGCTACTCGCCCGCTCGACAAATCCAAACACGTAACACAGGTTCCGTGCACAACTATTAAGTTATCTTTCTAGTTGCCTTAGGATCAGTTTCATGCAGATATTGAATAGCCTAACGTGTCGGCAGTGCGCCGTGCGATGTTAGAGGAAACACGACGAGACTTACCAACTTACCATCTCCTTCCCTGTCTAAGGCAAACATTGAGGCAAACATGTTAATTCAAGCAGGAGCATTTATAAGCATTCAGGAGGCATAACGTATGAAAACACGAGTACTTATTCCAAGATCGTTCAGGTGTTCAGTTAATTGTTTCATGCCATACTGTATCTCGCACGCGGATAGCCGCTAAGCGAGGATGAATTGTTTATCCTTCGTTTAAGTTTTTCTTTCGTTTACAAGCAAGCATGCAACAAGTTAAATACAAGGCGATCACTGGCGTATGCCATAATGGACAGTATAGTCTTTGACGAGATGGGTTGCAACAAAGAACAAGGGGGCGCTGCAAGCCATTCCGCCGAACAAGAGACTATTTAGTCTTTGACGAGAATGCTTTGCAACAAAGAACAAGAGGCGCTGCAAGCCATTCCGCCGAACAAGAGACTAAGAACAATATGTCTCGCCCGGACCGGGTCGATGCCAGTGCCCCAGCATCGCCCGCGAGACCGTTACCCTGTGCACTGGTTGTCCATGATCGAACGGGGCCTTGGTTGGGGCAACAAGAGTACAAGACAAGAGTACAAGACAAGAGGCAAGCTGTTGAGGCAACAATAGTACAAGACAAGATGCTTTGCCTGTTTCGTTGTTCAGTGACTGTCTTTTGCCTTGATGCAATTCTCCTAGGGCGGAGATTGCCTTGGTGACCTAGCGGTCCCGAATACTTGCAGGTTCGTTCAGGCACGGAACGACTACGTAGTAGTCTCCCAGGATTTGGATGAAAATACGGTAACAATCAAGCAGACAAGCATGCGTTTCTAAGGAACATAAGCAGGCACGTTGCTCGGGCCCGAAGGTAGTCCGAGAGATGAAACCGTTAAGGGACTTAGCATGCGAGGGTCTGAGTATAAGCAGTATTTCATTTCCATGTTCTAGCAAGCAATACAAGTTGGGATTATTCCCTTAGCTAGGTGCGTTGGATTTATTAGCATGCAGGGGGTGAATCACCTAGCGACTAGCATAAACATTCCAGATTTTATTGTGTGCTGGCTAAGCAAAGACAAGTTTACCGTAGCCACCCACCTTAGCGATGATTCGCCTCGGTAGAGCGATACGTCTGAGCGAGCCTCTGAAAGTCCAAGCCGGATTCCTGTAGGGACAAGTCTGGATATCCTTTGCTTCTCATTTGAGACAAAGCAGGTCGGGACAGCTGCACGATTGCCGATTGAGACGGCAGTCCGCTTGAGCGGAACAGGGTGTTACATCCTACCCAACTTAGAAAAAGTCTCGTCCTCGAGACTTACTAAGGACAAGCAGTAATCTAGGGTTGAGGCAATCCTAGACAATTCGTTTGTACTTGTTTCATTTGGATATTCACTTGCACAAGCTTCAAAATCAGCATACCGCTTAGACTGGATCGTGCGCACCTTCGACATGCATTTCTAGTGTGAACACGTCAACCAGCTCAGTGATAGCAAAGTCTTAGCACTCGAGTTTCACCTTTTCTTAAGTCTTGGATGGTGCACTAGTTCAAGGCGTCCCTCGAATAGATGCATTCAACCAAACTTAGGGTTAGTGAAAATCGGACAAGCTACTAGCGATACTCTCAAGGGTTCGCACAGGTTGGCTCAAAGGCCACTCGCAGCATACAACCAGACAAGCAAGCATATCATTCAAAACGTATTTTGAAAGTATTTAGACTTATTGTTGGAATATCCCATCGAGGCATTGAGAGAGAGCGCGCACATAACCCACGAACGAGCTTTCGAAATAGAGATATCGAATTGAAGTCCAAAGGCGTAGAAGCCAGGCTTTGATACCAACCTGTCACGCCCCGATCTCCCGCAGGCTATTTCGGCCGTTCCCGCTAGGCGGGAATCACCCTCGCCAGCGCTCCCGCAGAACGATCGCTTTGACCCATCCGGACGTGATGCCGCACGAGCGTGAGCCACGCCCGTGCAAGGCCATGGTTCATTGGCTGGCGGTAAGAGTTCTAAGCCACAGAGTCGTACAGATTGTCTGAGTGCAGCGGAGTCATGAACGCATAGGCGATCGGTAACAGGTTTACTGAGTCGACAAATATAGCGGAAGCATTAAAACAAGTAAAGTAATCTCTTTATTGATATGAACAAGTGTTACAGGCGGCGTATAGCCGAGATTACAAGTCGCTCAAGCCTCTCTCTCTGAAACAGTAAAAGCGTGCCAAGTGGCTACAACTGTGGAATGAATGTACAGGCGATGGTCAGGCGATGTTCACAACTTATGTCTTATATAAGCGCTTCAGTCCCGGACGCACCGTTGCAAGGCTTCAGAGGGAACTTCTGGCCTTAGCACGCACGAAGGAGGCGTCCGCACCGCACGAGGTTCTCCCGCACCCTGCATACAAACTGGTGGATTATCAGTACATTGAATGCACTGGTGGGGAAGCTACTCGCCCGCTCGACAAATCCAAACACGTAACACAGGTTCCGTGCACAACTATTAAGTTATCTTTCTAGTTGCCTTAGGATCAGTTTCATGCAGATATTGAATAGCCTAACGTGTCGGCAGTGCACCGTACGATGTTAGAGGAAACACGGCGAGACTTACCAACTTACCATCTCCTTCTCTGTCTAAGGCAAACATGTTAATTCAAGCAGGAGCATTTATAAGCATTCAGGAGGCATAACGTATGCAAACACGAGTACTTATTCCAAGATCGTTCAGGTGTTCAGTTAATTGTTTCATGCCATACAGTATCTCGCACGCGGATAGTCGCTAAGCGAGGATGAATTGTTTATCCTTCGTTTAAGTTTTTCTTTCGTTTACAAGCAAGCATGCAACAAGTTAAATACAAGGCGATCACTGGCGTATGCCATAATGGACGGTATAGTCTTTGACGAGATGGGTTGCAACAAAGAACAAGGGGCGCTGCAAGCCATTCCGTCGAACAAGAGACTATTTAGTCTTTGACGAGAATGCTTTGCAACAAAGAACAAGAGGCGCTGCAAGCCATTTCGCCGAACAAGAGACTAAGAACAATATGTCTCGCCCGGACCGGGTCGATGCCAGTGCCCCAGCATCGCCCGCGAGACCGTTACCCTGTGCACTGGTTGTCCATGATCGAACGGGGCCTTGGTTGGGGCAACAAGAGTACAAGACAAGAGTACAAGACAAGAGGCAAGCTGTTGAGGCAACAATAGTACAAGACAAGATGCTTTGCCTATTTCGTTGTTCAGTGACTGTCTTTTGCCTTGATGCAATTCTCCTAGGGCGGAGATTGCCTTGGTGACCTAGCGGTCCCGAATACTTGCAGGTTCGTTCAGGCACGGAACGACTACGTAGTAGTCTCCCGGGGTTTGGATGAAAACAAGGTAACAATCAAGCAGACAAGCATGCGTTTCTAAGGAACATAAGCAGGCACGTTGCTCGGGCCCGAAGGTAGTCCGAGAGATGAAACCGTTAAGGGACTTAGCATGCGAGGGTCTGAGTATAAGCAGTATTTCATTTTCATGTTCTAGCAAGCAATACAAGTTGGGATTATTCCCTTAGCTAGGTGCGTTGGATTTATTAGCATGCAGGGGGTGAATCACCTAGCGACTAGCATAAACATTCCAGATTTTATTGTGTGCTGGCTAAGCAAAGACAAGTTCATCGTAGCCACCCACCTTAGCGATGATTCGCCTCGGTAGAGCGATACGTCTGAGCGAGCCTCTGAAAGTCCAAGCCGGATTCCTGTAGGGACAAGTCTGGATATCCTTTGCTTCTCATTTGAGGCAAAGCAGGTCGGGACAGCTGTACGATTGCCGATTGAGATGGCAGTCTGACTGTTGTAGTTTCATTTCCTGTCTCATTTATTTCCTGCTTTCTCATATTCCTGTTTATAGCATTAACTCTGAGATATTGATGTTCTTCTATGCAACTTTCTCAACATGATACTCAAGTTAATTGTCATGAATATTTAGTTTAATCTTGATGTACATTGTGTACTTTGCTCCTTTCCTGACTGGATCCGTTATTTTAGGCGATGATGAGTACTTTGCCCCTACCTATTATGTCCACTATGAGTTAGCCGGTGACTCATATGAGGAGCCAGTTCCCACCCAGGAGGCTACTTCTGCAGAGTAGTTAGCAGTAGCTGCTTATTTATTTTATTTCAGCATATACTCGAGTTTGTCCCCGATTTATCTTCTGGCTTGTATTAACTGTGGATTTGGTTGTCACAGATTAAATATTATGAAATCTTAACATTCCTATTTCCTGTGATTATTCTTACATGTTCATTATTGTGGATGAGATAGATACTTATTGACCCCAGAAATGACCTAGACAGCGTACTACCGCCGACACTGCGGCGTAGGCTGGACGTGCCCACGCACTCGTGCCCGAATAACCGGGTGCGGGTCGTGACAGTATGGGAAGTGTAGGCTAGACATATGCTGACGTAATTCACCAATTGTGACAACTGGCTAGTATATGCCACATATGCCCCCCAGTACAGGAGCGCATGTATATAATAACGTCCTACCGCTCCGAAGAACGGGAAATCTGCATAGTATATAACGTCCATATCACCCCGTCGAGTGTGTCATCCGCAGTAAAGAAAGTGGGATGTCCCATACGCCTACTAATAGTCCTCCCCGCCCAATGCTCTAAGCATGCCACATCCATGACACGATAAAACCTCTAAATAACTGCCAGGTCTACTAGCATACAAAGCTTCTATCAGTAGTCATCCCTAACGCACGGCTCATACGTACATGAGGCCAACCCAATACGTGGTCCGAGATCTATATGAGACTCACAACTCGTGTAACAACTGTGTCGGGATAATAAATCTAATGATGCTTCCTAATACTGGGGTGGTCTCATAAAATAGGTCCAAAAATCTATATAAATAAACATCTATATAAGCAGAATTAAACATGCATGCATCAGCTGGAATATAAATAATAGTACAATGGCAAGGTATACTTGCTGAGCAAAAGTTCTGTAGAGTGCAACGTCCAATATATATGTTTGGAAGAATAAGTGGGATTATGGTTTGAGAGAGTTGTATATATATAGAGATAAGAGGCGGTGGGAAAACTTAGTGTTTAAGAAACTACTGCCGCTGCTGTTTCTTCCTTTCATTGGTTTAGGTTTTGGTTGGGGAGATTTTAGTAATAATAGGTAAATAGGCGGTGGGGGATGAGTCACATGCGAAAAAAAAGGAATGGATATACGCGGGGGTTGCTTTACGCTCGGGTGAAAGAAATTTAAGCGGTAGAATTGGTTTACGCGCGGATGAAAGAAAATTAAGCGGTGGAATTGGTTTACGCGCGGATGAAAGGAAATTAAGCGGTGGGGTTGTTGCTGATAATTCTCTTCTTTACGCGCGGAGAAGGAAAAAGTAAAGTAGGTTTTGCTACTGCTGCTGCTGTTTCATATTTGTTTTACGCGAGTTCGGGTGCAAGCGGGTAGTGGGTTTAGGAGTTTGGGTTTCGGATAGAGATCCAAATAGGAATGCTATTCTAATTATATATATATATATACACATATATACATAGAAAAATTCTAAAAATTATATTGGTGCGTACGGTTAAGCTAGCAACTGTCCAGAGGATCTTCTACATGGAATAAATTAGAAAAAAATTATAATGGCTTCATAAGTCCCCTAGATGCACAAACACCTCAAATAAAATTTAAATGAAATTTATTCCCTCTATTTAACTCATATAAATAAATTAAATAATTAATAATAGAGAAATACGGTTTTCAGAATTAGGGTTCTTACAATCTTCCGCTACTTCCGGATGCTGGTGACCACGCGGAGCACCGGACCGATTGAGTAGATTCTTATCTTGTTATCCCACTTATTATACATATTATTTTGTGGCGTTTAGTCTCGAGCCCTTGTTAGCTCGTCTTTTGGACTTGTTATATCGCCTATTGGACATGACATGATTAATATATTCTAGACTATAGCTAGAGTTGATCATGTACGACTTACACTCTTGCTAGTTCTTCATTTTATATTACCGGCTTCATGATTAGCTATGTATATATAGTTTGTGATGCTTTACTATTTTACTTTTGATGATCATATTTCTTTGAACATTGTGATTTCCTGCTTGTGATTGAGACACTAAGATTGTTTGACCTAGGTTGACTGATGGCTTGTAGTATTAGTCCCCCATGTCTATTCACAGCCGTGACTGTATCTCAGAGTACTGGAGTACTTTGATATACGTAGCTAGCTTTGTCAACCTCCGCTCTCCAATTTTCTGGACCCGGGACTTGACAGGCCGAGCGGGTGCACCTACTGTGCACCCGTGCGTGTCAAATATATTTTTCGTTATCATATATGCTGTGATTTAGTAATAAAAATAATATTCCAGTGCGAGTGCTACAACGCTTCAGTCAATGTAAGTCTATGAAAGGTCAAGAACGCTTCCGTTAATACAAGTCTAAGAAGAAAAGTCAAATTGTATGCAATTTTATCGCTAATACACGAAGAGAATGTTTTCGTCGGACAAGTATTCTTTAAATTGCACTTATCAAGCTTTCCATCATCTAATTAAGAAAAAAAATTCAATCATTAAGATCCACAACTCTATATTTGTGGACCCAAACATCAACCTATGTATTCATCATTCTAAAGTGTTCCTCCAAACCATATCTTCTTATGTGACTGCTGACTTGATTTGTTAAATAGTATTATATAGTATATAACATGATAAATTTTAACCCAACAAATTAATTATCAAAAAAATTTAATTTTAATTTTAATTTTAATTTTAATTTTAATTTTGATTTTGATTTTGATTTTGATTTTGATTTTGATTTTGATTTTGATTTTAGTTTTAGTTTTAGTTTTAGTTTTAGTTTTAGTTTTAGTTTTAATTTTAATTTTAATTTTAATTTTAATTTTAATTTTAATTTTAATTTTAATTTTAATTTTAGTTTTAGTTTTAATTTTAATTTTAATTTTAATTTTAATTTTAATTTTAATTTTAATTTTAATTTTAATTTTAATTTTAATTTTAATTTTAATTTTAATTTTAATTTTAATTTTAATTTTAATTTTAATTTTAATTTTAATTTTAATTTTAATTTTAATTTTAGTTTATTTATAATTATAAATTTAAATTTAAATTTAAATTTTGATTTTGATTTTGATTTTGATTTTGATTTTGATTTTGATTTTGATTTTGATTTTGAATTTAAATTTTTTTTATGTCAGCTGTCACATTAACCGTCACATCACGTGCAACATAAGGAGTAATTGATTGGAGGGATACTCTGAAGAAATGAATTACATTATTCATTATGCTTAATGTCTTATTTTTTTTATTGTCAGTCCCAAGTACAACGTTGGAATAAATAAGGATTGCGTCAGTTAGCTAATAACTAGAGCAAAATATTATCGAATTTCTATAAAATGACTCTTTAAAAAATGTTATTGTGTTCATACTCTAAATCTTATATGTAACTAGTAATGTGCACGTGCTTAAAAAATATTGTAAAAATTTAAACATAAATTTATTGTAAAAAAAGGTCATTCCTAGGAATTGAACTCAAACAATCAAGAAAAATGCCTCTCACCTTGATCACTTGAGTTAGAATTATTTAGTTATAAATATATCATATTAGGTAGTTAAATGCTTTGTTACATTTAAAAAAAAAAATTTCATGGAGCATTTAGGTAGTTATTTAGTTATTTTCTTATTAATTTTTTTTAATTTATTTAAATAATAATATACATACGATTTAGACGGTCCATTTTTTTAGTCGTTTCTAAGTCGTATTATAATAGTAGAGATGAGTCTGGATAAAAAAAAAAAATTCTTGGATTTGATCCCAATTTTTCTAGGGTGTTGATAAGGGCACTACACATTTTATTCGGGGCTAGCCCATTGAAAAATTAGAAAAAATTACAAGTTTACCATCATAAAAGTTACTCGGGGCTAGCCCACTGTTATATTCAGGACTGTCAAAATTTTGACAGTCCTACCACTTGGAAGGACTGTCAAAATTATGACAGTCCTACCACTAGGAAGGACTGTCACAAATTTGACAGTCCTACCCTTGTAAGGACTGTCAAAATTTTGACAGTCCTAAAAATTGTTAGGACTGTCAAAATTTTGACAGTCTATTTCCCAAAATTACAAGTTTGCCACTCTGATAGTTAGTTGGGGCTACCCCACACTAAAGTATAAAAGTGAAATGGGTTTCTATTTTTGGTATTCCACCTAGACTTAAGAAACCCTCCTTCCACCAAGCCCAAACCTAAATTTGGAAATAGCTAGTTGTGGTTGGAGGAGTATTTTACTTTGGTGATACTACAAGGAATATTCTTCCGGTATGTCTTCGACAACCTACGTTGAATAAGTTTTGGAATTGTGCGAAAAAGATTTAGTTTATTTTGATTAATGTAGGAACAATGCATAAAAAAATATTCGATGACGAAGTCGGATCGTCCAATTCATTAATTATGCACTCCGGACGTTCCGAAGAACAAGTTGGTTGTTCCGAAGCACGTACGATACGTAAAACGACAACCCTAATTTGACAGTCACGAGTTATGACTGTAAACATTAGACAGTCCTATATAAATATAGGACTGTCAAATATTCCACAGTCCTATATAAATATAGGACTGTCATAAATTCGACAGTCCTACTTAAAAGTAGGACTGTCATAATTTTGACAGTCCTATATAAAAATCGGACTGTCAAAATAGTGACAGTCCTGGATAATTATATGAAGTTATTAATTTTTATATTATTTTATATTGGTTATAGGACCAACCTTGTTCAGATATTGTGGTACATCCTGCTGTTGGTGATGTGGATGATATTTTCTCAACGGATATTGAATTTACAAGCCACGAAGAAGCATTAGAGTGGTACAGAGAAGTTGGGAGACGACATAACGTAGTTATTGTCATTGCAAGATCCATCCGATCTCGGCCGGGCCGAAAATATCTTGAGCTTGGATGCGAAAGAGGAGGTGTGTTTAGGCATCATAAAAAAAAGGGTGTTGTTGAAAAAGAAATTCCTAAGAAAAATGTTGGGACGAGAAAATGTGGTTGTCCATTGAAAGTGTTGATTGTAAAAGTTGAAGATGTGAAGTGGATAATCGAAGTTAAGAATGGAAGACACAATCATCCTATTCCAGGGACACTTATGGGTCATGCCTACGTGGTACGGTTGAAGGAGGATGAGAAAAAGTTGGTTGAAGACTTGTTCCTTCCAGGAGTTGCACCGAAACAAATTTATTCTGCTGTGCGACAAAAACAAGATGGGAACAAGTCTACCATGAGGACGATCTATAATAGTTTGGCCAGAGCGAAATACAATAGTATGAAAGAAAGAATGGCGATGCAGCAAGTATTGAAGTTGCTTGGGGAGCATCACTACGTGGAGTACCATAGAAGACATCCACAAACTGATGAACTCCTTTCATTGTTTTGGGCCCATCCTGATTGCACTCATATGGCTCGGTCCTTCGCAGACGTGTTGGTCCTTGATTGTACATATAAGACCAACAAGTTCAAGATACCTTTTTTGCATGTTGTCGGGTTTACGTCTACGGGAAAAACATTTACAGTCGCTTTTTGTTTTATGAAGAGTGAGACAGTAGAGGATTACACATGGGCGTTGAGGAAACTACAATCCCTTTACACAGGTTACAAAGAGCCGTCTGTTTTTCTTACTGACAGAGAATATGCGTTGATAAATGCTATAGATATTGTATTTCCTCATGCGCATAGACTACTATACACTTGGCATATAAATAGAAATATTCATGCTCAATGCAAGAAAAAATTTGAAACTGTGGATGGTAAAATTGACATGCTTCGCTTCAAAGAATTCTATAGTGATTGGAGTCTTGTATAGCAAGCAAGTACTACAGACAGTTATGACGCAGCATGGTACATGTTCCAACAAAAGTGGAAGCCAAGTAACCCGACATGCATATCTTATATCAAAGATACTTGGCTAGGACCACATAAAGAGCAATTCGTCTTAGCATGGACCAACATGGTGAAGCATTATGGCACGATCACTATGAACCGGGTCGAAGGGGCACACTCATGTTTAAAAAGATATCTACGCTCATCGGTCGATAATTTTGTCTCTGTTTGGCAATTGATTTATTTGATGACTATTGCCATGGTGAACGATATTGTAGCATCATTTGAGATGAACCTCAATATTGCAAAGCATGAATACAAGCAAGAACACCTCTTGGATGGTTTAACCCATGTGGTATCTCACAAGGCCTTGGGGTTATTGTTTGAGGAGATTCGTAGGTCGAAGTCGGTGGGTTATTGTCACGACCCGATTCTGTAGAATCGTTGAGGCATCCCCCGAATCGTGACCGCCGTGCGGGCCTGGGGTTGCGCCCGCACAAGGCTTTAATGATTTGCATAGCAAGCACATATTCAGAGTACGCAGATAAATTGAAACACAGATTTGAAACATGGAAAAGTTCTCTTTATTGATAATGAACATCTATTACAAACTCCTGAACGAGTCAGCTAATATGCCGAACGGCTTACAAAAGTGTTGACTCAAAATGAGATAGCAGTCCTGTACATTATATCCCTTTACTAAACTTCAAAAGATATAGATCTCCTGGCTGGAGGATAGCTCTGCCACGGAGCTGCATTTGTGTATGAAGAGTTGCAGCTTCGGACTTCAAAAGGCTTCAAGGGGCGCGGTGAAGATGCGCCAACAGCTGGAATGGATCGGGTAGACGACTTCGGCTCCTCGCTCGGTTCGCCTTAGTGCGGAGAACCTGTTTCAACGAGGGTCAGCATATCGAAACATGCTGGTGAAGGCGAGCTAGCCGAACTATACCAATTAACACGTTGTTTTAAATGAAGCATGCATATTTGTGGGTTTCTATCTTGCCTTAGTTCATTTACAAGTAAGCAACATATAGAATTTACTGAAAATGAACGTACCATCGTTCGGTGGATTTTACCTGCCCGTCTGAATTACCTGCACAATACTTACCATGCCTTTCCTGCCACGAAGACACAAGTTAGTATGCAACAGGTTTAAATATACAGGGTAGAAATAGTCATAGACAAGGATAGGATGCAACGATAAACACACGATGCGTTGCAAGCCGTCCAGTCCGCACACGATGACTATGCCACAGGTGATCACTGGCTTGATAGCCATAATAGACTAGTCATGGACTAGGATAGCATGCAACGAGAGTTCATAATGGATACACGATAACACACGATGCGTTGCAAGCCATCCAGTCCGCACACGATGACTACACACGATGTTCCGCCCGGATCGGATCGGTGCCAGTGCCCCAGCGACCGTCCGCAGAACTTATACCCTTGTGCACAAGTTGTCTATGATCGAACACACGTTGTTTAGTTAAGTTATCCATTCACACAGTTGAGGCAACACGAGCAATGCATAGATATAATGCATTGATAGCACAATTATAGAAGAAGATGCATTCTAACTGTAATTGATGCATATGATGAATATTCCGAACGAACAAGCATGCAAGTAAGTAACCGTTCACGAGTTTGATTGACAAGCAGTATTAACCAAGTCTATTCTCTTTTATCTTGGTTTCTTTATTATTACTTGGTATCGTTTGATCGGGGCGAAGAGGAATGCAGATTTTAAGACGTGAAGCTTGGAAGCAGGGCTAGCTAATCGGGTTGGTAGCCACTCACTTGGATTGTTGGAAGGGAGAAGGAAAGAGGCGCTTCACGACTCCGCTCGCAAGTCGCCTACTGCTCGTTCACCTGCACACGAACAGCTTGATCAATACTTTTTCCTCTCTTTTCAATCTCGGAATAGAAGTGCAAGTCAATGAACGAAACAATGAAAACCATTGAAACCGTTTAAGGAAAATAAGCAAATTCCAAAACCAACTCAAAGCACGAAAGAAACAAGCGACATCGAAAACCGAGGCAGTAAAAGATAGCAGCGGAGAGGTCCCTCCTGACTCTGCCGCTAAGCCGATCCTTGGGGCGCAGTCCACTGAATATGGGAATCGGTTCCGAAAAAACAAATCCATAACGAGGATGAGTTCTTAATTCAATCTATCCCGATCGAACGATACCGACTTGTGTTTCTTAGCCGCGCTCTCCGCACCGGAAGAATGGGGCGCTACATCCTACCCAACCAATTGGAAGTTTCGTCCCGAAACTTAGGAATAATGCTTACCGTTATGGATTATCTCGTCGAGGACGACGATCAGGAAGGTTCGGGCAGGAATTTATGGCATGGCCTAGATTGCCACAAGCAAGACATAACCCAAGTCTCTTACGACATTGATTAATGGTGTGCCCAGATTTCTTACAGAAGTTATACCATTCTTGATTTCCTCTCCGGGGACCGCCGTGGTTAGGGCGCTTTGCAGCTGTGTTTTCTCTATCGTTGCCTTGGCGTTTGTGATTGTAGGTATGCACAGCGCCGGTAGAAACGTGAGGATACTGCGGTTCGAGGGATAGGGCATGATTCATGACTTCACGCATTGTCCCGTACTGATTATTGACCACGTGCGAATGGATGGCAGGGCGTAGTCCACCTTCAAAACTTCTGGCTCGACTCGCTGCATCAGGTAAATAGGCCCTAGCGAATTTGGAGAGTCGATTGAATTCGGCGGAGTACTGCTTCACAGTCATACTGCCCTGCCTCAGTTGCACGAAATTATTTTCCATTTGACGTTGTACTGGAGGGGGTATAAACTCCTCTTCGAACGCGATACGAAAGGTCGTCCACGAGATCGCCTCCTCTCCGTGATCAAATTGGAGAGATCGTCGATGCACGTTCCACCAATCGTGCGCGTTGAGGCGGAGCTAAAGTTGTGCGCAGGCGACGTGCTTCTCTTCGGGGACCTCTAACAGAGCGAAGTGATCTTCAAGCTCGGCTAGCCAATCTAGAGCTACCACTGGGTCCTTAGTCCCGTTGAATGGGGTGTTGCAGACTTTCTTGAAATTGCCCAAGTTGAAGGCAGTCACGTCCCTCGGCCTTGGGATTTGAGGCATCTCTACTTCAAGCACGGGCTGTGTAACGCCCCACAACCGCTCGGAGTGTCACGCTGAGTCGGAGTCGAATTTAATGAATCAAATGCTGGTTACATTTGAAATGTCGGATTTCGGGAAGAAGGATTAATCGAGTTGGTTTTAATGTGCAGATGGCTAGCGGGTTCGATGGAAATCAGGTGTTCGTTCAGAACAGTACTGAATAGCTGGATGGAAACGATAATACCGTCTTCCTTAGTCCGATCGGTCGGATGATTTGGAGAGCACGGCCTGCTCGCACGGTCATACCAGTTGAGTAGATCGCGCTTGCATCGGACCACGGGTTCAAGGGATTGGCCGTATCGGCAGGACAGGATGCCTAACGGATTCGAACATTGTGAGTGGGCTCTTTTCCTTCTCCTCTACTCCTTCATGCCTAATAATATGGAAACACGATAAAGGTTTGAATACTTGGGCTGGAAACATCGGGAAACACTACACTGAGGCGTGCATAGAGTGTACGTCGTTGGCTTGGTAGGAATGTGGCTTGAAATGATTATGCGTTGGATAGTTGGATGCGATAGCTGGATTATACATTTGAGGCAGTCGGATGGATAATTGGGATTATACTTGGACGGTTGGAATTATACAAGTTGGAATGACACAATGGAAATATCGGGAATCCGGGCGAGCGAGCGTGCATCCGTGCACGAGTATCACTGGGTCGCTTTGTCTTGCAAAGCGAGCAGTTGTGGTTCGAAACCGAACAACTGCATCGGCGAGGGTATTGTGCCACTGTTGGGGCATTGTGCCACGGGATTATTCGGAGTGTGGGGTGTTGCACCCAATGTGAAACACTGTGTTGGTAAGCGGCAATGTGAAGCGTGGGCATAACTTGGGCACAACTTGAGAGATTGTGCTTATGAGTATTTTGGTGCCTTGGGATATATATATTGAGGTCGAGATTTGGAATCCTTGGGGATATGTTGAAAGAATGGTTATGGATACTTCGGTTGGATATCGGTTGAACGAGTCTAGGATCGCTTGGTGGGGCGAGAATGTTCGATCCTCTCGTCATACCTACTTTCTGCATGTCACGGACAACCTGTGTACACAGGGTTTGACATTTCCTCGAAACGGCTTCCCGGGGCACTGGGACCGTATCGATCCGGAGGGAGATATTGATTCGTGCTAGTCACGATGTATTGCGGGACCTCCAGCGGGGCTCGCTACCCGGGCTGATAGGGAGCACCATTAATGCTTGGATTTCCTTTATGGCTCTGCCAGTGACTTCATATAGATAAGAGTTGGTTTGCTTTACTTTGGTTGGTTTGTGCATCGTGTAGGCGCGGCCACCTTGCCTCGGCAAGAGTGTGCACTCGAGAGTGGGATATAAACTTTGGTTGAGAGTGGATATTGAGGCGAGACTGATGGTTCGATATGTTATCGTGCAAGCGATGACATTGAGTTAGACGGGTCGGCTATATATAAACTGCTTGTCGTTTGGTTTGAGAATGAATGCTAGCATGCTTAAACTGCTTTACTGCTTTCCTTAACATATCATCCATATGCCATGAAAAGAATCTAGGATTCAACTAGAAAGATCACCATTTAACTGTGTGCATTCACTATTTTACTTAGTGTCGGCTTAGATGAGTGGGTTATCCCGCTCACCATTACGGTTGTGTACTGACCCACGTTTGTGGGCAATATTTCAGGTACACAGGCGTAGTGGCACTGCTTGGATATACGGGACAAGATGTATGAACTGTAAGTACCTTTGTGGGCTAGAGAAAGAGCAAGAGTTATTTCATCGTCTCCGTGGTATCGCCTTTGTGGCGTGGCCTTCGGGGCATCTCATTTGGACCCTATCGTGAGCTTCGCTGCGTATACTCTGATGTGTGCTTGGTACACAATTGGCTTCCGCTGTAACTTGGTTATTTCGATAATAACTTTCGTGTTTAACAACATCGCCTTGTACGAGCGTAACTCCAGGCTCGTACGGCATCACGTCCCGAATAGAACGATTGTCCCGCGGGAGAGCTGCAACGTGGTGATTTCACGTTCAGCGGGGACTATTGGGCTTGTGGGAGTTTGGGGTTGACAGATTGGTATCAGAGCGCCCGGTTCATTTCTTCGGACTTGGTCCTTCGCTTCATCACAAACTCAAAAATCGCTTCCGCGTGTCGTTTAGCTCTTGACTCTACTCGGTGCCGCATCGGATGTTTCATGCAATAAGTCTATTTATTGCTGGTTTTGGCTGCATTATATTTTCTTGGTTGGGTTGCCTTGGTTAGTTTTCGTAGGATCGCTTAGCCTCGTTAGGCGTTGTTGCATTCGTGCAGCAAGTTGGTTGGCGTTGTTGCATTTGTGCAACAAGTATGGGCTTTCGTTGGCTTGGCTTGGCTTATCATTTGGGAGATTCTGATTGCCTCAATGGATCAGTTGGTTTGCTAACGAGATTTGGTTATGCAGCATGTTTTGGGTAGAAACATTCGATGATAATAGATCCTTGCACGAGTTGCTCGTCAAGCGATTGTGTTGGATAGAAGTTAGAATTTTGGCTGAGGCGCATCGGTTGAGCAAGTCTGAGTTTGGCTCGGGAATATCAGGATAAGTTGGAACGAGTTGCTCGTATAACAGATGTGTGAAACCGTTGGATGTTCGGTTGGACTATTTGGAAGACAATCATTGCACGATTGCTCGTGCTGTGAAAGTATCAGACGGTTTGGGAAATGTTGGAAGTATTGAGAACGGGATATAAGTACGAGTCGTATCGCAAGATTGATGAAAATGGTTGGATAACTCAAGCATTGCCTGAGTTTTGTGTCAAACTCGAATTGGAAAAGGCATGTTCACGCACGATGGATAGTTCGAACGGATCTTGGATTAGTGCAAGAAATCATAATGCGAGTAGCGACTTAATTCGGAGTGGTATATGGGATACCACATTTTGAGCAAGGCATTGGAAATATTTTGGTTGGACATCAATGAAAATTTCCTGAACGGACTCGTGAAACGAGAATACAAGTCGGTTGGTGCAAATCGACTGAGTTGGAAGGAATAAAAATGGAGCAAGCGAATATTGAGTTATGATTCGGCAGAATCACCTCGGAATAGTCGGTTTGGGATAGACGCTGGTTGACGCAGATTTTGCACGAGGGCAACTATATTTCCAAGTGGTATATGGTGCAATGGAATTTGACTCGGGTATCCTTCGATACATTAGACTTGAGAACTCAAGGACGGAGTCGTGCAAATGGAAGTATCATTGGGCTTAAAAGATGGGCGGAACCGGAACGAACATTTGGGTTATGCTTGAGCAAAGCGATGGGATTATCGGAAGGATAGCGAGCACGAACTACAATTTTGGGCAACATATTTGAGTTGTTGGTTGAGCATAGAAACACGATATTGGTCTGGAGGGACAATGAGATAGATTCACACAAACTTGAAAGAATTTTAGATATTGCTGCTCGAGGAGTCGACTCAGGTTTAGCGAAAATAGAATTTGGGCAAGATGGTGCAACGATGGTAGACGGATTCTCCGGAAAGACGTGGACGGGATTGTGGCAACAACGGAAGGCAAAGATTTTGGCGGACAAACTTTTAAAGATAGCTAAATGTGGGAGCAATATCGGAATAAATCACTGTACTATTTGAGTAAGTTGGAAATGCAATGTGAAACATGCAATTCGGAAATTTGATGAATTCAGGGCAGAACGACGGATTGATGGTAGACGGTTTCAACGAGCACATTGCTCGGATTCGGGAGTTCGCTCGGATGGATGGTTGAAATTTTGATTCGGATTTGCAGATAAGATGTAGCATGGTTTATAGTAACTGTCCATCGTGATGATTACAATTATCGAGCGTAGCTTCGGGACAACTGACCCTAAGCGGCCCTGCCCGTCGAATCGGATATGAATATGGTAGACCCATAGAACGACCCTTGAGGCGGCGTATTTGGGAATGCGTCGAGGGCAGATGAGAGCAATGATATTTGGCTTATTGACTGAGTGTTGGATTTGAGAGACCCTTGGGGTAGTCTTCAGCTGAAGATGCAGCCGGAAGATCGAAGCGATGGTGGAAAGTAGCCTAGTCAACTGATGAGATTCAGAGTCACAGATTTTTGTAGATGGCATCGCCTCTGACTCATCGTGCTCTGGAAGGGAATAGCATTTATATGAATGGACGACTGTGGCAGCTCGTTCAAATCAAATCTTTGCGAATACTGGAAGGGACAGATGTGCCTCAGATTTACAAGATGTCTCGGAACTTAGTCTGGGAAACGTGCTCGTTCGGAAGGCAAAGGTGATATTCTATGCTTCGAGGCAGTGAAAGCAGCACGAAGAACTATTCCATGCGCAACCTAAGAATTGTGGCGAGTGTGTCCACGTTGAAATCGTGGCGACACAATCCCTTTGGCGTGGCGGCGAGATCTTCGTGGATCACACGAACCTCAATATAGATGTTCACCCTGTGAGATATTGAGATAGCAGGAAATGTGTTGGACTGAGATGATCTAAGCAAAGTTGATATTTGGGTAAGTCGCATAGCTGGGGTAGATAAGTTGAGATTATCGTTCGGTGCATGAGATAATATTTGGAGATATTGCTAGTACCGATTTCAGAAATAGTGGGATGGATTGAGCTGGAACGCGAACTCATTGAGTCGGTGGAAAATCTGCATAATTGAGGATAGTGCTCGAGCGAATATGTTGGAATGGAAATCGTGATTTGGTTCAATTGGGAGCAAAGCAAATGGATGCCTCGAACATAAAGATACCCTTGTAACTTGTTCAAATTTGCTATCGCAAAGCTCGGCTGAAATGCATGTATTTTAGGGACGCCTTAAATATATGTACGATCCAAAACTAAGCGATACGAAGAATTCGTATTGAGCTGCAAGAAGGATGTGGGAATTCGTGAAATTGATTCGAGCGTTCAGCAGAACGAGATACGGAGTCAGAAATCGTGAATATGTGAGTTGCTTAGAGCAGATCTATGGAATTGGATTGTGGCTTGTGATAGGAATGAGTACCAGCACGATTCGTAGACGAACCTGATTCTAAGTGGTATATTATGTAACGCCCCGCAACCGCTTGGAGCGTTACGCTGAGTCAGAGTCGGATTTAATGAATCAAATGCTGGTTACATTTGAAATATCGGATTTCGGGAAGAAGGATTAATCGAGTTGGTTTTAATGTGCAGATGGCTAGCGGGTTCGATGGAAATCAGGTGTTCGTTCAGAACAGTACTGAATAGCTGGATGGAAACGATAATGCCGTCTTCCTTAGTCCGATCGGTCGGATGATTTGGAGAGCACGGCCTGCTCGCATGGTCATACCAGTTGAGTAGATCGCGCTTGCATCGGACCACGGGTTCAAGGGATTGGCCGTATCGGCAGGACAGGATGCCTAACGGATTCGAACATTGTGAGTGGGCTCTTTCCCTTCTCCTCTACTCCTTCATGCCTAATAATATGGAAACACGATAAAGGTTTGAACACTTGGGCTGGAAACATCGGGAAACACTACACTGAGGCGTGCATAGAGTGTACGTCGTTGGCTTGGTAGGAATGTGGCTTGAAACGATTATGCGTTGGATAGTTGGATGCGATAGCTGGATTATACATTTGAGGCAGTCGGATGGATAATTGGGATTATACTTGGACGGTTGGAATTATACAAGTTGGAATGACACAATGGAAATATCGGAAATCCGGGCGAGCGAGCGTGCATCCGTGCACGAGTATCACTGGGTCGCTTTGTCTTGCAAAGCGAGCAGTTGTGGTTCGAAACCGAACAACTGCATCGGCGAGGGTATTGTGCCACTGTTGGGGCATTGTGCCACGGGATTATTCGGAGTGTGGGGTGTTGCACCCAATGTGAAACACTGTGTTGGTAAGCGGCAATGTGAAGCGTGGGCATAACTTGGACACAACTTGAGAGATTGTGCTTATGAGTATTTTGGTGCCTTGGGATATATATATTGAGGTCGAGATTTGGAATCCTTGGGGATATGTTGAAAGAATGGTTATGGATACTTCGGTTGGATATCGGTTGAACGAGTCTAGGATCGCTTGGTGGGGCGAGAATGTTCGATCCTCTCGTCATACCTACTTTCTGCATGTCACGGACAACCTGTGTACACAGGGTTTGACATTTCCTCGAAACGGCTTCCCGGGGCACTGGGACCGTATCGATCCGGAGGGAGATATTGATTCGTGCTAGTCACGATGCATTGCGGGACCTCCAGCGGGGCTCGCTACCCGGGCTGATAGGGAGCGCCGTTAATGCTTGGATTTTGTCCTTTATGGCTCTGCCAGTGACTTCATATAGATAAGAGTTGGTTTGCTTTACTTTGGTTGGTTTGTGCATCGTGTAGGCGCGGCCACCTTGCCTCGGCAAGAGTGTGCACTCGAGAGTGGGATATAAACTTTGGTTGAGAGTGGATATTGAGGCGAGACTGATGGTTCGATATGTTATCGTGCAAGCGATGACATTGAGTTAGACGGGTCAACTATATATAAACTGCTTGTCGTTTGGTTTGAGAATGAATGTTAGCATACTTAAACTGCTTTACTGCTTTCCTTAACATGTCATCCATATGCCATGAAAAGAATCTAGGATTCAACTAGAAAGATCACCATTTAACTGTGTGCATTCACTATTTTACTTAGTGTCGGCTTAGACGAGTGGGTTACCCCGCTCACCAGTACGGTTGTGTACTGACCCACGTTTGTGGGCAATATTTCAAGTACACAGGCGTAGTGGCGCTGCTTGGATATACGGGACAAGATGTATGAACTGTAAGTACCTTTGTGGGCTAGAGAAAGAGCAAGAGTTATTTCATCGTCTCTGTGGTATCGCCTTTGTGGCGTGGCCTTCGGGGTATCTCATTTGGACCCTATCGTGAGCTTCGCTGTGTATACTCTGATGTGTGCTTGGTACACAATTGGCTTCCGCTGTAACTTGGTTGTTTCGATGATAACTTTCGTGTTTAACAACATCGCCTTGTACGAGCGTAACTCCAGGCTCGTACGGCATCACGCCCCGAATAGAACGATTGTCCCGCGGGAGAGCTACAACGTGGTGATTTCACGTTCAGCGGGGACTATTGGGCTTGCGGGAGTTTGGGGCGTGACAGGCTGTTCCACCGGAGTCGTTGCTGTTGCGGCGGAATGGTTGGCAGCCAAAGTCTGAACGATCTGTTTCAGGGCATCTACCTGCTTCTGTTGGACTGAGAATCGGGTCTCTAAATTGCTTTCGAACTTGGATTGGCGAGCATCATCTCTTTGTCGTTGCGATTCTAACATTTGCATCACCCGCTCTAGCGGGTCGACTTGAGATATGCCACGCTGGCTCCACGAGCTTCCCGAAGTGCCCGAACTACTTTCTTGTGTTTCGTTCGGAGCTTGCGCTGCAAATTGCGCTGGTACCATTCCTTCAAAAGAAGGTAAATTATATTAGAATCATAATGTATTATGGACTTATTGCATGAACGTATCTCATTTTGGCCTAGCGAGTTCAAGAGTCCGCACAGGAATTTGATCGCTAAAAGAACTTTTCCAGCACGAAGTCTAAGGAACTTTGAATCTGTGCTCTGATACCACTATGTCACGACCCGATTCCGTAGAATCGTTGAGGCGTCCCCCGAATCGTGACCGCCGTACGGGCCTGGGGTTGCGCCCGCACAAGGCTTTAATAATTTGCATAGCAAGCACATATTCAGAGTACGCAGATAAATTGAAACACAGATTTGAAACATGGAAAAGTTCTCTTTATTGATAATGAACATCTATTACAAACTCCTGAACGAGTCAGCTAATATGCCGAACGGCTTACAAAAGTGTTGACTCAAAATAAGATAGCAGTCCTGTACATTATATCCCTTTACTAAACTTCAAAAGATATAGACCTCCTGACTGGAGGATAGCTTTGCCATGGAGCTGCATTTGTGTATGAAGAGTTGCAGCTTCGGACTTCAAAAGGCTTCAAGGGGCGCGGTGAAGATGCGCCAACAGCTGGACTGGATCGGGTAGACGACTTCGGCTCCTCGCTCGGTTCGCCTTAGTGCGGAGAACCTGTTTCAACGAGGGTCAGCATATCGAAACATGCTGGTGAAGGCGAGCTAGCCGAACTATACCAATCAACACGTTGTTTTAAATGAAGCATGTATATTTATGGGTTTCTATCTTGCCTTAGTTCATTTACAAGTAAGCAACATATAGAATTTACTGAAAATGAACGTGCCACCGTTCGATGGATTTTACCTGCCCGTCTGAATTACCTGCACAATACTTACCATGTATTTCCTGCCACGAAGACACAAGTTAGTATACAACAGGTTTAAATATACAGGGTGGAAATAGTCATGGACAAGGATAGGATGCAACGATAAACACACGATACGTTGCAAGCCGTCCAGTCCGTACACGATGACTATGCCACAGGTGATCACTGGCTTGATAGCCATAATGGACTAGTCATGGACTAGGATAGCATGCAACGAGAGCTCATAATGGATACACGATAACACACGATGCATTACAAGCCATCCAGTCCTCACACGATGACTACACACGATGTTCCGCCCAGATCGGATCGATGCCAGTGCCCCAGCGACCGTCCGCAGAACTTATACCCTTGTGCACTAGTTGTCCATGATCGAACACACGTTGTTTAGTTAAGTTATCCATTTACACAGTTGAGGCAACACGAGCAATGCATAGATATAATGCATTGATAGCACAATTATAGAAGAAGATGCATTCTAACTGCAATTGATGCATATGATGAATATTCCGAACGAACAAGCATGCAAGTAAGTAACCGTTCACGAGTTTGATTGATAAGCAGTATTAACCAAGTCTATTCTCTTTTATCTTGGTTTCTTTTATTATTACTTGGTATCGTTTGATCGGGGCGAAGAGGAATACGGATTTTAAGGCGTGAAGCTTGGAAGCAGGGCTAGCTAATCGGGTTGGTAGCCACTCACTTGGATTGTTGGAAGGGAGAAGGAAAGAGGTGCTTCACGACTCCGCTCGTAAGCCGCCTACTGCTCGTTCACCTGCACACGAACAGCTTGATCAATACTTCTTCCTCTCTTTCCAATCTCGGAATAGAAGTGCAAGTCAATGAACGAAACAATAAAAACCATCGAAACCGTTCAAGGAAAACAAGCAAATCCCAAAACCAACTCAAAGCACGAAAGCAACAAGCGACATCGAAAACCGAGGCAGTAAAAGATAGCAGCGGAGAGGTCCCTCCCGACTCTGCCGCTAAGCCGATCCTTGGGGCGCAGTCCACTGAATATGGGAATCGATTCCGAAGAAACAAATCCATAACGAGGACGAGTTCTTAATTCAATCTATCCCGATCGAACGATACCGACTTGTGTTTCTTAGCCGCGCTCTCCGCACCGGGAGAACGGGGCGCTACAGTTATGATCCCGAGGTTTGTGGTTGTTCATATTGACATTCACTCGGACTTCCGTATGCACATGAAATCAATGAATACCGTCGTGAATCTATACCTATTCCAATAGATGGTGTTGATCAACGTTGGTGACAGCTGTCGATAATACCGGCGGTGGAAGTACAAGATGATTTCTTTGCGTTGCCCCAAGTTAAACTACTTCACGCAAGGTGGTGTGGCGCATCGGAACTGGAGAGAAGATCCATTGAGTTTAAAATCCAAGAGATTGCAGTCCCGGCAACAACTCGATTGCAAGAGCCATCCGTTGTTCGAACTCCTAAGGGAAGACCACACTCAAGAAAGAGTAGAGCCAAAAAGAAGGAGGAGGAGTCAACTAAAAGAGATCCATCCTTATTTGAACATATCAAACGCAGTTTGGAGGCAAAGTCCGTTGTTCGAACTCCTAAGCTAACTATTCGAAGGGGGAAGAAACAGAAAACGATAGATGCAGGCACGGCGGAGGGTGTTGAAAACTTTTATGTTTCTTATAGTCTATACATTAAAAAATTCCTACCCGAGATATGGAACTTCATTTGGTCTATTGATGATGTTCCTACGGATGGCCACTGTGGATACCATGCACTAGCAAGACAACTAGGCTATTCAGTGGAAGCAGGATGGAGACAGGTTAGGGCAGAACTGTACGAGGAGTTGGAGTGGCGACTAGCCTTCTATAGCCAGATACTTGGCAAAGAAATTATTGGAGATTTGTTGGCAGGCATACCTTGTACGAAAACAGTTACCGGACCAGAGCATTACATGGATGTCCCGCCTGCTGCTTACGTCTTCTCTAATAGGTATAAGTTACCTATTATAATTATCTCACATGGTATTAACAATACTTTCTTTCCAATGTGTGCCCCCCCGGCCGAACACCGAGTATCCAATCTATGTTGCATTGGGCTTGTCGGACAACACTTCGTCATCCCATTGTTGATCGCTCATTCTCCTATTCCGCCACCTTCTACGCTTTGGTATAAACACGCACCTGAGGAAGCGATCGCATGGACGACACCCTACATGGATGCAATGGCGGCCTATAAGAAGATGATGAAGATGGAGGATCCAAAAATCATGTCGGACGACTACTTTAATATTTTAATCGATTGATACTGCCCCATGTGAAAATGTATATTGTGTTGATCCATGTATGTTTAAGTGTATATTGAACTATATGTTGTATGTTGTGTAATGAAAAGAGTTATAAAGATTTTGATTGTATATTGCGCATTGCTACTAATAACTTAGGACTGTCATCATGGAAAACTGCCAGGATACTAGGACTGTCATAATTTTGACAGTCCTAAAGTTTACTCACTGTCAATATGCACATTTATATAACTTTAGGACTGTCACAATTTTGACAGTCCTAGTGTAACCTAGGACTGTCAAAATTGTGACAGTCCTAAAGTTTACCCACTGTAAATATGCACATTTATATAACTTTAGGACTGTCACAATTTTGACAGTCCTAGTGTAACCTAGGACTGTCAAAATTATGACAGTCCTAAAGTTATATAAATGTCCACTGTCAATATGCACATTTATATAACTTTAGGACTGTCACAATTTTGACAGTCCTAGTGTAAACTAGGACTGTCAAAATTGTGACAGTCCTAAAGTTTACCCACTGTAAATATGCACATTTATATAACTTTAGGACTGTCACAATTTTGACAGTCCTAGTATAAACTAGGACTGTCAAAATTGTGACAGTCCTAAAGTTTACCCACTGTAAACATGCACATTTATATAACTTTAGGACTGTCACAATTTTGACAGTCCTAGTGTAAACTAGGACTGTCAAAATTGTGACAGTCCTAAAGTTTACCCACTGTCAATTTTGGACAGTCCTAGTGTAAACTAGGATTGAAATTATACAGTTAACCCACTGACCAAAATTAACTCATAGTGTCACAACATTGCAAAATTAACTCAAAGTGTCACAAGTAGGCAAAATTATAGTTTAAAGTTTCACAACTCAAATCCTCAATATCGTCAAAGTGTCACAAGTAGGCAAAAAGTCATATTCAATCAAACTTTTACAACGTTTACAGGTCAAATTTTGACAATTCTCAAAGGTCATATTCAGTCACACTTTTACAACTCAAAATGATTGTTCAAACGTCATGGTGCCTCTTCGTGCGTTGATCTCTACTATCCAAGAAAGGATATTCTTCAGCATTGTCGATATTTTGGAGTTCGTCATTGATTGTCATATAATTGGAACCCTGGCAACTGACGAGGCTTCTTCCCAACTTCTTAACTTTCCTTGCCTATTCATGAAAAATAAAAATAATTGTTAGCCATAGTTACAAATATCAAACTTAAACTCTACAAGTAGGCTCACCATCTTGACCAGTGCAGTATATAAGACCGATTTGGGAGGAAGATCTGACGGTACACGCACAATATCCCCTCCGCGTTGGAATAAGGTCGGTAGTCCGACACCGGCGTAGTAGGCGAGGTAGTCGTCGCTGCACTCTGCCATATTGACTGCTGCTAGCCGGTCGGTATCTCTAATGACGTGGCGTTGCCACTCGGTGAAGAAGTCCGATACCCAGTTGAAATATGCAGGTATATAGTTGTCACGACCCGCACCCGGATATTCGGGCACGAGTACGTGGGTACGTCCAGCCTACGCCGCAGAGTCGGCGGTAGAACGCTGTCTAGGTCATATCCACAGTTAAATAAATCTAGCTCATTCACAAAATTATAAGTAGGCAAAGATAATAACAGGAAAGGAATGCTAAGATTTCAAATGAATAAATGTGACAACAGATCAAAATATTTATTACAGAATCAGAAGTTAAATCGGGGACAAACCCGATTACTAAGATGAAAGAAAATAAATAAATAGCTACTGCTAACTACTCCGCAGAAGTAGTCTCCTGGGTGGGAACTGGCTCCTCAAATGTGTCATATGTTCCCTCATAGGGGCCATAATAGGTAGGGGCAAGGTCCTCATCATCGCCTAAATCAACGGATCCAGTCAGGAAAGGAGCAAAGTACACAATGCACAACAAGATTAAACTAAATATTTATGACAATTAGAAAAGAAACTGACTAAGTATCATATTGAGAATATGCACAAAAGAAGCAACAATAGCTAAGAGCTAATGCTATAAACAGGAATGTGAGTAAAACAGGAATAGAATAAGACAGGAAAATGAAACTACAACAAGACAACAGGAACTACATCAAGACAAGAACTATGTGTGTGAACTTGTGTTATTTAGAATACATAGTTGGCATGTAGGGGTTTATAAGGCTAATCAGGCCGTCATAGACGGCTATCAGTCAGGAATAATCGAGTATCAGGCAGATGGTACAGTCGCGTACCAACAGCTAGCAGTCAGGACAGGGGGAGGGGTAAACTACATGCCTCCTAGTATTCTCCCATCCGACACGAAAAGCAAGACATGAAGTCCAATGTTCTAACACTACGTGTAATCATCCAATGGTACTAGTAGAGCAAGGAATTAATTTATCATAATATAAAGATTTAACTTTGAAGTGCAGGTACTTGCCTGATGTTTGGATCCAAATACAGTTGTGTCTCGGGAAAATTTCCAGAAATGACTCCGGATGCTAAAATAAACATTACCATCGTGCTCATAAGATATCAAATAGCTAGAAACGCCTGTCCTTGAGTCCAATTTGGAGACAAGGACAAAACGGCAATTTCGGGTCAAAACGGGGTCCGCATGTGGGCCCACTTTGCACCGAAAAATGTGTCAGGGTCAAAGGTCTCCAAATTCACCAAACTTAGTGTCAACAGGTCAGGAACGATGATACGAACCCAACGGAACTTCCAGAATTGGATTCCGATGAGCCGATCACAAAATCGCCCGTCGAGTGGGGCTTGTGGGGCCCACGACACGCGATTTCGTCAACGTTCTCAAAATCGAACCAAACTTGGGTCACAGGACCAGCGTATCGCTACGAGTCCGATGGCGCAAATTTCGTTTTGATCCGACGTGTGTACATGAAGTTAGGGCTTGATTCAGAAAAGGCGAATACGGGACGGTGTCCGCGGATACGCGTTGATCCCGGTGTGCACAAACACCCGAATCGACTTCCGCAAAATCCTACACGTCCGTATCAACGCTGCACACGTATCTGTGAAGACCGCGTGCGACCAAGTCGTCCCGTTTGGCGGGGCGTACCCAGTTCCGGGGTGAATCGGGTCGTTATTTTTCCTGTTTTTGGATCGCGGTATGCGATCACTACAGGACGCGATGCCCTGAGCATTTTGCCCGGGCACCGAGAGGGTCATACAGGCTTCGCAATGCAATTTACAGAATTAAAAACGGAGATACGGGGTGCGAGATACGAGTACCTGAACGAGGCTTCTCGAAACGGGGTTTTGGTGTCCGACACGTGTCCTGGACACTGTGTCAGCCGTGTCCGGCCTAGGGCAGAGGTCGTCGAAGCTGCGCGGGGCTGGCCGATGATCGGCGAGGCGTCGTCGGGCTCGGGCGCGGGCGGTGCTGGCAGGGGGGTCGTCGTTCGGAGGCGGGCGGAGGATTCCGGCTGCGAGGGGGAAGAGGGAGGAGGAGGAGGTGCTGGAGAGGGGAGCTAGGCGCTGGAGGGTGGTGGACGGCGGGTTCCGGGCGGCGAGGCTAGTGGTGCTGGCCGGCGAGGGGGATCCGGCGGCTAGGGTTCCGACGGCGGGTTGGCTAGGGAAAGTGAGGGAGGAGGAAAAAGAAGAGGGGGGATTTTATAGGGGCTCCGGGGGCGGACGTGGCCGGGTGAGGCGCGCCGAGGGGGGCGTGGCCCGCTCCGGCGGAGGCGGCGGAGAACCCGGGCGGTGGCCGGAGGATCCGGTCGTGCAGCGATCGTGGGGAAGAGAAAGGGGACCGGGTCGGGCGCGGGTTCCGGGTTGGGCGGACCTGTCCGACCAGTTAGGGGCTGGCTGGGCTTCGGCCCACTAGGCCGGGCCGGGCCTAAAATAACACTAATAATAATAATAATAATAATAATAATAATTAATTAATAATTAGTTTAAATGGTTTTTAGGCATTTAAAAATAGGTCTGAGGTCCAATAAATTCCAGAAAAATTACCCTAAGTCCAGTTTTTCATTTTACACCCAAAAATATTATTTCTATGATATTTTAATATTATTTATTAACAATTAAAAAATTATTTAATAATTTAAAACCTTGATTTTAATTACAGAAAATTTCCAGAAAATTCTCAAAAAATTCTAGAAAATTGCAAAAAATCCAAGTTTAATATTTTTTGAAAAATCAGGAGTTTATAATAGTTTAGCGGTTTTGTACCGCGCGGAGGAGTTATCATTTGCAAAGTTTGCCTTGGGACAGTTTGGACGTAGCCAAACTGACGTAGCACTCTATCCGGCATATAAGCCTCCTTGATTTCATGACAACTGATAACACCGTGATATAAGGCGACTGGTTGCAACGGACGGGTAGTCTGTCGCAAATCACGGTATGGATCCCATACAATCTGTACCACATAAAATTTAACATAATGTCATTTAGCATAACGTAGTAAATTAATACCAATTAAGTACAAAATTAGGTCTATATTCACCTCTTCTGTCGTCATATCTTCGAGTGCATGCCGTAGAGCGGCCAATGTGTGAGAACGTTTGGCATCTTCTTTATTCGGCTTCCATCGGCACATTCTAGGCAGGTTCTCATCATACCCTAGGCTCAGCTTCGCCCGCTGCAGGGTTGGAAAGTGTTCGTATATCCATGCCTTCACGTTACCGAAAATATATTAGTCCAAAAATAAACAACACAATTTCTATTTATGTAAAAAAGTTGACAAAGATATATCTATACATGGAGTAGAGTCTGGGATCCGAAAATTATCTTCGAACCCACACGGGATGCCGCACCAAGCTCGCGGTAAAGGTATGCCAGTATACCGCTTTCCCAAGAAATTTCGTCCACCGTTTCAATGTTGTCCAAATCGAGGAGATATTTGGCATTTATGGACGTTCCAGACTTATCGGTAATGCCGACTGCCCCTAAGATGAACTGCATATATCCGCGGGCCACATTATCGCTATTATCAATTTCGGGGACCGGCTCAGCGAATATCTCCTCCAAATATTTTAGAGGAAGTAAGTAGGACTTCTTGAATTCTCGAAGACTAGTAAAACTAGTGGAATCAACTCCCAGACACCCTGATACATGATCCACAATATTGTCGTAATAGTCGATGCTCGATTCATCAAAAGTATGATTCTGCATGGGACGACCATCAACCCTAAGTCCCAATATATGATGGACGTCATCAAGGGTAATCGTCAACTCCCCATTGGGTAGATGGAAAGTGTTGGTCTCTGGATGCCACCGTTCTACAAATGCTGAAATCAGTGCATTATCCACCGTCGTATATGAGTAGCTACCCAAATATTGTAGACCGGTGGGACTGATTTTTGTCTTCACATCATCTTCCAATAAATCATACCTCCATGTATTACATTTTTTGCCATGGTTGATCACCGTCAACATACGACCACTCTCCTGAAAAGTCAACAATTGGATGAAATTAAACCTCCATGTAAAATGAACTTTGAACTTACAACTATATATAAATTTATCATAACATAATGTACTTACCGGATTGTTCCATATTTGGTATGCAATATGGTTTTCGATCGACGGTAACATAGAGCAACCGTTTGGACGAGTGTCGACTGGACTATCTGCCTGCTCAGAAGGTCCCGAACCATCAGTAGGCCAGTTTCCGAGAGTTTGTGGAAGACTCTCGACAGGACTATCTGCAGGCTGAGAAGGTCCTGAACCATCAGTAGGCCGATTTGGAACATTTGGCATGTCCTCATCGGAGAAGGAAGAAGAACCGGAAGAACTAGGAGGAGCACGTCTCTTTGTGGCAATCTTCTTCGTCAATGGACGTTTCCTCACTTCAGGGCGTGCCTCGGCCTCGCGGATAGTGACGCCTTGTGACACTGTGCGTTGCTTACGCATCGACGCAGTAGGGCGTCTTCTCATTTCTTCATCCACAGTGTCCTTTCCAGGGGCATGACTATAAGACAAAAATTAATATATACAGACAAAAATTAATTTATATTTTAACATAATAATTGAATTTTTTTCAAGACTGTAGCCATTTCTACAGTCCTGTAAGTATACAGGACTGCAGATTTTTCAACAGTCCTAATCTTTTAGGACTGTTGAATTTCCTACAGTCCCATATAGATTTAGGACTGTAGGAAATTCGACAGTCCTATATATATATAGGACTGTCGAATTTCTTACAGTCCTAAATCTATATGGGACTGTAGAAAATTCTACAGTCCCGCTCGATACTGCTCGACAATGTCGAGCAGTCTCAACATTGTACGCCCTAAAATCATGTTCCAAACGACTTCTATGTCTAAATTACATCCTAGACTCCGCCAAGGACTAGTATGCCCTCATTTGAAAGAAAATAACTCAAAATTTTCAACATGCAAGAGGATTTCTTAAAATTTTTGGACAATTTTTCAAATACAATAGCACAAGGAGAATGATGATTTCTACCTTGGTTCTTTCGAGACTTTGGGAGCCATCGACAAGGAGGAGGAGGACAGCGGAGATCGGCCGGCGGGAGGGGGTCGGCGGGAGAGGGGAAAGCTCCGGTCGGGGGGAGGGTTTGGGAGGGTTTGGAGAAGTGGGCTAGTGTGAGTAAAAACTTGGGTTACTATGAGTAAATGTTGCTCTTTAGTGGGCTAGCCCCAATCCTGGGCTAGCCCCAAGTAAAATTGGCAGTGCCTTTATCAACACCCTTTTTCTATCACCATCACCATTCACCATGGAACATTATCCAAATGTTTTTGTCTCAAATTTGTTGTAATGTTCAAAATTAGTAAAAGAAAATGTGACAAAGGTCACATTTTGTTGGTAAACGTATTTGTCGGATAAGGTCAAATACAAACCACATTAACTGCATCGAAAAAAAAACCACATTAACTAATAATATTTGGCTTTTGATAAGGGCACTGTCAATTTTATTTGGGGCTAGCCCAGGATTGGGGCTAGCCCACTATAGAGCAACCTTTACTCATACTAGCCCAAGTTTTTACTTGGGGGTAGCCCAAGATTTGAAAACATCAGTTGTTCTTATTCTCGAAACCTAGCTCCCCCCGACCGGAGCTTTCCCCCCTCCCGCCGACCCCCTCCCGTCGGCCGATCTCCTTTGTCCTCCTCCTCCTTGTCGATGGCTCCCAAAGTCTTGAAAGAACCAAGGTAGAAATCATCATTCTCCTTGTGCTATTGTATTTGAAAAATTGTCCAAAAATTATAAGAAATCCTCTTGCATGTTGAAAATTTTGAGTTATTTTCTTTCAAATGAGGGCATACTAGTCCTTGGCGGAGTCTAGGATGTAGTTTAGACATAGAAGTCGTTTGGAACATGATTTTAGGGCGTACAATGTCGAGACTGCTCGACATTGTCGAGCAGTATCGAGCGGGACTGTAGAATTTCCTACAGTCCCATATAGATTTAGGACTGTAGGAAATTCGACAGTCCTAAAAGATTAGGACTGTTGAAAAATCTGCAGTCCTGTATACTTACAGGACTGTAGAAATGGCTACAGTCCTGAAAAAAAATTCAATTATTATGTTAAAATATAAATTAATTTTTGTCTGTATATATTAATTTTTTTTCTTATAGTCATGCCCCTGGAAAGGACACTGTGGCTGAAGAAATGAGAAGACGCCCTACTGCGTCGATGCGTAAGGAACGCACAGTTTCGCAAGGCGTCACTATCCGCGAGGCCGAGGCACGCCCTGAAGTGAGGAAACATCCATTGACGAAGAAGATTGCCACAAAGAGACGTGCTCCTCCTAGTTCTTCCGGTTCTTCTTCCTCCTCCGATGAGGACATGCCAAATGTTCCAAATCGACCTACTGATGGTTCAGGACCTTCTCAGCCTGCAGATAGTCTTGTCGAGAGTCTTCCACAAACTCTTGGAAACCGGCCTACTGATGGTTCGGGACCTTCTGAGCAGGCAGATAGTCCAGTCGACACTCGTCCAAACGGTTGCTCTATGTTACCGTCGATCGAAAACCATATTGCATACCAAATATGGAACAATCCGGTAAGTACATTACGTTATGAAAAATTTATATATAGTTGTAAGTTCAAAGTTTATTTTACATGGAGGTTTAATTTCATCCAATTGTTGACTTTTCAGGAGAGTGGTCGTATGTTGACGGTGATCAACCATGGCAAAAAATTGAATACATGGAGGTATAAATTATTGGGAGATGATGTGAAGGCAAAAATCAGTCCCACCGGTCTACAATATTTGGGTAGCTACTCATATACGACGGTGGATAATGCACTGATTTCAGCATTTGTAGAACGGTGGCATCCAGAGACCAACACTTTCCATCTACCCAATGGGGAGTTGACGATTACCCTTGATGACGTCCATCATATATTGGGACTTAGGGTTGATGGTCGTCCCATGCAAAATTATACTTTTGATGAATCGAGCATCGACTATTACGACAATATTGTGGATCATGTATCAGGGTGTCTGGGAGTTGATTCCACTAGTTTTACTAGTCTTCGAGAATTCAAGAAGTCCTACGGACTTCCTCTAAAATATTTGGAGCAGATATTCGCTGAGCCGGCCCTCGAAATTGATAATAGCGATAATGTGGCCCGCGGTTATATGCAGTTCATCTTAGGGGCTGTCGGCATTACCGATAAGTCTGGAACGTCCATAAATGCAAAATATCTCATCGATTTGGACAACATTGAAATGGTGGATGAAATTTCTTGGGGAAACGGTATACTGGCATACCTTTACCGCGAGCTTGGTGCGGCATCCCGTGTGGGTTCGAAGACAATTTCCGGATGCCAGACTCTACTCCATGTATAGATATATCTTTGTCAACTTGTTTACATAAATTGAAATTGTGTTGTTTATTTTTGGACTAATATATTTCCGGTAACGTGAAGGCATGGATATACGAGCACTTTCCAACCCTGCAGCGGGCGAAGCTGAGCCTAGGGTATGACGAGAACCTGCCTAGAATGTACCGATGGATGCCTACTAAAGAAGATGTCAAACGTACTCACACATTGGCCGCTCTACGGCATGCACTCGAAGATATGACGACAGAAGAGGTGAATGTAGACCTAATTTTGTACTTAATTGGTATTAATTTACTACGTTATGCTAAATGACATTATGTTAAATTTTATGTGATGCAGATTGTATGGGATCCATACCCTGATTTGCGACAGACTACCCGTCCGTTGCAACCAGTCGCCTTATATCACGGTCTTATCAGTTGTCATGAAATCAAGGAGGCTTATATGCCGGATAGAGTGCTACGTCAGTTTGGCTACGTACAAACTGTCCCAAGGCGAACTTTGCAAATGATAACTCCTCCGCGCGGTACAAAACCACTAAACTACATACCTGCACATTTCAACTGGGTATCGGCCTTCTTCACCGAGTGGCAACGCCACGTCATTAGAGATACCGACCGGCTAGCAGCAGTCAATATGGCGGAGTGCAGCGACGGCTACCTCGCCTACTACGCCGGTGTCGGACTACCGACCTTGTTCCAGCACGGAGGGGATATTGTGCGTGTATCGTCAGATCTTTCTCCCAAATCGGTCTTATATACTGCACTGGTCAAGATGGTGAGCCTACTTGTAGACCTTAAGTTTGATATTTGTAACTTTGTCTAACAATTTTTTTTTATTTTTCATGAATAGGCAAGGAAAGTTAAGAAGTTGGGAAGAAGCCTCGTCAGTTGCTAGGGTTCCAATTATATGACAATCAATGACGAACTCCAAAAAATCGACAACGCTGAAGAATATCCTTTCTTGGATACTAGAGAGCAACGCACGAAGAGGCGCCATGACGTTTGAACAATCATTTTGTGTTGTAAAATTATAAACGTTGTAAAACTTTAGACTATAATTTCAGTTGTAAACGTTGTAAAAGTTTGATTGAATATGACTTTTGACGATATTGAGGATTTGAGTTGTAAAACTTTAAACTATAATTTTGCCTACTTGTGACAGTTTGTGTTTATTTTGCCTTGTTGTTACTATTTTGATCTGTATACTGTGCATATTGGTCAGTGGATTAACTGTATATTCAATCCTAGTTGACACTAGGACTGTCCAAAATTGACAGTGGGTGAACTTTAGGACTGTCACAATTTTGACAGTCCTAGTTTACACTAGGACTGTAAAAATTGTGACAGTCCTAAAGTTATATATTTACTCAAAATTGACAGTGAGTAAACTTTAGGACTGTCACATTTTTGACAGTCCTAGTGTCACATTTTTGACAGTCCTAGTTTACACTAGGACTGTCAAAATTGTGACAGTCCTAAAGTTATATATATGTCAAAATTGACAGTGGGTGAACTTTAGGACTGTCACAATTTTGACAGTCCTAGTTTACACTAGGACTGTCAAAATTGTGACAGTCCTAGTATCCTGGCAGTTTTCCATAATGACAGTCCTAAGTTATTAGTAGCAATGCGCAATATACAATCAAAATCTTCATAACTCTTTTCATTACACAACATACAACATATGGTTCAATATACACTTAGACAAACATGGATCAAAAAATTATACATTTTCACTTGGGGCAGTATCAATCGATTAAAATATCAAAGTAGTCGTCCGACATGATTTTTGGATCCTCCATCTTCATCATCTTCTTATAGGCCGCCATTGCATCCATGTAGGGTGTCGTCCATGCGATCGCTTTCTCAGGTGCGTGTTTATACCAAAGCGTAGAAGGTGGCGGAATAGGAGAATGAGCGATCAACCTTGGAATGACGAAGTGTTGTCCGACAAGCCCAATGCAACATAGATTGGATACTCGGTGTTCGGCCGGAGGGGCACACATTGGAAAGAAAGTATTGTTAATGCCATGTGAGATAATTACAATAGGTAACTTATACCTATTAGAGAAGACGTAAGCAGCAGGCGGGACATCCATGTAATGCTCTGGTCCGGTAACTGTTTCCGTACAAGGTATGCCTGCTAACAAATCCTCAATAATTTCTTCGCCAAGTATCTGGCTATAGTAGGCTAGTCGCGACTCCAACTCCTCGTACAGCTCTGCCCTAACCTGTCGCCATCCTGCTTCCACTGAATAGCCTAGTTGTCTTGCTAGTGCATGGTATCCACAGTGGCCATCCGCAGGAACATCATCAATAGACCAAATAAAGTTCTGTATCTCAGGTAGGAATTTTTCAATGTATAGACTATAAAAAACAGAAAAGTTTTCAACACCCTCCGCCGTGCCTGCATCTATCGTTTTCTGTTTCTTCCCCCTTCGAATAGTTAGCTTAGGAGTTCGAACAATGGGCTTTGCCTCCAAACTGCGTTCGATATGTTCAAATAAGGATGGATCTCTTTTAGTTGACTCCTCCTCCTTCTTTTTGGCTCTACTCTTTCTTGAGTGTGGTCTTCCCTTAGGAGTTCGAACAACGGATGACTCTTGCAATCGAGTAGTTGCCGGGACTGCAATCTCATGGATTTTAAACTCAATGGATCTTCTCTCCGGTTCCGTTGCGCCATACCACCTTGCGTGAAGTAGTTTAACTTGGGGCAACGCAAAGAAATCATCTTGCACATCCACCGCCGGTATTATCGACAGCTGTCGCCAACGTTGATCAACAACATCTATTGGAATAGGTATAGATTCACGACGGTATTCATTGATTTCATGTGCACACGGAAGTCCGAGTGAATGTCGATATGAACAACCGCAAACCTCGGGATCATAACCCACCGACTTCGACCTTCGAATCTCTCAAGGAATAACCCCAAGGCCTTATGAGATACCACATGAGTTAAACCATCCAAGAGGTATTCTTGCTTGTATTCATGCTTTGCAATAAAGAGGCTCATCTCAAATGATGCTACAATATCGTTCACCGTGGCAATAGTCATCAAATGAATCGATTGCCAAACAGAGACAAAATTACCGACCGATGAGCGTAGATATCTTTTCAAACATGAGTGTGCCCCTTCGACCCGGTTCGTAGTGATCGTGCCATAATGCTTCACCATGTTGGTCCATGCTAAGACGAATTGCTCTTTATGTGGTCCTAGCCAAGTATCTTTGATATAAGATATGCATGTCGGGTTACTTGGCTCCCACTTTTGTTGGAACATGTACCATGCTGCGTCGTAACTGTCTGTAGTACTTGCTCGCCATACAAGACTCCAATCATTGTAGAATTCTTCGAAGCGAAGCATGTCAATTTTACCGTCCACAGTTTCAATTTTTTTCTTGCATTGAGCATGGATATTTCTATTTATATGCCAAGTGCATAGTAGTCTATGCGCATGAGGAAATACAATATCTATAGCATTTATCAACGCATATTCTCTGTCAGTAACAAAAACAGACGGCTCTTTATAACCTGTGTAAAGGGATTGTAGTTTCCTCAACGCCCATGTGTAATCCTCTACTGTCTCACTCTTCATAAAACAAAAAGCGACTGTAAATGTTTTTCTCGTAGACGTAAACCCGACAACATGCAAAAGAGGCATCTTGAACTTGTTGGTCTTATATGTACAATCAAGGACCAACACGTCTGCGAAGGACCGAGCCATATGTGTGCAATCAGGATGAGCCCAAAACAATGAAAGGAGTTCATCAGTTTGTGGATGTCTTCTATGGTACTCCACGTAGTGATGCTCCCCAAGCAACTTCAGTACTTGCTGCATCGCCATTCTTCCTTTCATACTATTGCATTTCGCTCTGGCCAAACTATTATAGATCGTCCTCATGGTGGACTTGTTCCCATCTTGTTTTTGTCGCACAGCAGAATATATTTGTTTCGGTGCAACTCCTGAAAGGAATATTTCTTCAACCAACTTTTTCTCATCCTCCTTCAACCGTGCCACGTAGGCATGACCCGTAAGTGTCCCTGGAATAGGATGATTGTGTCTTCCATTCTTAACTTCGATTATCCACTTCACATCTTCAACTTTTACAATCAACACCTTCAATGGACAACCACATTTTCTCGTCCCAACATTTTTCTTAGGAATTTCTTTTTCAACAACACCCTTCTTTTTATGATGCCTAAACACACCTCCTCTTTCGCATCCAAGTTCAAGATATTTTCGGCCCGACCGAGATCGGATGGATCTTGCAATGACAATAACTACGTTATGTCGTCTCCCAACTTCTCTGCACCACTCTAATGCTTCTTCATGGCTTGCAAACTCAATATCCGTTGAGAAAATATCATCCACATCAACACCAACAGCAGGATGTACCACAACATCTGAACAAGCTTGGTCCTATAACCAATATAAAATAATATAAAAATTAATAACTTCATATAATTATCCAGGACTGTCACTATTTTGACAGTCCTATTTTTATATAGGACTGTAAAAATTATGACAGTCATACTTTTACGTAGGACTGTCGAATTTATGACAGTCCTATATTTATATAGGACTGTGGAATGTTTGACAGTCCTATATTTATATAGGATTGTCTAATATTTACAGTCCTAACTCGTGACTGTCAAATTAGGGTTGTCGTTTTACGTACCGTATGTACTTCGGAACAACCAACTTGTACTTCGGAACGTCCGGAGTGCATAATTAATGAATTGGACGATCCGACTTCGTCATCGAACATTTTTTCATGTATTGTTCCTACATTAATCAAAATAAACTAAATCTTTTTCGCACATTTGCAAAACTTATTCAACGTAGGTTGTCGAAGACATACCGGAAGAATATTCCTTGGGGTATCACTAAAGTAAAATACTCCTCCAACCACAACTAGCTATTTCCAAATTTAGGTTTGGGCTTGGTGGAATGAGGGTTTCTTAAGTCTAGGTGGAATGCCAAAAATAGAAACCCATTTGACTTTTATACTTTGGTGTGGGGTAGCCCCAACTAACTATCAGAGTGGCAAACTTGTAATTTTGGGAAATGGACTGTCAAATTTTTGACAGTCCTAACAATTTGTAGGACTGTCAACATTTTCACAGTCCTACAAATTGGATAGGACTGTCAAAATTGTGACAGTCCTTCCAAGTGGTAGGACTGTCAAAATTTTGACAGTCCGGATTATAACTGTGGGCTAGCCCCGACTAACTTTCATGATGGCAAACTTGTAATTTTTTATAAATTTCTAATGGGCTAGCCCAAAGTCAAATGTGCAGTGTCCTTATAAATGGGACTGTCACAATTTTGACAGTCCTATCTATTTGTAGGACTGTCAAAATTTTGACAGTCCTTCCAAGTGGTAGGACTGTCAAAATTTTGACAGTCCTGAGTATTACACTGGGCTAGTCCCGAGTAACTTTCATGATGGCAAACTTGTAATTTTTTCTAATTTTGAAATGGGCTAGCCCCGAGTAAAATGTGCAGTGCCCTTATAATTTACCTAATATTTGGGCTCATTGTTTAAATCCAATCCCTCCAGTGCTCGGATAGGGTTATCGGGTCATATTTTAAACCCGACCCCGTTATTTAAACACTTTAGTATTTTCTGTATAAAGTGGATTAATCAACCGAAGTTGCCGTACATATATTTTATTCTCCCTAAAAATGGGTCCGAGACTTGGATGTACGGCCTAGGATCGTCGTTTTCGTGAAATCGACGGCTGACGTGAGTCCTTCCCTAACTCCGATGAAAACCCTAAAAGTAAAAAAAAAAAAATAGAAAAAATTAGGTCGGCGCTGATTAGGGTTTTTACGGTTTCTTGGAAAAATTCTATTTTTTTTCTTTTCTTTTGAAAGGAAGTTATTTTCTTTGTGGTATTTTTTTTTTATAATCGTTATTTGTTCAATTTTGTCTACCCGTTATTATTCTATTTAGTTCCGTGAATTCATGCCCATGCCGCGTCGTACCGGACACGTACGGACGTACCGGACACGGTATAATATATAATGACACGCTACAGTACGTGCCGTGTCTGTGTCATCGTGTCAGTATTGTGTTAGGTCGTACCCGTGTCTGTGCAACATAGAGCATGTGAGTAGTTCGAGCGATTTTGAGAAAATTTTGTAGAAATTATATTGGCAATAACTAGAGAATTTTGAGGCCGAAGTTCTCCCCAAAGAGGAAAAGTAGTGTTGAAACCCTAATCACAAAAAGTTCCAGTTTCCTAATTCATGTTTGTATTTTATTTTTCTTTATATCACTTGTTATATTTAATGTGTCAGATACGCTATAGACACTATATAATACACTAGGACACATGAGCAAACCCATCCTAGGAGTAGGTGAGTCCAATTATTAAATTGATGATGTTGAAAGCAAGAGACCTCGAGTTTCGGTACTCACTCATGCAAAGTGATTGTTTTGTAATTTTTTAAGTTTTTCAAATACAATTTATATAATCCTCCTCTTCTTAATTTTAAGTTAATGTGTTTTCGCATCCCTAGATGCTACAAGGAGTGATAATATAAGTGGTAATGGAGCCGTAGGTCTAGACGAACGTCGTTTGAAACCTTAAAGAATTACCTTTTTTTAGTGTTGCACAGACATCGCTCTTAACAGAGCCAAATGGAAGAAGAGGATTCAAACAGCCGACCTTTTTCTTTTTCTTTTTTGGATAAAAGCTTTGTTGTTGTAGTTGTATTTTCACACCCGTGAAAGAATTTCTGTGCCATTGATGGGGCACACCAATGTTTTCTTGATTACTTGAGCTTTCCACCAGATTGGAGGGGGCACATATTTAAGAATACTGTTTAGTAAGGTTTCATTGCTCGTCAATGTCGTTATTAAATTCTTCGCCTTTGATGCAGGAATTGATTTATCTGTCTATCAACATCTTTACATCTGTTTCCAAGGGCTAGATATATTAATATTAGCAGAACTTTTACTCCCTAATTGCTCCACTAGGATCTTATGAAGTTATTTTGAGTTATAAGACCAACTTTACATGCTCAAGTTATTTCATTTGCATACAAATATGTTAGATTCTCACTTATCTCTGTTTTTTTTTGTATAACCAGGATGGTTGCGTGATCATACCCACTGAAACATTTGGCAGCAATTACCAACAATCCTCTCATAATGTATTTATGTATCATCTCCCTCTGACATAAGTACTATGATACCAATACCTGGTACGATCTGCAGTGGCAGCACGAATACAATGGCATCCGTGGACGACTCTATGATTAGTACTGATGATGCTAGTATTGCAGTACAAACTGCAAATGTAGGGAACAAATTAGCAATTGCAAATGGGTCATTTACTTCATCTACTGGTAATATAATTGTTGATTACGTTCCTCTTTATCTTAATTGTTGCTTTATTAACATTTCCGCTAGGGGTGAAAGAAATCTTCTTGTGCAGGAACAATTCCTAATGGATACAAACAGTCACTTGTTAATGTTGGTCATAGTGCTGGTGGAAACGGCATGATGCCATCAATAGGCATATCACGACAAACAATTCCACAACCAGTGACCTTAAACTTCGAACATTCTAATGGAGGTGGATTTTCTGGCATGGATGCCTCTTTAGTCTTGCAACAATCACAGCAGAAGATATATAATGGAAACCAAAACATCAGTGGATTGCATGGTCTTGGAGGCCATATAGTTGGAGGGAGATCCAATATGCAACGAAGGCCATCACCATATGGGCTTACAAGTGGTGATGCAGGGTTAGTGAGTAATATGCAAATGGTGAGAGAACTTGAAACACCAGAGGATTACTCTGGTGTGGTTTCTTATGACGGTTCTTCAAGACCTTTTCTGCAACATTATGACGGGCAAAATCATCAATTAATAGCAGGTAACGTCCTCCGCCATTAACACCATCTTGTTGTTTCATGCTTGATTGTTGATTTCAGTTTGTGTTTGTCTTGTTCATTCCTATTTGTTGGTCGATTACTCTTATCACTTGTTAGAATATGAGAGGATATAGTCATGCTTTGTATTCTTTTTCCACACAGCATCATTGTCACAGCAAATGTTACCTCTGGCAGGCCATGGATATGCTATGAACACAACTGATATATTAGGTTGTAGAAGTTTGTATGGCTCTTCTTCGGTTAATGACCAAAATTTGAATTCAATTGTTCAGCATCCCAAACGAAAGGTGAATAATGCGCTGCTAACTCATCATGCAAGTTACCAGGCTAAGCCAGATCCTCCAATCTTTAAACCCCAAATATTTGATCATTCGGCAAATATGAATATCCACACAGTCCAGGCAATGCAAGAACATGTATTACAGCCGCAGCAGCAGCAACAACATCTACTGCAGCAGCAGGTGCAAAATAACCAGCAACAGCAATTTCAACAACCTAATCAGCCTTATGATCAACTTGCAATTCTTCAGGCAGTGCAAGAACATCTACTGCAGAAACAACAGCAATTTCAACAGCCAAATCGGCCTTGTGAACAACTTGCACAACACCAGCATCATCTGCAAAGCCAGCAGAATCATCATCATCTCTCAATTACAGGTACTATGAGGATTCCTTCTGTACCATCTAGATCAGGAGGGCATTTGTTACCGCTGCATGATATTGAATCCTATAATAAATTGTTGACCACCCCGAGGGCTACTCAGCAGTATCAACTTCCAGAGTTTCAAAGTCAATATGAGCAGAGGAATACCAACAGAAACGTTTCTAAAGCTGCTCACTTGCTTGGTCAGTCATCTGGTTCTCAGGATTCTCAACCTTCATCTTCACAGAGTTCACAGCTGCTTAAACAGCTGCCGGCGACTGAAATTAAAAATGAGTTTGGTTGCATATCGCACATATCACAACCTGGTGCTCCCCAACAAGGCCATTGGTGCCCTCAACCTCAAGAGAAATCTCAAATGGCAGATAATTTGTTAAATGGAAAGCAGTTCCAGGAGGAATTTCACCAAAGAATAAACATGCAGGATCAAGTGCAACAATCTCATTTCTCTTCAGAGGGGTCTATGCCCGAGCATGTTTCCACCATGCAACATGATGCTAAACCCGAAGTTGCTTGTGGGCCTAAAAAATGTATATCGAAAATGGATTGGAAAAATCAGCAGAGGTGGCTTCTGCTTTTGCTCCATGCACGTAACTGTAAAGCTCCTGCAGGGTCATGCCAAGAAGGGAACTGTGTGATAGTTCAACAGTTATGGTTGCACATGAAAATGTGCAAAGCAAAAGAATGTGGGTATCCTCGCTGTTCTCATTCAAAAAAACTTGTCTGTCATTATCTTTACTGTAAAAATAAAGTTTGTCCACTGTGCATTCCTACAAAAGAATTTATAGCCTCTTCTCGCAAGGCACACAATCTCCTGAATGCTGGCATACAGATAAATGGATCACTGGATTCTGTCAATGCAGCGGGCACAGATAGGTTGATGGGAAAGGGCGATGCACTGGCTATTGATAATTCTGATGATACACACCCGTCTCCAAAACGCTTGAAGTCCGAGCACAGTTCCCCTTCTCTTGTACCCAAGGCGGAATCTTGTCCAGTTTCTGTTGCTCGTATGAATTCACTTAATGTTTCCGGGGAAACACAGCATCAATTGTACCAACAACCCGATTTAACCACCCCTTCTAAGATGGAAGCTGTTGAAGTGAAAATAAAATCTTCCATGGAGCCTGGGCAAGAAAATCTTCCTGTCCGGGGAAACACAAAAGGTGATGGTATGAAGGTTGTACATGCTGCAAGCCCTGACTTTGGAAGTCCCAGTGGAAATGAAGTTGATGGTCATGCGGGCCAAGAAGTCGTGCTGGTTGATAAAGAGCAAGAACAAACCATAGTCGAGGTTAAACAGGAAGCAAATATTCTCCCTGCTAATCCTGTAATCACAACTAAACCTGGAAAGCTGAAGAGCAAAGTGGCATCCTTGCTTGAACTATTTACTCCACAGCAAATTAGGGAGCACACTTTTAGCCTTAAGCAATGGGTTGGCCAGGTTAGATTAAAAACTATGCTAGCTATTTCTAGTTTGTGTGTGATTTTATCATAGTTGCTATAAGTATTCCTTGCATCTATAATTGAACAATTTTCTTCTTTTAAGATCCAAATATTGATGGTTTATTTATCTGATTATTTGATACCTTTGGGAAACCCTTTCGTTATAATTTTCACATATAGCTGCTATTTTTTATTGATTTATAGATTGCAAAACATGCATGCTTTATTTTGATCAGATAGAGTTATATTGGTGCATCGTTAGGACAAAAGGATCGTTAGGTCAAACCTTTTGTATATGATCTTTAAATTTGCCTTGCTTGATCTCACATTTCTAGATTCTCTGTCCATCTTGAATCTAATCCATTTCTTCACTGAGTGGTCTGTTATATTGGTAATGGATAGAATCCTAGACACTTCTGGACATGTAACATGCAAACTATCTATGTAAATTCAAGCAGCTTCATATTCAGACATACACATAACTGAACAAGTAACATTTTGACACTCTTGTTGTAAACTTGACCATTCAGGGCAAGGTACAGTAATTTCTAGTGGATAGAAGAATAACTTAAAAAAAAAAAACTAAAACTTTGCCAGTTAGCATTTTGGTTATGCTTTTCGTATTGATGGTTTATGTTCATGACTATTTTCATGGAGGTCTTGGACTTTGTGATGATTTGGCTGCCTCAATGAGTTGTATCGAAGTAATCTGAAAATACATTATTATCATAATGTTGCATTTATCGTATACTTGCATGCAACTTGGAGTATAATTTTACCTCAATAGTGTACTTTGAACTTGAAAAACTTTCCATTTAAACGATAAAAGAGTTTTGGCCAGGAGATGGTAGTAAGTAGAGGTTTTGGTTCAAGATTTGGGTCTGGGTTTGGTTCAGGGATGTATTAGGATTTGGATCAGGATTTGAGTTGGGGTGAAGATAGAAACAAATTAGTGGATGGTAGAGAACAATGGTTTGATACCATGTTAGAATATGGAGTAGAGACTTGGAGAAACCCCGAATCAATAGCTTATGCATTGGGATCTAAGGCCAACTATATATAGGTGAGCTAGGAAGCTAACACTACTGGGCTTACAAGAGAAGCTTATACTATACTAGGCTTACAAGAAGTGCTATTCTTTTAATACTGTAACCCTACACAAGGTCATAAACTGAAAATATCAAAATTTCTAGGTGTGGTAACTCTTGGCCCATAATTACATATAAAGTATTTCATATTCTTACCTTTTTGATTGAGAATTACATGATTACCTTTCTTTTTGCCTTTGTATAGAGGAAAGCGAAGGCTGAAAAGAATCAAGGGGTGGAACACTTAAGTAACAACAACACATGTCAGCTATGTGCTGCGGGAAAACTCACCTTTGAACCAACTCCAATATATTGTACATGTGGTGCTCGCATAAAGCGAAATGCAATGTATCATACCATGCGGAGTGGCGATACTTGGCACTACTTTTGTATTCCATGCTACAACGAGGCCCGTGGTGATACTATTTATGTAGATGGTTCTGCATTTCCAAAGGCAAAGCTTGAGAAAAAGAAAAATGACGAGGAAACTATAGAGGCGGTAAGTTCTTACATTTTTACATGGGGGAGGGGAATTAGACCCATAAGCTGCTCTTTGAAATAGTTCTAATCACTTTTGGTTTCTTTGTGCAGTGGGTTCAATGTGATAAATGTAAAGCTTGGCATCACCAAATATGTGCTCTTTTTAATGGCCGGATAAATGTTGAAGGGCTAGTAGAATATACTTGTCCAGATTGCTGTATAGAGGAGATAGAAAAAGGAGAGCGCAAACCATTACCACATACTGCTATCCTTGGGGCGAAAGATTTACGAAGAACTATTCTTAGTGATCACATAGAACAACGGCTTGCTAGTCGATTGAAGCAGGAGAGACAAGAGAGAGCAAGGCAGCTGGGAAAAAGTTATGATGAGGTGATTCAATATATATGGCTGCACAATGATTTTTTTTATATTTTTACTGCAACATGCTATTGGATCTTATCGACATGCAAATTTATAAGAGAACACATCCAAAACCTAATTAAAATATTTGTTTCTATGACTTGTTGCTTAGAGTATGATCATTTTAAATCCAGACTTTTTTTTTTTTACTTTTCCTTCTTTGATTTACGTAGTCCATATATGTATTCTTTTGTTTATTGCATGCTCAACAATGTAAACCATATAAATCAACTGGATATTGCATGGGTTGCACCAGATTTTACATTTACAAATGATTGGTGTCCATTTTGTTCGTTACATTCTAATTAACAGTTCATACTGCTGTCGCAAAGTGGACCATGATGTTTTGTTCGTTCATCGACTCCTGACTACTCTCTTATTTTCGCTCATCATGTTTTCATTAATATTGGTGTTTGCCAACACATAATTTTCTTCCATTTGCTATTGCTCCTCTATTTGCTGGATATCTTTTTCCCCCTTTTCTGAAGAAACTAATCATAGTTATTAAGTTGGGGGAATTAGTGGGAAAACATAAGTCGTACTTTGATGGAACATCTCTGATCTCGTATGGAAAGATTGAGAGTGAACCTCTTTGAATATGATTCCCTTCCCTGTATGATGTTTTTTCGTACAATAACGGTGGGAGATAGAACTCCCCCCGCTTCATTGAAAGTATTTTTAATGAAACATACGATTACAAAAGTCACTTTACCTTATGATGTTATACATATGGCTTTCACTATTTATTATATCTACTCATTATCACCATTGTAGGAGTAAACAAAATCCTATTCTAAATTTACGATATTAGACAGAAAATTCTTCTGCACTTTGAGATCCATGACTCAAAGAGCCATGTTTTTTCACACATTTTAACACCTTAGCTGTGTGTATCATCAGCCTGTATATGTTATGTGCTTGATCATAATATATTTTGCACAATGACCATCAAATTGCTGTCTCAATCTGTTACTTCTGGAAAGGGCCTATTACTTTATGATTAACTCATATCCTTCAGTGAAACCAATGTACTTGCATACTTCTTTCAAGTGTTTGAACTAATTGGTCCATGCAATCTGCCTATCTCATAAGATTAATTTACTTTAAGATCTGTTTTATTGGTCAACTAACTTGGTCATATCCCCAAAAAATGTTATACATGCTTTCTGTTGTTGGTGTTGCTATTATTAACTTGATAATTTAAGATATCCTTTATAACATTTTCAATTAGCTTGATCAACCTCAGATTTTCTATTGCCTTTTTATGAAGTCGAGGTGCTGGGAATAATTCCGAAATCTGTGGAGAAAGCTCTGGTTTTGTAACCCCTTTCTCATGTAGTGTGAAGTACTCACACTAGCCTATGATTGAAAACAGTGTGTGAAGAAGAGAGCAATTAAATATTGGTGGAGACAATGGAATGTGTGGAAGTCATAGTTTTTCATTCAACTTGTGTATCGAATGACAAGGTATACGGTGTTTATATAGTGCTCAAAATGTTCTAGGCTCCTATAATTGCATGACTTTAGACCACCTTGACTCTGTTGGCGCTAAAAAATGGCCAAAACTCACTCTCGTGGTCTTCGAACCTTCCATGCTATATCAATCCTAAATATATTTTCAGATCACTGAACAAAGGGAAAGTGGTGTCCTTGAATTGACAGTCTCTCCAGCCACTGGAAATCAACAAGCAGCCCTCTGCTCCAACCGCTGGAAGCAAACAACAACCAACATGCTTCCAGCCGCGGTAAACGAGCAGCTCCATGCTGCTCCAGCCGCAGGAAGCAAACAAACAATTCTCCACTAAAGATCTGTCTACTCCCGCCGTGGGAAGCCAATAAGAAGAACATGATGCTCCCTCCGCAGGAAGCCAATATACAGTTCTCTTCTCCAGCCGTTGAAGGAAATACTCCAGCGGAAGCGCCTACCGCTGCTGGAGCTTGCCAACTGGATGATATATGCTTTAAATGCCACCTCATTAAATGAAGACATCACGTCAGCCGTGCATGATGAATGACTGAATGATAATACTCAAAGTCTCTCATAAATGCCATGATGAGTGACTCCATGATTTAACTCAATGTCTATCATTAATGCAGCCAACCACGTGACAAGCTTTCATTGCTCCATGCGTGAGCAATTGGCATTGGATGCCCTCCCGCAGCTGAAAGCAGCTTTCCGCGGGAAGCCCACATGCTACCACAACCTTAGCTATAACGTCGCCACTTAAGCGACGCTTAAGCGCCACTTAAGCGATTATTGGGAGTTGGGTACCTCGCTTAGGAAAATCTCGTTCCAGAAAATCGATTGTCACTTAAGCGCGCTTAGACATAGCTTAACATCGCCTCGCCTACAGTTAGACGCTGGAAAAGATACCTTGGTTAAAAAAAAACGAACAAAAAAAACTGTCCTAAAACCCAACAACTAATTTAGGGTTACTCCTGCTCGACTCGACCGCCGCCGCCGAGCTGACCGTCGTCGACAGGTACGTTTCCTTCTTTCTTCTTCGTTTTCTTCTTCTTCCTTCTTCGTTTTCTTCTTATTTCTTCGTTTTTCTGTGCTATTGTTCCTCTTCTTTTTTCTTCGTTTTTGTTGTTGTGATGTTCCTCTTCTTTCTTCGTTTTCTTCTTCTTTTTTGTGCTGTCTTTCTTCTTTATTTCTTTCTTCTTCTGTTTTGAAATTAGGATATCAGGATGACCTATATTTCTTCTTCTGTTCTAGCTAAGCGTCGCTTAAGCGCGCTTAAGTGGCGTCAGCTTCGTCGCCTCGTCCCGTCTCATGCTTAATATAACATAGACGTGACGTTAGATCGTCAACGTAACAAAGTGATCACGCATCGATCAAACCTCCATCGTCATACTTCACCAGAATCGTTTCTTTGTTCAAAGTATTCCTGTGTATTTACATACTTAGCAAAAGTTGTAATATGATTCTTTACAAAAGACAAAATTTTCTTGAATGAGAATCGTTGTATCCCCTTTCCGCCGAAAACAAACCGACTGAATACAAACTCACGGAATACAGAGAGATATCTCTTGTCCTTTGATTTCATAACTCATGGTACTCTCTAGAGTTGCATGCAAGTAATCTAATATCTAACACCAAAAATGCATCTTTAAACAAAGTCAATAATCTTGAGAATTGTAGATTAATTACCGTTACATTAGTTTATAACTGCATTTTGTCGACCTTGTGGGTGCCTATGCAATATAAATATATAATGGTAAAATCTTTGTCTTGTAATTCAGGTGATTTTGCATGTAAAGGCTTTTAGTTTAGAGAAGTTAAAGGATTTGTTAATTTTAGGGTTATTTATACTAACTATCCCTAAGTTTTTTTTATAACACGGGGTACTTCTGCTTTTAAACACTGGCCACCCCTCCCTTTAGAGATTTTTTTTATAAATAGAGGTAGTTAGTGTTATAACTTTTTAGTTTTATCTTATAAGGGTACCCGGTGTAATAAACCAAAAAAAGTAGGGGTGGTCAGTGTAAATAGTTTAAAAGTAGGGATACCCCATGTAATAAACATAAAACATAGGGGTACTTAGTGTAAATAACCCTAATTTTATTTCTTGCTTTGTAGAATGTGATAAAGAAAATCATTTTATTCTGTTTTTGTTGATGTTCTTTGGTTGAAATGCGATGCCATATGTCAAAATGTAGTGCTTTAAAATTCAATTCTTGTTACCGTTTTGTAGTCCATTTTCAGGTACCTGGGGCTGAAGCACTTGTGGTGAGAGTTGTATCATCGGTTGAAAAAAAATTGGAAGTGAAGCAACGGTTTTTGGAGATTTTCCCGGAAGAAAATTACGTCAAAGAATTTCCATATAAATCTAAGGTGAAGAATCTTGTTTCTGAAAATATGCTTTTGGTTCCAATATTCTGTTTATAAAGAACTTGCCGAAAAACTGAGTTCCTTGTGTCGTCGCCAAGATAGAAGATAGAAGGTGTAGAAGTATGCCTGTTTGGCATGCACGTTTAAATCTATCACTTCTGTGCAGGTTCTATTGTTGTTTCAGAAGATAGAAGGTGTAGAAGTATGCCTGTTTGGCATGCACGTCCAAGAGTTTGGTTCAGAATGCCAATTTCCGAATCAGCGCCGGGTTTATCTTTCGTATCTGGATTCTGTCAAGTATTTCAGGCCTGAAATTAAAACTGTGACAGGCGAAGCACTGCGTACCTTTGTTTATCATGAAATTCTGGTACTTTTGCTCATAATCTTTGTTTTTTTTAATGTTCTTGTTTTGATTATTCACATAGTTTTTGCCAAATAATCCTTTCTATCTTCTATCTGGCACTTTGTTTTTGGTGACATTACCTTTTCTGAATTTGTATTAGATTATCAATAATCTAAGAGTGACTTGTTATGAGTTTTCCATTGTTGCAGATAGGATATCTTGAGTATTGCAAGAAACGGGGTTTCACAAGTTGCTACATATGGGCTTGTCCTCCACTAAAGGGTGAAGATTATATCTTATATTGCCATCCTGAGATTCAGAAGACACCAAAATCTGACAAGCTCCGGGAATGGTGAGTCTTGTCCTCTGAAATTTAGTTCTCTTCTATACCTTGGGGGATATAGTCACATCCTCCACATTTAACTTGAATGTATTGGATTTGATTGTATCAGGTATTTAGCTATGCTGCGGAAAGCTGAGAAGGAAGATGTAGTTGTTGAGCTCACCAATCTATATGATCATTTCTTTGCAACTATTGATGAATGCAAGGCCAAGGTCACAGCAGCTCGTGTACCATATTTTGATGGTGATTACTGGCCAGGTGCCGCTGAGGAGACGATAAATAAACTTCGCCAAGAAAAGGATGGTAGAAAGCAGCAGAAGAAAGGAAAGACTAGAAAGGTTATGACAAAAAGGGCACTAAAAGCGGCTGATCAAACTGATCTTTCTGCAAATTTATCTTTGGATAATCTTGTGATGAAAAAAGTGAGCTCTTTTCTTCATGCTGTCCTTTTATTTATTTATTTTTGAGATAAAAACTTGGGAATAAATCCCCTGCATTTCATTAAATCTCCGGAGAGATTCCTGTCCAAAATCCATTCTTGTTGAAGGGAGAAGATCAATAAAGACAAGACCAAGTAGACATCTGAGTGAGCCCTCTCGCTACTTCATTGCTTGATGTACCCCACCGTATTCGTCAAACTCAAACCCTTGTTGAGTCTTTGATGTGACCCTTCCTAACTTATTAAAGTTGTTATCATCATCGGACGTGACATTTTCTCCACCTATTTGCCACCTTTGGAGGATGTGGTTCCACACTGAATCATCACCCTTTTGGCTCCCTTATTGAATGAAAGAAGTAAAAAACGTCTTACGTTGTGGCACACTTACCATGGTATTAGTCAACCCCTACGATGGTATTAGTCGAAAATTATCTTGGTAACATTGACATTACTCCCAAGTGTTGTGTTCCCTTACCGATTCAACACCATTTCGGTCCCCTCGTTGAATAACACCAAGGTAAACACTTTTAGTGATATCTGAGAGTGTCACGACTCACGGATGCTTGCCGATTATCCATCTAGGTCCCCTTAGTTGGCCAATTTTTTTCATTGCCTCCTGTTTAGTTGTTGGCTTTATTATTGTAAAGAGATTGAAGCATTTGTCTTAAGCTGTACTTATTGAAGTTTGAGGTCCCATGTTCATCTGCGCCAGAAACTTATTATATGATTTATATCTACTCTCGATTGGATTGAGATGGCTTTTAGCTACTATATTGGTCATTATTCATTCTTATCTTATATTTTCACCCTTGCTTTCCACCTTTTAGCTGATAATCAGTACCATTAGACTTACCGTATAATATCTCTTTGAGTATTGGAACTTTTCTTTATTTTATCTAAAACATCTAACCCTTCCACAGCTTGGTGAAACCATCCGCCCTATGAAGGAAGACTTTATCATGGTCCATTTGCAACATTCATGCACACATTGCTGTCTTCTTATGGTTTCTGGAACATGTTGGGTTTGCAATCATTGCAAAAAATTCAAGCTTTGTGAAAAGTAAGTGTTCTTTCAAAAAAAAAAAAGGCTTGCTGCATGCTGATTTTTTTGCACCTTTTTCATAAGGTAGTATCCAGTAGGCCTGGCAACATATAGTTATACACATCATGCAATGCCAAGAATGATTAAAATTCTTAGGTTTTCTATTTCTAGTATCTTCTTCTTCTTCTTCTTTGAGAGAGAGAGAGAGAGAGAGAAATGATGGGATCAAGAAGATCCAGCCAAATTTATTCACTAATTTCTTCTTTTTTCACATTGGACTTCAATCTGGCTGATAATTATAACCTTTTATACCCATTGGGATCGATGATACCAGGAAACCAGAGAAGAATACGAACTCAAATCGTATTGCCTTGGGATTTGACCAAGTCACACTATGTTTGTCGAATTGAGTCTGCAACATGGTACAATAGGAACATAACATGGCGTAGCAACCATAATAGTGGAAGAGGGAAGAATGGATGGAAAAGTAGGTGGACTGAGCTTGGTAGGAATAGAGAAGTACAGGCTATCCTAAAAAAAATATGACATTTGCAGAGACGTGACTGAGTGTGATAGAGTCATAGTATTTACACGCCTTATGTAACTGATAATAGCCAAGAAAGATACATTTGACAACATATGGAGAGACCTTGCCAAGGTTAGGACTAAAGTTATGGACAACACTACACACCAAAAGACATGGTTGACCTAATAAAGAGGGTTTGTGGGATAATGTCATGAATAGGGAATTTGACTATCAATGACATAAGAAGTTATTTGGTTAACTAGAAGGATGCGGTAAAGACAGTATCACTGCAATTCTTGTGGAACATGCATTTGGGTCATGACAGTATGAGCAATACCATGGAGTGTCATTTTTTTTTCTTCCAGCAACGTCATTTTGTTGGGAAATATAGGCGAAAGATGTTTGATGAATAATATCATACGAAACAATAAATATACAAATCAAGATGCTTACATTCTGATTCTTCTGAAGCATTATAAGTACAAAAGTATGGACAAATTATGTTTTAATTTCTAGATGACAAGTTGAAACATACTATAAGCTTTTGATCCAATTTTAATATATAAATCTAAGTGAGGCAAGAGTGATCCTCAATGAACGTGATCAAGTATAGATAAGCAAAAACAAAAGGAACACAGATAAGCAAAAACAAAAGGAACACGACAATGGGGCCCCAAATGTCCGAATGAATCCACCCAAATGAAGTTAAGCTCTGCTTGTCGACTCGACGAGGACAAAAAGAAAGATAATGCTTGTCTAACTACAAACCTAAGTACTGAAGCGTTGATAAAGAAGTCTTCAGGTAGTAGTTGATTGAGATTTTAGGAAGAGAAATGCCCAAGAGGACAATAACCACTGAAGAGCTGAGATAGATGAAGTTGAAAAGGTTGTAGTGATATTTGGTGTCTAATTATCAACACATTAATAGTTGATGCGTCAATATTCCACCAAATCCTGAAAGACATAATAAGAATGAAAGAATATAACTAAGCAGTGTAAAGACTGTGAAAGACGGCTAATGGAAAGATAACTGACAAGAAAATGTGGAGCATAAAGAACACGTTACAGAGTAAGAGTAGTGGATGACTCAACTACTCCCGTCCCATTAACATTGCTTGGCAATATAAATATGAGAATGAGAAGAGTAAGAAAACCCGAGTGAAAAAGTGAGGGGTTTGTCATGTGAAGGAAGCACCATAGTCTAAGACCAACCACAAGGCTGGGAGAAATAAAAGGCACTGGTACCTAAAGACAAGGGTTGGGTTGCCTGAGGAATATGCATAGGAGCGATGTGAGGGATAGCAAAGCATACAATCTTACTCTTTCACTTTCTCTAAGAGAGTCACAGAGCGATTAGATGTGGTACACAAGGAATGCAACATTGGTGGAGAAGAATTCGTAGGACTTGGTGGAGAAGGGACGGTATCTCTAACTGAAGATGCGCCTAATCAGGCTTGCCAAACTTTATCCAGGAGAACTCTGAGACATGGTTCGTGCAACCACAATGAGCACATAAACCAGTAGTTGTAACTCAACGACCTCCAAATGGTGGCTACTGACAACATAGAGAGAGTAGTAAGAGTCAGGTTACTAGGAACCGTGATGACTGTAGGAATAGAGGCCAGAGTGACTTGCATGAGGCGGTCAAAGGTTGTAAGAAGAGAGTAAAGTTGACTCCGTGATATTATATCTTGGGGATATTGTTGGGTAAAGACTGGAGAGGAACTTGGAAACAAAGAGTTATTCTCTTTGATGTACCTTAGTAGAGATATCTGCAGTGAGTGGATGATATTCATTTAAGTAGTCCCACATATCCTTGAGGGAGGTGAAGTAGAAGGGGTTCTCCTAGTTGCAGAGTAAAAACTATGTCCACAAAGAGTGTAGAAGCGGGAGATGTCACCGTGAGGTACATATTCGTTGGTGTCCCAAGTCTGGCGTGTGGTAGATGGAACATAGCATTGGAAGAGATATTGGCCTCCTTGCAATTGAAGAGCCTTGTCGTCACACTAGTTCTCGGACTGCTTGGCAACATGCTTGAGAATGTTGGAGGTGCTGACAGGAGAGGCAGTGAGATATTGGAGTTTCTCTGTGACCCTACAAATAGTCAGAATGCTTCCGCTTGTAGCAGATAGTTAGTACCATCCAACTTCACCGTGCATATATTCTTTATGCTCCTCAAACTAGAAGCATGCATCATAGAAATAATCAGGTAATAGAGAAAATTAAATGTTTCTTGAAGTGCAATCAAGTTAGCAAGATTATCATTTACAAATAAAGATTAATACATTTTGTGACAATAATTTAACAGATCTAAAAATTTAAAAAAGAAGAAGATACAGAGGTTAGATGTAGTTATTAGCAATGACAATATGTTGCAAAGTTTGTTTACTCTATGAAATAACAGGAAACACCACAATAAGAGGAGTATAAAGTATGCAAAATCATTTAATAAATTCCTTTTGCCCATGAGCTGGTCCAAATGAACAAGTGTACTGGGTATTGGCCCCCTTGTAATGCTCTGTTCCTTTTCATTGAGGGCGAGGATAATCATGTGATGTTTACCTTTTTTTTCTTTATGTATGATTGATTTCCTTTTCTCTTTAGATTACGGTGGGACCTTTGTTTGTGCAGCTACATGTGCTTTCACTTGAATATTTGAGTTATTCCTTTTGATAGTTGTCGACTTTAATGAAATGTTCAAAATTAACTGAGATAGCTTATTGAACAAATAATGGATCTGTATGCTTCTTGCCATCTGACTGAGCTCTTCCTCTTCCATTGCACCTATGGATGTAATCCTTTGGTATCTTTTACAATGTTTCCATTTGGACATTTCGTTAACCATAGCATTTTGTCTATACTCGCAGTGCATGATCATATATATTATACAGGAACATTGCTACCAGATTGAGTGGCAGATAAAGATTATTATGTTTATGCTTTGAAAGATTATTATGTATGAGTCCCTGTTTATTTAGTGTTCTTTGTCTGAACTTTTGCTTATATATTATATGGATGGGTAGTTATGATACTCTTCCAAATGTTAGTCTACAAAATTATTCCTTTTCTTGTCCCAGATGCTACGATGCAGAAAAAAAACTTGATGAATGGGGTAGGCATCCTGTGAATAGTAGGAACATGCATGATCTCTTACCGGTGAGTTAGTATATTAATGATCCATCCCCACTGAATGCTACCTAACCATCTCTATGAAAGATAACCCCCTTTTTTTCCTTTCAATTTTACTCTACTGAATGATCATAATCAGGTTAAAATCAATGGCGTGCCGTTAGATACTACAGATAAAGATGAGATTTTAGAAAGCGAGTTTTTTGATAGTAGACAAGCATTTCTGGGCCTTTGTCAAGGAAACCATTATCAATATGACACTTTGCGCCGTGCCAAGCATTCCTCAATGATGGTCTTATATCACCTCCATAATCCGAGTGCACCTGCATTTATTGGAACATGTAATATTTGCCATCAGGAAATAGAACCTGGTCAGGGTTGGCGTTGTGAAATATGCCCTGATGTTGATGTGTGTGATGCCTGTTCTGATAGAGGGATTGATCATCCTCATAAGTTAACAGCCAATCTCTCCATCGCTGATCACCAAAGTCATGAAGCCCAACAGAAACATGTTTTACAGGTACTTAATTTTTTTTTTTGTGGTTTTCGGGTTTCTAGAAAATCATTGTCTTGCCTTGAATTATTTTTTGTCCTATAGGTTATAGTATTGACCAGGGTGTCTTGCAATCACCGTAGCTTGAACCTCTTGCTAACACCATGCTTTAAGAAATACATCCTGTAGTAAATCCCAAAATTTGTGTGTATTGATGTTACAATTTTTTTTGGATTTCCGTTCTCAAACCGAATACCCATTCATAGAATAATTCAAATTGGAGTTTTCTGTAAATTTGGCATAGGTAATTTTGCTTGAGCTAGGAAGAAACTTTAAAGACTAGGCATATTAAATTCACAGTAGAATAAGCTCTTGTTATGCAACTAGTGTGTAACTCTTTGCAGAGGGCCATGGCCTTCTATTTCTTTTCTTTTCTTCTTTTCCTTTATTTTGGTGGTGTTTAATGTACCGACGCTAAGTTCTGCATTATTTGAAGTGATGGTCTTGTAATTGTGTCCTCACTAAAATTCTGGCATGATGCAGATAAGAAGCATGCTTGATCTTCTGGCCCATGCCTCACATTGTCGTTCTCCGCAATGCCAATACCCCAACTGTCGAAAGATTAAAGGCCTTTTCCGCCACGGCATGCAGTGCAAGACGCGTGCTGGTGGTGGTTGCCTGAATTGCAAGAAAATGTGGTACTTGCTGCAATCTCATGCCCAAGCTTGCAAGGAATCAGAATGCCCTGTGCCACGTTGCAAGTGCGTTGATCGAACCCATCTTTGTATGTAGAGTTAACATCATCAGGTTGCATTAACATTTTTTTTTTTCTTTTGGTTCAGAGATTTGAAAGAACACTTGAAAAGGTCGCAGCGACAATCTGATTCCAGACGTAGGGCTCAAGTGATGGAAATGATGAGACAGCGGTCAGCAGAAGTTTCGCAGGGAGCAATAACTAACTTAATTTGTACATCTAAAAGCCAATAGATCGATTTAGGAAATCATTCATTATCGAGCTTTGTGGGTTTCTAACCACAAAATGCAGGGGAGCTAAGTCATAGGTCGAGCTTTGTGAATATGACTAGTTTTTCGCATCCTCTTAGGAATAATGCCCCCCCCTATCTATAATTGTTTCTGGTAGTAATTTGGCATTGGCATCTGTATCTACTAATCGTTTCCATTTGTCTGTGTCAACAATTATTATGTAAATTAAAAAAAAAAAAAATTACAATAAGTTGCAAGAGTATGACCATTTTGTTTTATGGAAATGTTACAATAAATCCATCAGAATGATCTATATAGCCATATGGTTGAAGGACAATTGTACCGTGCACGTCTGTGTAAAATATTCCGCCACAATATGCGAAAAGTGGATATAAAGTTATATACTGATTGAAGCAAAGCTTTCTTCTGATTACAAAACAAAAGCGAAGAGTGAAATAAATTCTAGGAGAGTCAAGTTGTCGCAATTAAGTTGCACAAGGAGAATCAATCCCATAATGTCACATATCTGTAATGTTTTCTACTACCAATATCTTGTAATATGTAAAAGATGTTCGTGGGCTAGTTTTATTGTAAAAGAAGGATGAAACTAACAAATTGAGCCGTCGAGGTTGGAGAGTAGTGCAAGAGATTATGATAGTTGATGTACATATCTTACTTTTGCTGTAGTTGATGTGCAAGAGATTCAGAGGAAAGAGGTGGCTGGAGATCGAGTCCACAAGAAAGCAAAATAAATTAATAAATCATCATTTCCTTTCTCAACCCAGAGAGAGTGGCAACCCAGAAGAAGAATTTCAGAAAAAAAAACACAAGTATGATGTTGTTATTGCTTGTTATAGAAAAGCGTACCGTACGTATAAAATGCAGATTACAACAACCAGGGATAGAAAAGATTACAAATTTTTTTTTTTTTTCGAAAACCAAGGCTTCAAATTTTTTTCAACAAGGTTGCTACAATAAGAATCAAGAAGAAGAAGAAGAAGAGGAACGAGATTGAAATTCTTAGTGGAGTGATTAAGATCATCATTGTTCAAAACAATATTTGATCATTTATGGCCATCGATATGCTCCTAGGAACCAGCAAGTTCAAAGAGTTGAACTTCTGGAACGCTCATTTGGTACCCTCGGAAGACGGGACAACGCTTGGATTCTCGGATAGAACCTCGGACAACATTTCATGGTGTTGCTGCTAACTCTCCTCTCGTAGCATATATTCTCTGAGTTTGTTTGCTAAGAACAACACCAAGAGTATATATAGAGGAGCCAAGCATCCCAAGCAGTCACTACTGTCCATAACGAACAGTAAACCAGGAGAAATTTTTTTTATTAAGTTGACGATTACAACAATAACCCACTAAGTGAACAGTTACGAAACTAAAATGTCATGCTAAAACACACAACAATAACTAAGCTGGAACACACTGAAGCAGCCATACGGTAGCATCAGTCTCGAGGGAGCATCCTCCATGTTGGAACCAAGGTCCAGCGAGAGCAGCCTCCATGTAACAACCTAGGTCCAGCGTGAGAAGCACTCTCGTTGGAACCAAGTTTTAGCAGGAGCAGCATTCACACTGGAACCAAGATTTAGCTGGAGCTACTCCCACGCTGGAACCAAGGTCCAGCAGGAGCAATTTTTCGCTAGAACCAAAATCCAGCAGGAGCATCTCCGAACCAAATTCTATCGGGAGAGTTGGCTGGATCCTACTGTGCCACGTTGGACAAGACGCTGAACAAGCGCCATCAAAGTGCTATTGCCCTTCGCCCACGTCCCTTTCCGAGTCCGAGTCACTTCGAAACCTAGCTCTTAAGATAAACGGAATTTTTCAAAAAAAGGAAAAAAAATTCTCATAATTGCGAAAAAGGGGAAAAGTTTTGGATATTTGCATTAAGGGGGACAACTCGCCAAGTTAGTTGGCGAGGTGGGAGTGGGAGAGAGAGACCGCCAACTCAGTTGGCGGGTGGGAGCTGAGTTGGCGGATGGGAAGTTGGATATATATATATATATATATATATATATATATATATATATATATATATATATATATATATATATATATAATTTCTTTCTATCAATTAAATTTTGTAAATAGATAATAACAAATTATCTATTATAATATTACAAAAAATTTATATTGATAATACCAAAAAAAAAATATTTATTAAAAATTTTAAATCCAAAAACTTAACAATACCAAAAAATATCAAATAAATAGTGTTATGGGACATATCTTAAAATTTTACTTTTATAAATTATACCAAAAAATATCAAATAAATAGTATATACCCCAGAAAAAAAAAATAGCAAATGCAAAAATAAAAAAAATCGGTTAAAAGAGTGCGGACATATCTTAAAATTTTAAAGAGGGGTTATATGCTAGTTTTAACATTTTATTTGGAGGCATTTGCTAAAATATTCTTAGTGTTATCTATTAATTTCTCTCAAAATTGTTTGGGTATTTTATTTTGAACCTATAAAATTTAAATATATACAATTATCTATGTTATTTAAATAGAATTTTTTTTACATACAGATAATAATAATAAAATTTTGGAAAAAATAGATTTTAGAATTTCACTTTTATCTCTCTCTCTCTCTCTCTCTCTCTCTCTCTCTCTCTCTCTCTCTATATATATATATATATATATATATATATATATATATATATTTGTTAACATATGTTTTTGTTAGATATTTGTATATATCTACATAATTATCTAAAAAAAAATATGTTAGATAATTGTTAGATATTTTTTGTTTAACAGATAATATAGATAATACATATTAGATAATTTTCACTAATATACAATTATCTAATATATATAGATAATATATATTAGATAATATATATTAGATAACAGATAATTTTACTTTTTTTTTAACAGATAATATTAGATAATTGTATACAGATAATATAGATTCTAAATATATACAAATATCTATATACAATTATCTAACAAAAAATATCTATATATATCTACATAATTAGTGAAATTCTAAATATATATAGATAATTGAATATATATATATATATATATATATATATATATATATATATATATATATATATATATATATATAAAAGTAAAATTTTATCTATACAAATATATATATATAAAATTTTAAGATATGCCCGCACTCTTTTAACCGATTTTTTTTTTGGAGCATTTGCTAATTTTTTTTTATTTTTTTACTGGGGTATATATTACTTTTGACATTTTTTGTAGGGGCATTATAAAATTTTCCTTCATAATTTTATAATGCTCATAATAATATTTTTGTAGGGGCATTATTTTCCTCCATAATACTCATAATAATATTTTTGGAGCATTTGCTAAAATATCCCATAATACTATTTATTTGATATTTTTTGGTTTATTTAAATTTTTAGATTTAAAATTTTTAATAAATATTTTTGTTTTGGTATTATCAATATAAATTTTTTGTAATATTATAATAGATAATTTGTTATTATCTATTTACAAAATTTAATTGATAGAAAGAAATTATATATATATATATATATATATATATATATATATATATATATATATCCAACTTCCCATCCGCCAACTCAGCTCCCACCCGCCAACTGAGTTGGCGGTCTCTCTCTCCCACTCCCACCTCGCCAACTAACTTGGCGAGTTGTCCCCCTTAATGCAAATATCCAAAACTTTTCCCCTTTTTCGCAATTATGAGAATTTTTTTTCCTTTTTTTGAAAAATTCCGTAAGATAAACTTCCAAAAAAAAAATGTATATGTAGATAATATAAATAAGTAATAGCATGAATAGTGTTGTGACGTACAACAGGAAACATAGTAACTATCAAGAGGGTCAAGTACTGGAACATTATATGCGTACAACAAGAAGATAATGAACTAGCATGTATATGTACTATAATGACGATCAGTGGCGTAACCAGAATTTTTATCCTGGAACACCATGTTTAAAATATAATAAATTATAATAAATATGGAAAATAATTACGATGTGGTTGACGTTATCAGAATTGGACGAAACTTACAATGTAGGACAAGTTTAACCTTGCGCATCGAATGACGCAAGTGCCGTCGCAATCTGAAGAGTGCTCGAAGAATAATTACAAATTTTCGAAAAACATCGACTCGACAGATTCGGGCCAAAATTCGTTGAGCACAGTCAACGAATTCGAAATCCTCCAATTTTCACATGTCTATTATGACCGTACGTACGTACGTACATTTCGGTACAATAGATTTGTGTCGAAATCTCTTAGATCAACAAGACGATACCCAATCTGCGATTTTTATTTAAAAAATAAATGAAGCGATGAAGCACACTCCTTGTACTAAATCTTACGTAGAATGTCCGTGAAGAGAAGTTTTCTCAAAATCTCTGTGTTACTTTGAAACGTTTACTTCTTGCTGCTATATCTAAAGAATTATATAAATAATGAAAAAAAAAAATAGGGCAACTTGCGGTTTCAGAGATCTGTTTGCAACGTGGAGACCTTGATTGCATCAGTCATTAGAACTCCTCTCAATGGCCCTTTCTTTGGCCCTTGCAACTATGCTTTGCCTATGCAGCTAAAGAGGATTCGGCAAACCTTAGGAATGAGTATATTAAAAAAATTATAAAAAATAAAAAAATTCAGGAGGACAGCCGTGGTCCCTCGAGACCAACTGGCTATGCCCCTAGGATAATACAGGAATGCTATGCCTACAACCAAATGCTTACATCCATTTTACAACCGCCACGTGGCGTCCACATTGGGTCCACGTGACGGCCATTCATTAGATGAGAGGAATTTGTGGGACCCGATTTTCTACCACGTGGTCGTCACGTGACAGGAGTACCACGTGGCAGCCATTCATTGGATGAGAGGTGGAGTCGAGTATGACCCATATAGAAGGGGGAAAAAAGGGTTGTAAGATGGTTGTAAACATTCGGTAGTAAACTTAGCATCTCACAATATGATGACAAAGCTGAAGGATCTAATTAAGTGCTCAAAATATGTGATTTAGAGTACAAGATGGCTTAGGAATCAAACAATCATACATGTGATGCATGATTGTATTCATAATATTTTAGGGATCGGACAATTATACAACAGTGTATGATTGAATTCATACTTTTTTAGGTAAACAACATTTCAACGAGTTGTCTTCCCCCAACCCTACAGTCAAAGGCGAAATATAAATTCGAGTTTCGGATGGACTGGAGTGGATTAGAATAGACTAAATGTGAACTGACTCACAAAATAAATAAATTATATATATATTATTTTTTTGGAGGTGGACTTCAACCCCCTATGTGGGTACCCCCTTGTCTACACTGACTGAATGATTACGAAAAATATGAGAAAAAACATGATAAATGACACAAGAACATGATAGTCGATGTGATAAACCTAAAATCTTTCACATGTGTGACACCTGAATTACTATGATATTTTAACATGATAACAATAGATAATCATGAATCACATGGTAATATACAACAAAGCTGCAACTAAAGTTGTTTATGTATTGTACTTTCCTGATCTAAGGTTGACGAAAAGTCCTCGTGTCGGACATGAACATGTAGAACACGATACTAACACAGTGTTTCCAAACAATATACAATTCTTATGTTTCTTTCTTTTTTCGATTTGGTCAGCATTTTTGTTGTTTTATTTTGTTGGATCATTTTTCCATAACACGTATGATCTAGATAATGCCTAGATCTCAAATAAATGAAAATTGTGAATGATGCTACAAGTATGTAGCAGTTCTGTTAGCAATAATCCGAAGAAAACGCGTATAATACATATTTTTTTTTCGTATCTTCATAAACATATAATACTTATGTACTTTTTCAAAGATTTAAATTAATACGTAATTTTTTAGACTGTGACGTTTTAAACACGTACGGTACGAATACGTATAATACTTACGTACTTTATGAAAAAAAAAAATTCTCACATACAACCTATTTAATTAACAAAAAAAAAAAATTCAACAGTCTTTTTGCTTGCATCAATGATCATTTTGTGAGATGGGGTGGAAATGTGAAGTTATGAATTTATGTTTAATGAGTTGCTTGCTTGTTAATTTATTAGAATAAAAAATGCATGTCGAATTTTTAGTGCCGAATTTGTTCATATGAAACGTACCAAACACGAATTAAATCTAACCCAAATGTTTCTCGTTTGACGAATATTTGGCCGATTTTTATAACGTATTTTTATTTGTACTGTGTCGATTTATGCTCGTACTTTTGCCGTTTCGATTGTTTTCCGTTCGCCGAATTGCTAAAGAGGGCAAAAACTATGTAGATCATTAGGAAGTGAGAAAAAAAAAAAAGAGAGTCTAAATATGTAGGAGGGAGGGAGGGAGGGAGGAAAAACAAAAATATAATGAATAAAAAAAAGAAAACGTAATAAATTTACACAAAAAAAGGTGACCGTTCGACTTGGGCAAACACCATAGGTCCACATTTACACCATACTGAACCATTTCCTTCTCTCTTGACTGAGAAATAATTATTAAAGAACGGCTACTTCTCCCGTCGTTCTGTGTCACGTTTGTTGGGTTAGAAGCCCACGTTACCGAGCTCGGCTGACTAGAAGCTGCACATAGATTTAATTTGAAGACTGAAACCTTCGTATGATTTTCCGATGTGGGACTTAAAAAAGGATAACAAACAGTTGGGAGCTCCCTATATATATTTCACCTCTCAGTAACTGAACCCGTTACCGTCTGCGAAGATCCGCTATCCGATCCAATAATCAGAAAACCATTAGCTATTTGCTCGACAACTTTGAATTCAATCCATTCAACCCCCAGACCTCATCCGAATTCAAACAGATCCATCCCGGTTCGGTTATAGCCTACTCGACCGGCTCGACATGATCCACAGAGGATAGTACATGGCAAATTGCGGTCTGTCGCCCGGGTCAAGACCGGCTTAGCAGTATTCCTTGTAGCCGTGACGATCTCGGCAGCGTTAACTGACACTTTGATCACAGTCCGTGGACTTATCGTATTGTCCGGTTTGGTTTGATTTGGTTTGATTTGATTTGGTTCGATCTGGTTCAATTCAACACAAGTCGGTCCTGGCTCAGTTTACTCTTTTATTAAAAATAAATTATTTTATATTCAAGTTAAATAAATAAATTTTGGATTAGATATTATTTTAGATAGAACAAAATATAGTGCTACTTTCTCATAAATATTCAATTTATGTTCTAATATAATATATCTAACAATTTCAAACAAAATTCAAACGTCCTTTAATTAACATTCATTTTGAACGATTTTAACTTATATATTAAATTAAATTTGATTTAAAATATTAAAAATTAGATTAGGTTGAATTTAATCCGATTCAACCAGTTAACCGTAGGAGGAACCTCTCTATCATCCTAAATAATATTTTTTAATTAAAAAAAATTTATCAAATATTTACTAATACTCCTATTGTTACAGTTTAGATAGTTCACTTTCGAGTCTCATTGAAAGGGGAAAGATGTAGCATCGACTATGTAGACTGGAAACTTCATATGATATTACGATGGGGGACTAAAAACTCAAAATTTCATTTTCAATGTGTCAGTTCTCAATTCTCAATGTGTTGGGTTGGGTTGGGTTGGGTTGGATCAACTCAAAATTTCTCTTGTTATTATTAGAGTTCTCAATGTGTCGGTTCGGTTTCTCAGTGAATTCATGTAAAACCCGAACACTACCCGAGATTGAATTTCATGTTTTGTTACAAACCTAACCCAAAAGAATTCCATAAAAAACAAAAGTACACTAACTTAAAATTTAAGAGAAATATTGTATATAATTTATATAAACAATAAAAAGTAAAAAAAGTAAATTTGACCAGCACGATTTAAACCCACGGCCTCTTTGAATAAAATAAAATTATTTAACGAAAAGATCCAACAATGACCTAATTATAAAAAGAAGAAAGAGTTGCTTATAATTATGTACAAGAAACAAAAAAAAAAAGAAAAAGAAAATGTAGGGTTGATCCGTCCTTGAACCCAAAAAAATTGATTGAGATCCAGAAGCTGAACCCAATTTATGCAAAAACTAAACAGGACCAAAAATATTTTTTTTCATAATTTTCTATCTAGATTTTACGGAAAATAAACTTTAAACATGAAAAAGTATCACGAACAATATGCAATTCTTGTGTTTCTTTCTTTTTTCAATTTAGCTGTTATTTTCTTCTGCTTTTTTTTTCAATTCTTATGATAGTCAATACAGTAAACCTAAAATCTCTCTCACATGTGTGACACATGCATCACTATGATATAGTACCACGATAATAATAGTTAATCATGAATCAAATGGTAATATACAAGAACGCGGCAACTAAAGTTGTTTAGACATTGTCCTTTCCTGGTCTACAGTTGACAAAAAAATTTCGTGTCAGACATGAACGTATAAAACACCATACACCATAGTGTCACAAACAATATGCAATTTTTATGTTTGTTTCTTTTTCTGATTTCGCTAGCATTTTTGTTGTTGTTTTTTGTTGGATCATTTTTTCCATAAGGTATGATCTAGACAATGCTTAGACCTCCGATAAATGAAAATTGTGAATGATGCTACAAGTACATTATTTAGATGTAGCAACAACTATGTCAGATCATTAGGAAGTGCGGAAAAAGAGAGTCTAAATATGTAGGAAAGAGAGGAAAGTAAAAAAAAATAAAAAATTGTAATAAATAAACAAATGATAACAAAAAGTGACCGTTGGAAGGAAAAACAAAACTAATCGACACGTAGTAAAAGAAAAAAAATTTAAGTAATAAATAAAAAAATGAAAACAAAAAGTGACCGAACTCGAGTGACCTTTGGTTACAAAAAATAGTTACAAAACCTTTGGTTACAAAAAATAGATATAAGATCCTGGTTGAATGTATGAAAGGCTAGTTCTCCCGTCGTTGTGTGTCAAATTTGTTGCCCCAACATAACTTTTTGTGTTACAATCTCACGTCACTGAGCTGGGCTGCACTAGGTCACACATAGATTTAATTTGAAGACTGGAAATTTGAAGACTGGTTGAATGTATGATATTGCGATGTGGGACTAAAAAGGCTGGACGACTTTAGGGTCGTGATTGTTGATAGTTACTTCAGTATGACGAGACTGTTAGATAGAGGTTCAGGTTCAGTGAGCACTCGTTGACCGCTTTGGGATGGAAAGACAGTTACTAGACGTTTGGGCTACTCTGCACGCACTATATACACTACTAGAAAAAGCGGGATTAGCGACGTATTTTAGCGACGTCAAAAGAAACGTCGCTAATAATACATAAATTAGCGACTCATTATAAACACGTCGCTAGACGTCGCTAAATGGCGACAGTTAGCGACGTTTAGCGACTTTTAATACGATTTTAAAAGATAAGTCGCTATAAGTCCAATTAAGGTCGCTAAACGTCGCTAATATGTCTAATTTAGCGACGTTTAGCGACGTATATAGCGACATTTAAACTCAAAATATTTAGCAACGTGTTTAGCGACGTCCTTTACGTCGCAAATATTTAATTTAGCGACATTTTTATTGGACGTCGCTAAACGTTGCTAAAATTTGGTTAATTAGGGGTCGGTTTCCTTTTTCCCCGTCAGTTGAAATTTCGATTCGAAAACATATTCCCCCCCCCCCTCCCCAGCTCCGTCGACCGCGACTACTCCGGCAAGGTATACTCTCTCTCTCTCTCTCTCTCTCTCTCTCACAGGACACATGTGACATTGACACAAACACGACACACACACTGACACTGACACTGACACAGACACGGCACACACACACACAGACACAGACACTGATCTGGACCTAGGGTTAGGGTTAGGGTTAGGGTTAGGTTTTTTGACATGGGGTTAGGGTTAGGGTTAGGGTTAGGTTTTTTGACATGGGGTTAGGGTTAGGGTTAGGGTTAGGGTTAGGTTTTTTGACAATGTTCATGCATGTGCGATCATGTAGAGATCAGATTTTAATTTCTTCTTTCAAGTATAAAATAAATAAATAATATGGATCGATGAATAAGAAAGAAAGAACATAAGTGTATTTATTTGCACTTTTGCAATATATATATATATATATATATATATATATATATATATATATATATATATATATATATATATATATATACATACATACATACATACTAATTGTTTGATTTTGTGGTTACTATTCATTGGTCCAATGGAGGAGGGGGAAAAATGATGGCTATTATTGAATCCATGTTCATATGTCATGACTACGTACATTGGGTGAACAAATTAGAACTAATTCCTGAATATTCGTACAACAACTGATCATGTGATCAAATTAATTAGAACGCCAATTATTCGACCAGGAAGTGTATGATCTAAGCAACCGTCCTTAATTGTGCCCCAAGAATTTTGAGCTCTAGCTACTTCCTCGTTCCACTCCCAATATATATAGGGGTTAATTGCCGAAAGCAAAGTACTGCGGAGTTATGTATCTCAGTTCCTCACCCTACTGCCAGTTTCAAGAAGTGCCTAATGGTCTAAATAATATGACTATAACAGTTGAATTAGCTAAACGAAACTTACAAATCAGCTTAAATAAATAAAGGATTAATTTCAACACTTACTGAAATCACTAGCTAGCAGTATGAAGAGCCTCTAATGGAGCAAAGATATCATCGCAGCATGCATCATTAAGGACATGCATCTCAAGAAACTTATTGGCTTCGGCTGGAGCCTACTACACTAAAATCCGGACACTGACACAGAAGTGGGTTAAGGTATAGTAGTAAAGTGGTATTAAGATATTATTTGGGTAATGTTATATATATATATATATATATATATATATATATACTGCTTTTCCAATAACGGACACTGACACAGACACAGAAGTTAATTTTGCATGTAATGATTTATATGATACATACTGTCAATTTTGCAAAAGTATCTAGAAATGGATATGAATTACTATCTGCGTCATCGTTCGTGGATGTACAACCGTCATCCTGATGACATGTGCGGTGTGCAGGATGAATTCATTGAGGGTGTACAGCAGTTCCTGCAGTTCGCCAAGGCGTTCCCTCAGTACATGGACGGTACCAAAATTAAGTGTCCATGTGTGAGATGTCGCAACAGGAAATATCATCCAGAAGTGGAAGTTACATATCATTTATACTCGAAGGGCTTTACGCCGAATTACTATCAGTGGACCGCGCACGGAGAACTTGTATCTCTAGCATCAGAGTCGGAGCCCTATGTGGAGCCGTATATGGATGTCCAAGACCACGATGCTTACGACGACGGGTTGGTGAACATGGTTTATGATGCGGCGGGGCCTAGTTTCAATCCTGACAATTATGATGCGGCGGGGCCTAGTTTCAATCCTGACAATTATGATGCGGCAGGACCTAGTTTCAATCCAGACAATTATGATGCAGCTGAGGAGGCACCGAATGCCGATGCTGCAAAGTTTATGGAGTTGCTTGAGAATGCAAGGACTCCACTATATCCTGGTTGTGAGGACCATTCACCGTTGGAGGTGGTTACAAGATTATTGAGCATCAAGTCCGATTTTAACATGTCGCAAGAATGCTATAATCGACTGCTCGATTTGATTATAGAGATCTTGCCCGAGGGTGCAAAGTTGCCTAAAGACTTCTATCGATCTAAGAGGATGGTGAGATCGCTTTGGATGGGATACGAGAAAATTGATGCATGTCGCAATGGGTGCATGTTGTACTACAAAGACGACAAGGATGAAGATGCGTGTAGATTCTGTGGTGCTGATCGCTACAAGGCCACTGTTAGAGGAAAGTCTGTCGGTGCAAGGAAGCCTACCGATTCGATGCACTACTTGCCTTTGACGCCGCGGTTGCAGCGGTTGTTTATGGTTAAGGAGACTGCAGAAAACATGAGTTGGCACAGGCGAAAACAGATCGAAGGAGTATTGGATCATCCATCCGATGGAGAAGCATGGAAGCACTTTGATCGAGAGTATCCACATTTTGCCGAGGAAGCGCGTAATGTCAGATTGGGGCTCTGCTCTGACGGTTTTACCCCATTCGGACTTTCGGGCTCCCAGTATTCGTGTTGGCCTGTGATCGTCACTCCGTACAATCTACCGCCTTGGATGTGCATGAAGACTCCGTATATGTTCCTAACCGTTATTATCCCGGGTCCGAACAATCCGAAGAGGAACATCGATGTGTACTTACAGCCTTTGATAGATGAGTTGAATCAGCTGTGGGAAGTAGGTGCCAACACGTACGATGTTTCTAGAAAGCAGAATTTTCAGATGAGGGCAGCACTTATGTGGACCATCAACGACTTTTCGGCCTATGGAATATTATCGGGATGGAGCACCCATGGTCGTCTCTCATGTCCGTATTGCATGGACCGTTCTCAGGCTTTCCGTTTGAAACACGGAGGCAAACCGTGCTTCTTCGATTGTCATCGACAATTTTTGCCGAAGGATCATCCGTACCGGAGGAATCGGAATGCTTTTCGTGCGGGAGTTGTGGAGAAGGCCAATCCACCTCCAAGGTGGCCCGGATGCACGATATGGGAAGAGGTAAAATATTTACCAAGTGCTATCGAAGAGCCTGCTAAGGGGTACAAGTGTGACGGATTTGGTCGCACCCATAACTGGACGAAGAGGAGTATATTCTGGGATCTGCCATATTGGAGCACCAATCTGATCAGACATAACCTTGATGTCATGCATATCGAGAAGAATGTGTTTGATAACATAATTAATACTGTAATGGATGTAAAGGGAAAGACGAAAGATAATCCGAAGGCCAGGTTGGACTTAGAAGACATATGTAGACGTCCTGCATTGCATCTGATAGAGGAGGGGAATGGAAAGTTAAAGCAACCTAAGTCAGTTTTCTCACTGGATAAAGAGGATAAAGGTAGACTTTGTAGGTGGATTCAGGGTCTAAAGTTTCCAGACGGGTACGTGTCGAACTTGAGAAGATGCGTCGACCTCAAGGAGAACAAACTAGTAGGTATGAAGAGCCACGATTGTCATGTATTCATGGAGAGGTTAATTCCGATTGCATTTCGGGAATTCTTACCGCAGGTCGTTTGGGACCCATTGACAGAGCTGAGCATATTCTTCAGAGATCTTTGTTGTACTAAGTTGCTCGTCGATCGTCTAGAAAAGCAAGAGAGGGACATTGCGGTAACACTATGTAAGCTCGAGAAGGTGTTTCCTCCAGGATTCTTCGACTCTATGGAGCATTTGCCAATTCATCTTTCCTATGAGGCACGTGTTGGTGGTCCTGTCGGTTATCGGTGGATGTACCCCTTCGAGCGTCATCTGAATCACCTAAAGAGAAAGGTGAAAAATAAGGCACGGGTTGAAGGATCTATTTGTGAAGCTTATGTTCTCGAGGAGATTACAAACTTTTGCTCGACGTATTTCAAACCGCATGTTGCTACTAATAGGAATAAAGCTCCCAGAAACGACAACGCATATAAGGAATCTAATGATGCAATACTCAAAGTATTCAATGCATCCGGAAAGCCTTCGGGAAAAATGAAGAAGAGATATTTGAATGACGATGAGCTAAGGGCTGCTCAATTGTATATATTACTCAATTGCGACGAGGATGAAGTGGAGAAGCTAGAGGGGTAAGTAATTAATACGTCCACGTTTACATCATATCAATGTAATAGTATAAGATACTATTATGCTACTAATTAGCAGTTGCATCATTGTTTTTCAGCACATATAATGATGAGTTAAGGTCGGTTAGACCCTACATAACAGACGAAGAAGTAGAACAAGAAATGAGATGCCATTTTCCTTCTTGGTTGAGCGCATATGTAAGATACTTGGTAATTACTTTTTATTTCTGCACTTGTAAAACAAATAACTTACCATCGCTACTTTGGTATTTAGGTCGATCGTCTAATATCATCCGAGACTGAATCTATTAGGACTCTAGCCAAGGGACCAATTACTGCCGTAAAAATATGGCCAAGTTTCTGTGTGAATGGGTTCAGGTTCAAGTCAACAAATGCTCCTATCAGAGACAGCTTTCTGGATCTTGATTCCACGAAAAACAGTGGTTTGTGTATCAAATCTACAAACTACAAAGACGTCAATCCGGGCAATGATTTTTTTGGCATCTTACGAGAGATTGTGGAGTTGACATATAATTATGGCCCAGAACCTGCTAATATCGTGCTATTCAGGTGTGAATGGTTCGATCCGATTCAAGATCAAGGTTGGAAAATTGACAAGCATGGCCTTGTGGATATAAACTACAAGCGTAGATATCAAGGCTACGAACCATTTGTCCTATCAAGTCAGGCTCAGCTCGTGTACTTCACAACTTATCCTAGACGGGGGACAGCGAGGTCGGATTGGTGGGCAGTATGCAAGACTAAAGCTAGAAATACCTTTGACATTAACGAAATAGCTTATCAGGAGGACGATCTACCTCTTGTAACAAATATTGTAGATGTGGACTCAACGGAAGTTACTCATTACACGAGTAATAATGTAGAAGATGTAGAATTATCCGAAGAGGACGAAGTAGATGAAAGTGAAGACGAGGAAGAGGAAGAGCAGGACGAGGAAGGCGAACAAGATGAATTTTCTGAAGATGATTGAAAATATAAAATATTCCATGTAGAATGTAACTATATTTGGACTGTAAAATGCTTTGAGATATGTATCACATTTTGACATTAACGAATATATGTATTATATTTTGACTGTATAATACTTTGAGATATGTATCACATTTTGACATTAACGAATATATGTATTATATTTTGACTGTATAATGCTTTGAGATATGTATCACATTTTGATTGTAGAATGTAGTATATATTTGTGTTTCTCTATATTCATCATATGTTGTTATCAGATATGACAGGACGACGCGGAGGATTCGGCAGGTCCCGAGGTAGACAGAGTGCCACTCCGGTACTGCCTACTGTTGGTTCCGGATCATCGTCGCCCAGTACTCCAGTATATCGAGCAGCCACATCTCCGACTGCGACGACGTTGCGTGGCATCACTCCTGGGACGAGTAGTTCCAGGCGTGATAGTACTCGTGATAGTACTCCCTCGTCCAGCGTTCCTCCTGCTGACGGAACCATGGAGACTGATGAGCATGTAGAGGAGGTCGTGCCGACGTTGTCCCAGCATCAGCAAGATCCTCCATGCGCACCACCGGAGGAGACGAGGACAGAGATTTGGGCCGACGGTACAAAGTAAGTCAATTAGATGGTTTAGTATATATTTGTGTTTCTCTTTATTCATCGTATATTGACTTTTTCAGTAATCTAAATTATTATTTCTGTATAGATATCGTCCATCGTCGGTTCAGAGACGCCTGGGCCAATTTCTGAGGAACAACTACGGTGGCCCTTGGATCAACTACTCTGAGGCTCCGGAGAAGAGGAAGGCGTTCTGGTTTGCGCACTTCCAGGTAAAAGTATATTAAATAAATCCTCTAATTTATGCATATTCGTGATGCTAACTTAATGAATTATTTATTGTAGCAAACGTATTTTTATCCTCCGCACCGGGCCGAGTTGATCGAGCGGCTCTTTCCTACCGTTGCCGCCAAGCTTATCCGAGATGCTCTGGATGACCAGAAGGCTCGTGATCGTGCTGGAAAACCGATCCAAGGTTGGATCACGCCTGAGCAGTGGACTGCGATGAGGGCTAGATTCGACGATCCGAGCTACAAGGAAAGGTCTAAGAAGGCCAAGGCGGCTAGGCAGAATGCTGCCAAGTGGTGTGGTGGCTCGATTCCGATGACGGAACATTTCCGTCGTTTGGTATGTTTTTTCTTTTAAAATATATTATTTTAATATAAGTACCATAAAATGGTACTTGGAAAAAATATTTAAGTTTAGTAATAAAAAATATATTTTTAACAGGTACAGAGGGGTGAGGATGCAAACATGGTGACCGTCTTCTTGGCCACCCATCGCAAGGACGGAAATCTCATTGATGAGAGGGCCTCACAGACCTATGTAAGTATTACTTTACTTTGTGTTTATTTTAATATAACTTAGGCAATTATTGAGTTTCCAAACCTTTTCTAGGCCGAGTATCTTAGGCTTCGTGAGCGGGCGACTGCTAGTGCACCTACACCTGGAGAGGCTGGTGCTTCGTCGCAGCCCGGTCCATCTCCGTCGGCGGACGACCTGTGGGTGACCGCAGCTGGTGGTCTCCAGAGGGGTACGTACTACGGTACGGGCTCCTATGGCGCCCTGGTTGCGACGCAGTCATCTAGGGCCTCCCCGACAGCTGTGCATTCCACACACCCCTCGCAGTCGCAGCCCTCGCAGTCGTCGGCCAGAGTCCAGGAGGCCGTCCAGGAGGCCGTTGACCGTCAGATTGCGTCTCTCCGTGACGACTTGCTGCGAAGTATGGAGGACCAGTCCCGGTCCCAGCCGCAGGCGGACGATCCGATGCTTATCGCACGATTGGATATGCTCGACCGCAGCATGACGGAGCTACGAGAATTGACAAATGATATTAGAGCCTCCAATGATCGCAACATCATGGAGCTGCAGGCGTCACAGCTATCGATGGGCGAGAAGTTGACGAGGATGCATGCGTCACAGCTATCGATGGGCGAGAACCTGACGAGGATGCAGGATTCAATGGGTGATAGCAGTACGAGGCTGTTATCTACCCTGGATTCTTACAACCAGCGACTCGCAGACTTGGAGCGGGCACGGCCGCCACCGACGTCACTGCCTTCTCCATCGACATCGGTGTCGATTCCACGGGACGAGTATGAGGAGTTGTTATCCTTGAAGCGCGCCGCTGGTCAGCCTCCTGCAGATCCGTAGTAGTCTAGTTATTTTTATTATTATTTATGAATTATTGGTACTTCAACAATAGACATGATGTATGATGCTTCTTGTGGTCTTGAATTTTTTAGTTAATTTAATTGGATTATATAGTTATCCACATTTAATTGGATTGATACTTCTTGTGGTTTTTAATTTAATTGGATTATATAGTTAACTAGATTGAATCATGTTGGTGTGTATGATGAAGATGCTGTAAAACTGCAGGGAATCACCAATATTTGATTCTGGAATTTTTTTTTTTTTTTTTTTAAATTAGCGACGTTATTAGCGACGTGTAGCGACGCTTAGCGACGTTAATTTACGTCGCTAATTACGTCGCTAATCAGCGACTCTGTAAAACGTCGCTAAGTTCGTCGCTAATGACGTCGCTAAAGTCGTCGCTAAGCGTCGCCAATTGCTGACATGGCAAGTATAGCCAGGTCATTAAAGACGTCGGTGTAACGTCGCGATTGACGTCGCTAATCAGCGACGTTTAGCGACTTTAATGAACGTCGCTTTTTAGTGACTTGGCGTCGCAAAACGTCGCTAAATTCAGCGACACATTAAAGTCGCTAAAAAACGTCGGTATAGCGACGTTTAGCGACGTTTTTTGTTTTAGCGACTTGGTGTTTTCCGACTGCTTCAGAACGTCGCTAATTACGTCGCTAAACCTAATTAGCGACGATTTATTGTTATTTAGCGACGTTTTTAGACGTCGCTAATTTGACTTTTTCTGGTAGTGATATATGTATATGTCCTATTTATGTAGTATTCCTGTATCCGGAGTCGTTGTATCACCCGTGTGACTCTGTGCTCGGAGCTACGGTACGCCCCGTGTGTCTCTGTGTTCGGAGCTACGGTTTTATTTTGGACAGCCCACGCGTCGAACATTGTCTTCAAAATTGTGTCTCACTTAGGTGGTTATGCTAGATTACACCGGCGTTGCACTTGTTTCATTCTGTTATACTATGACATACTATTTTTGTACCTTGTTACGTCCCTCTGAGGACCTGGCCCCCTGTCAGTTTTGCAGCATAGACGATTACGGAGCCTTTGGAGTTGCTGATGGAGTTGCTTGTCTTGCAGGCATTGGTACCAGGTACTTAAATCATTTCTACCGGAGTTATGGTTATTTTATTCATATTGTTTATTCATCTGTTGTTGTAGCCTAGTTTTTATAGACTCGTTTTTCTTCTCGAGTCTATTCGAGTTTGTGTGTTAATAGGCGACCGACATTAGCACATGTAGCTCATTCTTGTGTATTCTGTTCATTGTGGGTTGAGACATAGATATTTATATTTACTTGATTATTTAGATAGTGACCTTTATTATACAGCTTATACGTATTCGAGTCGGACCAGAGTTTGGTCGAATGCATAGCTGGCTTGTTACGTATTCCTAGCCCTACGTATTGTCAGACTGGGGCGTGACAGTATACTAGTAGCTAATTAGCTACATATAAATATACATAATTGTATTAGTTGTTATTTTATAGTAGTTAGTTATATGTATTATGGTATATAATTATTGTTAGTAGTTTAGATACATAGTATAGCTAGTGATTGAGGTATGTACATATATGTATTAGCTATTATGTTGATTGTTGGGTTACCTTGGGATACCAAGGTATTACCAAGGTATTGGGCCGATACCCAAGGTATTGAGTTTGGGTATCGAGATATGTGTGATACGCATTGGTGCAAGGCCAAGGTATCATATTTTTATTTATTTGTTATAGTGTCAAGCCCCAGTCCCAGAATACGTAGGACTAGGTCACGTAACCATGCCAGCTGGCCCGTATATATGGCAACTCCAATATATGGAAACCATATATACGTGCGTACGCTGTATAATGAACAATAATTCATAAGTGGTAAAACTAATTACAAGTTACAGGGTTATATCTAAATCTCATCCACAGAAATCACATAAAGATAACCAATAACCATGTAAATAGATCTCAATACAGATATCTAAGAATGACAGTCAGATGAAATCAAATCTACTGTCAAAATAGAATATAAAAAGGAACCAGATACACACCATATAAGAACAACATCTGACAATCACGAGGCTCGAAGAGAAGACCTCCTCGGGATAAACGTAACATGTCCGGATCTGTGCTCCTGCGAATACCCAAAAAAATATACACCTGGCAGGGGACCAGGTCCTCAGAGGGACATAGCAAGATACATAAAAATGACATGCCATAAAGTAAATACTGAATAAATAAAGGGGTTTGCTAACCATCTAAGTGAATGCAATTTAAAGATCTTGTAGTACGCATGGGAAAGTGTAGGCTAGACATATGCTGACGTAATTCACCAATCGTCATGACTGGCTAGTATATGTATCATATGCCCCCGATCACACGGGTAACTCTGCAATCGTCCATCCCTGCAGAGCATGGAACGAAGGATAATACCCCATCCTCCTCGGAGCATGGTAATGGGAACAAGAAAACCAATACCCATCTCCGAGCAGCATGGTAACTCGCTATATATACCGTAATCCCCATCTCCGAAGAGCATGGTAACTTGAGTATATATCAGTGGGGGGGGGTGTCCCATACGCCTACTAGATGTCTTTCCCGCCCAATATAGATGTACAAGTCGTGAAAACGACGTGGACACCTCCTACTATGATGCAAGTCTCAATAAAATAAACAACTGAGCTAAATACCTCTACACGTGTTGCTCACACTGATGGCCAGTCGCGCATGAGGCACGCGTCCCTACATGTACTCACTCGGTGACGTGTAATGATACGTGTCAAGGCCTGGGAAGTTATATCAATAACTTCACAATTTTAGGTGGGTCTACTAGACACTAGGTCAGACACAAGTCCTAACGTCAACGCCTTCGTTGACTGCACCCGAGTCTGCTCGGACGGGCACATTTATATAATATTAAAATAAATAAATATGTAACTAGCAATAACTGAATTTAAATAGTACAACAAGGCAAGGTATACTTGCCTGGCAGGAGAGCTACAAATATAATGTCCAGATGTCAAATGCCAAAAGTCAGAACTATGGCCTCAGAATAAATGTCTCCGGATACTGAAATAAATATCACTAACAGTCTCAGAAAATATCAAATAGCTAGAAACGCCTGTCCTTAAGTCTAATTTGGACACAGGGGCAAAAATGACAGTTTCCGGTTAAAGCGGGGTCCACAGGTGGGCCCACTTTGCACCAAAAAATGTGTCAGGGTCAAAGGTCTCCAAATTCGCCAAACTTAGTGTCAACAAGTCCAGAACGTCGATACGAACCCAACGGAATGTCCAGAACTGGATTCCGATGTGCCGATCACAAAATTGTCCGTCAAGTGGAGCCTGTGGGGCCCACGATACGCGATTTTGTCAACGTTCTCAGAATCGAACCAAACTTGGCTCACAGGACCAGCGTATCGCTACGAGTCCGATGGCGCAAGTTTCGTCTCGATCCGACGTGTGTACACAATGTTGCAGCGTATTCCAGAACTGACGGATACGGGGCGGTGTCGGCGGATACGCATTGATTTCGGTGTGCACGCACATCCAAATCAACTTCTCCGAATTCCTACACATCCGTATCAACGTCGCGCACATTTCGGTAAAGACCGTGTGCGACCAAGTCGTCCCGTTTGGCGGGGCGTACCCAGTTCCGGGGTGAATCGGGTCGTTGTTTTTCCTGTTTTTGGATCGCGGTTCGCGATCGCCACAGGTCGCGATGCTCCGAGCGAGTTGCACGGGCACCGAGGTGGTTACACAGTCTACACGACAGAACTGACGGAATTGAAAATAGGGTTACGAGGAGAGAGAAAGATATACCTGAACAGAGCTCAAGAAACGGTATTTTCTCGTGTCCGACACGTGTCCGACACGTGTCTGAGCTAGGGCACCGGTTCGGGTTCGCCGGAGAGGAGCTGGCCACGGCTGGGGGAGGAGGAGAGGGGAGCTGGGGAGTCGGGCAGCGGGGCGGAGGCGGAGGCGGCGGCGCTGCCACGGCGGGGAACGGCGGCACCGACTCGGGCCGCTCGAGGAGGAAGGAGGAGGAGGGAAGGAGGAACTGAGGAAGTCGGGGGAGGCCGGCGAGGGGGAAAAGAGGCTCGCCGCGGCGGAGGGGAGCTCCGGCGGGGCTCGCGGGGCCGGCGGGGGACGCACGGGCGGCCGGGGGAGCTGCGGCTGAAGGGGGGAGCAGCTGGGGTGGTCGAGCGAGGAGAGGGAGAGGGGAGAGGCTCGGGAAGAGAGGGAGCGGGGAGGGAGGCCGGCTCAGGGCAGCGGCGGGGGAGCTCCGGCCAGGGGCGGCGGAGGAGCAGGCCGAGCGGGGGAAGGCTCCGGCGGGGAGGACGGCGCAGCGAGGGCTGCGGCCGCGGGAGGAAGAGGAGGAGAAGAAGAAGAGGAGGAGGAAGAGGGAGCTCAGCCGGGGGGTCGACTAGCCGTGGGCGGCGGTCGCGGAGTGACGCCGGCGAGGGGGGGGCTCGCCGCCGGCCGGGGGGGGGGGGGTCGGCTGCGGCAGGGTCGGGGTTGGGTTTTAGGGATTTTGATTTTATTTTATTTTTCTTTTTCTTTTAGTTTCTTTTATAAAAGAAATAAATAATATTTTAAGTAAAATATCTAAGATATTTTACAGGATATTTTTTGGATATTTTCGGAATATTTTCGGGATCTTTTCGGGTGGATCCCGTCTCCAAATGGACGGTGCAGGTTCACCGGCCAATGAGAGGGTGACACCTCGCACTGCAATTTGCAGGAAAGTCCCTGTAATTTCATAAATTGCGTAAAGGTCCTATTTTGGAAATTTGCACAATTACGAAATTGTCTAGAAAGTACCCGATTCCTGAAAATTCTAAAATTCACAGAATTGAGGGAAATGGCTATGTGAGGGCCCTGGGAGAATGGGGGTGAGTCTGGGCAGGGGTTGGACCTGGTTTCTGGGTGATACGGGTCACCGTATTTATTAATTAATAAATATTGCGCATGGTGTTCTCTAATTATTTAGAGGCAGGTAGGGTCATAATTTTTCTACGGTGTCAATACACTAAATGGAGTATACTCAGTGTAGAAAATTATCGTATTTTTGTTTGGGCAAAATAGGTGCATATCGGGCCTCAAATCTCTATTGGTACAGAGGTGGGTAAAGAGGAGAAAATTAAATAGAAAATAAATACGGACGATTGTAACGATATTTGTGCGTCTCAAACGAGGCTCAAAATAAAGCATCTGGGAGTGCACAAAATTCAGGAAAATAGTCTAGCATGTCTATGACAGGTATGTGAACTTCGTTCGGGAATAACAATCAAGGTAAAGCTCCAAATAATTCGGTGATGGATAGGTGCACAAGTCAATAGGATATGTAAGCAAAATAATTAAAATATTGCCATAAATCCTAAATTGTTAAAATAATCCTAGAAATACTGAAATCTGGTCGAGGGGGTTTACAATCTACCCAACTTATAAAAATTTTATCCACGAAATTAAAACTAAGCCGGGGTAGAAGTCAAAGATGGTAATAGATATATTTTAACAAAGTAATTTATATCTTGGTTTATGAATAGGTTCGAAAAACGTTTACGCATGTCGTCCACATGCTCCCAAGTAGATTCTTCTGGCGCGCCATGCTTCCATGTCACGCGGACCAAGGGAATAGACTGATTTCTCAATACTTTTTCTCGATGGTCAAGGGTTCCCGCGGGTTGCTCTTGATATGACAGGTCTCGGCCTAATGGTGATAACCTCAAAAAGACATGATCGTCCTCTTTGAATTCCAAGGGACGATGATGACGTCTGTCCACTGTTTCTGTCTGTCTTGCGCTGCTCGCAAGTGTCCTTGTATTACTTAACTGCCTTTACTGCGTTGACTACCAACTCTGGTCACGTGAATCCTTGTCTGGTAAAATGCTGACTGGTATGCCGTGCAATCTTAGGATTTGCCTCATATAAGTAATGTCTTCATATCTTCAGAGTAATTACGACGGTTGCAAGTTCCAAATTCTTCTCATGTACTCATAATTGTCTAGACGCATATGTCATTACCTTGCCATCCTGTATTAATACGCATCCTAAACTTTTTCCTGATGCGTCTGTAGATCACAACCGCCTGATCCGGATGGAATAGTCAATACGGTTGCTGTGTTCAGTCGCTTCTTCAACTCTTCGAAAGCGGCTTGACACTCGTTGGTCCATAGGAATTCTTAATCCTTATAAGTCAACCTAGTCATAGGTGCTGCTATCCTTTCAGGAGTCAGTCAATTATTCATCCAGGTAAAATGCATTTAGACTCCTGACAGCAAAATGATACATTCTTTATCATAATATTTGGGTTCTGAACTTGACCCAAGTTACGAGGCAAAAATTTTAAACTTTTATGCTGCCATAGTGGCGCACGTATCAGGAAGGTAAGTAGGTAGGTAGCGAAGGTCATTCTAAAAGTAGTACAGTTTTAAACTGCAATCTAATCTAACAATAGGGTTTGGTAATTACCCAAGAAACAAACAGAAATGACTACAGAAACAATACACTTTTCGTATTTATACTAAGCACAAGGTTTAGTCTTTCCGAAATAAAGGAAGACGGAAAACAGTAATCAAGAGTTCAAGGGGAAGGTAATAGATTAGAAGTGTGAGGATCAAGACGTTTAAAGAATTCAATAGGATTTGTCAAAGCAGTTATGGATTGAAATCCTATTTTGGTAATTCCTATTCACATATTCGTATTAGCACAGTTACGTAACTGATACGATATGCTCAGACATATCTAGAGGGTAAGTACATCTGTCTACTAATCACTATATATCTCAATCCACGTAAAGTAGTTATGCGAAGGCGAATCAAAATGCACTAAGGTTGATCAGACCGTAATACACTGATTCTGAATAGACAATTGTATTAGTGAGGTGGATCAGGCCCCAATAACACAGGTGTCATGAACAAGCTCGATAAAGAATAAGCTTGCAAAACTAGGCTATAATAGCAGTATAAGTCAATATTGTATAGTAAATATAAGTACGCTAGATTATGATATGAGAAATTTCAAACAATTCACAATCACAAAAAGATAAGACTCTACAATCTCTACAGTTATTATTCTAATTCCTTGTCTAAGTCGCTAGTTGACCCAAAAGAGGTATGGCCTTCAAAGTTCTACAATCTTAATATACACTATAGGTTGTCTGCCTAAAACAGAGATTTCAAGAAAGTCCGCGTAAAGTAGGGGTTCGAGGTTGTCTGCGTAAAGCAGAGATAAAATAATTTGGCGTAACGCATAGCTTCAGAGCTATCCGCGTAGAACAGAGAAGCGTAAGGTAGAGCTTCAGAGCTGTTCGTGTAAAAAGTCTGTGCGTAGAAATCTGCGCGTAAAAGTCTGGGTGAAAGTCTGAGCGTAAAAGTTTTGCGCTAAAATTTTGCGCCTAAAATTAGCGTACGCAAGGTTTGTATAAAAGTCTGCCTGCGTAAAGTTTTGCCTAAAAGGTTTGCGTAAAATCTCCTGCGTTGCAGCGTAAAGTTGTACAAGAAACTTATGAGTTTGTCAGTCAAAATTAGTGAATTCTGACAACTGACAAAAGTACTTGTACAACGATCGAGCGGTCGGTTGTGACGATAAATTTGCACGGAGTCCCTGGTTGTCGTTTAGTGACTTTATTGGATACAAGTCACTTACGCTCGGGGTGAGATAGAATCAGATATCCTGTCAGAAGGCTGTTTCTTTTTGCACAGGCTCGAGGCGTATCTCTGCATTTAATGCACAAGATTGGGTCATGGCTGGGGAAAACTAAGGCTGTAACAAATACGCTTACATCCTATCCTTATATTCTACGTCTAATCAGGTTACTCTACGCTGGTTATCTATTATTCTAGAATCATCATGTGTATGCAGGGCAGTTACCTACGTGGCTCTCATGACGTGTCCTACGCAGGATAAGGAATACTAAATGAAAGTGGATAGCAGTTATTATAACTGCTGCGTAAAGGAGATAATCTTCTGCATAATTGGTTTTTATGCTAACTAGGCAGTAGTTTGGTTTCTACGCAACCAAGAGTCAATTGGCTTTTACGCCAACAAGGGTAAAGAGTTTCTGGCGTAACATTGGGTTTATCTAAACATAGGATGAGGTTTCAGTCATAGTGTTCAACCTTGGATTTCTATTGGTTCCTCAAGGCTAGGGTCAACACTATGGTCAATTCTTTAACTAATCCTAGTAGTGTTTATACCACTCTCAAGTCATACATAAATACGCCAAGGGATAAGGATAAGTTAATCTATAGGTAGTGATACTAGGGTTCATTAGGTAGTAGGGAAGACTAGGGTTCATTAGGGAATATGGAAGACTAGGGTTCCTTAAGTAATCTGAACTTAATGATATGTCAATGCCCTAGTTGTGTTCTTAATAGGAATACTACTCTAATTATCATCTCATCAACAGGGATTCTTATATTCTAGCAGGGGCTATATTTAAGAAATTATTAGGGAAGGACATGAATCAAGCAGGATACAATTATGTAAGTAGGACAAACTGGAAGGAAGATAAGTCATAGTCAATTATGGATGAGATCCTATGCTCTTAATCCTAGGTGCAGGCTTGCTCGGTACAGTAACGTAACCGAGACAATATGCTCTGACCTGCATGGGCCACCACTAAAAACATGTCACGCCCCAGTCCCAGAATACGTAGGACTAGGTCACGTAACCATGCCAGCTGGCCCGTATATATGGCAACTCCAATATATGGAAACCATATATACGTGCGTACGCTGTATAATAAACAATAATTCATAAGTGGTAAAACTAATTACAAGTCACAGGGTTATATCTAAATCTCATCCACAGAAATCACATAAAGATAACCAATAACCATGTAAATAGATCTCAATACAGATATCTAAGAATGACAGTCAGATAAAATCAAATCTACTGCCGAAATAGAATATAAAAAGGAACCAGATACACACCATATAAGAACAACATCTGACAATCACGAGGCTCGAAGAGAAGACCTCCTCGGGATAAACGTAACATGTCCGGATCTGTGCTCCTGCGAATACCCAAGAAAATATACACCTGGCAGGAGACCAGGTCCTCAGAGAGACATAGCAAGATACATAAAAATGACATGCCATAAAGTAAATACTGAATAAATAAAGGGGTGTGCTAACCATCTAAGTGAATGCAATTTAAAGACCTTGTAGTACGCATGGGAAAGTGTAGGCTAGACATATGCTGACGTAATTCACCAATCGTCATGACTGGCTAGTATATGTATCATATGTCCCCGATCACACGGGTAACTCTGCAATCGTCCATCCCTGCAGAGCATGGAACGAAGGATAATACCCCATCCTCCTCGGAGCATGGTAATGGGAACAAGAAAACCAATACCCATCTCCGAGCAGCATGGTAACTCGCTATATATACCGTAATCTCCATCTCCGAAGAGCATGGTAACTTGAGTATATATCAGTGGGGGGGTGTCCCATATGCCTACTAGATGTCTTTCCCGCCCAATATAGATGTACAAGTCGTGAAAACGACGTGGACACCTCCTACTATGATGCAAGTCTCAATAAAATAAACAACTGAGCTAAATACCTCTACACGTGTTGCTCACACTGATGGCCAGTCGCGCATGAGGCACGCGTCCCTACATGTACTCACTCGGTGACGTGTAATGATACGTGTCAAGGCCTGGGAAGTTATATCAATAACTTCACAATTTTAGGTGGGTCTACTAGACACTAGGTCAGACACAAGTCCTAACGTCAACGCCTTCGTTGACTGCACCCGAGTCTGCTCGGACGTGCACATTTATATAATATTAAAATAAATAAACATGTAACTAGCAATAACTGAATTTAAACAGTACAACAAGGCAAGGTATACTTGCCTGGCAGGAGAGCTGCAAATATAATGTCCAGATGTCAAATGCCAAAAGTCAGAACTATGGCCTCAGAATAAATATCTCCGGATACTGAAATAAACATCACTAACAGTCTCAGAAAATATCAAATAGCTAGAAACGCCTGTCCTTAAGTCCAATTTGGACACAGGAGCAAAAATGACAGTTTCCGGTTAAAGCGGGGTCCACAGGTGGGCCCACTTTGCACCAAAAAATGTGTCAGGGTCAAAGGTCTCCAAATTCGCCAAACTTAGTGTCAACAAGTCTAGAACGTCGATACGAACCCAACGGAATGTCCAGAACTGGATTCCGATGTGCCGATCACAAAATTGTCCGTCAAGTGGAGCCTGTGGGGCCCACGATACGCGATTTTGTCAACGTTCTCAGAATCGAACCAAACTTGGCTCACAGGACCAGCGTATCGCTACGAGTCTGATGGCGCAAGTTTCGTCTCGATCTGACGTGTGTACACAAAGTTGCAGCATGTTCCAGAACTGACGGATACGGGGCGGTGTCGGCGGATACGCGTTGATTCCGGTGTGCACGCATATCCAAATCAACTTCTCCGAATTCCTACACATCCGTATCAACGTCGCGCACATTTCGGTAAAGACCGCGTGCGACCAAGTCGTCCCGTTTGGCGGGGCGTACCCAGTTCCGGGGTGAATCGGGTCGTTGTTTTTCCTGTTTTTGGATCGCGGTTCGCGATCGCCACAGGTCGCGATGCTCCGAGCGAGTTGCACGGACACCGAGGTGGTTACACAGTCTACACGACACAACTGACGGAATTGAAAACAGGGTTACGAGGAGAGAGAAAGATATACCTGAACAAGGCTCGAGAAACGACATTTTCTCGTGTCCGACACGTGTCCGACACGTGTCTGAGCTAGGGCACCGGTTCGGGTTCACCGGAGAGGAGCTGGCCACGGCTGGGGGAGGAGGAGAGGGGAGCTGGAGAGTCGGGCAGCGGGGCTGCGGCGTCGCCGACCGGAGCTGGGCGGAGGCGGCGGCGCTGCCACGGCGGGGAACGGCGGCACCGGCTCGGGCCGCTCGAGGAGGAAGGAGGAGGAGGGAAGGAGGAACTGAGGAAGTCGGGGGAGGCCGGCGAGGGGGAAAAGAGGAGGGGAGCTCCGGTGGGGCTCGCGGGGCCGGCGGGGGACGCACGGGCGGCCGGGGGAGCTGCGGCTGAAGGGGGAGAGCAGCTGGGGTGGTCGAGCGAGGAGAGGGAGAGGGGAGAGGCTCGGGAAGAGAGGGAGCGGGGAGGGAGGCCGGCTCAGGGCAGCGGCGGGGGAGCTCCGGCCAGGGGCGACGGAGGAGCGGGCCGAGCGGGGGAAGGCTCCGGCGGGGAGGACGGCGCAGCGAGGGCTGCGGCCGCGGGAGGAAGAGGAGGAGAAGAAGAAGAGGAGGAGGAAGAGGGAGCTCAGCCGGGGGGTCGACTAGCCGTGGGCGGCGGTCGCGGAGTGACGCCGGCGAGGGGGGGGCTCGCCGTCGGCCGGGGGGGGGGGGTCGGCTGCGGCAGGGTCGGGGTTGGGTTTTAGGGATTTTGATTTTATTTTATTTTTCTTTTTCTTTTGGTTTCTTTTATAAAAGAAATAAATAATATTTTAAGTAAAATATCTAAGATATTTTACAGGATATTTTTTGGATATTTTTGGAATATTTTCGGGATCTTTTCGGGTGGGTCCCGTCTCCAAATGGACGGTGCAGGTTCACCGGCCAATGAGAGGGTGACACCTCGCACTGCAATTTGTAGGAAAGTCCCTGTAATTTTATAAATTGCGTAAAGGCCCTATTTTGGAAATTTGCGCAATTACGAAATTGTCTGGAAAATACCCGATTCCTGAAAATTCTAAAATTCACAGAATTGAGGGAAATGACTATGTGAGGGCCCTGGGGGAATGGGGGTGAGTCTGGGCAGGGGTTGGACCTGGTTTCTGGGTGATACGGGTCACCGTATTTATTAATTAATAAATATTGCGCACGGTGTTCTCTAATTATTTAGAGGCAGGTAGGGTCATAATTTTTCTACGGTGTCAATACACTAAATGGAGTATACTCAGTGTAAAAAATTATCGTATTTTTGTTTGGGCAAAACAGGTACATATCGGGCCTCAAATCTCTATTGGTACAGAGGTGGGTAAAGAGGAGGAAATTAAATAGAAAATAAATACGGATGATTGTAACGATATTTGTGCGTCTCAAACGAGGCTCAAAATAAAGCATCTGGGAGTGCACAAAATTCAGGAAAATAGTCTAGCATATCTATGACAGGTATGTGAACTTCGTTCGGGGATAACAGTCAAGGTAAAGCTCCAAATAATTCGGTGATGGACAGGTGCACAAGTCAATAGGATATGTAAGCAAAATAATTAAAATATTGCCATAAATCCTAAATTGTTAAAATAATCCTAGAAATACTGAAATCTGGTCGAGGGGGTTTACATATAGTATTATAGTATATTGACTTGTATATATATCTAAAATACTATTTTCATATACGAAAACTTGCGTATCTTAGGATACCGCTCATTGAGTGCCTTGTTATTTCTTAGTTTAGCTAGTATAGCATAGTTTCATAGTGTATCGACTTAGTGACTTAGTGTTAGACTCTTGCAACCTAGATTTTATCGGTTTGACCTAGAAATGACGTATTGACATAGAATTGCATCATTTAAACTGATTTTTATTCTAGAATCTTGTATTGATGCAACATACCATATATATGTTGTGTGACACCAGCTTGGGCATCGAGAGACACCTTGCTCAGGACTTTAGGCGAGTACATTTCTTTGTTTATTTTTATTTTATGATAGTGTATATATCACTTGTTCTAGAACTGCATACTTGATTCTGATACTTGGTTACACGGACTGGTACTATATAGATCCCGTCATGAGGTGTTATCCTCTACCGTGTTCAGCGGGTACTCAGTCACATGTATTTTATCGTGTGCATCGGGTATTGATTTTCATGTACTTCTTGTGCATCCACTATTTCGTGTGCTAGTGTGACTATATCGTGTTCATGTACGTAACGTGTCATGATTGGATCCATGAGTATTGGTTGGGGAGGGAGAGTAGAAGTTGGTTATGTGATCAAAGCCCTATTGATTTCATGTGCATGTCGATTATACACCTCACGTATAATGGAGTTACCTTTATACCTCATGTGCAACCTAAGTGGATCACATAACGAACTTGTACTCTAAATCACATAGCTAGTATTCTTGTTTTCTACTTGCAGTTTATTTTCCGTATTTACTTTCCAGTTCTTATAGTGATTATTGCATGTTCTTACCTGTATTGTACATTCTTACTACTTGTGCATCTTGTATCCTTTGCTATTGCTCGTTATATATACTCGATTATGTATTTGAAACTGTTTTCAGAGGTATGTACTTCGTTCCAATCCTGACTGGATATTTTTTTCCAGATGATTGGCTAGAGGAGCTGTGTCCCACATATTACGGCCCACAGGAGGGTGAGACTTTAGATGATACTCCCCTAGAGCAAGAGGACATAGTACCAGTGACCGAGAAGATTTAGTTTATGTTTAGTGGTTTTGTATTATAATATTCTTTTGTTGAGATTCACAGTTGTATTATTATTTCAGACTTGTGGATTGTATCTTGTTTCTTTCCTTCGCTATTCCATTCGTGCATTATTCTTCCTTAGTTTGTTTTGTGATTGAGATTAGTCATACTTGTGAGATACCATATTGCTCCTCCGTTTGGAGTTGAGATGTTTGACATATACCATATTATATTGTTGAGATGTTAGATAGTTAGAAATGACCCAGACAGCGTTCTACCACCGATATGCGACGTAGACTAGACGTAACCACGTACTCGTGTCCGAATATCCGGGTACGGATCGTGACACTAACCCTAACGTGACCTCCCTGGCCGAGGCGGGGGATCCCTCCCCCACCTCTCCCTGCTGTACATCCCAACTGGAGCGCCGCCCCCCCCCAGGCGCCGGAGAAAGAGGGGGGGGGGAGGAGAGAGAGGAGGGGGGGGTGTTGTCGCTCTGCTGTGCCGTGTTACCGGTGCTGCTGCTATCGCAGCGCCGCGCGCCCCCCGCACCTCGCCACGCGCCTCCCAGTAGACCGCTTCTCCTCCTCCTCCCGTCGCTTCCGTTCCCTCGTCCTCCTTGTCGACTTCTTTTTCTTCCTCCTCATCATCCTCTAAAGTCTCCAACTCCAACCCCCGTCGAGGTCCTCAAGAGCTTCCGCGAGCTCCACCGCCTCCGCATCCAGCTCCCCGCCGTCGAGCTCGGCGTCCTCTTTTTTTGTGGACTGTCAAATTTTTGACAGTCCTATTTGGGATGAGGATTGTCAAAAATTTGACAGTCCTTCCTTGAATTTAACAGTTCTAAAAAAAATTAGACTAGTCTAAAGTAATTTTTTTAATAACAAACTTGTAAATAACTAAAACTAAAATTTGGACTACCCGATGTAATTTTGGAAGTGCCTATAGATTAGCGTTTTAGAATCAGCCTAATACAATCCATTAACACAAAAAAATCATTTACAGTACCAACCCATTCACAGAAAACCGGATTTTTTCATTTTAAGTAATAAAAAATTATATATTTATATAAAACGGGAAATGTTTTGGGAATTTGCGGATGGGGGGACCACTCGCCAACTCAGTTGGCGAGGTGCTGAGTTGGCGAGCATCTCGCCAACTGAGTTGGCGGGGCGCTCTCATCGAGAGGCCGCTCGCCAACTCAGTTGGCGAGCCATGCAACGTTGGTAGCCGTTGGCCAACGGCTATATTCCAACGTTCTCCTACTCCAAAATTTCTATAAACCCCCCCCCACCCAACACTCCTCACACTACATTCTCCTCCTACCCCAAACACTCCTCACTCCCCATTCTCCTCCTCTTGATATTTACTGGCGATGGCTACCCGCAATGATGGTCGTATTCCTGGCGGACCGACAACCGCGCTTATTATGAAGCAACGTGAAGAGCACATTTCTACTCAGATTTTTACTGGCGAGGTAATTTTTGAAATTACAAGTTGCCAACTTTATTAATGTATATGTTTTTTATAATGCCTATGTTTACTTTATTAATGCATAGAATTTTTATAGTTATTCGACCATGATAATGCTTTACGAACCCGGATCCACGTACATTGGCGGTCTGAAAGGAATTATCGTACGTGGGAGCTTAATCCAGCTCAAAAGGCTTTGGTGGAATCCTTTGGATTCCACTATATATATCGTGTTAGATATTTAATTCACGATCTTCATTTAGTTGTAAGCCTTGCGGAGCGTTGGTGGCCAGAACGCAACACTTTTCAACTCCCATTCGGCGAGATGACGATCACCCTTTTTGATGTGGCGAATATACTAGGGTTACCTATTAAAGGTAACGCTATATATTTTGATCCGCACTTAAAGGGATCTGATCTGATCCGGAGTTATCTTGGTGTTAGCCCTCCATCAGGTCTAAAAGACGGCAATTATGTGAAATTTTCATGGCTCCGTGGCAACTTTATAGACCTACATCAAACTATTGATGGGGTGGTTGATGTAGATGAAAATCGGGTATGTATTTTTTTTAGTAAATTTGTTTATTACTTAATTTAGTGGTGCAATTCTATATAACACTTAATAAATGCAGGTCATTCGTTGCACTAGAGCGTATCTGCTCTGTTTATGTGGTGCAATTCTATTTTCCGATGCATCGAGAAATATGGTAAATGTGCAGCTTTTACCATTCTTGGATGATCTAACCAAACCTACTGAGCATGCGTGGGGAGCTGCTACTCTTGCATTTTTGTACGCCAATCTGACAGAATTTGTCAGATCCAATCGCAAGAGTATTTGTGGATGTATTTCACTGATACAGGTATGAATTAAAGACCTTAAAAACTAAGAGTAATTTTATACGCAAATTATGTTTGTACTAATGTCATTTTTTTGTTTTATAGTTTTGGTCCTACGAGCACTTTTATATTGGTAGGCCTGTTACCAGCATTCTCAGTAATGTTGGAGTATTTCCAGTTGCTATGCGCTGGCCTACAGACGTAGTGGATTATCAACACTACCAATACAGGACTGTATCACTATATCGTAGCCAATTTGATACACTGCGGTATAATCAGGTAATTTTTAAATATGCAATAAATATCTTTAAATTATTTAAGTTTTGATCGTAGATAAACATCACATCATATTGATACAATCTCTTTAAATAGGTAACCTGGTTACCGTACACATATGAACCTGATGCTCCAGAAATCAAGATGACATCCTATGCATTTAGTTTACACAGATGTCATATTATATATGATCGGTTCATCATGTACCATCCGGCAGACCGTGTTCTTCGGCAATTCGCAATGGCCCCAATAATTCTCGATGATCCACCAACAGTCGGTTATCAGACATCAAATGCATTACAACGAATCATTAGTCTCGTTGCTGACTGGAATAATTGGTTCGAGAATTATAGTGTCAGGGACATGTCTCCCATACTAAATTCTGCTGAGGAATGTAAGTTATAAGTTACTCATTATTCGTATTGATTAAGTTACTCATTATTCGTATTAATTTAGTGTAAATAGTTTGCTAAAATTTTGTTTACATTTTGCAGACATAGGTAGCCTCGACTACAGGCGATGGTGGGGATGTCCTCTTATGAGCAACCGAGTATACCACTACGAGGAGCCCAGGTTCAAGACTAGATCTGTAGACGATTCTACTCTGCGTGATTTTGCCGATGGAATACATGATTTGGTATGACTTCATTAAACTTTCAAAAATACATATACATAGATACGATAAATATATTAATTTACGTGTTCTTCAAATTTCAGAGTGTTGCATACCAACAATATTTGCAACAACCTGAGATAAACCTTCCCCCACAAGGTCGACTTCTTATGGAGGAACTTGTGACTCATGTTGAGCATCTGGGTATTGGACGGGAACCGGAAATGCCTCCATTACAATCCCGTCTTCCACCGGACTATCCGACCGGCTTAGTACGACAGAGACACTCTCGTCGTCGTCGGCGTCGGGATACTGCTGAAGCGGGCCCTAGTGACCAGTATGCTGGAGTGGGCCCTAGTGAGCAGTATGCTGAAGCGGGCCCTAGTTACCAGTCTGCAGGAGCGGATTCGAGTTACCAAACTGCTGGAGATGAAAGCTACCAGATATTCACACAATTTTTTTTGACTCCATCAGCACCGCTGGCTACCCAAACTCAACAAGACGAGGACGAGGATTAGTAGAAAATTTGAAACATTGTATCATTAAATTTTTTGTATGATTTGTAATGGTTTTTTATTACAATATTTGGGTATTGAACAATTCTATTTTATTCTCTCGGTTGACTAGTACATCTTCTTCGGTTGTGTCTCATAGCACCATAATTACTGCAACGTAGATCTCTGGTCGATGAATCCCGGGGTCTGATGCGGTTCTTCTTTGGTCTTCCGGCTTTGCGTCTTACATCTGGCACCCCAATTTGTCCTCTTACCAAAGGACCTTGGATTTCGTAGGGAACTGGAATTGGCTCCATTTTATGCGCGTATACAGCTTTCAAGTTTTGCGTCGAAAATACTGCAGGATAAAAAGTATCAATACTAATATTACAATATCTACAAACAAAACATGCATGTATACATGGTATATAAGTATGGTACCATCTAAAATATGTACAAGTTCTGTCAGTTATATGAACAATATAGGTTCTACCTGATGCCCGGTCTATTATTTCAAACTTATAACTATCAATAGCTAATATTTCTAGGTGGTTCTTCTCTTTGATAATAGAAGCCATATTTTTTAACATCTTCGGACAATAATCTGTGTCTATATTTTCAGCAAACTTTCTACGATTGTCATGAAGTGTAATAATCTTGGCTCTAATACCATCGAGAAGTGTTGTTATTGGCTTATCTCGTAATTTCTTAATCCAGCTGTTGAAACATTCAGCAAGATTAGAAGTGTTAATATCTAATCTAGGACAAGTAGCATACGCTGTTATCCAATGTTCAAATCGACGACTTTCATCGTTTACACCAATAAGCCATTCGTACAACACTATGTTCTCGGCTTTAATTATATCAAACACACTCTCTGCATCCGTTTTATTATATGATCTAGCAAGCGAGTCTAACAAGCGTTGAAATACTGGTTCTTTTGTAACTTTTTTCATGTTTTGTTTAAAATGTTGAATACAAAAAAAAATGAGGAGATGCAAAAAAAATAGTACGAACAGCATTTATTAATCCCTTTTGCTTGTCAGATATAAATAAAATTGAACTCCAATCATTAAAACAACTTTCAAAAGATATTTTAAGAGAATTTAAAAACCAAGACCAAGAATCACTATTCTCACCTTCAGCAACAGCATAAGCTATAGGATATAATTGATAGTTAGGATCGTGAGCACAAGCAATAAATAAGATACCTTGATATTTAGACGAAAGAAATGTAGCATCAGTACTAATAATTGGTAAACATCCACTTAAAAACCCATCAATACATGACTTAAAACAAATAAAAATTCGTTGGAAGCTATTGTTTTCGGTAGTTTTAATAAAACATATACTACCTGGATTTGTCTCCATAATTCTATAACAATACTCCTCAAGACTAGTGTATGCCTCATCATAACTACCATTAATTTCAGCTAATGCTGTCTCTCGGGCTCTCCATGCTTTGGAATAACTAACTTGTATACAGTGCTCCCTATATATATCTTTAACAATTTGTGATGGACTGTATGACTGGTTATCTCTAATAATGTCAATTATCATGGTCTTAATCCATGAAGCGGTAGCTAGTCGATGACGTCCTGTACTAAGTCTTCCTAAACAAGAATGATGATTTTCTAATGTACTAACTTTAACTATATCGCCATTTCCAATAGATTTGACATATACTCTCCAATTACAATTCGGTTGATCACAACTATATATAATTCCACGAGCATTATTCATAAGACTAGCTGAACAACTAAAATTATATTTAATTGCTAAATTACTTATAAAGCTTCTAAAGTGAGAACGACTAGGAAATGATTGTCCCTTAAATAATTCATCAGTGATAGCTTTTACAACATCATCATCTACCGTATAATCTACATTTTCAACTAAATCATCACTATTTCCATCGTCGTTGTCACTATCATCATCATGGTTAGATTCATCTGATGAATGACCTTCTTGGATAAATGAAACTATTTGTTGAGAAGAACTAGCACCCGAACTAACATGCTGATATTCAGAAAAATATTCATTATTTCTACTATCTAAGGTTGCTGCTACTTTAATAACATATATTTTTATATACCGTGATTGTGAATTAATCTCAAGAATATAATTCCATGCATCTTCACTATCTATCAAAAAAAATTAGAACCAAAAATAGACTTCAGAATAAAATCATAATGAATAGAACAACGTTCAATAATATGATTACGTATATTTTCAAAACTAATATTCGGATAAGTTGAAAAAATAATACTTTCTCCTCCTTCGTAATTTAACCCATTTACTGTACCGCCGTGCGAGCATACAATTCTTACGCTACGATCCATGACGGTTGAGAACTTTTGCTACAGAAAACAGGAGGAGGAAGCTGTGAAAATAGAAGGAGGAAGCTGTGAAAATTTGAGGAGGAGGAGGAGGAGAATGTGTTGTGTGAGGAGTGTTTGGGGGGGGGGGGGGGTGGGGGGTGTTTATAGGAGTTGGAGGGAGCCGTTGCCTAAAGGGTGAAAAACCAACGTTCACTGGCCCGCCAACTGAGTTGGCGAGCGGGCCTCTCGAGGAGAGTGCCCCGCCAACTCAGCACCTCGCCAACTGAGTTGGCGAGTGGTCCCCCCATCCGCAAATACACGAAACTTTTCCCGTTTTTTATAAATATATAATTTTTTATTACTTTTAATGAAAAAATCCGCACAGAAAACCCTATGGATTCCTTCGTTCGCACAAAAACCTTTTGATTCTTCTCTCAACATATCCTCTACAGTACCAACCCAAAACACAGCCCCTCTCTCTCCACTCCTCATCCTCTGGATCCTTCTTCTTCTACAATTTTTTATTTTCAAACTCTCTCTCTCTCTCTCTTGTCTCCCCGTGTGTAGAGGGCTCAGGCGCTCCGGAGCTCTGCTCCTCCAAGTCGCGCGGGTCCGGATTTGGGGGCGAGGGAGGAAACGCGACACGAGAACAGTTCGTCTGGTCCGGATCGAGCGGCGGTGGAGAGGTACGACACGAGCGCTGTGGACGGCCGCTCCGCCGCTCGTGGTCACCGCGCCTTTGCACGAGTTCCGAGGAGGAGGGGAGGGGGGCCTTGAGGAGTTCAGAGGAGTGAAACTCCCCTTCCTCCTCTCTCTTTCCTCCTGAGTTCTGGAGAGTTTCCTCTGAAAATCGGTGGATGTGAAACTGAGTAAAAATTGTGGGGACAGGAACTGCATGGTGTCAAATCAGTGAAAATTTTGAGTTTTTGTTTGTGCCAACCAAACGCTGGAACTGGTAACAGTTCAGCCAAACTTGTAGATACGAGGAAGGAGATTTCCTGCTGCTTCTCTCAGGGAGAAAGAGAAAATATGTCTCTCTGCTTTTCCTCAATCTCCTCTTCCCCAAACTTTGTAAGTCCCTCTCTCTCCTTCAACCCTTCTCTTCACCATTTCTGCAATCAAAATCAAAATTTTTTCTTCTTCTTCTTCTTCTTCACCACAGAGAGCTAAAGAAACGAGAAGGGTCCAAATTTCATGGAAATATCCACCTAAAGGAGCCACCTTTACTGTGAGGGCAGGCCCCAAGAGGATCTCCGTCGACAATGAGTGCAGGAGGACTCTCCAGTCGGGGATCGACAAGCTGGCTGATGCCGTCTCTGTCACCTTAGGGCCCAAAGGTGTTGCCTCTATTTTTTTTCAGTTTGGGTTTCTTCTGTAGTTAATTTGGAGTCATGAGTAGGCACTTGCTATTTCTTATGGAGTTCGATTAGAATTGTCTATAGTTCATTTGATATCCAAAGTAGAGACAGCAAAATCATATAGAAAAAAATTAAATTGAATCATGACTACTCAATTCATAACACAACATAAAACCAATTAAACCAGCTAATGTCTTGGTGACAATAGCGTCTTTGAGGTCAAAATATATTTGTAATATTTTAGTTTGGGTATGTTTTATAGTTAATTTGAAGTAACGGGTAAGAGTTGTCATCATAGAGTATCTCATGTTTCCTTTTCCTTAGATTGATGTTAGATTCAACTTTTTTGATATGTTTTTTACGACTTTCGGTATAATTGGAATATAAGGGTATCTTCTGGATGGGGGGAAGTTGAGCAGTAACTTTAGTTTGAAATCATGTGTGGCGCACTGCTTCCCCCTTACGAGTTGTTGTGTTTAATAGTGGTTATTATCATATGTTTTCAAGTACCATAACATTGGGCGGATTACATCATATTTCTTTTAGCTTGATGCAGTTTTGGGCTTGTCTTCTTAACTATCTGGAATATAAGGTAATGCTTTCACTTTTCAGTTGGCCGAATTTTTTGGGAATCAACTTTAGTTTGAAACTCTAGGTAGGCACATCATATCTGAAGCAATATGTAAATTATCCCAAATATGAGACTATTACATTCCTGGGAATGTGCAAATTATACCTAACCCTGGATATGAGAATTACAGAAATATGCTACCATGGCATCGATTATTTTTGCAATCCCCTTAGGAAATTCAACCTAATATAGTTTTGGTTCCCCTGTTGGTTCGTATTTTATTCAAATACTGATTAACAATGTTTCTGTGGAATGAAGTATAGTGATAGTTTCTTGATAACTGAAGAATGAGAGCTCTCTGTCCTTTTGTCAACTTAGCAAATTATCATGCTTACTTTGCTTGCATATAAACCCCATGAAATTAAATAAAAGAATACTAGTCATTTGAGTCTGTTTACATGGTCATTGTTCATTGCAAAAAATGCTTTATGATGCAGGGCGTAATGTTGTTCTCGATCAGTCGGGAGTACCTAAAGTAATCAATGATGGGGTTACAATTGCAAGAGCTATTGAACTTTCAGATGCAATTGAGAATGCTGGTGCAATGTTAATCCAAGAGGTGGTTTGTGCTCCACAATTTTACTAATTCTCAAGACACTCCCACAAATTACTGAGGTTGTTACTTCCTCTCCCTCCTTGTGATCATGTTAAATAGGTAGCATCCAAGACAAACGATTCAGCTGGTGATGGCACCACCACTGCAATTATTTTAGCTCGAGAAATGGTTAAGTTAGGAATGCTAGCGGTTGCTTCTGGGGCGAATCCGATCGCTCTGAAGAAAGGAATCGACAAGGCTGTCCGAGAACTGGTCCAAATCTTGAGGAACAATTGCCGTCCTGTAAGTGGAAAGGAGGATATAAAAGGTAATATACTGTATATACATTGTAAGTAAAAAAAATTGTAGAAGAAAATATAGATCATAAGCAATGCTAGTACTTCTGTAATTTTCAGCTGTGGCTTCGATCTCTGCTGGAAATAACGATTTTATTGGGAACCTCATAGCCGAAGCTATAGATCAGATTGGTCCTGATGGAGTTATATCAATTGAGTCATCTTCATCTTTTGATACTACTGTCGAAGTCCAAGAAGGAATGAAGGTACTTAAGAGGAGTTTTGTCCATAATATTATCCAGGGAAGTTTAGAATTTGGGGAGTTTTACAAGAAAACTCTTTATAATCTGATTTACAGCTGTAAAATACTATATAAGTAAGCCTGCTTCCTTTGAACCTTCATATATAGGAATTTACTGCTATGGCCCCTCTGTTCAGCTAGCGAAAGAAGTTGGCAATGCAGAGGAGCATTTTTATGCTTTTCCACCTATGAATGTCCAAAAGTTGAATGCTTTAGTAAAGGGCATAATCTGTGATTCGATGTTGGATGTGATATATTTCACAAAAGTTTCATATTCTAATATGCTAATTTCTACTATTCATGCATAATATCTACAGATAGACAAAGGATACTTGTCTCCACACTTTATCACAAACCAGGACAAGTCAATTGTGGAGTTTCAAAATGCTAAAGTTCTAGTAACGGATCAGAAGATCACTAATATCAAAGACATCATTCCTTTGCTAGAAAAGACCACTCAACTGAGCGTGCCACTCTTAATTATTGCCGAGGATGTATCCAGTGAGGTGCTGTCTACGTTGGTCCTTAACAAACTGAGAGGGTTGATTAATGTTGCGGCTATCAAATGTCCAGGGTTTGGTGATGGGAAAAAGGCACTTTTGCAAGATATCGCCCTCATGACAGGTGAGCACTGAACGTCATTTATTGCATCAATATCTTGGTTTTCTTTTCTCTGTGGAGGTTTTGTGCTTGGAGGGCTAGATCAGGTCTAGTATTTTTATTTAAGTAGGAAAAAAGAGCCGACTTCTATTCGTATACTGATTCATACAGCATATATTATGGCCATTGGTTTTTGTTGATATCCATTTGGCTCTAGATATACGTAATACCAGTATTTACATTGTTCAGGCTCGTTTGAGCCTTTTGTTGCAAGGATACTCCTCTAGATGGCCGTATCTGTGCCTGTATCCATATCCGACACAACACTTCCTCGGCTCATGTCAGAAATGGCTCGCCCATGTCTAGGCTCCAAGAGACCCAACACATGGTCAAAAATGATTTTGCATTTATAAGTATAAATATTATCCATGCGTCAGATAGTTCTCCAGTAAATAACAAGCTGAAATGAGAATGCTGGGTTATATTTATCAGCAATATGAAAAAGGTAGGTTAAGAAATGGGTTTATTCAGAGGATAGTTCAAGTAGCTTTGATTGAGGGAAAGACGGTGAAAAATATTTTGACGACTTGTGTGATGGAGATTGGTGGATTTGCCTGTTAGAACTTGTAAGATTCTAGTTGGAGTTGCTAATAGGAGAGGGGTAGGCCACATCGAACATGTACTGAAGCTGTTAAAATGGGGCATCATCAATGTAATTGAGAAGGTGATCATTAATATGAATGGAGAAAATGGATTCATTCAACAGATTTGGCTTGTTATTGCTGCATCCAGGCTCTTCGATAATGGTACAGGGACATTAGAGAGTTGTTTACCATTGGGTTTGAGGTCAAAATTTTGAGGTTAAAATTTTAACCTATAATTATAAAATAGTTTTTCCGCTCCTTTCAACTAATCTTCTATGTTTTCTATCATGACAGTTTTTGCCTAAAATTGTTTGGGCTAGTTGTTTCCCTAACCATTCATGTCTGGGCTTAAAAACTTTAAACCTATAAAGATTGTAGATCTCCCCTCCTAAACTTGTATTCTGTGTTGTGTGGCATGACTGTTCTTGCCTAAAATTGTTTGGGCTAGTTGTTTGCCATGATTTTCCATGTTTAGCATTGCATGAAATCTGGTCACTAAACTTCTATTAAGAACTGGTCTTTGAACTTCTATTATTCTATGAATGTAGTACTCTTGATGATGATGATTGCATGAAATATGGTCACTAAACTTCTATTAAGAACTGGTCTTTGAACTTCTATTATTCTATGAATGTATTTCTCTTGATGATGATGATTGTATTTTGTTTATCCAATCCCTTAGAAATATGCTAATTTTCAAACTGTTGGACTTTCTAAGGGCAGTTAAATTGTACTGCATACTTTTCCCTGCTGTCTCAGTAAACAAACAGGTGCTGATTTCTTGCTAAACAGGTGCTGATTTTCTTGCTAGTGACTTGGGCTTTACGCTGGATGGTATAACTTCTGACCAGTTAGGTATTGCCCAAAAGATTACCATAACAAGCAACTCAGCAACTATTGTTGCGGACACATCAACTAGGGCTGAGATCCGGGCAAGAATTTCACAGATAAAGAAAGATCTGGTTAAAACAGAAAATAGCAACCTATCAAGGAAGCTTTCTGAAAGGATTGCAAAGCTTTCAAGTGGTGTAGCTGTGATCAAGGTCTACTTTCTTATTCTCTGAACTCTCTTTTTCGATTCGGAAGTAGCAACAAATTCCAGATGACCTTATGGCACATTCTATTAAAGCTTAGTCTGTTACAACATATTTTGTACTGTTACAGCAGATTTTGTTACAGAAAATAATATCTGAAACTAATCCCTGTCTTTCCTCCTAAATATCCGACATGATTTATGAATTTATAACTATTTGAATACTATTTAAAGTGCCGCTAAGGACCCTAAATCGTAACTACTCATATCTAGGTAGGTGCAGCTACGGAGGCTGAACTTGAAGATAGGAAACTTAGAATTGAAGATGCAAAGAATGCAACTTTTGCAGCAATAGACGAAGGAATAGCTCCAGGTGGTGGGACGGCATATGTACAATTGTCGAAGCATATTCCAAAAATAAGGAACTCGTTTGAAGATCCAGAAGAGAAGATTGGTGCTGACATAGTCGGAAAGGTTTGATCTCTTGCATTAATATGATTTTTTTAAGGAAAACACTCACCACACCCACTTATGAAATCACCAAATACAACACCCTTGCCCACCACATTCCAGTGAATGTTTCAGGAAGTGAATCAGTTCTGAACTTGGTCGAGGAATCTAATCTCTTTTTTACACATTACCCCACCCTGATGGGGTTCAATGTATGTGTAATAGGCGAGTTTTGACCAATAAAAGCATTACATATTTATCCTCATCTCTTTCTTAATACAACAACAACAAATACCTTTATCACAAAATTTTAGGTATGCTATTTCAATCCATTTCTTAATACACTCAACTGATCCACACTAGTTTCAATGGAAATGACTCAAAATATGTCATATAACAGTGTGCAGATAGTTTTAACGTTATTGATGTTGCATCTAAGGTTGTGATTTGGGTTGCTGTCAAGGTAGTCAAAGGCGCAAGGCGCACTCGAGGCACAAAAGGTCCATATCGTCTGAGGCGTAAGGTGCATTTAAGACGCATGCCCGAGCGAAGTGAGACACAAAATAAAGAAATTATACATAGATAAATTAATTAATTAATAATGTAAGAAATAAAACCAAATAACATATTAAAACCAACAAAAATACGATAAAACATAACCAAGTGAATTAGGAGAGCAACAATAGGAGTCAACAGAACTAACAAGAGTATGTATTATCCCTACCATGATTTTAGTAAATTTTAGTTTTTCAAGTTCAACTCTAACAAACTACTTGTATGAGGTAAGAATTATCTCCATGCTAAGTTTTTTGTATCAATAAAAAAAAATCATAAGGCGCGCCTTTTCTTGGTTGCGCCTTGCAGAAAGGCGCACCTAAGGCGCACCTCCCGGAGAAAGACACCTTGCCTAGTGAGGTGCGAGGCGTGCCTTTGACTACCATGGTTGCTATGTGATAGAATTGACACAACCCAAATGTTCTCCAATTATATATCCAGCTTGGAGCTTTAAGTATGATGCAACCTCATATTTAGGGAATCCTCACTCCTACCCAGCCCAATGGTAGGTGGGTTGGATTGGTCATGTTTGAAAGCCTAACCATAGAAAGCCCTTTGGAACATCCAAACAGGGTATATGCAGATTTGCTATGTATCATTAAATATATCGTGTGGTTACTAGCACAGTACAAATCTTCCTTCTAACTTGAGAGCTGCTTGTGATCTTTTAGGCTCTTCTTATACCGGCCATGTTAATAGCCAGCAATGCAGGAGTTGACGGCTCAGTTGTCGTGGAGAAAGTTCTTGCCAGCGAGTGGCGGATTGGATATAATGCAATGACTGATGAGTATGAAGATCTTCTCGACGCTGGTGTGATCGATCCATGCAAGGTTTCAAGGTGTGCACTTCAGAATGCTGCCTCTGTTGCTGGGGTCATTCTCACAACCCAAGCTGTCCTCGTTGACAAAATCAAGGAGCCCAAGCCTGCTGTTCCTCTTCTTCCTGGAATCGCACCTTAGTCATGAAACAGTTAAGGAGTATGTGAGAGCTGAGAAGCTGGCTTTCTTTTCTTCCTGGAATACACCATAGCCTTGAAAGAGATGGGAACATATGTGAGCTGAAACGTTAGCACAATTGGGCTGTTGTGATGGATGGAAATGAGCCACACTGGAGATCTGGTGGATTCGTGTGACCTCAAGCCTGAATTGCAGTAGCCTCTCCTTAGGGCTTGTTTGTCTCCCTTATCTGCAGTGGAACATGATGTTTTTCCCTCCCAAACTCACGCTCGATGGCCCAACTCACCAAAGGAGGGGACGAGCACTTACCCACTAGACCAAGATTGGAGGATCACTCATTTTCGTATTAGTGAAAATTTAAAAGTCTTGTACTATATTTTCTGAACTCCAAATGCGGACTCATTGATTGGGCATGTGCATTATCTTGATATATTAGATGCAAGAAAGGTGCTTCGTTATTGCTTTCTGGTAAAATAATTGTGGCTTCCAGATGAAAACAGTCCCCCTGTTATAAATCCAATCGTAAACCCCTCTCTCTCTCTCTCTCTCTCTCGTGGTTTCTGCAAGGCTTGCATACTATCAACATGTGCTGATTGCGTATGGATGCTTATCTGGAAGTGGATTGAAAATTAAGTACTAACCTGTTTCAAATGAGTTACGACATTATAAATAGTTGTTGCAACAGTTTTGTAGAACTGAGACAGGTGTATGAGTAGTTATAAAACTAGGGAGGAGAAACAGGAAAACTGAGTATATATGTAATTTTGGTCCTTGGAGTTGCGTTACAACTTTCACACTTTCGAAGAGTTACATGTTGAAAATCTAAAACATTTTGGAAAGAGATACAAAGTTTAAAACGCACTGCATTACAACATGTCAAACTCATTTGAAGATGAATGAACCATGGACAACGAGAACTAGAGGCGGCTTTTATGAGGAAGGATGCTTGATATGACAATTGTTTTTCTTCAATAGGATGCCTGGCGAAGGAGGACTTAAATTATTGGAAAAAAGCTCCATAACTCTAGATTCTGGTTAGGTTTAGGTTAGGTTAGGTTAGGTTACAGGTACACTGTTCTGTAACTATTAACTTGGAGGTGGGCACCAAATTCATAATCTATTGGGCTGAATAGTGAGCGAGATAACGGAATTTCATAAACTCTGTCGCCAAAATCAACATGCATGCATGGTCGCATATTTGCCCACAAATGATTTCTAGGTTGAAGTCTAGTTAGAATTGCATGCCTCTTATATTCAAGTGTCGTTATAAACAATGGTCCAGACTAAGATGTTTATTGTATTATGATAGTAATATGGACTAATGAACTCAGTATTTATCTCAGGTCAGTCTGTTTATCACTCACTTTGTGTACGATCGGTGGCTCAATGATTGATTGTGGAACGTGGATATAATGGTTATGTTATAGAAATTAGTTACGTATTACTCCCATTATCATACATTCTGCATTTTTATAAATAGTTGCATACATTCTGCATTCTGCATATATACGCATGGTCAACCTTGTGGACAACTTCAAAAAACATGGTCAGCAGAAGGACGTTTGTGCTTGCTTGCTCGTGAGAATTAAGGCTTCTAGTCCCCGCGACCTGAAACAAGACTTGGTTGCCCAGCATGCATGACCATGCATCAGGCTAGCTCACACCCAATGGCAATGGCAATGGCAATGGCAAGTACATGGGGTGACTGATCAAATTTGCACCTACCTAATCACAACCATATATGTGAGACGGAAGACGAGGCTTACAAGTTCTACAGTATGTATGCTTCACTATGATATAGCTAGTAACACGATGACAATAGCTAATCATCAATCGCATAGTAATATACAAGAAAGCTGCAACTAAAGTTAATTATTTAGGTATTGTACTTTCCTAATCTAACAGTTGACGAAAAATTGTTGTGCAGAACACGATACTAACAGTGTCACGAACAATATGCATTTCTTATGTTTCTTTCTTTTTTTCGATTTGGCCAGCATTTTTTTATGTTATTTTTCTTTTTTGTTGGATCATTTTTTCATCCCTGAATGGCTTATGATCTAGACAATAATCGAGGATAAATGGAAATTGTGAGCGATGCTACAAGTACATTATTATCTAGATTTAGCAACGACCATGTAGATCATTAGGAAGTGAGAAAAAAAGTGTGTAAATATGTAGGGGTGGGGGAAAATCAAAATGTAAATAAATAAAATGTCTAAAGTGTGAGACGTGCATAATGATAATTATTATAACACGATAACAATAGCTAATCATGAATCACGTGGTAATATACAAGAAAGCTGTAACTAAAGTTGTGTAGGTATTGTATTTTCTTGATCTTCGGTCAACAAAAAATCGTCGTGTCGGACATGAACGTGTAGAATACAATACTAACATAATGTCACAAACACTATGCATTTCCTATGTGTCTTTATTTTTCTTTTCTTTTTTCGATTTGGCCAGCATTTTTTATGTTATTTTTCTTTTCTTTTCTTTTTTGTTGGATCATTTTTCCGCTAGGAATGATTAATGATCTAGAGATCCCAGATAGGGGGTGTCAGGAAAAATCAAAATGTACATAATTAAATAAAAGTCTAAAATATGTAGGGGTTGAGGAAAGAGGGGTGTTGGTTGGTTGAATTAAAATGTAATAAATAAAGAAAAGTTATAACAACAAAAGGTTTGACTGTTCGACTTTTGATAACCCCACAGGTCCTCCTCAAGTACATCATTCATGGGACCCAGACACGGGCACCTCCAAGGAATTAAGAAAAGAAACGTGCTTTTCTACGTTTTCAAGTGCCGGTGTGACGTGGTGAGGAGCATGATGGAGGAGGTGGGGGTGCCGGGAGATGGCGATGAGGGCCAAGTTCCTGCCCGCGATGTGCAACATGGGGCCACAGAAGTGCAGCATTTGCAGCGGCGGCAGCAGCAGAGCAGCTTCTACTGAGGCTGAGTTGTAGCTAATTATGTATATATATATTTATGTATGTGTAGGAGTAAGTATGAATAAGACTGAGCACACTATCGTGTGTGGCTGCTTAGATGTAATGTGATAAAAGAGTTTGTTAAATGTTGTACTGTACCTGTTGTGTAGAGCTGCTGCTGCTTTTTTCCTTGTGGCTGCAGTGGGATTCCTTCCCAAATTGCATGTTCCATCTTTATTCCACACTCATCCACGGACTTCTTACTGATTGCAAGTTTAGGATGGAATTGAGACATTTGCAGGAATTATGTTGGGATGGGTTTAGCGAGAGCAGCTTCACAAGTGGTTGGAATTGACAAATCTAACTTTACCTTTGGTTCAACTGCTAATTTATGATTCAGAATGGGTCTTCTAGGTATAGATGACAACTGGCAGGTAAAAGCTGCTGGAAACCGAGAAAAAACAGTTTGCTGCTGCCTGGGCCGATTTTTCAAATTATCGAGTATATGTTTGGATTTGAGGTACTGTTACTACTGAATTCCAGCAGTTCCTCTATATGTATGGTTCTCGCAGCAGGCTTTATATATCAGTAGTTCCTAACATAACCACTTCAAAAGGACAAACATCAGTTATACAAATCAGATTTGGCAGATGTACTGTGCAATGGGATTCTTAATTCTCTGAAACTATTTCACAGAATTTTTTAAAGAAGAAACTGAAACAACTGATCATACACACAAATGCAACACCATTATGTCAACTTCTAGCATAAACTGCTTTCTCTTTGATGCATCTCCTGTTCGTTAGCTCTCGATTCAAATTATCCAGATCCACATACAAAGCCTGCCCTTCTCTACAGCCTACCTCGCTGTGGGGCCCTTTTCCTCCTTGCTTCCAATACCTCCTCACTCGATCAACCACCCTCTCCGGCTCACTAAGTCCCCTGTATTACATAGGCAGTACCGTGGACTAGAGCCTCTGTATGCTGATCTTTGATGCGACTTCGTACGTCCAAGGAAAGACCTTGTCAGTCACAACATTCAGGAAGGAGAGACCCATGAGAACTATATCGTGGAACATCTCTTCAAATTTGTTCATCGGTGCGAAAAAATTGTGACCCATGGACGGAGAGGGGATGAAGTGCTTCTCACATGTGTATAATATTGCAGAAAAATGGACTTCTTGCCATGATTGAAGATGGAAGGATATTCTGCAGTTGTGATACGTGCAAAAACTTCACAGTGAATTACCTTCGATTTCTCCTCTATTATTATTATACTAGTTGATTTAGTTGAAGATTTGTAGTCTGAATGATTTTGAAAATTTTGATCACTTCTATGCCATTGATTATCAGATTATGTCATATGCAGTCCGTTTCATTCCATGAATTTAGACAACATGAAAATTTAAGCAATTTTATTTCTTTTGAAAATAATAAGACAATGTTAAAAATAATAAGACAATGTTATAAACAATGGAAGCAATGCATGACAATTACATGGATTTGATAAAATTGTCTGTGAAAGATGCTATGTTATTCATCTTTTAGAGTAACTTGGATGGACGATTTCACCAAATCCATAAAATCACCATTCAATGCTTCTATAGCTTCATACATTATCTAATTGTTTTTGGAAAAAAAAGAATTGCTCAAATCACCCTCAGGATAACCATTGTGTTGTCTAAATTCATGGAAAGAAAAGGACTATAGATGACATTATCATTGACAAAGTCAAGTGATTATATTCATCAAAAGCGTTTCAATTTTCAAATAAATCAACTAGTATTATAACAATAGAGGTGAAATCGAAGAAAACTCACTATAACACTTTCACACGTATCACAACTGCAAAATATTCTCCATCTTCAATCATGACAAGAAGTTCATTTTCATGCAATATCATATAAATGTAAATCATATAATAATGGATAGTCGATACTTGAATCTGTCTGACCTGTCCACAATAATATAGATAACATGTTATACAATTTTAATTGCTATTTCAAACTAAAATTTGGTCAAAAACATAGATAACCACCACCAATTTGCAAACAAAATCAAATAAATCAAAGAATGAGAACAATATTTCCAAACCTCTACATTTTTGACAGATTCTCTTCTCACGAAACGCCTCGACAACCTTTTGAAACGACGATTCATTAAATCCAGTCAGTCCTCCATAGTCTCACATATTTATCTTATTATTTTTAAAAGATCTAAAATTGCTCAAATCAACCTTTGGGCAGCCACCATGATACCTATATTTCATGGAATGAAACATGGAATGAAACGGACTGCAGATGACATAATCAAACACAAAATCAAGCTACAAGATTCTTCAAAGTCATTCTAGCTATAAATTTTTAAACAGATCAACTAGTATTATAATAATAGAGGTTAAATCGAAGGAAACTCACTATGGCTCCTTTGCACATAGAACACTTGCATAATATCCTTCCATCTTCAATTATGGCAAGAAGTACATATTCCTATATAAATGCGATTTTAATTTTTTATTATTATCAAAAAACAGATCCTCCAAAATCATTGTGACATAGTGTCGGACTTTCACACATTCCAAAATATAATTATTCACCTCATGCAAAAGTTTTTACTAATTAGTCACAAAATATCCAGTTCAAATAATAAATTTCAACGTTGCTAAATCAACTAGTGTTACACGCATTAAATCGAATTCTTGCTGTTAGAGACATTCTAGAGTTTCAAATTTTATTAACTAGTACATTTATCTCCTGGACAAATAATAGTTTAAATGTCAATTTTTTTTTCACACAGGACATTTTTGAATGAAATTTAATAACTAGCACAAATTTAAATGTGTATTCAACTGCCACAAAGCTTCACTAATGCAAGGTCTTGGTGGATCAAGATGTGTGCAGCAGCCATAAGCTTAGGGTGACATAAAATTTAGAAAAAGTTTGTTGAGAGCATAGTTGCCTAATTCGTCAACTCCCTCTTACGTCCCACGAAATGGGACGAACGACCCCAAACGAGATGCGTTTCGTGACCCGTTCGTCAAATTTAGCGACCCGGATTTTGATGGCATCGGTTATAAACTTATGATATTTGGTTTAGTTACAAGAATATTGTCTATACTTTCCTCCACTTAGATTTTGATGGCTTTGGTTATGAACTTATGATATTTAGTGTATACTTCTATATAATTGTATATGGTACACAAGACGACCCAGATAAAACGAACATCGATACCAAATAGCGTACCAAATAAGCCTACTCCCACCGCGTACCGGCTGAGGTACCGTACCGCGTACCCGTACCACGTACCAAAGCGACCCACGATCCTGGTAACATTGGTCGAGAGAGTGTTGGACTGTCAGAATATTGAACGAGAGAAATAAAATTAGAATGGGATAATTTTTTTATTAAATTAGACAATTTCAATGTTGCTAACCGATATTTGAAGGGAAAACACCGATATTTGAAGGGTGTATCAAACGGGTGGACTAACCGAATCCTATTTTTTAATTTACAAAACTTCTTGTTAATTGTAAAAAACAATCATGCCCATGTACTCCTGTTAATTTGAAAGGTTTTATAGCATTTATATTTCCAAAGTTCGCTTGGATTATGTTGCTTGATAGTTTAGTTTTTTCTTATACTTCCATCATCATGTGATGTAAACACAGAAACACATACAGAGATAATAATGATGAGGCAACTACAAGTAGAGTGAGGGAAAAGCTTGCCATGAGACTAAAATGTCAGTTGACGGATAACGAACACCTACCTTATTGGTCATCCACTTGATCTCCTCCAAACATGTGTACACGAGAAACTTCCTAGACAAAATGGAAGGTGAAGATTTACTATTGGGAAATAACTTCATCTCCAACCATATGAGCATACCATGAAACTTTGTGACAGAGTAATTAAGCCCTTAACAGAGTTGAATAGAAGAAATGGATCCGATCAACCGACACCAAAATTTTGAGATAAAGGCTTTTTTTGTTGGTGTAAGTACCATCATTTCCAAGACTCGAACACAGACTGAATGCTAATTGGAGTATGTTAACATGTGGGCACAAATATATTTCATGGACTTTCTAAAATGAACAAAAAACGATAGTAAAGTTCCACTTAATATGGAGCATCATAACAACAAAAGCATGAATCAAATAGTTAATATTGGACAAATGTCAATTCAGCAGCAGTAGAAAAATGACAGGGAAATGTGACAAAGTCAGAATTTAGCATGAAAGGAAATAAATAAGCATGAATCAAATAGTTAATATTGGACAAATGTCAATTTTGCACAATTTATTTGTGAAATGTGTAACCTCATTTGGGTATATCAAAAACAAAGGTGCCAGGGAAATATATAACAGGCAGAAATTAGTATGAAAGGAAATAAACCAAGCTTTACATTGACTTGTTGCTTTAAGAGAAATTCTAAAGTTTCAAAGTATATCAAGAAGTACAATCATCTCGAGTGCAAATAATAAGTTTAAATGTCAACTGTAGTACATTACCGTGCAGAACATTTTTTGAATTAAATTCAGGAACTAGGACATATTTAAATGGATCCAAGTGCCACAAGGCTCCACTAATTCAGGGTATGGGAAGGTCAACAAGTGTGAAACCAAAGTCGATTCAGCTTGGGGTGACAAATTTAGGGGAAAAATATATCTAGATGCCAGGGAAGTATTGAACTGTCAGAATATTTAATGAGAGAAATAAAATAAGAATGAGATCAAAAAATTAAATTAGACAAATTTCAATGTAGCTGAGTTCATCTGTGAAACTGAAACATAAAATTGGAAAACACCAATCTTTGGAGGGTGCATCAGACGCAAATATGCAAAAAGCTAATATGTTTTCTGTTGCTCTTGCAGATTCGGAAGGGGACCAAACTCATACATTAACTTCAATATGGACATCAAATAGGCTGGATTTACCTCTATGAAGATCAAATATGTTTTATGCTGCCGTGTACTTTTCCATAAGAGCCAAGCCCTAAGTCTTGATTGCAACATGCAAAATATTAAATCCACCTTTAGCGTTTCTTGGCAAACCTCATCATGTTTCACCAAGTGTAACCTTCCCACGCAAGCTGTTAATAATATATAATTTTCATGGAATAAGAGTGTGATCATATAAGCTGCATAAGGAAATAAAGATTGATTCAACTTTACCATATAAAAGGGAAGGATTCATAAGGAAAGTGTATTATATACTATCAAACTTTGGTTTCTAGAAATATTTTCTCACATAAAAGACCTCAGGCTTTAGGTTCTGCTAGGCACATAGCAAGCAATTAACAACTTTCATCCAAAAGTTACAACAAAGTGGATGAAAAACACCGCCCCCTACCATCAAATATACCAGGCATGGAAAACAAAAACAAAAACCACCGAGGAGAACAAAGGCAGAAGATGACAAGGTCACATTTGTCTACAGGAATACAAGTAGCCATGACACCCCACTAATCCTTTCAATATGGTATGTATTAGAAGTTGATTCACAAAATATATTCAGTTTCAAGGGTTTGAATCTTGGATAAAGCGATCACACTTTACAAATATGTTTTCCTAGTCAAACCAAATGTATCTTGATGTGCATCCAACTAAATGTGTGGTTACAATGAACAAAGGTATTCTATTCGCTTTATTACATTATGTTGATCCTGCTATCTGCATGAAACAAATGCAAGAAAATAAATTCGAAAGAAATTTATTTGGAGATCTAGCACATACAAAAATCTGATATAAAATCTGAGATCTAGGATTACCAAAATATATTTCATAAACCAAGATGTATCCATGTAAACCAAGGTTTGTGCACAATGGACACCACATTTTCCGTTTCCATTAGTGTTGTCACGACGTAAGAGACATAGCGATGTGCAATGTACACCTAGTTCTTAAGGTACAATGTCATGCACCTCATTGAAGTGGGGCACATATTTTCTAAATTTATTTAAGGGATATTTTAGCAAATGGCCCCACTCAAATTATAGAAACTAGTATATACTCCCACTTTTTTTAAAAATTGTCAAATGCCTTGAGTCCTTTGTATGGAACAATTAAAAATTTAAGGTATAGTCGACTATTTTAACCGATTTTTTTGACTGTTTTGCAAAAAAATGGGAGCATTTGGTAGATTTTTAAAAAAAAGTGGAGGTATATGCTAGTTTCTACAATTTGGGTGAGGGCATTTGTTAAAATATCCCTTTATTTAAAAACTCCAAAATACAATATAATCAAAGACACTATCTCAATGAATAATTTATTGTATAAATAATTAAAAGAAAAGTTGGAATATATTTTAGAAAAATCTGCAAATTAAAAAACCGCTTAAGGGTTGCAACCTAAGTTGCATGGACAATGATAGGATACGATGCGGTAAAGACAAGACAAGACAAAAGAAAATGGATACAACATCTATTCTGGTGTATCAGTGTATTTTGGAGTGTAACCCGATACTTGTTTTTTGAGTGTTTATGCTTTCTAGGTTGCATGATTCTGTCAAAGACGAGTCATCCACAAAGGAAGAACTGTAGGAGCAAACGATTTGAGTTACACATATGGAGAAAAAATGTGAGGCAAAGAAAAAACTAATGAAATAAACAAGGGGAAAACCCAAAAATTAGAAGAAGAAAAATTGCAAAAAAAAAAATCTTGAATCTTGAATCTTGAATTCCAATCCCCGTGACAAACAACATGTTGTCGGAAGTTGGCATAGGAGAGTCACCAAAGATTGCTGGATAAAAAAGGAGAGGATCAAGATTTAAGAGAGGATGGAGAAATTAGGAAGGTAGGGTTTAAAAGATTATAGGTAATGTGCTAGGAACTTAGGATATAGTTATATTATAGATTAGAGTAGGGTACATCTTACGGATTTAGGATTAAGCAAAACAAATAAGACCCACAATTTCATGTTGAGCTTATCGATGCGCTACATCACACAAAGACGAGCGCCTCGTCCATGTTGAGGCGCCTCAGTTGCTCCACATTTCAACTCACGCCTCATTATATAATAAAGGAGAATTTATATAAATTTAATTACAAAATATTTGAAAGAATGGTATGTTTCTTATTATAATTTCCATTTTGAAATTTTGAACTTTTTTTCTCGTTTAGTAATAATCATATGTACCAATATAATTATGAATGCAATCCTATGCTTTTAACTTTCATTTTCTTACATGCTTATTTATTTTATGTATTGATCTAGTGTGTGAATGCGCTTATCCTTGCATGTATACTTTTGAGATCAAAGTCATACATAATCTAAAGACACTAAAAAAATAGTATAATAGTAGTTAAGTGTGAATGAGTACAAAGCATTTGCGAAGAGAAGCATTTTATGTGACCGAGCTCATGCCATGTCATGTAATAATATAGCAAACATGATTGTGAGATAACAAAATGCACATATTCATATTTGACAATAACAACATAAAGTTCAACATTCATCGTTAGAAGGTTAACGAATGATCCGGATCAAATTTAATTTATCCGGATATAGATATATATTTTATATCCGGATATAGACATGGTTCCACTATATTATCCAAATCAGGATACACATAAAAATATATAAATAATATTAATATATCTATGCTTCTAACACTAAAGCACGTTCTATTTGTGATTATACATATTATATTTAAAGTTCATCGTTAGATGGTTAATGACTGATCCGGATCCAAATTTAATTTATCCGGATATAGATTTTTTTTATCCGGATATAGATATGGTTCCACTATATTGTCCAGATCCAGATACCTATATAAATATATGAATAATATTAATATATCTATGCTTCTAACACTAAAGAACGTCCTATTTGTGATTATACATATTATATTTAAAGTATATATCATTACTCAATCATAAGTTATTTAATATGTAACTAAACAAAATCATCACTTTTCTTGAAAACCAAACTTTAGTTTCTCCAATACCTTATTATATCTAATCCATATTCGTATTAGTTTTATCTGTATACATTTCTTACTATATCCGGTTTGGATCCAAACATGTTTTCTTCCTGGATATAGTTATTAATTTTTATATCTGGACAATATTTGTATCCGTATCCGTTACAAACAAGTACGACTATGAAAAATACCAATATCTGATCCATATGTGCTCTACATGCACCCCTACTCATAAATCATAATATGCAGGCACAAGTATTAATGAAGAAATCACTTATGATTGCAGTTTCCCTGGAAAAAATGATAATACTCATCATAATGGTGCATGTGTCTGGACTCAGAATATTCTATGTATAGGTTTCTGAGGATAATGGTCTCTGGTGTATAAATTTTGTAAGAGACAAAATCTAAAATGCTTCAGTTTAATGCAAGTTGTGTCGACTGCACTCACGAGTTCCTATAATTGACTGATATGCTTGACATATAGGGAGTAGGAGCTGCACCTAAACATGACCAGCATAGAATTGCCTGGTATTAATAAGAATAAGCTTTGTTTGATTGTATTTGAGAAGTGACGGGTGCACCTAAGTGCGACCAACATTTGAAAATTTGCCTAGTACCAATATGAATCAACTTTGTTTGATCGTATTTGAACCGAATGGAACTATAGGATCTGACAAGTATTGGCCAATAACCTTTGATATGAGGCCAGTTTTGCTTACAATTACAACTCTGTTTTGGGTGGTAATAGGTGCAACTTCCCTAAACTTGGAAGTACTAGCCTAGCCTCGTCTGAATTACCTAAGACTTTTCATAACAGTATAATATTATTGAAAACTGAAATTTTTATTGAAACTTTTAGAAACTGACGGAACATGACAAAACTTGCCAAATTTGGTCAAAAAAATTGGAACTTCCCCGAAAGTACCAAATAACATATTTTATTTTAATTTTGACACATGTTTTATTTGGTATTACTCGTTTAATGAATCAAAAAAAATCTCTAGTTAGTAAGTTGCTTATAAAATTATGTAAGCACCATGTTATTATGGCGAAGAGATCATGCCATTATAAGTTATTCAAGAAAAACAATATAGGAGGCACACATGATATGTCGAGTTATATTTGGACTTTGACCATTAATTTTTATAACCCTATAGATCTTTTCTATAGCTTAGAAGCCAGAAGTGAAGACGGAAATGGGGGTGGGAGCGGGAGTCGGAGAGCGCGACTACTGAGAAGAGTCTAACGTTGGAAGCGTTATGGGAGCGTGCGCTAACAAAAAATTTATGTTTATTAATTATTGTTATTGAGACATATAAATATCTTAATATTTATTAGAATTTATAAAGTTAAGTTCAAAGTTACAGAGAGATCATTTACTTGTTGATTTTTTATGATGTCAAGATAAATAAACTTCAATTTCTTGGTACTTTCATAGATGTGTATTAAAAGTTTTCTAACTTTATTTCCAAAATTTATGTTCTCTTTTAAAATTATGGTCATATTATGGGAAGCACTCATGTCGCCAGAGAAACACACTCCAATCGCCGGAGAAACAAGCTTCCGTCATCGAAAATATGAGCTCCCAAGTAATAACCGCCGAATCGAGGTTCTTACTGAGATTCGTTGACCTCCTAGGAGTTTCTGGCTTCTAAGTATTATAGTGCTGCAACATAATACTCAGTATTAGTCTGAATTGCAGTTAATTTCAACCTAGACTCCATTTGGTGCCAAACACAAGGCGTGCACTTATGGATGGGTGGTATTTCAAAAATGTCAATTATTTCAGAGCTCAAATGGATGTTTCCGAAAAACTAATCCAACGAGGACGTTTGAGCAAATGGTATGAAAGCTTACTGCAATTCAAACTTGCTCTTATATACCAATATAAGAATGTCAGAATTATCAATACTAATATTATCAGAATATTAGCACGGTACATATAAAATGATTCTGATATCTAAAATGCATAAACCTATAAATGATAACATCTTCCATACAACAAACCAAGTAAATCAACATGAAATCCAACAAATGACAACATTCATAATAATTCCATTCAAATTATGTGTCGACACTAAGCATACTAAACAAATGATAGTCCTTATAGTCTTATACTACTAGACAGATATTGTGAATCACACCATAAAACTCATGAACCCAAAGTCCTCTTCAAAGTCCTGCTAGTCTGAAAAAGGAAACTCAGTAAGTGTTTAATTAAATATATAATTCAGGTCTAAGTGGTCTTAGCAATGTATATAATTAACATATAACTAAGTCTATTACAAACATTTATCTTTCAGTTCAACATATTCGAATTTAACATTTATAGTGAATAATTTCAAGGTAGAACGTCATATTAATTTTGAACTAAGGCACGTATTAGGGGTTGATTGTGGCATACTTCATATAGCATATGCATTTACCACTACAAGCACAATTATAAGTAAATAACTAATACTCAAGAAAATTAGAGGCCTATTGAACGAAGTAACTATCAAAAGGGCGGGTCATTCAATAGCCTGATCATGCCTCTCCCACTTGTTGTAGACTTAAGAGAGGAGAAAATAGGCATCAGTATAGGAGGACCAATTGAGCGAAGCTCCTTTTTTTGGGTCGTGCCTTGAAGTGAAGATCGTGCTCATGGAATTTGGAGCATTTTATTACCTTCCTTCCCTTCAAAGGGAGTTATTCATTTTATTCTGAAAGTTCCACTCTTTCAGATAGGTTGTACCTTGAGAACTGGTTAAGATGTGTATGTGAAAGAACACTTTGCCATAGGTCACAACTCAATGGCAGGATTTGCAATGATGGGGACAAAACCTCTATTACCCGGACTCTCCACTTTAAGGAGAAGTACCTATGTCGACCCGGTAGAACATGGATATGGGTACAGGATCCGTATCGAATTATCCAGTCACAATCCGGATCCTCCATGGTGACAATCGGGAGACTGGTAGTGAAGTAAATGGTTTATTTTAATGTGGTAGTGAAGTAAATAGTTTATTTTAATATGGTAGACTTGTAGTAAAGTTGTAGGGGAGCTGAAGGGATGGTCTCTTAGAGATTTATTCAACTATTTCAGTAAAGTTTACTAGTAGTTTATAAGTACATGTTTTTTTATGAAACACTGCAAATTTAATTACATAATATACTTTTTATGAAATCATGTTCAAATTTATTTATTTTAATAGTCATATCTCTGTACCCGTATCCAAAATTTGGATTGTGCCATTCAATTATGAGTTTGAAGTATCTGGCTCTTGGATATGTACTCGTATCCGACACTCGTATCCGAGTCTAGGTAACATAAAAAAACGAGCAACATAAAAAAACAAGCTTATTACCATACCATGTCAAACAAAGGAAAGAAAAAGTCATCCCGAAACGCAAAAAGAGGCGAACAAACCCTATTTTCACTTGTTACCGGCTACACAGATCAATCAAGAAAAAAAACCAAGCTAAAGCTTGCCTACATCTTTCAATTCAAGGTATTTTAAAGACCAATATGAAAAGGGGGTGAATTCCATCAATCATTGGGCAAAACAGAGAAGCTTGTGAAAGAGGAAAATGGCTAAATTCAAGGCCCCACCTATGAGCCGATCAAACTTTTCATTCACTCGCATTCATTATTGCCTATCAAATAAAAGAAGCCAATATTTACAGGATGTTTTTTGGCTCGCAATGACTACAACTCAAGAACATGAAGTTGGAATCGCTAATAATCGTGGATGAGCATGTTGTGGTGAATACATACTCGGGCTAGAATCTCTTATTGTTTCTGAGTAACCCATTGTTAGAGCGGTCGAATGTTAACTGATTCGTCGTAGGTTTGAATCCTACTTGGGAAGATTTGATTGATTCTTATTAATGACGAGGAATACATGTTTGCTATGCTACTAATACTAATCAAAAGTGAGACAGAGAATGAAGAATGTCGTGTTTTAGCATTTCATGAATATGGTGCTAGCTTTTGCTTTTATGCAATCCCGACCAATTATGTCATTTCACACAACGTTCAAAGTATCGGTATCGAAATTGGTATCGGACCATTCCTATGAGTATCGGGATCGGCGGTATCGGTAGTATCGGCGGTTTCGGATCGGAGTATCGAATTTTTGGTATCGGAAAGCAAATAACTATTAGTAAATTATTAACATTTAGAAAATATATTTTATACATTTATGTATAATTTTAAGTATTTCTATTGTTGTTTCATAGTATTTTTGAAGTTGAATGACATAGTAGTCACCCTTGTCGATTGATTTACATGCGATAGATAAGTTTTTCTCTTTTATATACTTTACAACCTTACTATGTTTTTGCAACCTTACTAATTGGTCTTTTTCATTTAATTTTCTTTGTTGAATTGACCGAAAAAGAGACCTCTAATGTCGGGATCGGTCAGTATCGGGTATCGGTCGGTATCGGATCGGTACATGTCAAACAGTATCGGTATCAGCTGTATCGGATCGATATCGGCCGATACTGCAAACTACGATTTCACATTAGTTTTTAATTTTGCCTATTTAGATTATGCAACATTATAATTTGTCTCCAATCCAATTATATCAATTAATAAATGAACCTATGTCGAACCAAGCACCAAAACCCATATTGGAATGAGTTGATTCTTCCCTACAATCCATGTCAACGTGATCTTAAAGTTAGCAAGAGCACTACAACAAAGGTTGATGATACAATTGCTTGGTGAAGGTGTTAAGAGGTTAAGGTTGAAGTGGGATCCATATGAACATTAAATGGCCATGCAATCCCGAACATTTCCATGTAAGTTCATATTAGTTTTTAAGTTTTGATTATTTAGATTAGTAGCATAATAGGATACTAGATAAATTAAAATTATTTATAGGTCAACATGTAGAAGGAGTTGCAATACAAGTGGCTAAAAAGATGGATCTTTAGCACCTACAAAAAGTTTAGTTCACGAAAACAATCCATTAAGAAGCCTTTTTGTTATGAGAAAAGGGGTTTGATTGTAAAATATGCATCATTCAATTTTTTTTTTACTTTTTCAACAGGTTGTAAACGAAGGACTTTTGACATTGCATAGAGGAATTAGTGGTTTGCTTAAAATTCTCTCTTTTCTCCCTCCTCAAAGTTATTCGAATTGCACAAGCTTTATCGCCATTGACATTATCCTCCTCCAATGTGATTGGTATTGTCAATAACAATGGATTGATTAATACTCAAATTCTCGAAGTGAAAATTGTCTAATTGATTTGTTATCAGCACCTCTCATATAATCAGTGCATTGTAGATTGAAGGGAACTCGTAACTGCATTTTCTAGGAATTTTGTGGGTGGGGGTCTTTTAAGCAATTAATAAGATTTAGTGGACTCATTTAAAATACAATAGATTTAAGGAACTTGAGGGAAAAAATGAGCTAATAATGTACTTTAACCCACAATACTACAATATATATCAAAAGAAGAGCTCCACTAAAATGGGTTAGCCTTCTAATTCTGAGCACAAAATCCTTTCTTGGTATCACATTACTAGTGTTGTCTGTTTCAACTTCAAATTATACTTTAACTAAAATGTCCACACTCACAACTAGTATTAACTATTAAGCATTGGGAGTGATTTCCTGCTTGGTTAGTGATACGAGACCATTCATGGTTCCGAACCCAAGTCCAATTCGTAGATAGGATTTATATTATTTCCTTAGACTTTTCAATTTACATTTTTGTTTGTTAGGGTTAACTTAAATAAGGAGAATTTTTATTTCTTTGAGTTGGTTAGAAATTTTAATTATGTCGAGTTTGACAACGATACAATTCCAATACACACAAATTAAATAGAGGAAAATAGACGGAAATAAATACTTATTTGGTTGTTGCTGGCCATCACTACCTTTTAGAAACTATGAAGACTTGGATGCTACCAATCTTTTGTCACACTCATCACTGCTAGCTTCATAGAAGATGTAAGTTCTAAAAAGGGAGATGAGATCCTAGACCAACCTGACCCCTCTTATAATATTAGGATATGGTCAGGTTTTGGCATGGTAGCATCTTTTTGTTTGAGAACTGTGATTCAATTCAAGCTTATACTAATTCTTATTGTTTCTCATATTAAATTTCCCAAGTTTTTATGATGTATCAAAAGTCATCTATGGTTGCATCTTTTCGTTTGAGAGCTGTGATTCAATTCAAGCTTATGCTGATTCCGATTGTTTCTCATACTAAATTTTCCAAGTTTCTATTATGTATCAACTATCAAGTCTATGTCAGTTTAAAGTTTAAACTTGCTAACTACAAATCTAACCTAATAAACCTAAAACCCTTCAAACATAGTATAACTAGCTCCAAATAAAGTATTAAATTATTAATATCTTCAAATATACTATAAATAGCTAGAAAAAAATATTGTTTAGGTGAGGACCACATGCTTAGGTAAATAAGCTAGTGTTACAACATAGAAAATTAGAACAAGAAAAAGTAACTGCGGAAGAATTTTTACTTTACATGTATATACAACCAATAGTAAAAGGAGGGGATACCTTTATAGCATGTCGGATTCTCTTCTTTTGACAGGGTGACTGATAAATCATGTAGGGTAACATCTTCAGAAATGTATATATGATTATATCTGAAAATACAGAAGGATAAGAAAAATTAGTATGATGTGTCCGCATAACAATGGATAGTTGTGAAATCCTTCAAAGATCTACTCACGGTTTTCGTCTTTGACCCTGTTTAGCATGTTGTTCAAACTTTGAAGGAGTCACCTGAACATTGAGTTTAATGCCTAAGAAACAACAGGGAATATGAAAATATGATATTGAAGAAAAGTTACACATATAGTTCTACCACTTGACTGCAGTGAGAACAAAGTATTCCGGTGCCTTTTCTTTCTCCTTCTAGTTTTAGTTTTCCCTACCAAACATAGTACAAAAAATATTAGTCCTAATAATGCAAAAATATTTAAAGACCAGTAAACTCGTCTAGATTGCACACCTTTCCATCTACATCATACCACATTTTGGTCCCCTCGGGTAGTTTATCTGACATGAAGACCAATTTATGCAATCCCATATTCCTTGTAAAATAAATATTTAATATTAGTTCTATTAAATTACAAAAAAGTAGATAAGTTTTATCCAGAGAGTTGAGTACACCCACTTTTTTGTTAATTTTCCTAAGGTAACCTTGTGTTGTGATTTCCTCTTCAAGGAACTGTCAGAAAAAATAAGATTCTTATCTTTTATCTTGTATAAAAGAAATAAACCCTTACTCAAATAACACTTAACAATATTATAAAAAAAACTTACATCATAAGAGGAAAGAATGCTTTGATTAAATTATCTTTAGCAATATATAAGTTCAAAATAAATCAGAAGCGATATCACATTCATTACTATCATGATGTAAAAAAAAGACCATACTTAGAACCGCATTCACATTCTATTTCTACATTGTCTTTTCGTTTTATTGCTTGTGGAACACTTTGGGCAATACTAATACTATTCTTCGCAATTAAGATGTGTGGGATATGGATGCGAAACATGAGGTACCCAACATATGCGACACGAGGTATGAGAACCAAATAGTTATACACGAGGAGGTAAATTTTAGAAAGACGGTACTTTGCACCACTAATAGTTGTGTAAGTTGTATAATGAATCATTTTGAAATCTTGTATTCCTAAAATGTCACTCAATAAAGCCTAATTTACATTTAATTATTATATTACTAATGTGGTACTAGACAACATCGGACCCCGTGCTCACACTTGCCTCACTTGTGACTAAATATTCTGGCAAAAACAGTACTTGAGGTGTTGAGTATTTGTGAAAAGAATTTCTCTATATTATGTAGGAAACTCACATGCTAATAAGTCGATTGACTAGTTTAAAAAACACATCATGATCTATTTGAAATGGAAGCAAGTATGCCTAACATTCCCTACTTAGGAAGTCCTAGACTGGCCTATACTAATAAAATGCATGGATTTTATGCTTTCATCAATAAATTGAGAGTAATTTTATCAATATATGAAGCTCTACATAAACTGAATAAGAACCAAGATGTTTCCATCCACATAAAATGGGCTATGGAGCAACCCTCTAAAAGTGGGTTTGTGATTGCTTATCATGGTTTCTGTTTTTCATTTTTTGGTTAGTCCGAAAAGTTGTTTCATAACAACGGTTATCAAAATTTTATTGAAAAGTTAGTTCTTTTTTAAGGCATCATTTGAAAACAGGTGGGATACTGCTTTCGAAAACTGCTCCTACGGTTGCTTCCTGACAAGCAGTAGCAATCCCAAACCATTCCTAAATAAACCTAGCTCTACCAAATGATTGAGCAATTATCACTATTAAGCAAAAAAAAATTTAGATAGATTTAATCAAAAAGGATATATTTCAATGAACTCAACTAGACTAGATTTCACGAATACGGACACCACATAAGTACATAATACAAAAAAATTCAAACAAGTACAAAACTAGTTATCTATATTACACAAATATGGGCACAACTACTGTGATGTCACACAATACGATACCATTTTACTGTGTTCGTGCAATATAGCCTACTAATGTAGGCCTCATTCACAGGTACCCTCCTAATGCTAGGACTTTGGCGGAGTTCCCATGTCATCCAGTTTTGGTAAATGACCATTATACCCTAGTCTTGAAAAAAAAAAAGTTTTAAACAATTCAAAAAATATTTTAGAATTATAAAATATGAAGGAAAAAAACCTAAACCTAAACTTGATCCGTCCATGTGGCATGGGGGATGAAACTTTGACTAGTTTGAGGCTACAAAATCCAACAATATTGTTTAATATATAGTCAGCTAATTTCTTCTCTTAAGAAGATCTATAATAAATTTATATTTTCTCTATTCAAAGCGAACTTAAATAGTTGCTTGTAATTAATTTGTGTTCAATAGCCTATATTAAAATGTCAATATCTTTAGAATGCCTCCTCTCACTCCTCAATGAGTACCCCTGCGAGCAAGTAACAACAATTGTCCTTGCCCGTGAAAAGTCGGTACTCCATCTAGACAGTCAAAAAAATGTTATGTTCATCACCAGCATCTAGTATGCATAATTATATTATAGAGATATCAAGTAAATAACACTGCATATTGATAGAAGTGGACAAAATTCATATACTTAAAATTATACACTATAAATTTGTTGACTGCATAATAAGTTCAAAGAGATATACCTTTTAATGACATTTTTTCTGATTGAGGTGCTTGGCGATGATCGTACTTGCTTCATTTGAAGACAAGAACAACAACGCAACATGAAATCACCAATACGTGAAGTTTCATATAAATCTGTAGAAGAGTGAAGTAGCTTTGAGTTCTCTATCAAAAACGATATAAGCAAGGATTTTATAGAAAGGTGAACTATTTTTTGTATTTTTAGTTCAAAAATAATAATATAATAGCTTAATAATTTAGATAATCCAAATTGTAAAGGTCTTATATCATTATCCTAATAGGTAGCTGATAGTGTAATTTGCTTGTCCTTCCCACAACCATATAAAAAACATGTTACACTGTTGGCAATGCTAATTCAAACTTAGATTTAAAACAGGTTTTGGTTGGAAATTTAGATGAACCACCACGAGTTTGTACTAAATTTAAAATCAAACAAATCATAGAATGAGAACAATATTTTCAAACCTCCACAATCTTGACATGTATATATCCTTTTCTCCGGAAACGGTCCCACCACTTCTTGAAGCGACAATTTTATCAAGTCCATGGAATCACCATTCATTGCTTCTATAGCTTCACTCATTGTTTTATTATTTTCAAAATAAATAGAATTTCCTATATTACCATCCGGACAGCCACTGTGCTGCCTAAATCCATTGAGTGAAATAGCCTGCATATAACATAATCAATTATAAACTCAAACAATCAGATTCTTCAAAATCATCCAAACTACAAATTTTTAATTAAATCAATTAGGATTATAATTATATAGGTGAAACAGAAGGAAACTCACTGTGAAGCTTTTACATGTATCACAGCTGCAAAATATTCTTCCATTTTCAATCATCGCAAGAAGTCCATTTTCCTGCAACATCGTACAAATGCAATTTCAATTTATGCTATGGAGAAGCACATCCTCCAAAATCAGTGTGACACCTTGTCACGAAGTATATCTTTTAATATTTACAAATGATCCCTTATTATGGCTATGAAATTATACAATATCTACCAACTTGCTTTCAAAGGCTAGGATAGGCATAAGAGAGAGGGAAGATAGGGTTCATGGTATTATCATAATTTCCAGTTTAAGTAGCAAAGTTCAGCTAAACCACCTATATTCCTCTCCCCAATTAAACCGGCATACCCTAGTGTAGATAGGATCAATTGCATACATTATGTATCTAATTAAACTAGCATACTTTTGCTTCTATCATCCATCAAATCGTCACTAATAAGTAAATACTCGTTTTACGTTTTGGTGTCATTTGCCGGATAAATCTACTTTCACGTGTTGGTAGGTAGAAACCATATATATGCATGCTCAAAAAAAAAAAGATGGACCATGTCAAAGGTTATAATTGTTTGTGAACAGCGATATAAATGTAATTTCAAATTATTTTTAGGACAGTGAAAATAGGTGTATGTATGTGTCTTGTCGTGTCGGACTCAGAAATAATCGATACCCTAAAATATAATAAGACACGCAAAAATAGTTGTGTTCGTATTGACATGTTGATACTGTGTCATGACGGGTCCTTGTTCGTGCAAAACTTATAGATGAACGCTGAAAAATCTGGTTACTGAGTTGATAGATTTTAGAAATAAATAAAAAATAAGTGACTCTTTTTTTTATATATATCCCATTATTGTAACATCACAAAATGGAAACTTAGAAAATATATAGTGTCCACGTCACAACATATTCTACACCAGTCCGTAACAGGAGGGCCCAAAATATCAGTTTAAACATTTATATATATCAATAATTTTGTATCTAAATTAGAAGTAGTATGTACCATGGGGCTTTTTTTAACATAGAACAATTGTGATGTAGTGGTTGTTATGGCACACTTGCACACTAGAGCTTCTAGGTACAATTCTTGATGGCAACTTTTTTTAATTTACTTTTATTTCAGTTTTTATTTTATTTTTTATATTAGATATGGGAGGGCCATTTTTAAAGTCCGCCTAGGGTCCAATGAACTTGCGGCCGACCCTGCCAGTCGGACACTCCAAAATACACTAGCTAGGACAATCAGTGTCGCATCCGTGTCATAGAGTAAACGTCTCTTGAATACCTCATCGTCATTGACGAGCTTGATCGAAGCCCCGTCGATCCATCCGGAAGCGATCAGCTCCTCCGGGTTAGTTGGCACCTTGGTAAGTGGGCCCACATTCATCGCCCTAGCTTCCGCTGGATAAGTTGGGCCCACATTATCGTCGGCCCGCCTCGCCGGAACCGATGGTTCGCCAACGCGGGTCTTCTTGCTTATAGTTTTGGACCGGGTCCGGGACAGAGAAGAGCCCGAGACTTCCCATTGGGATTGGAGCGCGAACTCCAGCTCCCTCTTGTGTCCGCGCCGGACAGTAGATCGAGTCACGTACTCGTCCTCCTCCGGCGCGGGTTCGGGTCCGGTTTTGGACCCGGATCCGCCTTCGGATGAGCTCCAGTTCATGATTTGGGAGTGGACGGCGTCGAATTCTTGGTGGAGGGAGGCCATCTCGGACGGGATGGACTCGGCTGCAGTTCCTTTGATCATTCTGTTGGCCGCCATTGGGGAAGAAAATTAGGGCTAGGTTTTCTTTGCTTTTTGTTTCCTCGGTGGAGAAGGTTTTTAGTGAGTAATGGAGTGGGGACTGGGGATGAATCCAGAAGAGGAGGAGCGAACATATAAAAGAAACGAGGGGTAGCACGGGAAACTGAAGGGGCGGTTTCAATTGGGGTTAATTGACGAGAATGGCCCTTCTTTGGAAGTAGCGGTTTGCTTGATTTGACAAATATGTCCCTTTGTGAATAAATTTCGAATTAGAATTACTATTCTACTTTTTATTTATACTACTATATAATAATAAGAAAAATTAGATTTCACCATAAAAATATTTGTTCCAAAAATATTCTTATCTATGTTTATTTTTATTTAATTTAAAAAATTTATCGGGACACTCATATTCTTACTCGGGACTATCCATTAATCGGGAACAGTCAGGTAGAGATGAGTTCTTACTCGGGACAGTCTAATTTTGACTTGGGACTAGCCAAGCTCTTTCCCCCCTCCCACAAATCCAATAAAAAAAAAACTCTCTCTCTCTCTCTTCTCTACACACTCTTCCAACCAAAAACCTTCTATTCTCTTCCAACATTTTTCATCCAAAAACCCTCACTTCTCTCACAATCTTCTTCATCCAAACAAAACTCCATCTTCTCCCCAAGATTTGAAGATTTCTTTCTTGAGATGGCACCCAAAATAGATTCTCAATCAAGTTACAAATTTGTTCTTTAATTTTTTTAATTTTCTTCTCATTCTAAAAGTTTTTCCTAATTCTTGTTTTATGAACGAAAATTTCATCTAATCTATGTTATAAATGATTTAATCGAAGTATATAACCACAATGTATGTTTACGTAAAAATTAATTCATAGATTTTAGCGTTTTAGGGATGAGGGGTCGTGTACTTGGGCCTGAAGAACACATAACTGTAGAAAATTTCTACAGTCCTGTAATAAACAGTCATATGTTTTTTATTATTGTTTTTTAATGGTGTGTTTTTATTATGGTTTTTTAATGGTCTTCATAGCCGCAACCTGAAGGAGAAAGAAATCGATGTTGCAGCCAAAAGAAAGCGATATACTGCGTCTGAGCGCAGGGCATGTCAGGGAGCCAACGTTATTGAAAAATCAGTATCAATCGCAGAACCAGAGACGCTTAGAAGTCGTTGAACGAAGAAGACTGCAACTTGTTCTAAGAGACCGGTTACCCGTTCTTCTTCTTCTTATGATGATGATGATGATGTATCAGTATCAATTTTGAATGTGTATGGATGTTTCTTTTGAAGTTGTGATTTTGTAATATTGACTGTAGACTTTTTGAATATTTGTGAATGTGTGGATGTTTATGTTGAATGTTTTCAATGTTGTAATATTATTGACAGTTATGACTTAAAAAATTTCAATGTTGTAATATTATTTCCAGCAAGTTTCAGGTAGGACTGTTAAAAATGTTCACAGTCCTGACTTTGTAATTTTTTCAGCAAGTTTGAGTCATGACTATCAAAATTTTGACAGTCCTGCATATAGTCAGGACTGTCAAAATTTTGACAGTCATGACTTTGTAATTTTTTCAGCAAGTTTGAGTAGGGACTGTCTAAAAATTTGACACTCCTGCATATAGTTAGAACTGTCAAAATTTTGACAGTCCTGACTTTGTAATTTTCCAGCAAGTTTCAAGTAGGACTGTCAAAAATTTGATAGTATTGCATATAGTCAGGACTGTAAAATATTGACAGTTCTGACTTTGTAATTTTTTCAGCAAGTTTGAGTCAGGACTGTCAATATAGTCAGGACTGTCAAAATATTGACAGTACTGACTTTGTAATTTTTCCAGCAAGTTTGAGTCAGAACTGTCAAAATGTTGACAATCCTGACTTTGTAATTTTTTTAGCAAGTTTGAGTCAGGACTGTCAATATTTTGACAGTCTTGACTTTGTAATTTTTTCAGCAAGTTTGAGTCATGACTGTCAAAATGTTGACAGTCCTGACTTTATAATTTTTCCAGCAAGTTTGAGTCAGGACTGTCAAAAATTTGACAGTCCTGCATATAATCAGGACTGTCAAAATATTGACAGTCCTGATTTTGTAATTTTTTTAGCAAGTTTGAGTCAGGACTGTCAAATTTTTGACAATCCTTCATATAGTTAGGACTGTCAAAATTTGACAGTCCTGACTTTGTAATTTTTCAGCAAGTTTCAGGTAGGACTGTCAAAATTTTGACAGTCCTCCATAATATCACGTCCCGATTTCGTGGAATCGATAGTCGTCCCCCGGGCGTGACGCCGTGCGTGCCTAGGTTGCGCATCGCACAAGGTTAAGATATTTTGCATAACTAGCACATATTCAGAGTACGCAGATAAATTGAAACACAAAGTTGAAACATAAAAAAGTTCTCTTTATTGATAATGAACATCTTTTACAAACTCTTGAACGACTAAGAATGTTGCCGCACGGGCTTACAAAAGTTGACACAAAATGAGATAATTGTCCTGTACATTACATTCTTGTACTAAAACTTCAAAATATAAAGACCTCCAGGCGGGACGATGGCTTTTCCACGGAGCTGCATGAGTTAAGTTTGTTTGCTCCTTTGGTCTTCTAAATGCTTCAAAATAAGGTACGATCAGCGCATGCCGACAGCTGGACTGGATTGTGAAGTAACTTGTAAATTCCCTGATTTTTCAAGATTTTCAAAACTGGATTTTTCACAATTTTCTGGAATTTTCTGGGAATTTTCTGTAATTTAAAAACAGGGTTTTAATTATTAAATAATTTTTAAATAATAATAAACAATATTAAATATTATAGAAATAATATTTTTGGGTGTAAAATGAAAAACTGGACTTAGGACAATTTTTCTGGAATTTATCGGACCCCGGACCTATTTTTAAATGCCTAAAAAGTATTTATTTAATTAAATTATTTATTAATTAATTAATTTACTGATAATTCTTTATTATTATTATTATTATTATTATTATTATTTATTTATAATACCCGGCCCACGAACCCAGCCCACGAACCCAGCCCGGCCCAATTCCCCGAACCCAGCCCAGCCTTAGCGGGTCGGGTCGGATCCGCCCGAACACGACCCGACCCGGCGCCCAGACCCGCCACGACTCAGCCCCTCTTCCCCGACTCTTCCGCCGCCTCCGTCGCCGACGCAGCGCCGTCCGGCCAGCCACCCACGTCCCCCCCATCTCCTCCCCTCTTCCCGCCTTCTCCGGCCACGACCAACCCCCGGCCACCCTTTAAAACCCCTCCTCCTCCTCCCCGATCTCCCCCTCAGCCAGCCACCCACCGCCGCTCGCCGCCGCCGTGCCCCCAGCCGCGCCACCACTGCCACGCCGTGCAGCGCTGCAGCCCAGCGCCGCTCCCCGAGCCACCGGACGCCGCCCCTCCTCCTCCTTCCCCGGCGAGCAGCACCAGCAGCAGCACGAGCAGCCGTCGACGCCGCTCGCCGCCGCCGCCTCCGCTCGAGCGCCGCGCCGCCTCGCCGCAGAGCCCCGGACCCCTCCGCCGTAGCCCGGCCGCCCAGCGCCGCCCCTCGCCGCCGAACCCTAACCTTAACCCTAATTCTCGAACCCCTGTGTCCGACACGAGTCCGACACGAGTCGGACACGGTTTGACCCTGATTTTTGGGTCCCCTTCAGGTGCGTGTAACTTCTTGCTCGTAGCTCTGTTTCTAATTCCGTAAATTGCATTGCGAAGCCTGTATGACCCTCTCGGTGCCCGGACAAACCGTTCGGGGCATCGCGTCCTGTGGGGATCGCACACCGCGATCCAAAAACAGGAAAAACCAGACCCTGTTTTACCCCGGAACTGAGTACGCCCCGCCAAACGGGACGACTTGGTCGCGCGCGATCTTCACAGATACGTGCGCATCGTCGATACGGACTTGTGGGATTTCGCGGAAGCTGATTCGGGTGTGCGTGCACACCGAAATCAACGCGTATCCGCGGACATCGCCCCGTATCCGAATTTTCTGCATTTCGACCTAACTTTGTGTACACATGTCGGATTAAGACAAAACTTGCACCATCGGACTCGTAGCGATACGCTGGTCCTGTGGGTCAAGTTTGGTTCGATTCTGAGAACGTTGACGAAATCGCGTGTCGTGGGCCCCACAAGCCCCGCTCGACGGGCGATTTTGTGATCGGCTCATCGGAATCCAATTCTGGAAGTTCCGTTGGGTTCGTATCAGCATTTCTGACCTGTTGACACTGAGTTTGGTGAATTTGGAGACCGTTGACCCTGACGCATTTTTCGGTGCAAAGCGGGCCCACCGGTGGACCCTATTTTGGCCCGAAACTGTCGTTTTTGCCCTTGTCTCCAAATTGGACCCAAGGAAAGGCGTTTCTAGCTGATTGATATTTTCTGGATCTGAAGGTGATATTTGTTTCAGCAACCGGAGTACCGCCTGCAAATCCAGCTGAAGTCAGAACCGCAACTGGAACCGGAACCACAGGCAAGTGTACCTTGCCAAACCCTGCAGCTTGCTAGTTATTTCCTGGACTTAATTATGCAATAGTGGGCAAGTAAAGCTTGCCAAATCTCAGTAATTCTTGACATAGTATCTTAATGGATTTCTTGTGGAATTAAATATAAACTTGTTTTAACTGCTTAACTTAGGAAACGAGTGACGTGCTTAGTGTCCGATCATAGTCGGGTGCCAACTCCGTACGCGGGGTTGTGTAACGTCACATAGACATGGATAACGAGACCCAAAAATTCTCGTACTTGTCCTATCAAGTACACCAGAACCCAGGACACTTGACACTATTTCATGAGACAGAGTCTTCCTGAGACATTCAAGGTGATTCTGTATAGGATGCATGGTTATGACATAGACTTTACATTCTTAGACATTTGATCCATAGCTATCAGACTTACTGTATTAGTTATAATCGTGCGTGACATGGACATGAGGCATCGTGGACATGAGACGTGGGATTACATTAGGTGGGGAGAGACACACAGACTACAGGCTGACAATATATAAAACATAGTATATATCATAGTGTAATTCATAGTTATTGCCTCTACCGGCTCCCCGACACAGAGCTTGTAGTGGCTTCAGCCTGAATTCTAGTGCTGCTCTCGTATTGCATATCACATAGTTGGTTACTTAGTTTACCCTGCTGATTGTTCTATTTGCTGCACTGATATTCATTTTGGCTTGAGTTATTTCTGTACCTTGCTGTCCCCTGAGGACCTTGATCTGGATGATGTCCCCAGGTACAGCTGAAGAGAACTACCCCGAGGTGTACGGTACCGGAGCACTCCTTGGAGCAGAACAAGGAACCGAGGACGAAGTGGTGGCCGAAGACTTCTCCTGAGCCCGACTTCAGCTATACAGTATTTTCATTTTCAGCATTTTAATTACTGTCTATTTTTCCTTGAATGTAACAGAATAATTCTCGGATTTGTTCCCGAGATAACCTTATTTGATATTGCATATTTATTTCTATTGCATTTATTTCCTGGCATTAATCTGTGTTATTTCTGTGGATAAGATTAGCAATACCTGAGACTTGTACTTAGTACTGCTAGACTACAACTTAAGCATGCCCTGATGGATCCATTAAATTGGGTTATCCATCAGTGCGTGCTGCTGGCCATTGCCACGCTTCTCCAGTCCCTCGGCATTTTGGGACTGGGGCGTGACATAACTTCATCTCCTCGCAGGATCGCCTTGGTGCGGGAAACCTGTTTCAACAAGGCTCAGTACATCGAAATGTACTGGTGAAGGTGAGTTAACCCAACTATACCAATCAACACGTTGTTTATATGAAGCATGCAACTTATTTGTGGTCTTTCTATCTTGTCTTAGTTCATTTTACAACAAGCAATTATATAGAATTTACTGAAATGAACTTGCCACCGTTCGATGACTTTTACCTGTCCGTTTGAACTACCTGCACAATACTTACCATATCCTTCTCTGCCACGAAGACACAAGTTAGCTTTGCACATGTTTAAATACACATGTGGGGTCACTGGCATTATGTCATATTGGACGAATTAGTCTTGGGCGAGAATGGAATGCAACAAAATAAAACGAGGCACCGCAAACTCCCGCCCGAACACGAGACTATCACTAAGTTCCGTCCGGATCAAAACGGTGCCAGTGCCCAAGCAACCGTCCGCAGGAACCTTAAATCCTTGTGCACAAGTTGTCCATGACCATGCGACATTCAATCATTTATCGTAGGGAGCATTTTGAGGCAATACGTGCACGAAACAAGTTCATGGCATAATTTATTTTGTATAGTCTCCCTGAATAATTTATTGCATAACAATGTGTGTTCCATACTTAGCACAATTTATAGAAGAAGTATACATTCTAACTAAAATTGAAGCTTAGAAAGAATATTCTAAACGAACTAGCATGCAATAGATAACTGTTTACAAGCATAAAATAGTCCAAGTCTATCTCTTTTTTATCTTGACATCTTTTAGTTATTATGGTATCGTTTGATTGGGACAAGCAAGAATGCAAGATTTTGGATGTGAAGACTTGGAAGAAGGGTCAACTGAATCGAATATAAGCCACTCACAAGTTGGTTTAAGAAGGAAAGAAAAGAGGTGCTTTAAGACTCCGCTCGTACGTCGTCTACTGCTTGTTCACCTGCATTGCCACGAACAGCTGATCAATACCTCTTCTACTCTTTCCAAGATCGAAATTGAAGTGCAGTTCAACGAATGAAAATAATAAAATCCATCGAAACTGTTCAAGAAAATGCAAACAAATCTGAAAACCAACTCAAGCACGAAAGCAACAAAGCGACAGCAAAAACTTAGGCAAGAAAACTTGCAGCGGAGATGTCCCTCTTGACTCTGCCGCTAAGTCGATCATTGGGGCACGATCCACTGAATATAGGAATCGATTCCGAAGAAGCAAATCCATAACGAGGATAAGTTCTTGATTCAATCTATCCCAATCGAACGATACTGACTTGTATTTCTTAGCCGCGCTTCCCGAATAGGGGGAACGGGGTACCACACATAGAGTCAGGACTGTCAAAATTTTGACTGACAGTCCTGACTTTGTAATTTTTTTAGCAAGTTTGAGTCAGGACTGTAGAAAATTTCTGCATATAGCCATATACAATACCAAAGTACAACGGTACAAAAGTCCTGCATATAATCATAATTTTAGAGTTTGGGTTTAGAGATTATTAGGGAAGAAAGTACAACTTGACTTGGACCATATTCTCTATTCCAACAATTTTTAGGATTTGGATTTAGAGATTTAGGGAAGAAAATGACAAAGAGAAAAGTCAAACACAAAATAACCTAAAAAAAGAAGAAGAAGTGATGACTTTTATACTCTTTGCTTGGATAGCCCCAAGTCATTTCTCTTCATGGCAAACTTGTAATTAAAATAAAAAATAAATTGGATAGCCCCGAGTAAGAATATGAGTGCCCAGATAAATATTCTTAATTTAATATGGGTAGTTAGATGATCTATAGTACTATATAATAATAAAAGTTAGGTTTTACCGTGAACGTTTTTTTTTCCAAAAATACCCTTATCTATGTTTACTTTTATTAAATTTAATATGTGTAGTTAGGTAATTGCGCATAGAAAAAAATTAAGTGTTGTTGTTGTTTGTTCTTTCCAAGTAGTACAAGATTAAGATGTTTTGCTCTTTTCAATTAGCAAAAGAAAAAGAAAAAAACTATTGTTTGCTCTTTTCAAATAATATGAAATACATATAACGCACGTGCATATATACTATTATTATTAAAATAAAAGTTTGTGACAGTTTTGTACGTGGAATGTATTATTCTTTAGAATATTTTATTCTTGAAAATTTATTGTGTGGTATTAAATTCATACGTATCTAATTTTAGTGTCTGGAAGGAAAGGTGGAGGTATTTACATTGTATTTCTGGGTATATAAAATCTATATAATTAGTATTACAAATATATTATCATGAATATAATATTATTTAGCATATTTTTGTAATGTCTCACTTTATAAAATTATAATATAATAATATAAGGTTGTTGATAAAGGCACTACAAAATTCACTCGGGGCAGCCCAAATTTTCACCATTGATAATTACAAGTTTACCATCCCCAAAAATTACTCCGGACTGTCCACTTCCAATAGATTTTTTTTATAATCAGGACTGTCAAAATTTTGACAGTCATACTAATTATAAGGACTGTTAAAATTTTGATTTTGACAGTCCTAACAATTGGTAGGACTGTCAACATTTTTACAGTCCTAAAAATATATGTTGATTCTTTAGGACTGTCAAAATTTTGACAGTCCTAACAATTGGTAGGACTGTCAATTTTTTTACAGTCCTAAAAATATATGTTGATTTTTTAGGACTGTCAAAATTTTGACAGTCCTTCCAATTGGTAGAACTGTCAAAATTTTGACAGTCCTAAAAATATATGTTAATTTTTTAGGACTGTCAAAATTTTGACAGTCCTACCAATTGGTAGGACTGTCAAAAATTTTACAGTCCTAAAAAATATATGTTTATTTTTTAAGACTGTCAAAATTTTGACAGTCCTTCCAATTGGTAGGACTGTCAAAATTTTTACAATCCTAAAAATATATGTTAATTTTTAACAATCCAAAATTTTGACAATTCGGAAGGGAGGGCTACGCGAGGTGACCACGAGGGTTGGACTGCATGGAGGCCCGAAGGAGGGACGAGGAGAAGGAGGCGGCAGGAGGCGGGGGAGGAGGCAACAGCGGGAGGTTGTCATGACCCGCCCCCTAATATTCGGGCACGAGTACGTGGTTACGCCCAGCCTACGCCGCAGAATCGACGGTAGAACGTTGTCTGGGTCATTTCTAACTATCTAACATCTCAATAATATAATATGGTACCTGTCAACCATCTCAACTCCAAACGGAGGAGCAATATGATATCTCACAAATATATCAATCTCAATCACAAAACAAACTAAGGAGAAAATAATGCACGAATGGAAATAGCGAAGGGAAGATAGATACAATCCACAATATGAACGTAATAGTATATCTGTGAATCTCCACAAAAAAATAGTCTAATACAAAAACTAAACAAAACTAACAATTAAACTAATACTCAATACCTTAACTAAATAAACTAACTGCTACTAACACTATTACAAGTATACATACATACATACATATATATATATATATATATATATATATATATATATATATATATATATATATATATATATATAACTATTAAAGTAAAATAGTATATATATCTATACTAACTTAAATATAGATATTTGACTGATACAAACTTACTATTAACTATTTCTCCTAACTAATACACTAGCTAAAATATCTAATACATGCTAGACCTTAACACAACTAGTACACAAAACCCCTAAACAGAACTAACTGATCTATACCCAAAATAATTACTTAACAGTGTCAAATTCAAAGTGATCTTCCTCAGGTATACAACAGGCAGGTGGGTAGATTTCAGGTAAGTCTTCAGTCTAGGTGCAGTTCAGTCCTCAGTCTCAAGTTGCTGTGCAGTCTTTAGTCTCAAGTTGCTGTGCAGCTCAGTTGAGTATCTGAGTATCTGTTCAGTTCTCACTGTGCTGATACACAGTCTCAGTTATCCAGTCCTTCAGGTGATCTCAGGTAATCATCAGTGGAGGTAAATGAGTCTTCAGTCTAGGTCTTCAGTTGATTTCAGGTGATCTTCAGTCTGCAGGTAGTGAGTATCTGTCTTTACTGCAGACTGCAGTTCAGTGAGTATGTCACGCCCCAGTCCCAAAAATGTCGAGGGACTGGACACGTGGCAATGGCCAGCAGCACGCACCGATGGACAACCCAATTTAATGGATCCATCAGGACATGTTTAAGTTGTAGTCTAACAGTAAGATGTTACAAGTCTCAGGTATTTCTGATCTCATCCACAGAATAAACACAGATTAAATGCCAGAAATAATGCAATAGAATAACTATCAAATCTCAATAAATATCTCGGTGAACAATCCGAGATTATGTCTGATACATCCAAAGCAAATAGACAGAAAATAAAAGAACTGGAAATAGAAACAGAAATAACTGACTATATACAGTCACTGCTCAGGAGAAGTCCTCTGGTGCTGGCTCGTCCTCAGGTCCTGGTACAGCTCATGTAAGTGCTCATGTACGGTGTATCTCTGGATGGTTCTCTTCGGCTATACCTGGGGACATAGTCCATTCCAGGTCCTCAGGGGACATAACAAGGTACAGATAATACAAGTCAAAATATAAGCAGTGCAGAAATTAAATGAAACAGCAGGGTAAACTACGTAACCAGCTAGGTGATAAATGCAAGTTGAGAGCATCACTAGAACTCAGGCTGAAGCTGCTACAAGCTCTGTGTCGGGGAGCCGGTAGCAGTGATATCATGTAGTTGTCTAGCTCAATGGGAGACTACGACGCTGGCATAATATAAAATCAACCTGTAGCCTATGTAACTCTCTCCACCCAATGTAATCACGCATATCATGACCATAACGTCTCATGTCCATGTCAAGCGGGATCATAGCTAATGCAACAAGTCATAAAGTCTCTAGGAACATATGTCAATGTCAAGTCCTGTATCCTATACAGAATTACCATGAATGTCTCAGGAAGACTCTGTCTCATGAATAGTGTCAAGTGTCCTGGGTTCTGTTGTACTTGATAGGACAAGTACCAAGAGTAAGGGTATCGAATGTCCATCTCTAATGACGTACCCAACACCGCGTACGGTGTTGGCACCTGACTATGATCGGATACTAAGTACGTCACACGTTTCCTAGGTTAAGCAGTTAAACAAGTTTATATGAATTTACACAAGAACTCCAGCAAAATATTATCACAGGAACTACTGAGATTTGACGAGCTTTACTTGCCCACTGATGCTAAATTAAGCCAAGGAAATAAATAGCAGACTGCAGGGTTTGACAAGGTACACTTGTCCACTTATGTAAAAACAGGTCAAGGAAATAGGTAGCAAGCTGCAAGTATTGGCGAGGTACACTTGCCTGATGTTTGGATTCCACTACGGTTCTGTTCTCGAGAAATTTCCAGAGATGTCTCCGAATACTGAAATAAACATTACCATCATGCTCAGAAGGTGTCAATTAGCTAAAAATGCCTGTCCTTGAGTCCGATTTGGAGTCAAGGGCAAAAACGGCAATTTCGGGTCAAAACGGGGTCCACCGGTGGGCCCGCTTTGCACCGAAAAATGTGTCAGGGTCAACGATCTCCAATTTCACCAAACTTAGTGTTAACAGGTCAGGAACGCTGATACGAACCCAACAGAACTTTCAAAATTGAATTCCGATGAGCCGATCACAAAATCGCCCGTCGAGCGGGGCCTGTGGGGCCCACGACACGCGATTTCGTCAACGTTCTCAGAATCAAACCAAACTTGACCCACAGGACCAGCGTATTGCTACGAGTCCGATGGCGCAAGTTTCGTCTCGATCTGACGTGTGTACACAAAATTAGGGTAAATTACAGAAAAGTTGGATACGGGGCGATGTCCGCGGATACGCGTTGATTTCGGTGTGCACACACATCCGAATCAGCTTCTGCGAAATCCCGCACGTCCGTATCGACGACGCGCACGTATCTGTGAAGACCGCACGCGACCAAGTCATCCCGTTTGGCGGGGCGTACTCAGTTCCAGGGTGAAACAGGGTCTGGTTTTCCTGTTTTTGGATCGCGGTGTGCGATCACCACAGGACGCGATGCCCCGAGCGGTTTGTTCGGACACCGAGAGGGTCATACAGGCTTCGCAACGCAATTTACGGAATCGAAATCCGAGCTACGAGCAAGAAGATACACGCACCTGAAATGGGCTGAAAAATCGGGGTTGGAATCGTGTCCGACACGTGTCCGGATTCGAAGTTAGGGTTTCGGATTCGGCGGCTCAGGGCGGCGCTGAGGCGGCGCGGTGGCGGTGCTGAGCGGCACGGCGGGCGGAGGCGCTGCTGCTCGATGCTGCTGTCGAGGGTGCTCGACGGCGTCGACGCCGGAGAAGAAGAGGAGGAAGAAGGTGGGAGGTGGCTGAGCGCGGCGGAGGGGGCTGCGGGCAGGTGGCGTCGGCCGGCGAGGCAAGCGGTGGCGGCGTGGTGGTCGTGGGGGAGGTCTGGCCGGAGAGGGGCTGACGGGGGGGATTTATAGGGCTGAGGGAGGGCTGTCGTGGCCGGGTTAGGCGGAGGCGAGGGGTGGACGTGGCGGCGTGGGACGCGGGCGGGCGGAGCGTGGCCGAGCGGAGCGGGCGGCGGCCGGGGGACCATTCGAAGTCTGTCTCTGATAAGTTTTACCTTCTCTGCTGCATCCACTACCATCTCTGTTCCCAATAAAGACCTGTCACCAACATTATCCCAGGACAACGGAGTGCGGCATCTCCGTCCATACAACGTCTCGAATGATGACATCTCAATGCTGGCTTGGTAGCTGTTGTTGTATGAAAACTCTACAAAGTGAAGATGATCCTCTCAAGAACCTCCAAGATCCAAAACACAGGTGCGTAGCATGTCCTCGAGAGTCTGAATAGTCCTCTCCGACTGTCCGTCCGTCTGAGGGTGATAAGCGGTACTGAACTTGAGCTGAGTGCCCAAGCTAGCCTGCAAACTCCTCCAGAAATGGGACATGAAGCGGCTATCCCGATCCGAGACAATGCTCACTGGAACACCGTACAATCTGACAATCTGGCGCACATACATCTCCGCAAGTCTCTCCGTAGATGTACCCACTTTAAATGGCAGAAAGTGGTCTGATTTGGTCAACCTGTCCACGATGACCCAAATCGCATCCTTGCCTCCTGGAGAACGCGGAAGCCCCGATACAAAATCCATAGTAACATGCTTCCATTTCCACTCCGGAATGGGCAAAGGCTGAAGCAATCCGCCTGGTCTCTGTCTCTTCGCCTTGACCTGCTGGCAAACTAAGCATCTGGACACGAAGCTAGCTACCTCTTGCTTCATGCCATACCACCATACATGCTCCCTCATGTCTCTATACATCTTGTTGGCACCGGGATGCATAGAGTATTGGGAATGATGCGCCTCCTGCATAATCTCCTCGCGCAATGCTCCCTTCGGTACACACAACCTGGTACCATGTCGCAATGATCCATTATCTGCGACGGTAAAGTCCTCTGCCAGTCCGACCTGAACCTGTGCTCTGATGCTCCTCAGAGACTCATCCTCATACTGTCCGGCTCTGACTCGGTCCATCAGCTCTGACTAAACCAGAAGTCCCCATATCTGTACTGCGACTCCCGGAATCAATATCAATGCCCAAACTATCGAGGTCTGCCAATAGATGCATGTCCCTAGTCAAGCAAATAGCCACGGGATACCTGCTCAAAGCATCCGCGACTACGTTGGCCTTCCCTGGATGGTACTGCAAAGATATGTCGAAGTCCTTCATTAGCTCCAACCATCGCCGCTGCCTCATGTTGAGCTCCTTCTGTGTAAACACATACTTTAAGCTCTTATGGTCTGTGAAGATCTCTACTCTCTCTCCATATAGATAGTGTTTCCACAATTTGAGAGCAAAGATAACCGCTGCAAGCTCCAAATCATGGGTAGGGTAGTTCTTCTCATGCAGGCGTAATTGCCTGGAAGCATAGGCAATTACCTTCCCGTGCTGCTGTAGTACACAACCAAAACCCTTCCATGATGCATCACTGTAAATAGAAAATCCTTCTGCTCTTGATGGTAGTATCAAGATGGGAGCTGTAGTCAATCTCCTCTTCAGCTCCTCAAATGCTGACTGGCAATCCTCAGTCTAGACGAATTCCACGTCCTTCCTGGTCACCCTAGTCATCGGCTCTGCTAGTCTGAAAAAGTCCTGAACAAACCTCCGGTAGTAGCCTGCTAATCCAAGGAAGCTCCTAATCTCTGCTACTGAACTCGGGGTAGACCACGATTCAACTGCTGAGATATTCTTCGGGTCCACCGAGATCCCATCTCCTGTAATGACATGTCCAAGGAATTCAACCTTATCAAGGAAGAATTCGCACTTTGATAACTTGCCATACAACTTCTCCTTCCTGAGGGTCTCCAAAACAATCCCCAAGTGCTGCTCATGCTCCTCAGGGGTCTTCAAATATATCAGAATATCATCTATGAAGACTACAACAAATTGATCCAGGTACTGATGAAATACCTTGTTCATCAGGTTCATGAACACTGCTAGGGCATTGGTCAACCCAAATGGCATCACCAAGAACTCGAACTGCCCATAACGAGTCCTGAAAGCCGTCTTCGGGATGTCTTCCCTCTTCACCTTCACCTGGTGGTACCCTGACCTCAAGTCTATCTTCGAGAATACCTTCGCTCCGCTCAGCTGGTCAAACAAGTCATCAATCCGCGGCAGCGGGTATTTGTTCTTGATAGTCAGGTTATTAAGTGGCCTGTAGTCGATATACATATGTACCGACCCATCCTTCTTTGGTACAAACAGTACCGGAGCACCCCATGGTGACGAACTAGAACGGATAAAACCTTTGTCTTGCAACTCATCCACCTGCTTCTTCAACTCCGCCAGTTTACTATTGTTTACTCTATAGACGTGCTGACAGATTGGCTCTGCTCTTGGCACTAAGTCTATAGAGAACTCCACATCTCTGTCCGGCGGCAACCCCAAAAAATCCTCTGGAAAGACATCCAAGAACTCTGCAATCAACGGATGTGGCGGCTCCCGCTCTTCTACCAAAGTCCCACAAAAAATGCCCTCGCTCTGCTCTGATCCTCGGATGAACTCGAACTTCGGCTCTCCTGGCGTCTGAAATAAAATTCTGCCTCCACGACAATCGATACTAGCATGATGTCTACTCAACCAATCCATCCCGAGTACTATATCGTAACTCGAAAGTGGCATTACAAGTAAAAATATACTCAGCTCACGGCCTCCCACATAAACCCTCTGGTTCTTGCAAACATCACTGACCAGGATGATGCTACCCCCGGTAGTGATCTTGCAAGTCCGCGCCAACGATTCAGACTCAAGACGATGTCTCAAAGTAAAAGATACAGATACAAAGCTATGAGATGCACCAAAATCAAATAAGGCATGAGCTGGAAAAGAATCGAGTAAGACTGGACCTGATATAACGTCTCCGACTGGCTCTGACTCCTCCACGGTCAGGGCAAAAGCTCGCCCCTGATGTGCACCCCTCTGCTGGTGCTGGTGCTGCACGAACTTCTGCTGTTGGGGCTGTAAAGGAGGTCCTCTCGGTTGTCCCGCCGGGTGTCTAGCGGGTATCCTCTGGATAGGGGCTACATTCTGAACTGTCCGAGCTAAGGTCTTAGGGCAATCCCTCAGCTGGTGATATGATGAACCGCAAAACAAATACTGGCCGAGCCTCTTCCTGCAAACGTCCCATCCGTGCCCTGCCTTCTTACAGAAGGGGCAAGCACAAGCTGTCTGGGCTGGTCTCTGCATCTGGTACGTCTGATGTACAGGTGCTCGGTTAGGCGCATTGAACTGCTGCCTCTGCTGCTGGAAATATGGCTTCTTAGCTGGACCTGTGCTGCTACTGCCACCATAAACATCTCAGTCCCTCTTGTGCCTCCCACTCAGGTCTCTCTCGACCTTGCGAGCCTCCCTCAAGATGTCTGTATACGTCTCGTGGCTCAAAGAAATGAGAGCCTTCACTTCCCAGTTCAGACCCTCTCTGAATCTACTAGCCCGGTTCTCTGGGTCTCTCACCATATAGTCGGCATACCTGCTCAACCTACCAAACTCGGCGGCATACTCCTCCACCGTCATGTTCCCCTGGTAGAGGTTCTAGAACTGTCGCTCCAGGTCAAGTCTCTCAGTAGGCGGGAAGAACTTCCTTCTGAACAAGTCCCTGAACTCTCCCCACGTTAATCCTGGATCGGCGATCTGTGGCTCATTCGGAACCACGTGCTGGCGATGTCCATCATCTGCAATCCTGCTGCCTCCACCATCAGGTCCTCCGTAAGACGGGATAAGCGCATGACGCGCTCCATGCTCTCCAACCAATCATCCGCATAGATGATGCCCTCTGTCCCCTTGAAAGGCCAGGGATCCAACTTCTTGAAGTCCTGAATAGTGCCGGGCCTGAGTTGTACCTCCCGTGGCTGTGGTGGTACGGTCCTCTCTATGGCGGTGATGGCCACCTGGTGAGCACTCTCGATGCCCTGTCTCATCACCTCGGTCTGTCGGTGCTGCGCCTCGGCCTAGGCCCTCTGGGCCTCCATCATCATCTGGAAAAGTGCAAACAGCTGTGTAGCATCAGCTGGTACTGGCGGTGGTGGCGGAAGATCCTCGAGAATAACTGGAGCAACCCTCTGAACCGGGGGAGGAGCACCCCCAAAAGCGGCTGCTGAGACTCCCACCTGGACCGGTGAGACGATCCTCTCAACTGGAGATGAAACAGTAGCAGCTGCTACTCTATCCGCAGCAGGCTGGGAAGTAGCTAAGGAAGCTGCTGCTGCTCCTGAGCGATAGAATCTGACCTTCGGAGGCATCCTGAAGTCAGATTGAAAATACAGAATCAATATTGAATATAATGCGATATCCTCAAAGAAGGACAGAACTTAATTCAAAATGAAAGACAATACCAAATAGATAAATATTTGTAGAACAAAACATTGGAGTTTTTCCTAGTTGTGATTGAGTAACTCTCAGCCTAAATCTTGTATCCTAAAGCAGGCTCGTAGCAATACTCTAGTCGAGCACAACTACGATGTCTATCTAGACCTGCATGGGCCACCACTAAAAATGTGTCACGACCCGCACCCTAATTTTCGGGCACGAGTACGTGGTTACGCCTAGCCTACGCCGCAGAATCAGCGGTAGAACGCTGTCTGGGTCATTTCTAACTATCTAACATCTCAACAATATAATATGGTACCTGTCAACCATCTCAACTCCAAACGGAGGAGCAATATGATATCTCACAAATATATCAATCTCAATCATAAAACAAACTAAGGAGGAAATAATGCACGAATGGAAATAGCGAAGGGAAGATAGATACAATCCACAATATAAACGTAATAGTACATCTGTGAATCTCCACAAAAAATAGTCTAATACAAAAACTAACAATTAAACTAATACTCAATACCTTAACTAAATAAACTAACTGCTACTAACACTATTGCAAGTATACATATATATATATATATAACCAACTATTAAAGTAATAGTATATATATATCTATACTAACTTAAATATAGATATTTGACTGATACAAACTTACTATTAACTATTTCTCCTAACTAATACACTAGCTAAAACAACTAATACATGCTAGACCCTAACACAACTAGTACACAAAACCCCTAAACAGAACTGACTGATCTATACCCAAAATAATTACTTAACAGTGTCGAATTCCAAGTGATCTTCCTCAGGTACACAACAGACAGGTGGGTAGATTTCAGGTAAGTCTTCAGTCTAGGTGCAGTTCAGTCCTTAGTCTCAAGTTGCTGTGCAGTCTTTAGTCTCAAGTTGCTGTGCAGCTCAGTTGAGTATCTGAGTATCTGTTCAGTTCTCACTGTGCTGATACACAGTCTCAGTTATCCAGTCCTTTAGGTGATCTCAGGTAATCATCAGTGGAGGTAAATGAGTCTTCAATCTAGGTCTTCAATTGATTTCATGTGATCTTCAGTCTGCAGGTAGTGAGTATCTGTCTTCACTGCAGACTGCAGTTCAGTGAGTATCTCACTGAGTCTTCACTGTGCTGATACACAGTCTCAGTTCAGTTCAGCTGTTGCTGTGTTCAGTCTGTGTTCAAAGATGCTGACCACTGTGCTCGAGTAGTTGTCTGCTGCACAGTGGACTCGAGCTCTGGTAGCTGCACCTCCTCCTTGTCATTTCTGCACAGCAGCTCCAAGCTCCCTACTGTGCAATGCAATGCCTTCTGCTGCAGCTCTGTTTCCTGAAGGTTGTTGCCTACTGTTGGTTTTCCTTCACTGCAGTTTAGTCCAGGCTTCTAGTTGCAGTGCAGATACTTTGTTGCAGTACCAACTCAGTCCTCTTTCGCAGGGAAACAACTTGTTGTGGCTGCTATCTTCACTGTGCTGCTAGTTCTTCATTGGCAGTAATCTCTACTGCTAGATAGAGATGCACAACCCTCCAAGTCACACAGACACACATACACAATACACTAACAAACTCTAAGTACATATCTATATATGTGTACACACACATAGATATCTAAATATCTATATACATAGATACATGTACACCCCTCATACCTATCAATCTATATGCATAACACTAATATACATATATACTAATACATACAAATCACTAGCTATAAATGTATATACATATTCTCACATATATAAATGTATCAACATATAGATACATATATATATATATATATATATATATATATATATATATATGTATATGTATATGTATATGTATATGTATATGTATATGTATATGTATATGTATATATATATATATACATATAGGCACACACATATACATAAACTCAAACTATACTATTTCATAATCTATATAATGTATAGATAGCATATACATATATAATTACATATGCATGTATAGTGAAATGAGCCAAAACACAAACACATGGAGTACACCGCACCCGTATCACATTTTTCTATGATACGCTTGCGATACGGCTCCCAACTCACAACCAAACATATCCCGGAGGACACGTACAAGTCCAATACATAATTTATGATCAATACATATAGAAATTAGAGTGTCTACGTGTCCGTGTTACCATATGATATGCACATGGCCCCGTGTCGGAGGAAAACCCCCAAAATCGACCGTTTCGTCAAATTGACGAGATACGGCCCACACGTATCCAATTGTGGACACGAAACAAACTACAAACAAATAATCAATGGTCAATTAGATCTATTAGATCTATTGACAAGCACTACATGTGCCAATCTCGGAATTCCCCCAAAATTGGCACTAAACATGGTCATAACTTCCACCGTAGGTCTCCAAATAATTTCAAATCAAATCCTATGGGTAACCTATGCATGTTGGGTGGTTTCTCATGGTAAAATCTTAGATCTATAGTCTATAGGAAGGGGAGAAACTGATTTATACCTATTGGGAGATGGATTCCCAATAAAAAGGTCCCAAATGACAAGTTGCTCCTCTCCTTGTAGATCTTGGCCTCCTCCTCCTTGTTCCTTGCTCCTTGCTTGTAGATCCTTGATGTAGAGGCTTCAATGATAAATTTAGAAAGATATTTGAAGAGAATTGATGGAGAATTGATGGGAAATTTGAGGGAAAATGGAAGGGGAAAAACTAGATCTAGAATTTTGGGGAAGAACTAAAATGAGAGCACTCTCTCTCCTCTCAATTATGGCTGGTCATAAACCGCTCCCCAAGCAATGTACAAAGTCATAAATATCCCTTGGGGCCTCTCATGAAAAAATAATTAGGGGAGAAGGTTCTAGTCTAATGGTTTAACTAATTAAACATGTTTCTTAATCCATGGGCCTAATTCATGGGCTCAACTTAGACTAGTCCAAAAGTTTGTTCATGTCCTCTAATTAAATGGTTAGGTCCACTACACAAGTCCAAAACAAGTCTACAATAGCAATAATTATTAATACAATAAAATAAATAAATCAGTCATGCACAATTATTAATTATAATTATCCTAAAATAATTAATACCCATGATAATTACCAAACTACCCTTAAATGGAAATGTGAGGGTGACAGAGGTGGCGGTGGAGGAGCGATATGGGCGGCGATGAGCTGTGGAGGAGCGGAAGGGAGAGCATGAGGAGGGAGGTAAAAATGGTGGGCAACTATAGTAAAATTTGGGCTAGTCTGAGTAAAATTTCTTCATAACTGGACTAACCCTAATACTGGGCTAGCCCTGAGTGTACTTTGTAGTGCCTTTATCACAAACCTAATATAATCAAGTGTAGTAGAGTTTTGGTTAGTTGACTCATGTCGGTCGAGTTAGGTTCAAGTCCAAATTTATATCGAGTTGATTTTAAAGTTTTGGTCGAGTTGCATCAGTCAAAAGTCGGGTTGGACTCGATCAGATTCGTGTTGGACTCTCGTTGGTCCGGGTTCAGGGTTTGGTCAGGTGATGTGTCATGCCCCAGTCCCAAAATACGTAGGACTAGAAATACGTAAGCATGCCAGCCGTATGTATCTAGAAACTCCAATATATAAAAACCAGAACACTTACGTACGTTATATTATGAACAATAATTCATAAGTGGTATATAATTGTCATAAGTCACAGGGCATAACTAGATCTCATCCACATAATCAAATAGAAATAAATAACCAATCTACTATATAACTGAATCTCAATATGAAGTATCAAAGAATGATAGTCGGGTGGAAACAAATTCACTGTCTAACTAGAATGTAAGGGAAACCACATAGGAACATCTAATGGACAATGAGACTCAAAGAGAAGACCTCCTCGAAAGAGATAAGTAGCAAGTCCTGATCCGTGCTTGTAAAACTCCTATTTCAAAAAAAATCATATTTATTAAATTTTTTTATTAATTAATGTAATTATGTGCTAATTAGGAGAAATAAATTTTTATTAATTTTTATTTTAGGTGTTGGGGCACTTAAAGGATTTATGGGACCATCAGGAATTTTTCAGAATTTATTTCATGTAGGAGACCCCTTGAGCAGTTGCTAGCCTAACGGTGTGCATTATTCTAATCTATAAATTTTCTTATGTGAATATATATATATATATATATATATATATATATATATATATATATATATATATATATATATACACACAAATATATATATGTATAAATATATTTAAAAAGAAAAATAAAAAGAAAAGAAAAGAAATAATTAAACTACTACTAATAATACTAATAATACTACTACTAATAACAATCCAATAGCAAACGTTAGCAACATTAAAGCAAACCTAGCAACCATTAACTCCTAGCAAACACAGCCAAACACAAAAATCCACCTTGTGATTCCAACGACCTACATGGCAACAGCAAAGCCAATACACCCACGGACCCGCGACCGATCCATCCTCTCTCTCTCTTCCTATTCCTATTCACAAATGTATATATATATATTATTTCATAAAACCCTAACCTAAAATCTTCAGACCCCCTCTTCTCATCTAGAGCCGCCACCGCAGCCAGAGAACCCCGCCAGGCCGTCCAAACAATCCCGACGACCCGACCTCGCGCACTGCAGATTCCCACACGAGGTACCTTCGTTCCGGAGTTGTTTTCCGTCGACTCGCTCAACCAAACGCCGTTCCGTCTTCACCGGTATGCTCACCCCTTAACCCTCTCCCATATTTGTATAATAACAGACCTCGAACAACGTGTACCCATAGGTGAAAACAGTGCCAAAGTTGGCGCGAGCAGACCGAATTCTGGGATCGCATAAAACTGCGGTGACCACCCATGTTGCCGAGTTCGTATCTCCCACCACAGAGATCCAAATTCGGTGATTCTTTCTGATATGTTAGAACACTTGACCAAGTTTATTTTCTGTTAAATAACCCTAGATTATTAACTGTTGTGGACAGAATTAAATTCGTCATAAAACCCCGCGAACCCACTTTTTTTAGATTTTCAAAAGTTGGAAAATGGAGCGCGCCCCGCGAAACAGGACCGTCTTGCCGTGTACCAAGTGTATCGAACGGTGCATGCAGCATAACCGGACACGTAAAAATTTGTGGAAACTGATTCGGACGCGTGTGCGCGCCGGAATCAGGCCGTATCTGCGGACACACCCCGTGTCGCAACTTTTGTGGAACTCGTGCATATTTTGTGCACGCTTGTCAGATTATGACAAAACTTGCGCCACTGGACTCGTGGTAACGCGCTGGTCCTGTGACCCAATTTTCACGTAATTCTGAGACGGTTGACCAAGTCGCCAATTGGCGGGCCCCATAGTTGACTTTTTGGACAATATTGTGTTCGGTCCATCGGAATCCATATTTGGACATACCGTTGGGTTCGTATTGACATTTAGAATTGTTTGACCTATAGTTTATCCCATTTAGAGACTGTTATCCTCGACACGCTTTTTGGTACAAAGTGGGCCACACGTGGACCCCACTTTTACCCGAAATTACCATTTTGCCCATATGTCCAAATTGGATGAAAGGGAAGTGCTTTTTAGCTATTTTGCTTATTCTGGAACGTTGGTGATATTTATTTCAACATCCGGAGACGTTCATTCTGTGGCCGTAGCTTCTGACTCTTGGAGTTGACATCGGGACATTACATTTTTGCAGCTTTCTTGCCAGGCAAGATACCTTGCCAAATTACTTACAGTATTTTGCATGCTTAGTATATTTCTTTATATTTATTTTATTTCTGTTTATTTATTGCATGTGTAGTTTCTTTCAGTCGTTACTATATATTAGATATGTTGACACACACATGGCACCTAGTATCATAGAGGACAATCATTAGGCGTATGGGCTTTTAACCACTCTGGTAAACCGTAGTATATAGTTCACACTACGGGCGTGTGTCGCGCTGGTCGCTACCCCCGCGGTATGTCAATTTTTGGAGTCTCGCTGGTCGCTACCCCCGCGGTATGTCAATTTCTGATGTCCATTGACGTGTGTGTGAGTTGTGAGGTAGATCGAGTAGCCTACCCTTGCCCATACGTCAAAAAGTTGTCCTCATTTGCATTCATATAGATTGTCTTGTACAACGTACTTATTTATTTTTAAATTATATGCATGTTTACTGTATTCAAGTTGGTTCGCTTTTCTTTATCTTGTTACGTCCCTCTGAGGACCTGGTCCTCTTCCAGGTGTATCTGCTCTTGAGTATTTGTCGGAGTACGGGCCTGGACCTGACGTATTCCTTTCTGTCGAGGAGGTCTTACCTTCTGAGCATCGTTGATTATCTAGCGATGGATTCTTTTAGCTGATACTCTGCTGTCTTCACATTATTTTATATTGGAGACTTTATACTCCTCTCTCATTTTAGTTTTGGATATAGTCTTTGGTAGTGGATTTGTCTCCACCCGACTATTATTTTGGATATTTCAGACTCCTTATTCTAGTTTAGTATTTCTTTTCTATGACTTATTGTGTGGATGAGATTAGCATATCTGTGACTTGTGACATTATATATACCACATGTGAGTTTATATTCATATTACAGCGTACGCATGGGTTATGGTTTCCATATATTGGAGTTGCCATATCCATACGGCTGGCATGCTTACGTGTTCTAGTCCTACGTATTATTGGGACTGGAGCGTGACAGTGCTCTTGCGAATAATCAAGATCGTCTACACCTGGAAAGGGACCAGGTCCTCATAGGGACGTAACAAGATACATAGAAGCATGCCATTTGAATACAGTAAACATGCATAATAGACAGAAATATATAAGTACGCTGTACAAGGCAATCTATATGAATATGCATAATGAGGATAACTTTTTGACGTATGGGCATGGGTAGGCTACTCTATCTAATCTCACAACTCACACACACGTCAGGAACATCAGAAATCGACATACCTCAAGGGTAGCGACCAACGCGACACCAGAAATTGACATACCTCGAGGGTAGTGACCAGCGCGACACAACTACCGTAGTGCGTGCTAGTTACTACGGTTTACCAGAGTAGTTATAGTCCATACGCCTACTGATTGTCCTCCCCTCCCTTGATACTATGTGTCAAGTGTGTGTCAACATATATATATAGTATATAATTATGACTGAAAGAAAATACACATGCAATGAATATATAAAAATATAATAAGCATGCAAAGTACTGTAAGCAATTTGGCAAGGTATCTTGCCTGGCAATAAAGCTGCAAAGTGTAAGCGTCCAGACGTCAGGCGCAATGGATCAGAACCCATGGTATCAGAATGAATGTCTCCGGATGCTGAAATAAACATCATCAATGTTCCCAGAATAAGCGAGATAGCTAGAAAACACTACCCTTTTGTCCAATTTGGACACATGGACAAAACGGTAATTTTGGATCAAAGCGGGTCCACATGTAGGCCACTTTGCACCGAAAAGCATGCCAGGGGTAAAGGTCTCTAAATGGGACAAATTATAGGTCAGACAAATTCTAAACGTCAATACGAACTCAACGGTATGTCCAATTTTTGATTCCGGTGAGCCAAACACAAATTCGCCCTAAAAATCAACCGTGGGACCCGCAAATAGGCGACTTGGTCAATTGTCTCAGAATTGCGTAAAACTTGGGTCACAGGACTAGCGTGACACGAATCCCATAGTACAAGTTTTGTCGTATTTTGACCAGCATACACTAAATGACGTGGTGTTTTACAAAAGTTACGATATAGAGACTTTTCACGGATACATGTTGATTCCGACGCGCACACACGTCCAAATTAGTTTTCGCGAAAGTCCACAAGTCCAGATATATCATACACGCCTTTTGGTGCAATTGATATGCTACGAGGCGGTCCCGTTTGGTGGGACACACTCCGTATCACAATTTTCCAAATTTTTAAAAAATAAGTTTTTGGCCAATTTGGAGGTTGAATAATTTTTCACATAGAACAAATTAACAAAAACTAAAGAACAAAAAATTTCTCGATTATATGGAGAAGAAAAACCCTTTAATTAGTTTTCGAAAATATTAAACAGGTTGATGGCAAATTGGGTGTGAACATGGGATTTTAGATTCAAAATTCTGAACTATTTTGGTCAGTTTTTCAATCATTTTTCGGTCAATTTTTTGACCAATCCGGGACACAAAAATTTGTCCCGCTTGAATAAAAATCCTAGAGGGTTAGGTTGTGAACGTACACGAACAAACCGCTCGAGAAAAGAACGGGAGATGAAGGAGATACGGTACCTTAAAGATGAGGCAAAATTGTACGTACATGCGCGTGCGTACGCGGGCGGGGGCGGATGGCGCTGCTGCGACGGCGGCGAAGGCGGCGACGTCGGGAGGTCGGCGGCACGGGTTCGCCGGCGGTCGGCCGGGGTGGTCGCCGGCGGTGGAGGCGCGGGTTAGGGTTAGGGTTTAGATTGTGTAAACCCCCTCGACCAGATTCCAGCATTTCTAGGATTATTTTAACAATTTAGGATTTATGGCAATAATTTAATTTATTTGGCTTACATATCCTATTGACTTGTGCACCTGTCCATCACCGAATTATTTGGAACTTTACCTTGACCGTTACCCCCGAACAAAGTTCGCATACCTCTCCTAGACGTGACAGTCTACTATTCTGCATTTTGTGCAACTCCCAGATACTCTGTTTTGAGCCTCGCTTTAGACGCACAAATATCGTTACCCAACGTACGTATTTAAATTCCTAGATCTGTACCCATCCCTGTTCCAATAGAGATTTGAGGCCCAATATGCTCCTGTTTTGCCCAAACAAAAATACGTTATTTTTCTACACTGAGTATACTACATTTAGTGTATTGACACCGTATTAAAATTATGACCATACCTGCCTCTAAATAATTAGAGAACACCGTGCGCAGTATTTAATGATTAATTAATACGATGGCCCGTATCACCCTAGAAAACCAGGCCCAGTCCCTGCCCAGACTCACCCCTACCCCCTCGGGACCCTCGCACAGTAATTTCCCTCAATTCTGTGAATTTTAGTATTTTTAGAAATCAGGTATTTTTCCCAGACAATTTCGTAATTGCGCAATTTTCCAAAATAGGACCTCTGTGCAATTTACAAAATTATAGGGACTTTTCTGCAAAATTTGCATGTGAGGTATCACCCCCTGATTGACCGGTGAACCTGCACCGTCCATTTGAAAGCGGGACCCACTCGAAAATATCTCGAAAATATCCTGTAAAATATCTTTAGATATTTTACTTAAAATATTAATATAATTTTCTATAAAAAATAAAAGAAATAAAAGAAAAACAAAAAAACCTAAAATCTTCCCCCCATTCAGCCGACCCCCCGGTCACCGGAGCTGACCCCCCACGGCGAGCCTCCCCACCCCCCCGCGGTGAGCCCCCCCCCGCTGGTCCTCCTCCTCCTCCTCTTCTCCTCCCCGAGCTCCGGCCTAACTTCTCTCCTACCCCGCGGCGGCTCCGGACCCCCGACCCCCTGTGCAGCTCCGCCAACTCCTCCGTCCGCTGCCGCCTCGAGCACCCGAGCCACCACCCGCCTCCCGACTCCAGCCCTCCAGCAGCTCCGACCCCGAGCTGCACCCGCCTCGCCCTCCGGTCATCTTCCTCCCAGACCGCTGCGGACGCACCCGACCTCCTCCCTGAGCTCGCCACCGCCCCCTCGACCTCCACCTACTCGGCCACAACCCCGGCCAGCCCCGAGCCCTCGCAGTATCACCACCTCTCTCTCCTCGTCTCAGCCGTGCCCCCGACCCAGCTCCTCCGTCGACGAGAAGACGACCCCGGAGCCCTAGCCACAGCGGCTCCGGACCACCCTGCGATGACCCGCTGCCCCAGTACCGGACTCGGCACAGTACCAGACACAACAGTACCGGACATAGCAGCATTTCAGCAGCTGGACACAGCCCGGACACGTACAGGACACAAATCCTGTGTCAAGACGACTTACGGACACACGGAATTCAGTTTCCACGGAGCACTGTTCAGGTAACCCGTTCTAACTCCTCATAATTCCGTTTTTAATTCCGTCAGTGGTGACACGTAGGCTATGTGGCCCTCTCGGTGCCCGTACAACCCGCACGGTGCATCGCGTCCTGTGGCGATCGCGGCACGCGATCCAAAAACAGGAAAAATAACGACCCGATTCACCCCGGAACTGAGTACGCCCCGCCAAACGGGACGACTTGGTCGCACGCGGTCTTTACCGAAACGTGCGCGCCATTGATACGGACGTGCGGGATTTCGCAGAAATTGATTTGGATGTGGGTGCACACCGGAATCAACGCGTATCCGCCGACAACGTCCCGTATCCGCCTGTTCTGGAATATGCTGCAACTTTGTGTACACACGTCAGATCGAAACAAAACTTGCGCCATCGGACTCGTAGCAATACGTTGGTCCTGTGATCCAAGTTTGGTTCGATTATGAGAATGTTGACAAAATCCCGTATCGTGGACCCCACAGGCTCCACTTGACGGGCGATTTTGTGACCGGCTCATCGGAATCCAATTCTGGAAGTTCTGTTGGGTTCGTATCAGCGTTCCTGACTTGTTGACACTAAGTTTGGCGAATTTGGAGACCTTTGACCCTGACACATTTTTTGGTGCAAAGCGACCCACATGTGGACCCCGCTTTGACCAGAAACTGTCATTTTTGCCCCTGTGTCCAAATTGGACGAAAGGACAGGCGTTTCTAGCTATTTGATATTTTCTGAGACTGTTAGTGATGTTTATTTCAGCATCCGGAGATATTTATTCTGAGGCCATAGTTTCTGACTTTTGGTATTTGACATCTGGACGTTATATTTTGCAGCTCTCTTGCCAGGCAAGTATACCTTGCCTTGTTGTACTGTTGAAATTCAGTTATTGTTAGTTACATGTTTATCTATTTTAATATTATATAAATGTGCGCGTCCGAGAAAACTCGGGTGCAGTCAACGAAGGCGTTGACGTTAGGACTTGTGTCTGACCTAGTGTCTAGTCGACCCACCTACAGTTGTGAAGTTATTGATATAACTTCCCAGGCCTTGACACGTATCATTACATGTCACAGAGTGAGTTCATGTAGGGACGCGTGCCTCATGCGCGACTGGCCATCAGTGTGAGCAACACGTGTAACGGTATTTAGCTTAGTTGGTTATTTTATTGAGACTTGCATCATAGTAGGAAGGTGTCCACGTCGTTTTCACGACTTGTACATCTATATTGGGCGGGAAAGACATCTAGTAGGCATGTGGGACATCCCCCTCCTTGAGTTTTATCCTTCGTTCCATGCTCCTCGGAGATGGACGATTGCAGAGTGCCCATGCGTCTAGGGGCATATGACACATATACTAGCCAGTCATGACGATTGGTGAATTACGTCAGCATATGTCTAGCCGATACTTTCCCATGCGTACTATCAGGTCTTCAAATTATATTCACTTAGATGGTTAGCACACCCCCTTCTTTTATTCAGTATTTACATACATGGCATGTTATTTTTCTGTATCTTGTTATGTCTCTCTGAGGACCTGGTCCCTTGCCAGGTATAGATGTTCATGAGTATTTGCAGGAGCGCAGATCCGAACATGTTACGTATATTCCGAGGAGTCTTCTCTTCGGGCCTCGTGATTGTCAGATGTTGTTCTTATATTGTGTGTATCTGGTTCCTTTTTATATTCTATTTCGGCAGTGGATTTGTTTCCATCCGACTGTCATTCTTTAGATACTTATTATTGAGATCTAGTTACCTGGTTATTGGTTATTCATATTTGATTTCTGTGGATGAGATTTAGATATTACCCTGTGACTTGTGATCAGTTTTACCACTTATGAATTATTGTTCATTATACAGCGTACGCACGTATATATGGTTTCCATATATTGGAGTTGCCATATATACGGGCGGCTGGCATGGTTACGTGTCCTAGTCCTACGTATTTTGGGACTGGGGCATGACAGATTGTAATATATGTAATCTATGTATATGTATATATACAGAGATGGGGGGGGGGGGGGAAAGAGAGGCCGCGAGGGCTCTGATGGGTTTGCTGTGGGAATTAGGTTAGGGTGGGGTAGTTAGGTAGCTTAGGTTTTAGTTAGAGTTTTTATTTTCTTTTATTATCTTTTTCCTTTTCTTTTATCTTCTTTTTTATTCCTTTTCTTTTCTTATTTATTATTATTATTAGCCTTATTAACATTATTATTATTATTATTATTATTATTATTATTATTATTATATATTCAAATATATAAATGAGGAAAAAAACCAAAAATAATATTTGCACACCAAGTAAGTTCTAAAAATTACCTTGTAAAGCTCTAATAAAATAACACACTCAAAATATTTTATAAAATATTTTATAATTAATAATTAGACATTTATTTAGTTATAATAAATCAAGTAATTGTATTATTTAATTAACTAAGTAAATAACTAAATGGATATTCAACAAAATAACATAATAGTAAATAATATGCACATCCTACAAAAGATAATTTGTCTAATTTGTCATGGAGAATTATGGGGTGCTAATTATAGAAAAGTTGGGATTAAAAAATAACCACAATTAAATTATATATATAATATCTAAATATTTAACACATAATCTATGGTCGTTACACTAATGTCATACTAATGACAAGGGGTCAAATTTCTTTGCCACACAAAGATCCTACAGGTAGTGTCTCCTGTGTAGACTACTTCCTATGAAGGGGATACAGATTTTGGGGCCATCCTATATTATTAATGTCCAAACCACGGTGAAGTGTCCTAATTAAATTATTAGATTTTAATTGATCAGAAAAAAATACTCTTAAAACAAATACAAGAAATACAAAATACCTATTTTTGGGTGATGGGATTTACATGATGTATGTGTTTAGTCGGATTTGAGTCGGATTGGTGGGCCAAAGAACTTTAAAATGTTGGGATCTTGATGGCAATGCGGACAAGTCCATGTGGATATAAAGTTCTTGTCTTTTCAAACATGATAACTTGGAGACAGGTCCGACAAGTTATTCATAAACTTCCATCAACCAAATATGTCATAACCAAAATAATATTTTTTTTAAAAGTGATACACCAAATCATGCTTGTAGTTCGATAAAAAAAAGTTTCAAAAATACCGTCCTTTATGGAATAAGTTAGCTTTTTCGAACTAAATATCTTCATCACCCCCAACGAAGATCTTCTTTAAAAGTTTTTTTTTTAAATTTGTACTCTTAACAACTTACTTGTTTTCAGATCTTTGCTTTAGTTTATCAATTTTACTTGCTTTTTGTGCTCCGGCACCACTATCGCAAAGTTATTTGTTGTTGTAATCATCACTTTGTGTTAGAAATTTGTAACATATTTGTATGAACGGTTAACTTCCCCAACACTATTTGTGAGTCATAAAAGATTTTCTAAAATATATTACATACAATTATGAGAAATGGCAGAGATATAAAATGTAGTAGGTGTTGGGTAGTGGGGGGGGGGGAGAAGGAAACTTAAAAAAAATACTAATAATAAATAAATAAATAATGTCTATTAGGGTCAAAATAGAATTTTTAGTGTAGTTTTTAGTCTATAAATTTTATATAAACTGTGTAGTGTTTACTCTATAACATATAGACAAGTAAGGACAAATTGAGATAGTCGGGTCAAAAGAAAATTTTAGTGAGGACAATACTGAAAATTGCCTATACCTAGTTTTTTTTTTTCAAAAAAAAAAAAAAAGTGGGGGGCAATTGCTCCTACTTTGTCATGGTCATTTGTCCTTGATTAGGAGAGAATATTAGGTCATCATTGTAATTTTTATTTAGAGGTAGAGGAGTCAATATTGGACTCTCGATTCATCCCTTACTAGCAGTTTGTAATGTAAATATTATCATTTTATTTCTACATACATTGTATCATATTCGATGTGACTTGTTTTTCTAGTATAATCAATTAATATAGTCAGTAAATACACATTGGACGTATTTGTGACTACTGGACATGTGTGTCATTTTCTATATAACTTTATTTTTATGTATTTTTAAGTATAAACAATATTCTTGCACAAAAAGGATGAACTATAAACACGTTATTTCTGTGGTATACATGTTGGTAACTAGACATATACATAAAATATCTTACATGCAAAGACTCTTTAGGGTCAATATTTTAATTTCATCTAGAGGCGAAGAAGTACAATATAAATACATTAGGTTCATCCCTTTTACTAGTGGTCCCTAACATATATATATGCATTTGTATTATAACCGATGGACTTTGTTTCTACCGTCCAATGTAATTCAATATTCTAGTAAATAAGAAACACAAATGGGTGATTAAAAAATTATTTTTCGTATATAGAAAAGAAAGTAGAGGAGGGGCAGTGAGATTTTTGGTTTGGGTGTTGCCTTTGCTATAACTTGGTCCCTGGAAAAGAGAGATAATAATAATAATAATAATAATAATAATAATAATAATAATAATAATAATAATAATAATAATAATAATAATAATGTAGAAGCATAAAAATTACTAAAAGAGGATACTTCCCGTAGGAAGCTCCTTCCAGCGAGAAAAGCGTTCCAGCGAGAGACTCAGTCCAGAAAAAAAGAAATCCTTCCAACGAGAGGGCCACAGGGGAGTCTCTCCTAAATAAAAGTAAAATTTCATGCAGGAGCTTCCCTCTAGCAAGAGAAATTTATTCGTGAGAACATCCATCCAGCATGAAGATGCTCTCCGCAAGAGTTTTTCTTCGTGCAAGAGTGATCAAATCATATTTAGTGCGCCATATGCGCGAATGTCAATGTGTCTGTGCACAGTTATTGTAGATAATGTGAAAGAATTTGAGGTAGTGCATCCGACAACTGTCAAGTCTTGTTCGTTTGTGGTTTGTACAGAATGGCTATGCAGCAAAATGTTTCCCGCGAGAAGCTCCTTTAAGCGAGAAGAGCTTTCCTGCGAGAATTTGAGGTAGTGCATCAGACAACTGTCAAGTCTTGTTCGTTTGTGGTTCGTGCAGAATGGCTATGCGACAAAATATTTTTCGCGGGAAGCTCCTTTAAGCGAGAAGAGCTTCCCTGCGAAATTTTTTCTCCAATGATAGGAATTTTTCCGCTGGAGCTCCCCTCCAGCGAGAGAAAAATTATTCCTGCAATATCACCCTTCTAGCGAGAAGATACTCTATGTGGGAGTCTTCTTTGTACAGACCATATTTAATGTGCCATATGTAGAAACCAAAGTGACAATATGCAGATAATATGGATAATATTACGAAGATCGAGGTAACTCTTCGACAATTGTTAAAGATCTTGCTCGATCGTAGTGCATGTAGTTGCAGGCGTAGGAAGCCACCACGTGACAGAACATGGCTTCTTCTTTGCAGGAGCGTACGTGCCTAAACTCCTATGTAACCGTTGCTACTTGTCAACATCTCCATGCAAGTCGCATGAACGTGAGTCCACGTGGCAACTCCTCCTTAAGCCCCGTGTGACATGGGCCAATTGACTCTGTACGAAGTGTATTATCGCAGGACAATGCCTCCAGAGAAGGCTTTCTTCCGCGGAAACTCAGAAGATAACCATTTTTTGGGACTTTTGGTTATAAATATTCTCGATTTTTGTACTTATGGACAGACAGTAGCATATTGCCACCTTATTATTAATAGTCCTAACATCATTTTTCGAGAGAATTTTGTCCAATTTGCATGCACCGAGAGCTTATGAAAGTTTGTTAGATCATCAACGAAGCAAAGAAATCACACGTCGATTCGACCTCCACCTCTACACTATCCAAAATTTCAATACTTGTACTTAGAATTTCTTGTATTCATTGGTAATAAAATTTTTTCAGAATATTATATTTTTCCAAAAATAATATTATTCTTCAAAATATTATATTCTTGGAAATTTAGGGGCAGTTTTGTACACATAATGCATTATTCTTAAGAATATTATATTATTGGAAATTTATTGTCTTGTATCAAATGCATGTGTATCTAGTTCTAGAGTGTGTGTGGAGTATAATACATTATATTTCTGCAAATATAAAATCTATATATTTAATATTATAAATATATTATCATGAATATAATAGCATTCAACATATTTTCTTTAACGTGCCTTCTCTCACAAAGTTATCAATACTATTATATAATGCAAATATCATGAATATTTGGATTATATATTTTAGGTAGATTCTTATCTATGAAATAATATTTATGTTAGGATAAAAATATCTTTGAAATCAATTTATTTTAAAATAAATAAATAACCATAACCTATTACTTTTTCTTATAGGTTACTGCCTGCTAAATTCGGCTATCCGATCCAATAACCCGGAAACCATTAGCAACTTGTTCAACAACTTGGACTTCAATTCATTCAACCTCTTGACCTCATCCGAATTCGTATCCAGTACGGTTCGGTCAGCCTACTAAACCTGAACCGGAGAAATCCCCCGGATCTAGACCAGCTTAGCATTCTTCCTTGTAGCCCTGACGATCTCGGCCTCGTTAACTGGCACATTGATCACAGTCCATGCACTTACCGCATTGATCGCATTGCCCGGTCTGGTCTGGTCCGGTCTGGTTCAGTTCATCTCAAGCGGGTTCTGGCACTGCTAGAGGCCGATTATGTACATACTGAACCGGGACTTTGACACGAACAACGGGCTCGTTAACTGGCACAAAGCTATACATTATTTTTACTTTGAAAGTGTCGGATATGTTAACTATCAAATATATCTACCCTTATTATTTAACAATCAGTAAATTTAATGTTCGCTATTCTCTTTGGAAGGTACATGATGAATAGATTTTGGGTGATTGCATTAGAACATGATCGTGGTAAAGAAAAAGCAAAGCTTTGGGATATGGATCATAGCAAAATTTGAAAAAATTAGCAATCATGAACTTGGTGTTGGTATTTTTGCTTTGGACTATGAAAGATAGTCCCACATTGGCTACACCACTAAGTGGATATCTCAATATAATATTTTGCTTGTGTTGAGGTGTGCACATGGCGTGTGGTAATGCACATGGGTGCCATATGGTATCTTGTAGACAACCAAGATAGATACACCGAAACCAGGCATGTACAGGGCCTTCAATGTGCATCCAAAAGCACAATTGATGTCATTATCTGAGTGAAAAGAATTGTAACTATGGTACATAATTCAAGGCTTAGTCCATTCTTGTATCATGCTGTTATTTTGACCCATACAAGAAGATTCAAGTCAAAGTGACATCTATCCTAATGCATGATGGCCGTCATTGTGAGGAACGCTCAACCCATGTATTGAGATATGTGGGGGATTTTTGGTGTTTTTGCCTTTGGATTATGAAAGATAGTCCTACATTGGCTACACCACCAAGTGAGTATCTCAATATAATATTTTGCTTGTGTTGAGATGTACACATGGGGTATGGTGATGTACATGGGTGCCATGTGGGTTTTTTTTATTAGGATAAAGAATGATTAACTCCTTAATGAAAGCATTTATGCTTTTTGTCATTCTTTTAAAATTTATTCCATAGGAGCTAAGCCCCAAAAGGGCTTAGCGACTCGGATTATGACTCGGACTCGGACTCGGGCTCAGACTCAAGGGCGCAAAGTGGTGCTATATTGGTGTACTTTGCACTTAGCACGTCAGTGTCGACGCAGGAGCTTGTGCGCATTTGATGCGCTCTCTCATGTGCGAGCTACACGTACGGTCGTATGGGCGTGTCGCATGCGTGCTCGCATCGGCAGGCCACATGGACGGGTCACATGCATGGTCACATGGGCAAGCCGCATGGGCTGTCGCATGCACTGCCGCATGCGCTGCCACATGCGCTGCCGCAATGGCTGCGGCTTGCGCTGCCGCATGCGCTGTGGCATGCGCTGCGGCTTGCGCTGTCGCATGTGTCAAGCCCTGATCTTCCGCTGGTAATCAGCCATCCCCGCTAGGCACGAATCACCGTGCCAGCACTCCCGCGGGACGATATTATTTATCTGGGCGTGATGTCGGACGAGCGTAAGCTGCGCCCGTGCAAGGCCATGATCCTAACAGGCGGTAAGATGCCTAAGCCACAGAGTCGCACAAATAGTCCGAGTGCAGCAGATTAAGAAACGCACATGCGACTGGTAACAAGTTCACAGAGTCGTCAATAGCGGAAGCATTGAATAACACAAGTATAGAAGTAAAACAAGCTCTTTATTGATATTGCTAGGCCGAGATTACAAGTCGCTCAAGCCTCTCTCTCTTTGAACAGTAAAAGCGTGCCAAGTGGCTATATTTATGGATGATACATAGGCGATGTTTCAACATTATGTCTTGTATATGTGCTTCAGTTCCGGACGCAATGCTCCAAGGCTTCAGATTGAATTCCATACCTTAGCACGCACGAAGGAGGCATCCGCACCGAACGAGATTTTCTTGTATCCTACAAAAAATCTGGTAGGTTATTAGTACATTAATGCACTGGTGGGGAGGCTTCTCCACCGCTCAACAAATCCAAACACGTTATATAGGTTCCGTGCACCATCTATTAAGTTATCTTTCTAGTTTTGCCTTAGGATCAGTTTCATGGCATAGTAAAAAGTCTAACTTGTGTGGCAGTGCACCGTGCGATATAAAGCAACACGGTGAGACTTACCAACTTACCATTTGTCCTTCCCTGTCCAAGGCAAACCAAGTTAACTCAAGCACGAATATATATAATGAATCCAGGGGCAATAGCATAAGCAAACACAAGTGTCGTGAACGAGATTATATTTTGGGTGCACGAGTTACACGGATTATCAGGTATTTGCAGAAGATGTTCACGTGTTCCATATGTACAAGTGTGTTATACTCATGATCGTTCAGGTGTTTTCGATTTCTAGATGCGATGTAATGACTCACACGCAGATTGTCGCTAAGCGAGGATGATTTATCTATATGAACATGAGTCGTTGGCATAGCCATAAATGACGAGTTATAATCTCGGGGCGATATTAGATGCGTGAGGTTATGAGTCGATATACGCCACCTTCGTCCGGGACGGTATGGAGTGCAACGCGAGGCCAAGGGGCGTTCACTCCATGCCGTCCACTAACATGCGACTATCGAAAAGTTTCGTCAGGATCGGATCGGTCCCGGTGCCCCGGCGACCGTCCGCAGGGACCTGAACATGAATACCTTGTGCACAAGTTGTCCGTGACATACAAGTCTTGGGTCTCAGGTTCACGGGATTCTTGACATGACATGTAAATTCTTTGATTCCTGATTCATGATTCTTTATTCTTGTTCAGAATGAGTGCTCCACGAGCTGTGATTCTTGCTTTACTTGACATAATTCTCGTTCACTGTTCAACTTTGACTTGATGCATTCTCCTGGTTCGGGGACTGCCTTGGCGGCCTAACTGTCCCGGATACTTGCAGGTTCATATTGCACAAAAGGACTATTTGACTGGCTAACTAGATGCATGCACGATACGAATAGTATTACTTGATTGTGGCACAAATTCTGTGACAAGCATTGAAATGAGGCAATGAGTATAAACTACAATAAGCAGGCAAGCATGCATTTATATTGAACATAAGCATTCACGTTGGCACGGGTCTAAGGGTAAAGCGAGGGGTAAAACTGTACAGGGATATACCGAGCGACATGATCTAGGGACGTGCAGTGTAAACAAGTGAAGCAGTGCACTTCGGAGAGTATACAACGATCTACTCGAGGCATAGTGGGGTCTACTTGCACAAGGCAAATGTAGCATGCGATGGTCCATTTATAAGCAAAGTTTCATTTCCATGTTCTAACACAAGCAATACAAGTTGGGATTATTCCCTTAGTTAGGTGCGTTGTATTCTTTATTAGCATACATGGGGTGATTCACCTAGAGACTAGCATGTATCGTCCTATTTTAAGTGTGCTGGCTGAGCAAAGACAAGTTCATCGTAGCCACCCACTTTAGCGATGATTCGCCACGGTCGAGCGATACTCTGAGCGAGCCTTTGAAAGTCTAAGTCTGAACTCCTGAAGGGCTAAGTCTAGAAATCTTTTGCCTCAAACGAGTCTTCTCACTGAGAAAAGTGGGTCGGGTCATTGCAATTGCGTCGTTTGAATCGGTTGTCCGCTTGAACGGAACGGTCATTACATTATACACCACTCAGAAAAAGTCTCGTCCTCGAGAGTTCCTGAGCGCAAACCGTTCTATCGTATACTATCGAATCTATCTCAAGCATATCAATCGGTACCACTAGATCCGTTGTAAACCCCCCCTGAATTTTCAAAATTATTAAACTTGGATTTTTCACAATTTTCTAGAATTTTCTGGGAATTTTTCTGTAATTAAAATCAGGGTTCTTAATTATTAAATAAAATTTTTATTGTTAATAAATAATATTAAAATATTATAAAAATAATATTTTTGGGTGTAAAATGAAAAACTGGACTTAGGGTAATTTTCTAGATTTTTTGGGCCTCGGACCTATTTTTAAATGCCTAAAAACTATTTTAATTAATTAATTAATTAATTAAATGAATTTATTATACTTATTATTATTATTATTATTATTTTATTTTTTTCTTTCTGTTTTGGGCCGGCCCGGCCCAGTGGACCGGCCCAATAGCCCAGCCGGCCCAGCCCCAACCATTACCGGGTTGGGTCGGGTCAGACAACCCGACCCGCTAGCCGCCCGCACCCGCCGACCCGTTCTCCCCAGCACCCCCACGACCCCGCCTGACCCGCTCCCCGCTTCGCTCCCGCCGGCCGCGCCGCCCGCCGCTCCACCCGGCTCGCCCCGCCCTCCGCGGCCACGACCCCCTCGCCCCCGCCTTGGCCGGCCCCCTTCAGCCTATTTAAACCCTCCCCTCCCCTCCCCTCGGCTCCGGCCATTCCCCTCCGCTCCGCCGCTCACTGCCACCTCGCCTAGACCCTCCTCGCCGACGACGACCTCGCCCCGCCGTTCCCCTCTCCTCCTCCTTCGTGTCGTACACGACACAGGACACGAGGAATCCCTGTTTCTCGAGCCCGGTTCAGGTACTCGTATCTTGCACCCTGTATCTCCATTTTTGATTCCGTAAATTGCGTTGTAAAGCCTGTATGACCCTCTCGGTGCCCGGATAAACCGCTTGGGGCATCGCGTCCTGTGGTGATCGCACACTGTGATCCAAAAAAGGAAAAATATCGACCCGATTCACCCCGGAACTGAGTACGCCCCGCCAAACGGGATGACTTGGTCACGTGCGGTTTTCACAGATACGTGCGCACCGTCGATACGGACGTGTGAGATTTCGCAGAAGCTGATTCGGGTGTGCGTGCACACCGGAACCAACGCGTATCCGCGGACATCGCCCGTATTCGATTTTTCTGCAATTCGTCCTAACTTCTTGCACACACGTCGAATCAAAACGAAACTTATGCCATCGGACTCGTAGCGATACGCTGGTCCTGTGGGTCAAGTTTGATTCGATTCTGAGAACGTTGACGAAATCGCGTGTCGTGGGCCCCACAGGCCCCGCTCGACGGGCGTTTTCGTGATCGGCTCATCGGAATCCAATTCTGGAAGTTCCGTTGGGTTCGTATCATCGTTCCTGACCTGTTGACACTAAGTTTGGTGAATTTGGAGACCGTTGACCCGGACATATTTTTCGGTGCACAGCGGGCCCACCGGCGGACCCCGTTTTGACCCGAAACTGCCGTTTTTGTCCTTGTCTCCAAATTGGACCCAAGGACAGGCGTTTCTAGCTATTTGACATCTTCTGAGCATGATGGTAATGTTTATTTCAGCATTTGGACTCATTTCTGAAAATTTCCCCGAGATACAAACTATATTTGGATCCAAACAACAGGCAAGTACCTGCACTTCAAGTTTAATCTTTATATTGTGATAATTAATTCTCCGCTCTACTAGTACCCTTGATGATTACACGTAGTGTTAGAATACTAGATTTTATGTCTTGAATACTGGAGTTCATGTCTTGTTTTTCATGTCGGGTGGGAGAATACTAGAAGGCATGTAGTTTACCCTTCCCCCTGCCGTGTTTAATAGCTGTTGGTACGCGACTGTACCCTCAGCCGGATCTCGATTATTCCTGTTTAATAGCCGTTTATGACGGCCGGATTAGCCTTATAAATCCCTACATGCCAACTATGTATTCTAAAACAAACACAAGTTCACACAGATAGCTTCTGGTCTTGTTATAATTCTTGCTGACTGTTGTAGTTTCATTTCCTGTCTTATTTATTCCTGTTTTCTCATATCCCTGTTTATAGCATTAACTCTTAGTTATTGTTGTTTCTTTTATGCATATTCTCAATATGATACTCAGTCTAATTGTCATAAATATTTAGTTTAATCTTGTTGTGCATTGTGTACTTTGCTCCTTTTCTGACTGGATCCGTTGCTTTAGGCGATGATGAGGACTTTGTCCCTACCTATTATGGCCCCTATGAGGGAACAGATGACACATATGAGGAGCCAGTTCCCACCCAGGAGACCACTGCTGCAGAGTAGTTAGCAGTAGCTATTTTATTTCATGCTCTTTATCTTAGTAATCGGGTTTGTCCCCGATTTTATTTCTGGATTCTGTATTAAATATTTGATCTGTTGTCACATTTATTTCATTTGAAATCTTAAGCATCTTTTTCCCATTATTATCTTGCCTATTTTATTTGTGAATGAGCTAGATTAGTTAACTGTGGATTTGACCTAGACAGCGTACTACCGCCGACTCTGCGGCGTAGGCTGGACGTACCCACGCACTCGTGCCCGAATTTCAGGGTGCGGGTCGTGACACATTTTTATGGTGGCCCATGCAGGTCCTAGTATCCATAAATAGGGTAATACCCTAAGACAGGGTATGGAATAGGATTGAGGATTCTAGGAAAAGCTCATTCACAGAATAGGATCTTCATTTCAATTCTTGATATCATTTCTGATCAATTTTCCTATCGTCCTTGATTTCCAAGTAATCTATTCTGATCTTTCTATCCCTTAATCTTACAGAATGGTCCAGACAAGGAACACAGTAGGAGGCACATCAGAACCAATTGAGCAGAATGTGCCCGAAACTCTTGCACTCCTGCCGCCTCCATCTACTCCAGCAGTTACTCTAGATGGGGCACAGCTACTCGGAGTATTCCAGGGACTCGTAGAATCCCAGAACAGACTGCACTTCTACGAACCAGCCTCTCAGAAGCTCTTAGGTCCCAGGAGTCGCCACACAAAAGGCCAGGGAGTGCCAAAGACTTCAAGAACCTTAAACTCCTGGAATTCTACGGAACTGAGGGCATTCTCTATGCCGATGAGTGGATAGAGAATATCGAGAGACTCCTGAAGACTGCTCGGGTCCCTGATGATCTCAAAGTGGAGTCCGCAAGCCTGCAACTGTTAAACATAGCTCGGACCTGGTTCAGGGATGAACCCCAACTATCTGCTCCTGACCTCACCTGGGAGGACTTCAAGAGGCTATTCAAGGAGAAATTCTACCCCGAAGTGGCTCGGGAAGCTCTCGAAAGCCAATTCGAGAGACTGGAACAAGGTAACCTATCTGTTGATGAGTACACTGCTGAATTTAGCAGGTTGAGCCACTTTGCAGAGTACATGGTTCGTACCCCGGAGGACAGAGCCCGTAGATTTAAGAAGGGGCTGTCTCCGGATATTCGCCTTGCTGTCACCACTAGCCGAGCTCGCACCTACGAAGAAATCCTGAGCGTGGCACAAGGCGTTGAGAGAGACATGGGGCATAAACTAAAGCGAGAGAGAGATACCGGAAATGCGGGACCCAACAAACGCCCATTCCAACAACAACAACAGCAGAGGGCCCCGCAGCAAACTCAGCGTCCTCTCCCTCGAGCTCCAGCACCCCAACACCAGGCTCAAGGACAGAACCAACAAGCTGCCGCTTGTAACTTTTGCCAAAAACCAGGTCACACTTGGCAAGTCTGCAGGAAGAGGCTAGGTGCCTGCCTCTACTGCGACTCAGCAGCGCATCAAATGAGAGACTGTCCTGCTGCTCAATGACATCCAGCCGCACCAAAGGCTCCAGTCCAGGCCAGGCCCCCAGCAGCACAGCAGATGGGACCCCCGCTTCCAACTCAACAATAACGCTTTGCTCAGCACCAACAGCAGCAACAGAGGGGTGCACCTCAGCAAGGCCGTGCTTTTGCAATGACTCTGGAAGAAGCTGAAGCCACAGCAGACGTGATCACAGGTTCCGTGCTTATAAATTCAATACCAGCCATTACTTTATTTGATTCTGGAGCTTCACATTCATTCATGTCAGTAGATTTCCTTATGAAGCATAGCTTAATCACTGAACCCCTTAGGAATTGTTATAAGATCATTACCGGTGGAGGAATCATCCCGGTTAGTGATGCATGTAACAATTGTCCTATTACATTATGTGGAAGAGAACTATATGCTAGGCTACTCGTAATGCCAGTTCCCAGTTTTGACATTATACTGGATATGGATTGGTTGAGTCAACACCATGCCACTATAGACTGTCACAGAGGTAGTGTAATCTTCAGGCCCCCTGACAAGCCAGAATTTGAATTTGCTAGAGGTTCTAGAGAAATGGGTAGTAACAAAATTTGTGGAGCCCTAGTAACAGAAGAATTGCCACTACCTATAATCTCTGAATATCTTGATGTCTTCCCTGAGGATCTCCCAGGATTACCCCCAGACCGAGAAGTTGAATTCTCTATTGACTTAGTGCCGGGAGCAGCGCCAGTATCTCAAAATCCCTACAGAATCAACAAGAAGGAGATAATAGAACTAAATGAGCAAATAAAAGAGTTAGAAGACAAATGCTTCATTAGGTCTAGTGTCTCACCCTGGGGAGCTCCAGTATTATTTGTGCCCAAGAAGGACGGAACATCCCGAATGTGTATTGACTATAGGGCCTTGAATGCCTTAACAATTAAGAATAAGTATCCCCTACCCAGGATAGATGACTTATTTGATCAGTTAAGCGGAGCTCGGGTATTTTCAAAGATTGACTTGAGGTCTGGTTACCACCAAGTAAGGGTGAGGAAGGAAGACATCCCTAAAACTGCTTTCAATACCCGGAACGGACACTACGAATTCTTAGTAATGCCGTTCGGGTTGACGAATGCTCCAGCAGTTTTTATGAACTTAATGAACAGAGTCTTTCAGCAATATCTAGACAAATTCGTAGTGGTCTTTATTGATGATATTTTGATCTACTCCAAGACCCCCGAAGAACATGAAGAACACTTGAGGCTAGCATTGGAGACTTTGAGGAAGGAAAAACTTTATGGAAAATTATCTAAATGTGCATTATTCCTAGACAAAGTAGAATTCTTGGGACATGTTGTGACTGGAGATGGGATAGCAGTAGATCCCAAGAAGATAGCGGCAGTAGAATCATGGCCCACTCCAGACTCTGTAGCGGAGATTAGAAGCTTCCTGGGACTAGCTGGCTACTATCGGAAGTTTGTGAAGGACTTTGCTAGAATTGCTGAACCCATGACAAAATTAACAAGGAAGGATGAAGAGTTCACCTGGACTGATGAATGTCAGCATGCTTTTGAGGAATTGAAGAAAAGGCTGACTACTGCCTATTCTGACCTTACCTTCTGGAACCGGAGGATTCGCTATATATAGCGATGCTTCTGGAAAAGGTCTAGGTTGTGTATTGGAGCAGAACAAGAAGGTGATAGCATATGCCTCTAGACAGCTTCGACCTCATGAAAAGAACTATCCAACTCATGATTTAGAATTGGCAGCTGTCATTTTTGCTCTTAAGCTATGGAAGCATTATCTTTATGGAGAAAAGGTAGAAATATTTACAGACCATAAAAGTCTAAAATATATCTTCACTCAGAAAGAGCTGAACATGAGGCAAAGAAGGTAGCTGGAACTAATGAAAGATTTTGATATCACCCTTCAATATCATCCTGGGAAGGCCAATGTAGTTGCTGATGCTCTAAGCAGATATCCTATGGCGATGTACTTGACTATGGACCGACACTTGCTCGAGGACTTGGAAAGTTTGGGTATTGAGGTAATTATCCCAGGAAAAGAAGGCCAAATGATGAACTTGCAGATTCAGTCTACCTTAATAGATAAGATCAAGGAGACTCAGTTTCAAGACGAAGGTCTGCGAAGCCTTCGAGGGAAAGTGCAAGCTGGATTAGTGGAGGATTTCAAAGTTCATGAAGATGGATCACTGAGGCTTGGAGATAGTTTATGTATACCTCAAGGAGACATAAGAGAAGAAATTATGCAAGAGGCGCACCGATCGCAATACTCTATACATCCAGGAGCCAATAAAATGTACAAAGACTTGAGGACGCATGTTTGGTGGCATGGCATGAAAAGGGAAGTAGCCAGGTTTGTATCTCGTTGTTTAGTGTGCCAATAAGTCAAGGCTGAAAGACAAAGACCTGGGGGATTGCTTCAACCACTACCCATTCCGGAGTGGAAGTGGAAACATATTATAATAGATTTTGTTTCTGGGCTTCCAAGGACACCTAGTGGTAAGGATACAATCTGGGTGATAGTAGATAGACTGACCAAATCTGCACATTTTCTACCTTTCAAAGTAGGGTTATCTACAAAAAAGTTGGCAGATTTATATATCAGACATATTATTAAATTGCATGGGGTTCCAGTAAGTATTGTCTCCGACCGAGATTCAAGATTCACCTCTCACTTCTGGAAGAGCTTACAAGCCAGCTTGGGGACTCAACTCAAATTCAGCACAGCTTATCATCCCCAAATCGATGGACAATCGGAACGTACAATCCAGACCCTTGAAGATATGCTCCGTACATGTGTCCTGGATTTTGGAGGATCCTGGGAAGACTATCTACATCTTGTGGAGTTCTCTTATAATAACAGTTATCAAGCAAGTATTGAGATGACTCCATTTGAAGCTCTGTATGGCCGAAGATGTCGTACCCCGCTATCATGGGACGACGTTGGAGAAAGAGCCCTACTGGGACCAGAGATGGTGATCGATTCAACTGAGAAGGTAAAACAAATAAGGGATAGACTTCGAGTGGCTCAAGACAGGCAACGACATTGGGCAAATAGCCACCGAAGGCCCTTGGAATTTGAGGTAATTAAATTTATAAAATTCAAGTTAATTTAAACATTATGATTATGGAACTAAGACTTGATTTTGACTTTATTAAAGGTTGGAGAACTGGTATTCTTGAAGATATCTCCGACACGTGGCACCATTCGGTTCGGAAGGAGTGGAAAACTCAACCCGAGATTTATTGGACCTTTTGACATTCAGGAGAAAATCGGAGAAGTGGCATACCGTCTGGTATTGCCACCCTCTCTGGATGGGGTCCATAACGTCTTCCACGTGTCGCAGCTGAGAAAATACGTGTCAGATCCCAGCCATATTTTGGATCACTCAGAGCTCGAAGTAAGCCCAAGTTTGACTTACCAAGAGCAACCCGTGGAGATCCTGGATCGATCGGAGAAAGTTCTACGGAACCAGGTTATTTTCCTTGTTCGCGTAGCTTGGAAGCACCACTCTCCCGGCGAATCCACCTGGGAGCGAGAAGACGAGATTAAAGAACGCTACCCTTACCTTTTTAAACCCTGAGGTATATTTTAACTCTCGGTCTTTTTCGTGCCATTGTTACTTTTAAATTTCGAGGACGAAATTTTTATAAGTTGGGTAGATTGTAAACCCCCCCTGAATTTTCAAAATTATTAAACTTAGATTTTTCATAATTTTCTAGAATTTTCTGGGAATTTTTCTGTAATTAAAATCAGGGTTCTTAATTATTAAATGATTTTTTTATTGTTAATAAATAATATTAAAATATCATGTAAATAACATTTTTGGGTGTAAAATGAAAAACTGGACTTAGGGTAATTTTTCTGGATTTTTTGGGCCTCAGACCTATTTTTAAATACCTAAAAACTATTTTAATTAATTAATTAATTAATTAAATGAATTTATTATACTTATTATTATTATTATTTTTTTCTTTTCTTTCTGTTTTGGGCCGGCCCGGCCCAGTGGACCGGCCCAACAGCCCAGCCGGCCCAGCCCCAACCATTACCGGGTCGGGTCGGGTCAGACAACCCGACCCGCTAGCCGCCCGCACCCGCCGACCCGTTCTCCCCAGCACCCCCACGACTCCGCCTGACCCGCTCCCCGCTCCGCTCCCGCCGGCCGCACCGCCCGCCGCTCCACCTGGCTCGCCCCGCCCTCCGCGGCCACGACCCCCTCGCCCCCGCCTTGGCCGGCCCCCTTCAGCCTATTTAAACCCGACCCTCCCCTCGGCTCCGGCCATTCCCCTCCGCTCCGCCGCTCACCGCCACCTCGCCTAGACCCTCCTCGCCGACGACGACCTTTTCCCGCCGTTCCCCTCTCCTCCTACTTCCTCCGCCGCCTCCGGCGTCCAGCAGCAGCAGCCAGCAGCTCCGCCCGCCGCCCGCCTCGAGCCGCCGCCACCGGCCAACTCCCCAGCCCCCGGCGAGCCGCCCCAGCCCCTCTCCGGCGCGCCTCCGGCCGGCCACCCACCGCAGCTCCCAGAACTCGAAACCCTAACCCTAATTCCTCTCCTTCGTGTCAGACACGACACAGGACACGAGGAATCCCTGTTTCTCGAGCCCGGTTCAGGTACTCGTATCTTGCACCCTGTATCTCCGTTTTCGATTCCGTAAATTGCGTTGTGAAGCCTGTATGACCCTCTCGGTGCCCGGACAAACCGCTCGGGGCATCGCGTCCTGTGGTGATCGCACACTGCGATCCAAAAAACAGGAAAAATATCGACCCGATTCATCGCGGAAGTGAGTACGCCCCGCCAAACGGGACGACTTGGTCGCGTGCGGTCTTCACAGATACGTGCGCACCGTCGATACGGACGTGTGAGATTTTGTGGAAGCTGATTCGGGTGTGCGTGCACACCGGAACCAACGCGTATCCGCGGACATCGCCCGTATCTGACTTTTCTATAATTCGTCCTAACTTCTTGCACACATGTTGGATCGAAACGAAACTTGCGCCATCGGACTCGTAGCGATACGCTGGTCCTGTGGGTCAAGTTTGGTTCGATTCTGAGAACGTTGACGAAATCGCGTGTCGTGGGCCCCATAGGCCCCGTTCGACGGGCGATTTCGTGATCGACTCATCGGAATCCAATTCTAAAAGTTCCGTTGGGTTCGTATCATCGTTCCTGACCTATTGACACTAAGTTTGGTGAATTTGGAGACCGTTGACCCGGACACGTTTTTCGGTGCACAGCGGGCCCACCGGCGGACACCATTTTGACCCAAAACTGCCGTTTTTGTCCTTGTCTCCAAATTGGACCCAAGGATAGGCATTTCTAGCTATTTGACATCTTCTGAGCATGATGGTAATATTTATTTCAGCATTTGGACTCATTTCTGGAAATTTTCCCGAGATACAAACTATATTTGGATCCAAACAACAGGCAAGTACCTGCACTTCAAGTTTAATCTTTATATTGTGATAATTAATTCTCCGCTCTACTAGTACCCTTGATGATTACACGTAGTGTTAGAATACTGGATTTTATGTCTTGAATACTGGAGTTCATGTCTTATTTTTCATGTCGGGTGGGAGAATACTAGAAGGCATGTAGTTTACCCTTCCCCCTGCCGTGTTTAATAGCTGTTGGTACGCGACTGTACCCTCAGCCGGATCTCGATTATTCCTGTTTAATAGCCGTTTATGACGGCCGAATTAGCCTTATAAACCCCTACATGCCAACTATGTATTCTAAAACAAACACAAGTTCACACAGATAGCTTCTGGTCTTGTTATAATTCTTGCTGACTGTTGTAGTTTCATTTCCTGTCTTATTTATTCCTGTTTTCTCATATCCCTGTTTATAGCATTAACTCTTAGTTATTGTTGTTTCTTTTATGCATATTCTCAATATGATACTCAGTCTAATTGTCATAAATATTTAGTTTAATCTTGTTGTGCATTGTGTACTTTGCTCCTTTCCTGACTGGATCCGTTGCTTTAGGCGATGATGAAGACTTTGCCCCTACCTATTATGGCCCCTATGAGGGAACAGATGACACATATGAGGAGCCAGTTCCCACCCAGGAGACCACTGCTGCAGAGTAGTTAGCAGTAGCTATTTTATTTCATGCTGTTTATCTTAGTAATCGGGTTTGTCCCTGATTTCATTTCTTGATTCTGTATTAAACATTTGATCTGTTGTCACATTTATTTCATTTGAAATCTTAAGAATCTTTTTCCCATTATTATCTTGCCTATTTTATTTGTGAATGAGCTAGATTAGTTAACTGTGGATTTGACCTAGACAGCGTACTACCGCCGACTCTGCGGCGTAGGTTGGACGTACCCACGCACTCGTACCCGAATTTCAGGGTGCGGGTTGTGACATCCGTTCAAACACAATTTCCTACTCGTTCCTTATTACCGTGTCGCGTGTATGCTGGGTTTGTCTCATTGAATGACTCTATTATTCAATCCAAGTTCTAACTCGGTCTCTATTGCATCTTAGCGCGGAACATATATCTCTTAATGCGGGTTACGTTATGATCCATCTTGAGTAACGATCTAAGGCTGAGACAAACTTATATAAATTGATATACTCGTCCATGCGAGTCTAACATATTTACTTGCACTAGCATTCGAGATCAGCATATCGCGAGTCTGGATCGTGTACATATTCAAAGCGTCCTTCAAACATATGAATGTCAACCAACTTAGCGATAACGAAGTCTTTGCACTCGAGTTCAACATATCACTGGATCTTGGATCGTGCACACGTTCAAGGCGTCCCTTAAACACATGCATTCAACCAAACTTAGTGATAGTGAATTCAGACAAGCTACTTGCGAAAATCTTAAGGGTTCTCATTTTATGAATCACAAGGATACTTCCGACAGGGTTAATAAACTCTAAGTCACTTTCCATTCCAACTAAGAATCAAGCATTGCATTACCGTTAAGCACGATATATACGATCAATCGACTAGCGTTCATGTCTTACCGTACATTCCATTTGTGTCAAACATAACACACACTAACCGTTCTAAGTCTAACACTAAGTCTTGCTGCCCCAGTTCTATGGCTTGTTCAAGCAATATGCTAAAGTCGGTCACACAAGTTCTTTCACTCGACACAGGGTCATCTGTCTAATTACTAGGTTAGCTCACAAGTTCATAGATACAAGTTTAAGCCCACAATTCATCGTACAAATTTGTCGTACGATGCTTGCCCTAATTCCTAAGGTCAAACCATTGTTCATTTGTACGAGATTTTTTACCCAAGCTCGTTTCACTAAGATTTTTAAACATCGAGCATAGATCATCCTACACACATTAACACATTCGTTTGCACATGGTTCGAGTTCGTTCAGTAAAATTCATGATATATCTAAGTTGTAGGACAAGCCTAGCAATTCGTATAGTCTATCTACTTAAGAATGTTTGATAGAACCCGTATTTCAATTCTAAGTCTAGACCACCAAGTTATGATTCAATTCTAAACCTTTGTTTATAACTCCAAGTCATCCAACAAGTTTTCTTAACCAAGATATCGATTTCCATTTCCATGAATCCTTATTCGATACAAGCCTTATTACTTATTCAAGACATTCTCAATTCGTTCAATCCAACTATCGCACGAGACCTATGAATCCGTTTGGACACTTCCAAAATGAACCATACACCACTCAGGAATCGAGTCACCCAATTAAATCCTCAATCGTGTTCGCATTAATCGCTAGCATATTCACCAAGTCGTTTCTTGAATTCTTGCATGATACCTAAGCAATGCCTGATAAATCTTAGTCTCGTATATATTTCTGTTGATAGTCATCCAAGTAAACCATATTTGATTTGTATCTGCCGACACGAAATACCGTTCGAGCTATTTCCCAAAAATCTAAGCAAGATTCTCTATGTTCGCCTTAGCGATAATCTGATAAGGTTTCTATCGATTGCCATTCCAAGTCAGACTTATCTTTTTCTGAATGATATCACAATCTCGCTTGCAAACTAGCTTGCACCAAAAGGGTCTTAGCGCGCGATACTCAACACAACTTAGTCGAAAGATTGTGTGCATAGCTAATCGTCTGAGCTATATTTTATTTCGTACACTAACCATCTGGGTAATCATGTATAGGTATTCGGGTTCGCACATAACTTACAATTTTTAGCACGAGTCTATTCCCATAAAGCCTAACACAGGTAGACATAAAGGCCATCGTATCATAATTTTGTACAAGCAAATCACATCATTCATATTTACTTTTTCAAATTATTTAGACTCATTGTATGGAACATCCCATCGGGTCAATGTAAACTCCCTCACCCAAAATAGGTATTTTGTGTATATTTTATATTATTATATTTATTATATATATTGAATTTATTTAGAATATGCTCTTAGTTAATTAGAAAATAAATTTCTTGATATATTTACTTATATAAATATTCATTTAGAATTATTTTAGGTTATTTTAGATTTTTGGAGATTTTTCTAGAATTTTTGGTAATTAAAACTTAGAAAACATAAATTTCTAGGACTTCTATGATTTACTATACGACCATACTTGCATGTCGTTCCTACCAAATATTTATTTTAGTTTAAAATATTTAATTATATTTTTTTTGTAATTTATTTAGAATTTTAAGAAATTTATTTAGATTTTAAAATTATTTAGGATTTATTTGGATATATATAGTCTTAATATTATATAGATACTAATTTAGTGTTAATAGATATTAATAAGATTTTATAAATTATTTGTATTATCTTTAATTATATTTAAGATTATAAATTATTGAGATAAATTCAAACTCTATTTTAAATTAATTCAAATCCTGAACCTACTAGGAAATCAACTTCATGCATATCCTATCCTTATTTAAATTCATCATAATCCTATCCAAATTAACCAATCCTAGTCGTATTTAATTAAGTAGTGTCCACCATTATAAATACCTCATCCTTCATATTTTTCTTTCCCAAATTCCTCTCTTTTTCGTCCAAAAAATAGTCAAAATTCGTCATAAATTCAGCCTCATTTTCTACTAGTTATAACGAATTAAAAAGACGATATCTCCTAGCTCCGGACTCCAAACACGCTCTAATTTTTTTTGTTAGAACGATAATGAGGTTAGATTTCTGATAATATAAATTGTTTTTCTAAATTATTAGTATTAAATTCTGGAAAATTCGTAGAGCATAGCATGTCCGAAAATAGACGTGTTTTGATATTTTCGCGATTTCGGGAGAACCAGGAATTAGAATCATGAAACGTTTAAAGTTTCGGAAAGAAAATATCGAGATCATCGACATATATTTTTTCTAGAATTTATTTCGAAGTATTTACATACTGTTAATTCTGTAGAACTTCTAGGTTAGAATTTAACCATCGGGGCACAATACAAAATTTGTATGTGCCATAATTTTTAAACGAATTTTAATTCAGACGAGCCATAAATTCCAGTATATTTTTGATGCTGAAATCTACAGGAAATCATGCATAAAAGTCGAGTTTGTATCGGTTGACTTTTTGGTCAACAGATCGCCTCGATTTGCGTGCCATGAGTCTCGAGTTGATAAAATTTAGTTTTTTTGGACAAAATTTAGGAATTAACATAAAAATCAGAATAATAAGATTAAAATAGGATTTTAGAGTAATTATTTCAGAATTAAATAAATTAAAATAAATTAATGGTTATATTATTATATAGTTATATGAATATATATGTAAGTAAATGCTAATTGATAATTATGACTAAATATTCAGACTGTATGACCCTAGGACATCGTGGACTATCCCATACTTACCTTGACCATGTTGACCCTAAGAACTTATGAATTTGTCTGCCTTGCGTACATTAACGTACTGGCATAGACACATGTCAGTTGACTGACTGATTTCGTACAGTACTTGAAGATGCGATACCCGCGTAATTCAATGCATAATTGATCGTGTTAGATGACTAGTGTTACCCCTAGTATACCCCCTGATTTCAGTGTAAATGTGGTTGAGTATGTGCTAGTGTAATGACTAATGATTCTATTATATTATATTTATGTGTACATAGGATATTGGATTGTTCTGCGCAATTTCTGGAGCAGGTTATTGGTACATTGTAGCTTCCTTGTCAGGCAAGTATACCTTGCCATTGTACTGTTATTTATATTCCATATGTTGCATGCATCTTTATTTTCCGTCTTTAGTTCATATATTTTAACTGTTATATAAAATGCGCGCGACGGTGACGTCGCGGTATATTTTTATTTATGTATTTGCATTGACCTTGTTTATGAGACTACCCCATCATCATGTAGCATTATTAGGTTCATTGGCCGTGACACAGTTGTTACACGAGTTGTGAGTCTCATGTAGATCACGGACTTGCGTGCAGGTTGGCCTCCTGTACGTGTGGGCCGTGCGTTAGGAATAACTGTTGTTAGAAACTTTGCATGCTAGTAGACTTTGCAGTTATTAGAGGTATTATCGTGTCATGGATGTGACATGCTTAGAGCATGGGGTGGGGAGAACAACAAGTAAGGCGTGTGGGCTCCGTTGCACTTTCCTTGTGTAACCCGTACGCTCCGCCGGAGATGCGCGGTCATGATGACCCCTATATATACTACTTGGCGGGCCTCCGGTGTTCGAAAGACGCCGTGCCTTTGTAGGCCCCTGGATCTCCAAGAGAACTATGCCAATCCCATTTTAGCTAGATAGCCCACGCGTTGGGAAAGTTATTCTTAAACTGCATTCACTTTAGACGGTTAGGCGACCCATTGGATATTTATTTCAGTACTTTATTGGCATGTGTTTAAGTATCTTGTTATGTCCCTCTGAGGACCTGGTCCGCTGCCAGGTGTATCTTTTCTTGAGTATTTGCAGGAGCGCAGATTTGGATGGTTACATGTGATCCGAGGATGTCTTCTCTTCGAGCTGTGATGGATAGCTGGTATTCTTATATTGTGTTGTGGTGTTGTACTCATATTGTATTTGCTCTTATATTCGAGTTGGTAGTGGATTTGTTTCCATCCAACTATCATCCTTAGATACTTCTTATTGAGATCTAGTTTCATAGATACTGGTTATTTATTTCTATATGATTTTGGTGGATGAGATTTAGATTTTACCCTGTGACTTATGATATATGTTTATACCACTTGTGGATTTGATATTCATATTACAGCGTACGTGTGGATTGGTTTCCATATATTGGAGTTGCCATATCCATGCGGCTGGCATGCTTACGTGTCCTAGTCCTACGTATTTTTGGGACTGGGGCGTGACATGTTTTTGTGGTGGCCCATGCAGGTCGAGAGCATATTGTTTTGGTTACGTTACTGTACCGAACAAGCCTGCACATAGGACTAGAGTATAGGATCTCATCCATAATTGACTATGATTCACCTTCCTCCTCTATGATCTATTCGAACAATTGTATCATGCTTGATTCCTGTACTTCCCTAATAAGTTCCTTAAGTATATGTGGCCTTCTGCTAGAATATAGGAACCCCTGTTATTAGGATAATAATTAGAGTAGCACACCTATTAAGAATACAACGAGAATATAGACACACCACTAAGTTTAGAATATCTAGTGAACCCTAGAATTCCTTATCTTTAGAATTGATTTACCATTACCCCCTGATGTATTATGAAGACTTGAGAGTAGTATAGACACTACTAGAGATAGTTAGAAGTTTTACCATAATGTTTGACCCTAGTATTGAGAAACCAATGGAGAACCAATATTGAACATTAGGACTGAACCTAACCCTCATAATTGGATAGTATTAGAGAACTATAAAACTTATGTCATTGTCTTGTTACTAGTAGACAGCACCCTAGGAAGCCTAGAGGAATGTAATCAACCCTTTCCCTTGATCATACCCCGAACATGGCAACTAGCATGCCACCCCCTTAGAGAACCATGATGCTATCTAGAGCCCTCTATTTTTGATTTCATAACTTGTCCCCCTGCAACCTTAGCGTTCGCTAATTGTGTGACGACTAAATTATGATTCTTCTTTCTTCATCATTTAACTCGTGCCACATAACTCGTATGATTGAAGGCCAAGTAATCTTATTCTATGTTAGGACATGTAGTTTGCTAGGGTATAGCTTGGTAATTTAAACTTTGAATTTTGTGCGTGATAGTTGCGATTTGATAGTTTGCGTAGTTCCCTTAGGTTGTGACCTAATGATTACCCCTTAGCTTTAAATCATGAAATTTGTACCCATAGCTCGATACGAGTTAAATTCCTTTCCCCTTAACGGCTAGTAACTCTTCTATCCCTACGATTGACACCTGTTCTATGAGCACTTGACCCTTACCTATATAATGCAATAGGACCCTAATAAGAGTTTCTGTTCTATGTACATGTGCAAGGTTATTTTTGTAGGTATCCTTAAGGCAATACAATAGTAGTTAAATTATTTTAAGTTGGATAGTATACCTCACCACCTAGTATCACGTAGTCCCTGTGATCCATTGATGAAGTATAACTGAATGACATTAATTGTATGCTAGCAAAGACGACAGTATTTATTCAGACGATAGGATTTAGAGGTCCATGTCCCTATTGGTCGACTAGCGACTTAGACAAGGAATTAGTATGACAACTGTAGAGATTGTGTAGTCTTTCATTATTATTGCTTATTTTGCTTTTGTTTTTGTGAATTTGAATTGTTATGAACCTTCTTTCATCATAATCTAGTGTATTCATATTTGCTGTACTATCTTGACTTATGCTGCTATTATAGCCTAGTTTTTGCAAGCTTATTCTTTATCGAGCTTGTTAATGACATACGTATTATTGGGGGCCCACAATAATACATTTCAGAATCAGTGTATTAGGGTCTAGCTAACCTTAGTGCGCTTGGTTCGCCCTTCGCATAACTACTTTACGTGGATTGAGATATGTAGTGATTAGTAGACGAATATACTTACCCTCTAGATACGACAAAGCATATCATATCAAGTACATAACTGCACCGATGTGAGCATGCGAATAGGAAATTACCAAATTAAGATTTCAATCCACAACTGTCTTGACAATTCCCATTTGAATTCTTTAAACGCTTTGATTCCCATACTTCCATTCTATTACCCCTCCTTGAACTCTTTTCCGTTGCTTTCCGTCTTCCCTTGTTTCGGAAAGACAAAATCTCGTGCTTGGATATAAGTGATACACGGATAGTACAAGATATACCCCATAGGCTAATCACATTATTTGGTGACTATCTTTCATAATTGATTAAGGGCATATCACATATGATATAGTTGGTGTTAAAGTTTTGAGGATTGAAGGACATGAGAAAATAAATTGAGGAATATTTTTCTTAAGTGTAAGAGTCTTATGTGATAGATGGGTAAATTCTAAGTTGGGTAGAAATTACAGTATTAAACTTGAGGAGAATTCTTTTATATTGTGATCAAGTAGGATTAGATTGAGAGATTAAGTCCTTTTAAATGTGGAGAATTTTAAAAGAGGGATTAAGATAATGAGGATTTAATGAATTTTAAAAATCTTGATATTGAGGACCCAATATTTATACTTTGAGCACATGATTTAAATTTTGAATATTGAAGGATGAATCATCGATTTAAATTTTGAGGATAAATATAGAATTTTAGACTTGAACAATTGGTTAATTAGATTTAAATTTTACAATTTGATGATTTGAATTAAAAGTTTAATTTTAATTGTTGGGTCACCTATTTGAAATATTGAGGATGTAAATTGAGTTTAAATATTTGAATAGTACAAAATTCTTAAGTTAAGAATAGGAATAAGATTTGATTATAATTGTTTATTGTTCAAAGTCTAGAGGAGATTATGATAGTTGGAAATTATGATATAAATTTTGATGTGGGATGTCATATAGACTTGAGTCAGATTTGGATGTTGATTATTTAAAAATCGAGAAGAGATTACGACAGGTTAAATTTTGATTTAAACAGTGGTTATATTAATTTTGAAGTGATCGCGATAGATTCGAATAAATTTTGTTATTTAAATTTTTGGAAGAGATTGCGCTTGACATACCTTATGTACGAATGTGAAGGATTTAACAAATTATGTCTTATTTTAATTTCGAGGACGAAATTATTTTAAGTTGGGTAGATTGTAAACTCCCTCACCCAAAATAGATATTTTGTGTATATTTTATATTATTATATTTATTATATATATTGAATTTATTTACAATATGCTCTTAGTTAATTAGAAAATAAATTTCTTGATATATTTACTTATATAAATATTCATTTAGAATTATTTTAGGTTATTTTAGATTTTTGGAGATTTTTCTAGAATTTTTGGTAATTAAAACTTAGAAAACATAAATTTCTAGGACTTCTATGATTTACTATACGACCATACTTGCATGTCGTTCCTACCAAATATTTATTTTAGTTTAAAATATTTAATTATATTTTTTTTGTAATTTATTTAGAATTTTAAGAAATTTATTTAGATTTTAAAATTATTTAGGATTTATTTGGATATATATAGTCTTAATATTATATAGATACTAATTTAGTGTTAATAGATATTAATAAGATTTTATAAATTATTTGTATTATCTTTAATTATATTTAAGATTATAAATTATTGAGATAAATTCAAACTCTATTTTAAATTAATTCAAATCCTGAACCTACTAGGAAATCAACTTCATGCATATCCTATCCTTATTTAAATTCATCATAATCCTATCCAAATTAACCAATCCTAGTCGTATTTAATTAAGTAGTGTCCACCATTATAAATACCTCATCCTTCATATTTTTTTTTCCCAAATTTCTCTCTTTTTCGTCCAAAAAATAGTCAAAATTCGTCATAAATTCAGCCTCATTTTCTACTAGTTATGACGAATTAAAAAGACGATATCTCCTAGCTCCGGACTCCAAACACGCTCCAATTTTTTTTGTTAGAACGATAATGAGGTTAGCTTTCTTTAGTTCATATATTTTAACTGTTATATAAAATGCGCGCGACGGTGACATCGCGGTATATTTTTATTTATGTATTTGCATTGACCTTGTTTATGAGACTACCCCATCATCATGTAGCATCATTAGGTTCATTGGCCGTGACACAGTTGTTACACGAGTTGTGAGTCTCATGTAGATCACGGACTTGCGTGCAGGTTGGCCTCCTGTACGTGTGGGCCGTGCGTTAGGAATAACTGCTGTTAGAAACTTTGCATGCTAGTAGACTTTGCAGTTATTAGAGGTATTATCGTGTCATGGATGTGACATGCTTAGAGCATGGGGTGGGGAGAACAACAAGTAAGGCGTGTAGGCTCCGTTGCACTTTCCTTGTGTAACTCGTACGCTCCGCCGGAGATGCGCGGTCATGATGACCCCTATATATACTACTTGGCGGGCCTCCGGTGTTCGAAAGACGCCGTGCCTTTGTAGGCCCCTGGATCTCCAAGAGAACTATGCCAATCCCATTTTAGCTAGATAGCCCACGCGTTGGGAAAGTTGTTCTTAAACTGCATTCACTTTAGACGGTTAGGCGACCCATTGGATATTTATTTCAGTACTTTATTGGCATGTGTTTGAGTATCTTGTTATGTCCCTCTGAGGACCTGGTCCGCTGCCAGGTGTATCTTTTCTTGAGTATTTGCAGGAGCGCAGATTTGGATGGTTACATGTGATCCGAGGATGTCTTCTCTTCGAGCTGTGATGGATAGTTGGTATTCTTATATTGTGTTGTGGTGTTGTACTCATATTGTATTTGCTCTTATATTCGAGTTGGTAGTGGATTTGTTTCCATCCAACTATCATCCTTAGATACTTCTTATTGAGATCTAGTTTCATAGATACTGGTTATTTATTTCTATATAATTTTGGTGGATGAGATTTAGATTTTACCCTGTGACTTGTGATATATGTTTATACCACTTGTGGATCTGATATTCATATTACAGCGTACGTATGGATTGGTTTCCATATATTGGAGTTGCCATATCCATGCGGCTGGCATGCTTACGTGTTCTAGTCCTACGTATTTTTGGGACTGGGGCGTGACAGTCAACGAGAGAGAGTGTATGCATATAATCCATGAACGAGCTTTCAAAACTGAGAAAATCGATACGAAGTCCAAAGACGTAAAGCCATGCTCTGATACCAATATGTCAAGCCCCGATCTCCCGCATGTAATCTGCCATCCCCGCTGGGCGCGATTCACTGCGCCAATGCTCCTGCAGGACGATCGTTCCCATCTGGGCATGATACCGCACGAACGTAAGCTGCGCCCATGCAAGACCATGATCCGAACAGGCGGTAAGATGCCTAAGCCATAGAGTCGCACAGATAGTCCGAGTGTAGCAGAATAAGAAATACACAGGCGATTGGTAACAAGTTCACAGAGTCGTCAATAGCGAAAGCATTGAATAACAGAAGTATAGAAGTAAAATAAGCTCTTTATTGATATTGAACAAGTGTTACAAGCGGCGCTAGGCCGAGATTACAAGTCGCTCAAGTCTCTCTCTCTGAACAGTAAAAGTGTGCCAAGTGGCTACATTTATGGAATGATACATAGGCGATATTCTAACATTATGTCTTGTATATGTGCTTCAGTTCTGGACGCAACGCTCCAAGGCTTCAGAGTGAACTCCACGCCTTAGCACGCACGAAGGAGGCATCCGCACCGAACGAGATTTTCCCGCACCCTGCAAACAATCTGGTGGATTATCAGTACATGAATGCACTGGTGGGGAGGCTTCTCGCCCGCTCGACAAATCCAAACACGTTATATAGGTTTCATGCACCATCTATTAAGTTATCTTTCTAGTCTTGCCTTAGAATCGGTTTTATGGCATAGTGAAAAGCCTAACTCGTGTGGCAGTGCGCCATGCGATATAAAGGAATACGGCGCGACTTACCAACTTACTATTTGTCCTTTCCTATCCAAGGCAAACCAAGTTAAATCAAGCACGAATATATATAATGAATCCAGGGGCAATAGCATAAGCAAACACAAGTGTCGTGAACGAGATTCTGTTTCGGGTGCACGAGTTACACGGATTATCAGGTGTTTGCAGAAGATGTTCAAGTGTTCTATATGTATAAGTATGTTTTACTCATGATCGTTCAGGTGTTTTCGATTTCTGGATACGATGTAATGACTCGCACGCAGATTGCCACTAAGCGATGATGACTTATCTATATGAACATGAGTCACTGGCATAGCCATAAAGGACGAGTTATAGTCTCGGGACGATATTAGATGCATGAGATTATGAGTCGCTACATGCCACATTTTCTCGGGACGGTATGGAGTGCAACGCGAGGCCAAGGGGGCGTTCACTCCATGCCACCCACTAACACGCGATTATCGAAAAGTTCTGTCAGGATCGGATCGGTCCTGGTGCCCCGACGACCGTCCGCAGAAACCTGAACATGAATACCTTGTGCACAAGTTATTCGCGACATGCAAGTCTTGGGTCTCAGGTTCACGGGATTCTTGACATGACATTAAATTCTTTGATTCCTAATTCATGATTCTTGATTCTTGTTCAGAATGAGTATGCTCCACGAGCTGTGATTCTTGCTTTACTTGACATGATTCTCGTTCAGTGTTCAACTTTGACTTGATGTATTCCCCTGGCTCGGGGACTGCCTTGACGACCTAACTGTCCCGGATACTTGCAGGTTCATATTGCACATAAGGACTATTTGATAGTCTTCTGGCTAACTAGATGCATGCACGATACGGATAATGTTACTTGATTGTGGCATAAATTATGTGACAAGCATTGAAACGAGGCAACGAGTACAAACTAAAATAAGCAGGCAAGCATGTATTTATATTGAACATAAGCATTCACGTTGGCACGGGTCTAAGGGTAAAGCGAGGAGTGAAACCGTACAGGGACATACCGAGCGACATGATCTAGGGACGTGCAGTGTAAACAAGTGAAGCAGTGCACTTCAGAGAGTATACAACGATCTACTCGGGGCATAATGGGGTCTACTTGCACAAGACAAAGGTAGCATGCGAGGGTTCATTTATAAACAAAGTTTCATTTCTATATTCTAACACAAGCAATACAAGTTGATATTATTCCCTTAGCTAGGTGCGTTGTATTCTTTATTAGCATGCAGGGGGTGATTCACCTAGCGACTAACATGTATCGTCCATATTTTAAGTGTGCTGGCTAAGCAAAGACAAGTTCGTCGTAGCCACCCACCTTAGCGATGATTTGCCACGGTCGAGCGATACTCCGAGCGAGCCTTTGAAAGTCTAAGTCTGAATTCTTGAAGGGCCTAGTCTGAAATCATTTGCCTCAAACGAGTCTTCTAGCTGAGCAAAGCGGGTCGGGTCGTTGCACTTGCGTTTCGCTTGAACGGAACGGGTCGTTACAGCATGCACTGCTGCTGCTGCGGATATATTTGAACGGTTATGGAAAGATATGGTCTATTATTCAGATCATTTTTTTGTGGGATTTGAATTTAATTCGTGCCTATCTTATAGGGATTCGTAATTAATCTGTTCCTATCTTTCCGTAACTGTTGGGCGGCTAGGGTTTTCACCCTCTCTCTATAAATACTCTCTTCGTGCCTCTTTGATGACTTACTTCAAAATAGAGGAAACGAAGAGAGAAGAAGCAGCCGCCATTGCAGTCCAGGAGGTTCGTGCGAGTCCAAGCAAGGAGGTGACATCGAGCGTTCCAGAAGTTCTACGTGAACTTGCTGGTTTCTGGGAGCAGATCGGGGGGGGGGGGGATCTTGCTTTGAGCAACGGTGATCTTCATCACCCTAGCAAGCAGAGTTTATTCTTCTTCTTCTTCCTCTTCTATTTTGCTAGTTGTAAACTATGTTCTGTCCGTTTGCAACTGCGATTGCAAGGAAGAACGAGAAGATAGTTTTCTCTGATTCTTTTGTTATCTTGTTTCAAGTTGTAATCAGATCCTATATATAATCTTCTTGTTGGATCGAGAGATATCGGGAAGGGAATTCTTGTGTGAACTACTGATCTCGACTTCAACTTCTGGTTCGATCATCTTTGATTGAGCCTCGGGAATAACAGTTGGCATGCAAGAGAAAGTTTGAAAAGGAGCACAACCACACATTAAGCTAGGTTATGTAAGAAAATTGTGCAAATATATATACAGTAAAGCAAAGGTGCCAAAGAATAATATGGAGCTATATATATCATGAATCTCCCACCTTACCATCTTTGTCATGAAATTACCTGTATCTTGTATCGGTCACAAATGTTCCGTTCCACAGAGCAGGTGCCGAGAAATATATTCTTTTGACTATGCAAAAAGTACTATCAAGTACATACACATACACCTGATGCGTTCATTTTGCCTGCATTTCCCTACTTTGCCCCCAGCTGCCTTGTTTTAACACCACCTCTCTCAATGCACCGGTAATGGGAGAGAGAGTATGTATCTACATTATTCCAATAGAAGAATCTCAAATTTTCTCTCGCTCTATATATGTCTTGTGACTGAGCATGGACAAAGCACCAGTAATGGGAGAGAGAATATGTATCTCCATTATTCCAATAGAAGAATCTCAAATTTTCTCTCCCTCTATATATGTCTTGTGACTGAGCATGGACAAATTGCATCTTAAAAAAAGATTCACTAATGGAGAACAAAACAGTCAGATCCTGCGAATGATAAATCCTCTTCTTTTTGTCGGTGCTCAATTCTTTTCAGTTCAGCATACTGATGTATAAATTTGCACAATGATAGAAATAAACTGTCTAGGTCATGTAAATCTTACACGCATACACACAACACATATTGCATGCCATCGTGTGTGTGTGTGTGTGTATTATGAATCTTAAGATTTATAAATCCACTTCAAAAAGACAAATATCAGTTACACAAAATATTAGATACAAATCAGATTTGGCAGATTGTATTTATTTCTCATTCCCTGCACATAGAATTCTTGATTCTCTGAAAGTATTTTGCAGAAGTTTTTAAGGGAGCAACTAAAATAACTGAATATACACACAAATACAGCACCATCACAAGCTATATCAACTTCAAACATAAACTGCTTTCTCTTTCATGCATCTCCTGTTCTTCACCTCTTGAATCAAATTATCCATATCCACACCCTTCTCCACAATCTCTCTCTCGCTGCCTTAGCAAGCAGTGTGGCCCTCTTCCTCGTAGCCCTCTTCCGATGCTCCTCACTCGATCATCCGCCTCACTAATCCCCCTTCTATTGTAGCAATTTGGACCTTGGAACAAGAGCTTCTATATGCTGGTCTCTGGTGCAACTTCGTTTGTCCAGGGAATGACGATGTCGGCCACGATATTCAGATAGAGACCCCACATAACTTGGATCGAACAACTCTTCGAATTTGTTCATCACTGCAAAAAAGTTGTAGCCCATGGACGGAGAGGGGATGAAGTGCTTCTCACATCCGTATAGTATTGCAAGGAAAATGGACTTATTGCGATGATTGAAGGTGGAAGGATATTCTGCAGCTGTGATATATGCAAAAGCGTTACAGTAAGTTCCCTCTGATTTCTCCTATAGCATTATAATACTAGTTGATTTGATTGAAAATTTGTAGTTCGAATGATTTTGAAAATTTTGATCTCTTCACTCTGTCATTGATTATCAGATTATGTCATATGTAGTTCCTTTCATTCAATGAACTTAGGCAACATTGTGGAAGGCCAAAGTGAGATTTGAGAAATTCTATTTCTTTTGAAAATAATAAGACAATGTGCGAAACAATGGAAGCAATGAATGATGATTCCATTGATTTGATGAAATTGTTTGTGCAAGTTGCTATGTTATTCGTACTTTAGAACAACTCGAATGTACAATTTCATCAAATCCATGAAATCTCATTCGTTGCTTCTATAGCTTTATACATTGTATAATTTAAAAAAAAAAGAATTGCTCAATTCACCTTTTGGATAACCATTGTGTTTCCTAAATTCATGAAAAAAACGGATTACATCAATGACAAAGTAAAGTGATTATATTCTTCAAAATCGTTCTAATTTTCAAACAAATCAATTAATATTATAATGATAGAGGTGAAATCGGGAAAAAAACTCACTGTGACACATTTGCATGTATCACAACTGTAAAATATCCTCCATCTTCAATCATGACAAGAAACTCATTTTCCTGCAATACCATATAAATGTGAATGTCTTATACCCTATCATAATGGGTAACTGATAATGGAATCGGCATGGCCTGTCCAAGACAATATAGATAACATGTTACACAGTTGTAATTGTTAGTTCAAACTAAAATTTGGTTGAAAATATAGATGAACCACCACCAATTTGTACTCAAAATAAAATAAATCAAAGAATGAGAACAATATTTCCAAACTTTATACTTTTGACATGTTCTCTTCTCCAGAAACGGCCCCCACCACTTCTTGAAACAATGAATGCATCAAATCCAAGGAATTGTCGGTCAGTGCTTCCATAGTTTCACACATTTATTTTATTATTTTCAGAAGAAATAAAATTCTCAAATCACTCTTTGGGTTGTCACCGTGGTACCTAATTTTCAAGAAATAAAACAAAATACATACGACATAATCAAAGACACAGGCAAGGTACATGATTCTTCAAAAATTATTCTAACTATAATTTTTCAAACAAATCAACTGCATATGACATAATAAAAAACAATCAAGATATCATATTCTTCAAAATCATTCTAACTATAAGTTTCAAACAAATCAACTATAATGATAGAGATTATAATCAAAGACAAGCTATCAGAATATTAAATTAGAAAATTTTCAGTGGAAATGTGAAATCAGATTGGAAAACACCGATATTTGGAGGGTGCATCAGACCGACAGATCATATGGGTGGACTTACCAAATCCTATAATTCAATTCACAAAACTTCTTGTTAATTGTAAAAAAAAAATCATACCCATGTACTCCTCTTCAATTCAAAAGTTTTTTTTATAGCATTTATATTTCCAAATTTTGCAACGATTATGTTTCTTGATAGTTTAGTTCTGTCATACTCACATCATGATATGGTGTTAACACAGATAAACATAAGGAGATATTAATGGCAAGGCAACTACTCTAACGACCCGTTCCGTTCAAGCGGACAACCGATTCAAACGGCGCAAGTGCAACGACCCGATCCGCTTTGCTCAGCGAGAAACTCGTTTGAGGCAAAAGATTTTCAGACATGACCCTTTAGGAGTTCAGACTTTCAAAGGCTCACTCGGAGTATCGCTCGACCGAGACGAATCATCGCTAAGGTGGGTGGCTACGATGAACTTGTCTTTGCTTAGCCAACACACTTAAAATATGGACGATACATGCTAGTCGCTAGATGAATCACCACCTGCATGCTAATAAAGAATACAACGCACCTAGCTAAGGGAATAATCCCAACTTGTATTGTTTGTGTTAGAACATAAAAATAAAATTTGGCTTATAACTTGGACCCTCGCATGCTAACTTTGCTTCGTGCAAGTAGACGCCGCTATGCCTCGAGAATATCGCTATATACTCTTCGTAGTGCACTGCTTCACTTGTTTACACTGCACGCCCATAGATTATATCGCTCGATATGTCCCTTTACGGTAACACTCCTCGCACTACCACTTAGACCGTGCCAACGTAAATTCTTATGTCACATATAAATGCATGCTTGCCTGCTTACTTTGTAGTTTGTACTCGTTGTCTCGTTTCAATGCTTGTCACATAAATCATGCCACAATCAAGTAACACTATCCGTATCGTGCATGCATCTAGTTAGCTAAAAGACTATCAAATAGTTCTTTTGTGCAATATGAACATGCAAGTATACTGGATCGTTGGGTCACTAAGACAGTTTCCGAACTAGAAAATTTGCATCAAGTCATGTTGATCACTGAACGAGAATCATGTCAAGTAAAGCAAAAAATACAGCTCGTGGAGCAATACTCGTTCAGAACAAGAATCAAGATTTAAGCATGTCGTGAATCTCGTGCATCTGGAAGACCAAGACTTGCATGTCGCGGACAACTTGGAAACAAGGAGGATTTTCGGATCTCGTTCCACGGACGGTCTCCGGGGCGCCGGGGCCGATCTGATCCGGATGGAACTCATGTAGTCTTAATCGTGTGTAGCAGGATGGCGTATGCGCTTCACGCTGCACCATTCTCGCTATAAGACTGAGTCTCGTGTACTGGACGGGATGGCTTGTAGCGCACCGTGTACTTTCGTTGCATACCATCCTCGTCAAAGACTATAACTCGTCCTTTATGGCTATGCCAGCGACTCATGTTCATATAGATAAGACATCATCGCTTAGCGGCAATCCGCGTGCGAGTAATTGTATTGCATCCAATAATCTGAAACACCTGAAAGATCATGGGTATAAGATACTTGTACATAATTGAATACTTGAACATCTTCTGCAACACACCTGATAATCCGTGTAACTCGTGCACCCGAAACATAACCTCGTTCACGACACTTGTGTTTGCTTATGCTATTGCTCCTGGATTCATTATATATATTCGTGCTTGATTTAACATGGTTTGCCTTGGACAAGGAAGGACGAATGGTAAGTTGGTAAGTGTCGCCGTGTTCCTTTATATCATACGGTGCACTGCCACAAGAGCTAGGCTTTTCATTATGCTATAAAACTGATCCTAAGGCAAGACTAGAAAGATAACTTAATAGATGGTGCACGGAACCTATATAACGTGTTTGGATTTGTCGAGCGGACGAGAAGCCTCCCCACTAGTGCATTCATGTACTGATAATCCACCAGGTTGCTTGCAGGGTGCGAGAGAACCTCGTTCGGTGCGGATACCCCCTTCGTGCGTGCTAAGACGTGGAGTTCACTCTGGAGCCTTGGAGCGTTGCGTCCGGAACTGAAGCACATATACATGACATAATGTTGGAACATCGCCTATGCATCATTCCACAATTGTAGCCACTTGGCACGCTTTTATCGTTTCAAAGAGAGAGACGCTTGAGTGACTTGTAATCTCGGCCTAGCGTCGCCTGTAACACTTGTTCAATATCAATAAAGAGCTTATTTTACTTCTATACTTGTGGTATTCAATGATTCTGCTATTGACGACTCTGTGAACTTGTTACCAATCGCCTGTTCGTTTCTTATTCCGCTGCACTCGGACTATTTCTTATTCCGCTGCACTCGGACTATCTGTGTGACTTTGTGGCTTAGTTATTTTACCGCCTGTTCGAATCATGGTCTTGCACGGGCCCAGCTTACGCTCGTGCGGTATCACGTTCAGATGAGAAAGATCGTCCCGCGGAAGCGTTGGAGCGGTGATTCGCGCCTAGCGGGGACGGCCAATTACCTGCGGAAGATCGGGACGTGACATATTGGTATTAGAGCATGGCTTTACGCCTTTGGACTTCTTATCAATTTTTTCAGTTTCGAAAGCTCGTTCGTAGGTTATGTGCATACATTCTCTCTCGTTGACCCGATTGAGATGTTCCATACAATGAGTCTAAATAATTTTAAAAAGTTGCATGTGAATGATATGATTGCTTATACTGGATAGAAATGCGATGACCTTTGTGCCAACCTGTGTTAGACTTTGTGGGAATAGACTCGTGCTAGAATTTGTAAGTTATATACAAATCCGAATGCCTATACGTGATTACCCAACTGGTTAGTGTGCGAGATAGAATATCGTTCGGACGGTTAGCTATGCACACAGTCTTTCGGCTAAGTTGTGTTGAGTATCGCGCGCCAAGACCCTTTTGGTACGAGCTAGTTGCAAGCGAGATCGTGATATCGTTCAGATAAGGATAAGTCAGACTTAGAATGGCAACCGATCGAAACCTTATCAGTTTATCGCTAAGGCGAATATAGAGAATCGTGCTTGAATTTTGAGAAATAGCTCAGACGATATTTCGTATCTGGAAGATACAAATCAAATATGGTTTGCTTGGATGATTATCAACAATGATATATAAGAGACTAAGATTTATCAGGCGATGCTTAGGTATCGTACTGGAATTCTAAGGAACGACTCGGTGAATATGCTAGCGATTGACGCAAACACGATTGGGGATTTAATTGGGTGACTCGATTCCTGAGTGGTATATGGATCATTTTGGAAATGTTCAAACGAATTCATAGATCTCGTGCGATAGTTAGTTTGAACGATTTGGGAATGTCTTGAACAAGTGATAAGGCTTATATCGAATTAGGATTCAAGGAAAAAATTGATATCTTGGTCAAGGAAACTTGGTGGAAACTTGATGGATCGTGCGAACGATTTCAAATTAAAACAAACGGATTGACTTGAATACAATATCGCTCGAATAGAAGTTAGCCCGAGAAAGAATATTGTGGTTCGATGAAAGAGGTAAGCGATAACGGATTTGATCTGGAGTTTGGAAGAACGATCTTGAATCTAGTTCGAAGGATAACTCTCGACAATCAGTCCCACCGAGAACGATTATCCTGCGGGAGCGCCGGCGTGGTGACTTCACGTACGGCGGGGATGATCGAACTCACGGAAACATGGTCGGTGATTATTCAAACGAACTCGATGAATGGAACGTATCAAAAGTGGATAGACTTTGGCTTGAATATTTGAACTTAGTTGTTTGAGAAATGCCAGAAGTAGACTATGGATTTATCAAACGGTAACATTAAAGTTGGATGATTTTACTAGACGAATTATAATCACGGCATGAACGGACATGACTTGATGGATTTTATATATATCTTGGATGGAGTAAGGTGAAATGATAAGGTGTCTCGATCGTTTCGATGATAACCATATTGTTCGACGTTCTTGTCTTGTACGAGCGTAACTCTATGCTTGTACACGCGTCACGTCCGAATTAGGACGATTATCCAGTGGAAGCGTTGGTATGGTGATCTCACGTCCAACGAGGATGATCGAACTTGCAAGAGACCGGAGTGTGACAACTGATGGATCGTCTTGACTTGTGGTTCGACACGATAAGACGAGTTTAGGAATACAAGTAAATCGAAAGTATTTCAAGGATAAGTTAATCTAAAACCTAGAATAAGTCACGCTTGATGGTTTCGTGAACGGATACATAAATAATGTTGGACGACTTGGAGTTTATGATTGAGATCAAAGGTTTAAAACTGAATCATGGCTTGGTGGTCTAGACTTATAATGGATCAATGGGTTCTATCAAACGTGTTTGAGGAGATAGACTATGCGAATTGCTAGGCTTGTCCTGTAACTTGGATATATCATGGATTTGACCGAACGGACTCGAATCCTGTGCAACAAACGTGTGAATGTGAGTAGGATAATCTGTGATCGATGTTTAGAAATCTGAGTGAAATGAGCTTGTGTAGAATACCCCGTACAAATGAACAATGGTTTGACCTTAGGAATTGGGGCGAGCATCGTGCGACGAAATTGCACGATAAATCGTGTGCTTGAACTTGTACCTATAACTTGTGAGTTGACCTAGTAATTAGGCAGACGACCCTATGCCGAGTGAAAGAACTTGTGTGACCGACTTTAGCATATTGCCTGAACAAGCTATAGAACTGGGGCAGCAAGACTTAGAGTTAGACTTGGAACGATAAACGTGTGTTGTATTTGACCCGAACGGATGGATGCTAGTTAGTTGATCGGATAGATCGTGCTTGACGGTAGTGCAATGCTTAATTTTTGGTTGGAATGTAATGACTTGAATTTTGATTGACCCTGTTGGAAGTATCATCATGATTTATAAGACGAGAACCCTTAAGATTTTCGCAAGTAGCTTGTCTGAATTCACTATCGCTAGGTGAATCACCCCCTGCATGCTAATAAAGAATACAACGCACCTAGCTAAGGGAATAATCCCAACTTGTATTGCTTGTGTTAGAACATAAAAATGAAATTTGGCTTATAACTTAGACCCTCGCATGCTAACTTTGTTTCGTGCAAGTAGACGCCGCTATGCCTCGAGTATATCGCTATATACTCTTCGTAGTGCATTGCTTCACTTGTTTACACTGCACGTCCATAGATTATGTCGCTTGATATGTCCCTTTACGGTAACACTCCTCGCACTACCCCTTAGACTATGCTAACGTAAATGCTTATGTCTCATATAAATGCATGCTTGCCTGCTTACTTTGTAGTTTGTACTCGTTGCCTCGTTTCAATGCTTGTCACATAAATCATGCCACAATCAAGTAACACTATCCGTATCGTGCATGCATCTAGTTAGCCAGAAGACTATCAAATAGTTCTTCTGTGCAATATGAACCTGCAAGTATACAGGACCGTTAGGTCGCCAAGGCAGTTCCCGAACGAAGGAATTTGCATCAAGTCAAGTTGAACACTGAACGAGAATCATGTCAAGTAAAACAAGAAACACAACTCGTGGAGCAATACTCGTTCAGAGCAAGAATCAAGATTTAAGCATGTCGTGAATCTCGTGCATTTCGTGAATCTGGAAGACCAAGACTTGCATGTCGTGGACAACTTGGAAACAAGAGGGATTTTCGGATCTCGTTCCACGGACGGTCTCGGGGGCACCGGGGCCGATCCAATCCGGATGGAACTCATGCAGTCTTAATCGTGTGTAGCAGGATGGCGTGTGCGCTTCACGCTGCACCATTCTCGCTATAAGACTGATAGTCTCGTGTACTGGACAGGATGGCTTGTAGCGCACCGTGTACTTTCGTTGCATACCATCCTCATCAAAGACTATAACTCGTCCTTTATGGCTATGCCAGCGACTCATGTTCATATAGATAAGACATCAGCAATCCGCGTGCGAGTCATTGTATCGCATCCAATAATCTGAAACACCTGAACGATCATGGGTATAAGATACTTGTACATAATTGAACACTTGAACATCTTCTGCAACACACCTGATAATCGGTGTAACTCGTGCACCCGAAACATAACCTCGTTCACGACACTTGTGTTTGCTTATGCCCTGGATTCATTATATATTCGTGCTTGATTTAACTTGGTTTGTCTTGGACAGGGAAAGACGAATGGTAAGTTGTTAAGTGTCGCCGTGTTCCTTTATATCGCACGGCGCACTGCCACACGAGTTAGGCTTTTCATTATGCCATAAAACTGATCCTAAGACAAGACTAGAAAGATAACTTAATAGATGGTGCATGGAACCCATATAACGTGTTTTGATTTGTCGAGCGGACGAGAAGCCTCCCCACCAGTGCATTCATGTACTGATAACCCACCAGGTTGCTTGCAGGGTGCAGGAGAATCTCGTTCGGTGCGGATACCCCCTTCGTGCGTGCTAAGGCGAGGAGTTCACTCTGAAGCATTGGAGCGTTACGTCCGGAACTGAAGCACATATACAAGACATAATGTTGGAACATCGCCTATGCATCATTCCACAATTGTAGCCACTTGGCACGCTTTTATCGTTTCAAAGAGAGAGACTTGAGCGACTTGTAATCTCGGCCTAGCGCCGCCTGTAACACTTGTTTAATATCAATAAAGAGCTTGTTTTACTTCTATACTTCTGCTATTCAATGCTTCCGCTATTGACGACTCTGTGAACTTGTTACCAATCACCTGTTCGTTTCTTATTCCGCTGCACTCGGACTATCTGTGCGACTCTGTGGCTTAGTTATTTTACCGCCTGTTCGAATCATGGCCTTGCACGGGTGGAACTTACGCTCGTGCGACATCACGTCCAGATGGAAAAGATCGTCCCGCGGGAGCACTGGCGCGGTGATTCGCGCCTAGCGGGGACGGCCGATTACCTGCGGGAGATCGGAGCGTGACAACTACAACTAGAGTGAGGGAAAAGCTTGCCATGAGACTAGAATGTCAGTTGGCAGACATCAAACACATACCTTATTGGTCATCCACTTGATCTCCAAACATGTGTACATGAGGAAACTTCCTATACAAAATGGAAGGTGACGATTTATTATTGGCAAATAACACCATCTCCAACCATATGAGCATACCATGATACTTTGTGAGAGAATAAGTAAGCCCCTAACAGAGTTGAATGAAGAAATGTATCCAATCACCCTACACCAAAATTATAATATAAAGGCTTTTGTTGTTGTTGTAAGTACCATCATTTCCGAGACTCAAACACAAACTATATGCTAATTGGAGTATGTTAACATGTGGGCACACATATATTTCATGGACATTCTAAAATGCACAAAAAATGGTAGTAAAGTTCCATTTAATATGGAGAATCATAACAAATTCAGCAGCAGTAGAAAAATGTTAGTGAAATGTAACAAAATCAGAATTTAGTATGAAAGGAAATAAAATAAGCATGAATCAAATAGTTGATATTGGACAAATGTCAATTTTGCACAAGTTATTTGTGAAATGTGGGACCTTATTTTGGTATCAAAAATACAAATGTGCCAGGAAAATATATAACAGGCCGAATTTAGAATGATAAGAAATAATAATAAAAACTTTATATTGACATGTTGTTATAGCAACATTCTATAGTTTCATAGTTTATTGAGAAGTACATTCATCTCAAGTGCAAATAATAAGTTTAAATGTCAACTTTAGTATGTTACCATGCAGGACATTTTCAAAGTAGCCAAGTTCATCCATGAAAATGCAAATTGAAATTGGAAAACACCGATCATTGGAGGATGTATCATACGCGAATATGCAAAAAGACAATGTGTTTTCTGCTGCTATTGCAGATTGGGAAAGGGACCAAACTCAGATATTCACTTCGATATAAAGATCAAGCAGGCTAGATTTACCTTTATGGAGATCAAATATGTTTTATGCTACCGCGTGCTTTTCCATAGGAGTCGAGCCCTAAGTCTTGACTGTAGTATGCAAAATAAGAAATAGACCTTTAGCATTACTTGGAACACCTCATCACGTTTCACCAAATGTAACCTTCCCAAGCAAGCTGTTAATAATATATAAATTTCATGGAGTAAGAGCGTGATCATATAAGGTGCATAAGGATATAAAGAAAGTAAGATTCAACTTCACCATAGAAAAGGGAAGATACCTCACTAAAGTGTATAATAAACTATTAAACTTTGGTTTCTAGAAATATTTTCTAATATACAGGACCTCAGGCTTTAGGTTCTAGTTCGCACATAACAAGCAATTAACAACCTTCATCCAAAAGTTACAACAAAGTGGCTGAAAAATGCCGCCCCTACCATCAAATACACCAGGCAGGAAAAACAAAAACAAGAACTACCAAGCATAACAAAAGCAAAGGCAGAAGATGACAGGGACACATGCAACCTTGTCTACAGGAATATAAGTAACCATGACACCCCACTAATCCTTTCAATATGGTATGTATTAGAAGGTGATCCACATGTTATACTGAGTTTCAGGGATATGAATCTTGGATAAAGCAATCAAACTTTACAAATATGATTTCCTAGTCAAACCAAACGCATCTCGTTGTGCATTCAACTAAATGTGTGGTTACAATGAACAAAGGTATGCTATTCGCTTTATCACATTTTGTTGGAGCAGAAACTGCTCTCTACATGAAACAAATGCATAACAATAAATTCAGAAGTATTTTATTTTGAGATCTATGAAAAAAATATGAGATCTAGGGAAAAAAAATCTGATAATAAAATCTGAAATCTAGGATTACAAAAATAAATTTCATAAAGCAAGATGTATGCATAATAGAAAATCATCAATATAATGATGAACTATGTATCCATGAAAACCCAAGGTGGGTGGACAGTGGACGCCACATCTTCAGTTCCCATTAGTGTTGTCACGACATAAGGTACATAGCGATGCACAAGGTACATCTAGTTCTCGAGGTACAATGTCATGCACCTCATTGAAGCGAGGTACATACTTTCTAAATTTATTTAAAACTCCAAAATACAATAAAATCAATGACACAATCTTAATGAACAATTTATTTTATTATTGATCGGTATGTAAATGTGTTTATCCTTACGTGTATACTTTTGAGATCAAAGTCATACATAATCTAAAGACACTAAAAAGTAGTATAATCGTAGTTGAGTGTGAATAAGCACAAAGCATTTGCCGAGAGAAGCATTTTGCATGACCGAGCTCACGCCATGTCATGTGATAATGTAGCAAACATAGTTGTGAGATAACAACATGCGCATGTTCATATTTGGCAATAACAACATAAGGATCTACACTTCGTCGTTAGATGGTAAGTGACTGATCTAACTTGTAACGTAAGAGGTCCTTCTCAAATGTCATAAGGGATGTTATTTCTGGCTCAAAAGTAGGGGTGCACTCGGAGCTGGATTAACCATATCAGATTCGGATCCTATCACAACCAGATATGATTTACTTTTTTTGGATCATGTAGGTGCCTAATTTAATTTATCCGGATATGGATATGGTTCCACTATGTATCCAGATTCAAATAACTACATATGTATATAAATAATATTAATATATCTACGCTTCTAACACTAAGGAACGTTCTATTTGTGATTAAACATATTATATTTAAAGTATATATCATTACTCAATCATAAGTTAATGAATATGTAACTAAACTAAACCATCACTTCTCTTGAAAACCCAAACTTTAGTTTCTCCAATACCTTATTACTTCCGATCCTCACTCGTATTAGCTAGTTTTATCCGTATATGTTCTTACTATATCCGATTTGATTCCTAAACCGTTTTCTTCCAGGATATGGTTATTGATTTTTATATCAAAACAATATCCGTATTCATTGCTAGAAAACAAATATGACTATGGTAAAACCCATATCCGATATGTATGTGCTCTAAATACACCCCTACTCTTACTCATAACTAGTAAATTCACGTGCATTAAAAGTAAAATAAATGTTTTTATGATATTGTTTAAAAATAGTTCAAATATTTAAATATATTTGAATTAAGATTTGTTAAACAATTTAAATATTTTTGATATTTTCGTCTTTAAATTAATTTTCAAATTTAGTTTTTAAACAATTTTAGGTCTGGTTTTTAAATTTAGATTTTAAATATATATTTGAGCGGAAGAAGAGAGAAAATGTTAGTTTTTTTTTGCCGTAATTTTTTTAGTAAATGATGGAGGATTTACAAACGGCATAGACGGCTCAATTTTGAGCCGTTTCTGTCACTACCACATTTCTAGAATAGGGATATTTTTTGTCATTTTGCAATATTTATATATTGTGTTATATTTATATATAATGTGTAAGTTGTATATATATTGGATTTATTATTATTGGGTAGTGGACTAGACTTGACATGATCCATGGTGCCAACTAGTTGAGCTAGTCACAACTAGACTAGATTAATTAATTTTCTTTAAGTTAGAAATTAGAATATCCCCTTTCATTAAGAGTAGAACTCCCCACTAATTAAAATAACTCTTCATGACAACTCATAGGGGCATTATGGGCATTTTACATTAGCTAACCCTAGGTTCATGTGGCCGGCCCTATTTAGCAAGTGGGGAGCCTCCCTCCACCTTCATTTTAATAGCTCATAAACCCTAATTTAGCTATTTTTCCCAAATCAACCCATCCTCCACCAAATTCTACCAAATTGCTTCCAATCCCTTCCATACTCATCATCTAAGGAGCCTAGGAGCTTGGATTGCAAGGGAGCATTGAAGAAAGAGTTTGGCTAGGAGCTCGTGTCCAAATCGTGTCCTATTAAGTTTTCATTGGGAATCTATCTCCCAATAGATATAACCCTCAAATCCCTCTCTAAATTCTGTTTTTATTATGTGTTTGACCATTAAGAGCCCATCCATGGATTAAGACTACCCATAGGAAGGAGAATGAGCTTCCAATGGTCCCTATTGTGACTTCTACATTGAGTGGTGTCAAATTTGGGGGTTTTGTGCTTATTGGTGTATTTTCTCACTAATGTTCATTGTAACTAATCATATTAGATATATATAGTGATATTTGATATGTACATTTAGTGCTGGTTGAATATTAGGGGATTTGTCATGTAGGTTGATAGTTTATCATGACACTATAGAGAGTATCTTGACTTGTGCAGACTAGGTGTTTGTTAAAATGACTAATAGAGTGTACATATTTAGAATGCTAAATTCATATGATATTGAATACATATACATGTATAAATGTAAATATATTAGTGTATATATATTAATTAGTGTGTGTGTGCTTGTGCATATGTGTGAGGGGTGTGCTAGAGGGGTGTCGGGTCTGTGAGTGTATCAGTGCACATGGTGTGCAGTGAAGAGTAATGTTGGTGTGGTTGTCTAATGGTGTTGTGATGGTGGTGAAGGTGTATCAGATGGGGGTAGTCGAGTGGGGGACCATGACTGTATCAGTAGGAGTGTGCAGTGATGTGCACAAGCATTGGTGCAATGCACATAGGAGCATGGGGAGGTTGACTGTGTGTATCAGAACTGGGAGGGAGAGAGAGAGAGAGAGAAAGGGGGGGGGGAGCTGCAAGCACTTATCAAGTCAATTGCAGTATTGTAATGACTTAAAACTGCAGAGATGGATGTACAGGTTTGGATTGGTGCATTACCTGTTGGCTAGGTGCAGTGCAAGGGGGAGAATGGAGGCTCGGGTTAGACTACCTACAGGCAGTGCACATCAATGCACTGATGAACAGTTGGGGTAATCAAGAGTGAATCAGATTTCAGTAGGAACCTGGGTTTGAAACTGTTGAGAGGACTGATTAGAGTATCAGTGGGGCGTGTGTGTAGTTGATGACAGCGTGTTATCAGTTCAGTTGGGAAAAAGGGCAGCTAGGCTCGAGTGTGGATTGTTAAGGGGAGACTTAGATACTGATACTCAGTGTGAACTTGTGCAAGGAGTTGGGAGTTTGGGGGTTAATATCAGTTAGATTGGGTCTTTACAGTCCAAGTCTGGACAGTAGCCTTAGTAGAGCACTGATACTAGAAGTATTAGTGTTCTAGTCTAGGTGCAGCTGCTACTTGAGTGATGTTGAAGGGAGAGAGTTCAAACCTAGGTATGTACTGTGGGGAGTACACTGATGCAGAGTGGTATCTCATGTCAGGAAGGAGTGTGTAGGAGTTGAATATCAGTTAAGAGGAAGAATGATTTACCTGGGTAGGAAGTGTATTGTGGGCTCGGGTAAGTGCCTGTGTGTGAAGGTTCAGTTGTGACTACAGGATTTGTGTTAGTGTATGTTTGTGTCAATCCTAGAGTATCAGTAATGTCAGGTGGTTTGGGATATTGGGTTGGACTATAGTGTCAGTTAAGTAGTAGGTATCAGTCAAGTGTGGGTAAATGCTAAGGGTGTTAGTATGGGATAACTCAGGATTGGTTTTACCTTGGTGTCAGTTAAGGTATATACTCAGTATATATATGTAAGTTATTTACATACTTATAGCATATAGTATAAGAAATAGTAACTAGTTTCAGCAAGATACCAATATACCACACTATATGAGTTATATATAATGATAGTACCTAGTATAATGATAGTACCTAGTATATGAGTTATATATAATGATAATACCTAGTATAATGAATATTAGCTAGTACTGGTAGTATTAGTTAATATAATCTAATATTAGTTAGTATAGAACTAATATTGACTAGATTGACCTAGTATGCCTTAGCTAACCTTAGTATGGATCTAGAAGTAGCCTAGAAACATCACAACAAGCTAGTTAACCATGTATATCATCTCATATCAATCATATTGACACCCACATTTCATATTTAGGTCATTGTGACTCTATTTTGGACATCGATCCTCACTCTTTGCTCAGGACCACAGACGAGTACATTCTCTGACAGTTTTTGTTACTTTTGATGATTACTATAATTCTAGTTTGTAGTGTTATACTTGATTTCCGACACAGTGGATACACGGACTAGTATCATAGATACCTGTCATGAGGAGTCGTGATTGGATCCATCGTACTAGCCGGAGACGGAAAAATATTAGCAAGTTATGTGATCATACCCCACCTTACATGCATTATAGCTCACCCCACATCTCACGTAGGGTGTAGCCTGACCATATTACATGCCTCATAGCCTGTTATATATGATTAGCCTGACTCTTGCTCGCATCATAGCTAACCAGATGGTTAGCATGACCTCACATATAACATAGCTAATCATATATAACAAGCCTGATCTAGTCCCAAGCCAATCACATAGCAAACTAATATTTTAAGGCACTTAGCCAGTATTTATATTCCTCCATTTTCCAGTTCATACATTGCTAGCACTTACATTCACTGCTTATCATTACCTGTATACTCCTTGCTAGTTATTCTCTGTGGTATGATTACATGTCTCTCTAGTTTTTCTTACATTCCAGTATTTCATTCAATCATGTATATTCTTTACTCACTGCTTTATAGTCTTTATCAATATAATTGAAACTGCTGTTAGTTTATGTGCTTCGCTCTAATCCTGACTGCATAACATTTTTCAGAGGATCTCGAGGACTTTTGTTCCACTTACTATGGCCCAGGAGTAGATGATGGGTATATTCCGGAGCCTCAGGAGGAGCCACTTACTATAGAGGAAACACCAGTAGTGACTTAGCTAGTTAGCTTATATTGTACTGGATATGTCTTCAGCCTCTGATACATTGGGTTGTTATTGTTTCTGAGATTTGTTTTGAGTTTGAGTTATCTAGACTCTTAGAATTATTGTTATTGTTTGAGATGTTTATTTCTAGACTTGTGTTGGAACTTATTTTATATCATTTCCTATCTTTATCATGCCATTCATCTTCCTATAGATTGTATTGTGATTGAGTATACGTGTACAACATTATCTTATATTCATCTTGTCCTCCTTATGGAGTTGAGATATCATTGACATGTTATATATTATTGTGAGATGTGATAGATAGTATTGTGACATAGACAGCGTTCTACCGCCGATGCTGCGGCGTAGGCTGGACGTATCCACGATTCATGTCCAATTTTCGGGTACGGGTCGTGACAGTTTCTATGCCTCATTATAAGAGTAGAGATATGCAGGCACAAATATTACTAAAGAAACCACTTATGATTGCAATTTCCATGAAAATATGATAAATACCCATAATAATGAATGTCTCTGGACTCCGAATATTCCACGTATAGATTTATGAGGTTAATGGTCTTAGGTGCATAAATTTTGTAAGAGACGAAATTTGAAAAGCTTCAGCTTAATGCAAGTTGTGTCAACTGCACTCACAAGTTCCTATAATTGACTGATATGCTTGACATATAGGGAGTAGGAGCTGCACCTAAAAGTGACCAGCAAATGGATCATTGCCTGTTACAAAACAATTAATAAGAATGTTTGATTGTATTTGAGAACTGACAGGTGCACCTAAATGCAACCACCATTTGAATAATTGCATGGTACCAATATGAATCAACTTTGTTTGATCGTATTTGAGAATTGACTGCAACTATCGGATATGACAAGTATTGGCCAATAACCATTGATATGAGGTAAGTTTTGCATACAGTTACAACTCTGTTTTGGGTTTGGTAATGGGTGTAACTTCCCTAAACTTGGCGTTCTAGGCTAGCCTTGTTTGAATTACCTGAAACTCTCCAGAATAGTACAATATTATTGAAAAGTGAAATTTCTTGAAACTTCTAGAAACTGGACAAAACTTGCCAAATTTGGTCGAAAGTTCTGGAACTTACCGAAAGTACCAAATAACATACATTTTCTATTTTGTTTTAATTTCAACACATGTTTTATTTGGTTTTACACTTTTAACGAATCAAAAAAAAAAAAAAAAACTCAAGTTCATATATAGTAATTTGCATTTATGATGTCATAGAAATCATGCCATTACGAGTTATTCAAGAAACCAATATAAGAGGTGCACATGATATATGTCGAGTTATATTTGGACTTTGACAACTAATTTTTATAACCATATAGAACTTTTCTATAGTGCTGAAACCCAATACTCTAATTATCAGTTTGGGTTGCACTCACTTTCAACCGAGACTCCATTTGGTGCCAAACACAAGGCATGCACCAAATGTTTACATTATGGATGGGTGTTTTCTCATGACATGCCAATTATTTCGGGGTCGAATGGACGTTTCCGAAACACTAATCCAATGAGGGCATTTGAGAAAATGGGATGAAAGGTTATTGCAATCCAAACTTGCTCTAATACTCCAATATAAGATTCTCAGAATTATCAATACCAATATTATCAGAACATTAGTACAGTACACATAAAATAATTCAGATATCTAAAAAAAATATAGACCTATCAATGATAACATCTTCCATACAACAAACCAAGTAAATCAACACGAAATCCAACATATGATAACGTTCATAATAATTCCATTCAAATTATGGGTTGACAATAAGTATGGTAAACAAATGATAGTCTTATAGTACTAATTATAAACATATATTGTTCTATGAATCACATCATAAAAACTCATGAACTCAAAGTCCTCTTCAAAGTCCTGCTAGTCTGAAAAAGGAAACTCAGTAAGTGTTTAATTAAATATATAATTCAGGTCTAACTAGTCTTAGCAATGTAAATAATTGACACATATAACTAATTCTATTATAAAAATTCATCCTTCAAATCAACATAGTCGAATTTAACATTTATAGTGAATAATTTCAAGGTAGAACGCCATATTAATTTTGAACTAATTTTGAACTAAGATATGTATTAGGGATTGATTGTGGCATACTTCACATAGCATATGCAGTTATCTCTACAAGCATAACTACAAGTATAACTAATACTCATGAAAATCAGGTGCCTATTTGATAGAAGTAAAGGGTGGCACTCTGACATTCGATAACTATCTCTACAAGCATAACTACAAGTATAACAATTCCTAACTCCCTTTTAGCTCAACAAGATACATAAAGAAAAGGGTGGCACTCTGACATTCGATGGCTGCTCATATACACGTCATCTTAAGACCTGTATACCACAACCACATCTACACACAATTATATGAAAATGTTAGTTATGTATATGTTAAAGTGGTGTGGGTATGAGCATGACATGTGGTTGTCACAAGGAGCCTGAAACTCGAATCTATTTCTTACTAGAGACGAGATTCCAAAAGCCACAAGTAGATATCTACTAAACTTATAACTTCTTTTAATAACTCTAGAGCTCCATGTACAAGTGCCACAAAAATCACACACACACCACAAGTTATATATATATATATATATATATATATATATATATATATATATATATATATATATATATATATATATATATATATATATATATATATATAGTAAATGTCCTACATGAATCAGGAACTAATGAGACTTCAGGTTGGCATCGAGTGAGACAGGCCTGAACACCTATCTAGGTCAATAGGATGTCAAGTTTGACGACGACACAGTTCCAGTACACGAAAAATAAACATAGGAAAATAGACAGAAATAAACACTTATTTGGTTGTTGCTGACCTTCATTACCCTTTAGAAACTATGAAGGCTTCTGTGGATGCTACCAACCTTCTGTCTCACTCAACAATGTTAGCTTCATAGAAGACGAAAGTTCTAAAATGGGGAGGAGAGGAGATCATCAACCAACCTGACCCCTCTTATAATCTTAGGATTTGGTCAGGTTTTGTCACATCTGTTCTGGTTGCATCTTTTCGTTTGAGTGTTGTGATTCAATTCAAGTTTATACTGATTCCTATTGCTTCTCATAGTAAATTTCCAAAATTTCTATGATGTATCAAGTCAGTTCTGGTTGCATGTTTTCGTTTGAGAGTTGTGATTTATTTCAAGCTTATACTGATTCCGATTGTTTCTCACACTAAATTTCCCGAGTTTCTATGATGTATCAAGTCTACATATGTTAGTTTGAAGTTTAAAGTTGACCAACTAACTTAAAATCTATTTTAATAAACCTAAAACCCTTCGAACATAGTATAACTAGCTCCAAATAAAGTATTTAATTATTAGTATCTTCAAATATAATATAAATAGCTAGAAAAAAAAAGAATTGTTTAGAAGATGACCACATGCTTAGCTAAGTCAACTAGTGTTACAACATAGAAAATTAGAACAAGAAAAACTAATTGTGGAAGAAATTTTACTTTATATCTATACTACTATAAAATTAAAAAAAAATTGGCTTCACATTGAATATTTTTCTTCCAAATATGTCCTTACCTAACTTTAATAATTAAAATTGTTCATTAAATTTAATAAGGGCAGCTACGTAATTACGTATAGATTTTTTTAAGAAAAATATAGTTTCCACTTATGGTGTATTTTGCTTTTCCATATCACAAAAAAAGTAAATTAAAAAAAGGTTAAAATACGTACAACACGTGCATATATACTAGTGTATATACAACCAATAGTAAAAGGAGGGGATACCTTTGTAGCATGTCGAATTGTCTTCTTTTGATAGGATGACCGATAAATCATGTAGGGTAACATCTTCAGAAATGTATATATGATTATATCTGAAAAAGATACAAGGATATGAAAAGTTAGTATGATGTGTCGATATAATGATGGGTGGCTGTGAAACCCTTCAAAGATCTACTCACGGTTTTCTCCTTTGACCCTGTTTAGCATGTTGTTCAAACTTTGAAGGAGTAACCTGATCATTGAGTAATGCCTAAGAAGCAATAGGAAATATGAAAATTTGATATTAATGAGAAGTTAAAATATAGTTTTACCACTTGACTGCAGTGAGAACAAAGTATTCCATTTCCTTTTCTTTCCCCTTCTAGTTTTTTACCCTATCAAACGTTGTACAAAAAATATTAGTCCAAATAATGTAATTTAAATGCAATGATATTTAATGACCAGTAAACTTGTCTAGATTGCACACCTTTCCATCTACGTCATACCACATTTTGGTTCCCTCGGATAATTTGTCTGACATGAAGACCAGTTTATGCAATCCCATGTTCCTTGTAAAATAAATATTCAATATTAGTGCTATTAAATTACAAAAAAGTAATAAGTTTTATCCAGAGAGTTGAGTACACCCACTTTTTTAGCTTTCCTGAGGTAATCTTGTGTTGTGATTTTCTCTCCACGGGACTGTTATAGAAAATAAGATTATTATTTTTATCTTGTATCAAAAAAGAAATTCAAAGCCCTCATATACTTAAATAACACTCAACAATATTATAATCTAAAAAAATTACATCATAAGGGGAAAGAAGGGATGTTTTGATTAAATTATCAATAGCAATGTATAAGTTAAAAACAAATAAGGGTTTCTTCAAGTAGGAAGAAGCGGTATCACATTCATCACTATCATGATGTAAAAAACATCATACTTAGAACCACATTCTCATTCTATTTCTACAGCCTCTTTGTTTAATTATTTGGGGACCACTTTGGACAATACTAATACTATTCTCAGCATTTAAGATGTGTGGCCTAAGGATCTGAAACATGAGGTACTCAACATATGCACAAGGTATGAGAAACAAATATTTGTATAAGAGAAGAGGTAAATTTTAGAAAGAGAGTACTTTGCACCACTAATAGTTATGCAAATTGTATAAGGAATCAATTGGAAACCTTTTATTCCTAAAATGTTACTCAGTAAAGCCTAATTCACATTTAATTATTGTATTACTAATGTGGAGTAGACAACACCCGACCCCCGTATCCGCACCCACACCTGTCTCATTTGTGACTCTCGCAAAAACACTTGAGGTGTTGGGTATTTGTGAAAAATATTTCTCTATATTATGTAGGAAACTCACATGCTAATAAGTCGCGGGACTAGTTTAAAAAACACATCACAATCTACTTGAAATGGAAGCCTATATGCCTAACATTCCCTACATAGGTGAAGTCCTAGACTGGCCTATGCTAATCAAATGCATGGATTTCAAGCACTCGTAAAGACATAATGTACTATAGTAACAATACCATGGAAACTAACAGATTTAATGCTTTCATCAACAAATTGAGAAAAAATTATCAATATTCAATAGATGAAGCTCTACAATAATAATTTGAATAAGAACAAATTGTTTCCATCCACATAAAATAGGCTATGGAACAACCGTCTAAAAGTGGGTTTGGGATTGATTATCATGGTTGTTTATGTTTTTTTTTATTTTTGGTAAAAAAAAGTATTATGATAAGTTGTTTGTTAACAACAGTTATAATTTTTTTTATCGAAAAGTGAGTTCAATTTTGGGGTATCTTTCAAAAGCAGATGGGATACTACTTTCAAAAACTGCTTCTACTATTACTTTATGAAAATCCCAAACCAGTTCTAACTAAACATGACTTACCAAAAGATTGAGCAATTATCACGATTAAGCAAATATTTTTTTGAGCTAGATTTAAGAAAATAATTTATTTAGAAAGATTAAGCAAATATTTACTACTCAAGTTTCAGAAGGATATATTTCAGGGAACCCAATTAGACTATGTTGCACGAATACGGACACGACATAAATATTGTTGGTATATTAGAATATTTTTGGTATATTTGTTGGTATATTATAATATTCTTGGTATATTTGTTGGGATATTAGAATATTCTACAGGAGGTTTTAATGGGATATTAATGTAAGATGAAGGATAGTAAGGCTATAAATAGCCAAGAGATTATCAATAAAAAATATAACAATTACTCCAAAATATTCTACATGGTATCAGAGCCCAAACCATAGCCACCACCTCCCAAACCCCACCACCTCTGCCGCGCAGCCCGCCACCACCGTTGTCGCGCCGCCCGCCACCACCGCTGTTGCACCGCTCACCCGCCACCACCATCGCCGCTCGCCCGCCACCACCACCGCGAAGCCGCGACTCCCGCAGAGCCTTCTGCCGCTGTTCCTGGCGTCTTCCGCGGGTCATTCCAGACATTGACATCGAAGGCCTAGATCTGATGGGGGAGAGACATGATCGGGTCTAGGAGAGGACGAAGAGGACGAACGTGAATCGTAGGACGGGTGTGAGGTGATCGGAGAAGAGGAGGATCGATGGAGGAGATCATTAAGAAGTTGGACTCTGCGAAGGTCGCAACGTTGATGAAGCTGATGAAACTATCGGCTGGTGAGAGCGCGACATGAACATTGACGAAGTTGGAGCTTCCATCCATCGATCTGAAGATTTATGGACCGGCCACCTACCCGAGTTGGTTACGAGGGGTGAGAGAACCCTCGCAAGGAAGAATCTGGAGGGTTTCTTGTCAGAAGAGAAGACAGAGCCGGATGAGGGCTCGGCAGGACGCGGCGAATGAAAGTCCACTCATATGGTGGTATACATTTGGCTCCTCAATTCTTTAATCCAGTCGATCGCTGCCACAGTGGATGGCCTTGAGAGGGTGAAAGACGTGCGGGAGAAGTTGAGGAGAACCTACGATGGTGTGGGGAATAACTTGAGAGTTTTCCAGATCAAGGGGGAGATCGACGACACCGTACATAGAGAGAAGACGGTACAGGAGTATGATCTCTTTGCTCTTTCGGTGCAAGCTAGCTCAGTTTGATTGATCCTATCACGGGTAAGAAAATCACATATCATGGAAGTGAGACCTTCATTCAGTCCCTACGGAGTTGGAGCGTCTGTGGTTGGATTATGATCACTTCTCAGAACGGACGAGCTGCGAGGACCCAAAGTGTAAGGAGAGACAAGTATGTCTGCAGGAGAGGACGATGAAGTTTCTTAAGGGGCTGACCGCAGTGTTTGCTCAGAGGACAGCACCACTTCTAGCCCAACCGAAGATTCCTACACTTGAGGAGGCTATCTCGGCCATGATCCAGGAGGAGACTCGTATCAAGCTACAGGCAGGGACAGGTGGTCCTCCTGAAGTGAAGACAGCACAGGCGGTTGCCAATTCAGGCTGCACAGGACCTAAGGGAGATCCCCGGCAGTGTTACAACTGCGGAGAGGTGGGCCATCTGAGATATGCTTGCATTAAACCACCCAAGGAGGGAGATTCAGGTGGCGGACATGGACAGTTTGGAGGACGTAGCCGTGGTCGTGGGGGTCGACGGGGTGGTCGAAGAGGTTATCGGGCTAACCTGCTGGTAGCAGAATGCGAGGAGGGAGCTAATGGTGCCTATACCGAGGAGGATCGTGCACTACTGGGCATGCTGGAAGTACTCAAGAGAAAGCTGAGAGCGTCAAGCGATGGAGACAGGAGGAGTGGGACTGAGGAGGTGTCCACCTCAGTCTTCGCCAGAGGCAACGCTGCCATGTATGCCCATCCATCGAAAGATACTGATGACTCACTCGTCCTTGCATCTATGTCTTCCCTTAGATCGTTGGACTGGATTGTCGATTCGGGTGCGTCTCGACACGTGACAGGGAATGCTAGTGAGTTCTCTTCCTACACTCACCTAGCATCTGCAGACAACAATCAAATAGCCGATGGTACTTTTCAGCCAGTGGTCGGTAAGGGTACTGTCGATTGTACATGTTCAGTAAGATTATCCAATGTTTTACATGCTCCTTTTTCAGTCAGTCTTTTGTCCATTAGTTCTATAATCCTCCAACTAAAATGCACTCTTTTTAAGGTGATCTTCCAGGAGAAGGAGACGGGACGAAGACTTGGGACTGGCACTTGGCATGATGGACTGTGGTACCTGGATCGGGAATGACTGGATTCGGCATTGGTGTCTGTGGCAAAAAGGGCAGTAATGAGAGGACAAAAGATGAGTGCCGAGGATACACTGATACTCCATCACAGGCGGTTGGGGCACTCCTGTTTTGGTATTTTGAGTATGTTGTATCCATCTATTTATGAGAAGGCAAATAAGGAGAAACTAGCATGCGATGCATGTGATTTGGGCAAACTTACTAGGAGCTCATATGTTGGTGCAGGCCATAGGAGCTCTTCTGTTTTTGATATTATACATTTTGATGTCTGGGAGTCGTGCGTCACAACTACTATTTTGTCTCTTTTATTGATTGTTCCTCTCGTGTCACCTGGTTGTATTTGATGAAGAATAAGAGTGAGGTCTTTGCCTGTTTCTGGGACTTTCATAAACATGTCCAGACTCAGTACAGAGCAGTGGTGAAGGTACTGAGGTCTGACAATGGAACGGAGTATACCAACAAAGCACTTGAGGAATACCTGTCAGCCCAAGGGATACATCATCAGACCACCTGTGCATACACACCAGCACATAATTGAGTGACAGAAAGGAAGAACAGACACCTTCTGGAGGTGGCAAGGAGCATGATGATCGCCATGAATGTCCCACAGAGTCTGTGGTGGCATGCAGTGTTGACAACATCTCGATTGATCAACATGATGCCCTCGAAGGTACTGGGATGGAAGTCTCCATGTGAGATAGTGCAAGAAAATAATAGTGGGATACTCCCACTAAAGGTGTTTGGCTGCGTATGTTTTGTGAAGGACAACAGACCGTCTGTTGGAAAACTTGACCCCAAAGCAGTCAAGTATGTATTCGTGGGCTATTCGGCGACTTAGAAGGGGTACGTGTGCTGGAGCCCAGTAGAGAAGAAGAAGTTTGTGAGCATGGATGTTCACTTCAGGGAGTTTGAGCCATACTACCATTAGGAGGGAACCTCATCCATGAGCAACTCACCTGATATTGAGAGTATGAGGCGAGAGAGGGTGATTGGTGAGAGTGTGGTGACCGATTTAGGAGTATGGCATAGAGGAACGTTTGAGGAGAAGCAGGAGAGTGAAGAGGAACAAGGGGAGGCGATGAGAGGTGTTAGGCCTATGGCTCAGGGGGAGTTACTTACCTACAGCAGAAAAGGAAAGCAAACTGCAGGACCAGCACCTATAGTGCCAGTGCCAAGTCCCTTGCCTGCGTCCGTCTCAACTCCTGAGACATATACACCACCACCACCAGATTCTCCTTCAGGTGATATCATTCTTCCTACTCCTCCCACACCATTATCAGTACGGAGGAGCACTCGCAGCAATGCGAAAAATCCTCCTGATAGATATGGTTAGGATTTTGCTCAGTTTGTTTCATATAATAACATCTCTTCTTCTCATGGAGCATTCATTGCATCTTTGGATAGTATTACAGTACCTAACAATTGGCAGATTGCCAAGAACAATCCAAAGTGGAAAGCGGCAATGGCGCTCTTGAGAAGAACCACACTTGGGAACTGGTAAAACTGCCAGAGGGGAAGAGGGCAGTCGGATGCAAGTGGATCTTTACTGTAAAGCAGAACCCAGATAGAAAAGTAGAGCGCTACAAGGCTCGACTAGTGGCAAAAGGATACAGTCGGACGTACGTCATTGACTATGATGAGACCTTTGCACCAGTGGCGAAGATGAGCACCGTCAGGACCCTAATTTCTTTGGCAGCGAATGGTGGATGGAAGCTACACCAACTGGATGTGAAGAATGCATTTCTTTATAGGGATCTAGTAGAGAAAGTGTACATGGAGATACCACCAGGATTCTGCACTGATAAGACAGTGGACAAGATCTGCAGGTTGAAGAAGTCCCTCTTTGGACTGAAGCAGTCTCCTCGAGCGTGGTTTGACAGATTCAGGAGGGCAATGATAGGGATGGAATATCAGCAGATCAATGCTGATCATACTGTGTTCTTCCGTCGGAGTAGAGGCCGCATCACCATGCTTGCGGTATATGTGGATGATATGATTATCACAGGAGATGATGAGCAGGAGATTGCTCGACTCAAGGGAAAGCTTGGCAAGGAGTTCGAGGTGAAGGACCTTGGCCTTCTTCGGTACTTCCTTGGGATTGAGATTGCTCGAGAAGCAGAGGGAATTATTCTTTCTCAAAAGTATGCGCTGGACCTTCTCACAGAGACAGGGATGTTGGGATGCAGACCTGCAGCGACGCCGATCAACCAGGGATTCAAGCTATGTGTTGAGCCTGAAGAACCAGTTGACCGAGACAGATACCAGAGACTGATGGACAAGTTGATCTATTTGAGCCACGCACGTCCTGATATCTGCTTTATAGTGAGTGTGGTGAGCCGCTACATGCATGACCCAAGGAAGGATCATATGTATGCAGTGTACCAGATTCTGAGATACTTGAAGGGTGTCCCCGGAAAGGGGTTGATATTTAGGAAGAATGATCACTTAAGCATCGAGGGCTATTGTGACTCTGACTGGGCTAGCTGTACTGATGACAGGAGGTCTACCTCGGGCTATTGCATATTTGTAGGAGGCAACGTGGTCTCTTGGAGGAGTAAGAAGCAGTCGGTGGTGGCCAAATCGATAGCTGAAGCAGAGTACAGAGCTATGACCTTTGGAATTGCAGAGCTGCTATGGCTGAAGAGTATGATGGTGGAGCTGAAACTGGGTCAAGGAGCCAATATGAAGCTGTGGTGTGACAATCAGTCAGCCATCAGTATCGCCAACAATCCAGTGCAGCATGACAGGACCAAACACATCGAGATCGATCGATTCTTCATCAAGAAAAAGTTGGACCATGGACTACTGGAGCTAGGTCATGTTCCAAGCAAGGAGCAGGTAGCAGACACTATGACCAAGGGACTTAGCTCTGCAGATATGATTAGAGGATGTGACAAGATGGGCTCAGTAAATATCTTTCTCCCATCTTAAGGAGGAGTGTTGGTACACTAGAATATGCTTGGTATATTTGTTGGTATATTATAATATTATTGGTATATTTGTTGGGATATTAGAATATTCTACAGAAAATTTTAATGGGTTATTAATGTAAGATGAAGGGTTGTCAGGCTATAAATAGCCAAGAGATTATCAATAAAAAAATATAACATTTACTCCAAAATATTCTACAAATACATGATACAAAACTTTTTAAATAAGTACAAAAGTAGTTACCTATATTACACTAATACGGGCACAAGTACTCTAACACAATACAATACCATTTTGTCGTGTTCGTGCAATATAACCTACCAAAGTATGCCTTATTCACAGGTTCCCTCCTAACGCTAGGACTTTGGTGAACTTCCCATGTCATCCAATTTTGAATAAATTGGTAAAAGACCATTATACCCTTGTTTTGAAATTAAAAAAAAAAGTTTTAAAACAATTCAAAAACTATTTTCGAATTTTAAAAACATGAAGAAGAGAAAAACTAAACCTAAACTTGATCCGGCAAGGGCACGGGTGATGGGAACTTGACTAGTTTGAGGCTACAAAATCCAACAAAATTGTTTAATATATAGTCAGCTAATTTTATTCGCTTAAGAAGATTTATGGTAAATTTATATTTTCTCTATACAATGGAACTTAAATAGTTGCTTGTAATAAGTTTATAGTCACAAAAATGTTACTTTCATCACCAATATCTTAGTATTCATAATTATATTATAGATATATCACATAAATAACACTTCATACCGATAGAAGTGGACAAAATTTATATAGTTAAAATTCTACAATATAAATTTGTTCAACTGCATAATAAGTTCAAGGAGATGTACCTTTTAATGACATTATTTCTGGCTGAGGTGTTTGGCGATGATCGTGCTTGCTTCATTTGAAGGCAAGAACAACAACGCAACATGAAATCACCAATGCGTGAAGTTTCATATAACTCTGTATAAGTGTGAAGTAGCTTTGAGTCCTCAATCAAAAACTATATAAGCAAGGATTTTATGGAAAAATAAACTATTTTATATATTTTCAGTTCAAAAAAATAACATAATAGCTTAGCAATTTAGATGACCCAAATGTAAAAGTCTTATATCATTATCCTAATATGTAGCTGATAGTGTAATATGCTTCTCCTTCCCACAACCGTATAAAAAAAATGTTACACGGTTATAATTGTTAGTACAAACTTAGGCTTAAATCTAAATTTTGGTCGAAAATTTAGATGAACGACCACCAGTTTGCACTAAATTCAGAATCAAACAAATCCTAGAATGAGAACAATATTTTCAAACCTCCACAATCTCGACATGTATAGGTCTTTTTCTCGGGAAACGGCCCAACTTCTTTTTGTAGCGACAATTTTATCAAATCCATTGAATCGCCACTCATTGCTTCCATAGCTTCATTCATTGTTTTATTATTTTCAAAATAAATAGAATTTCCCACATCACCATTTGGACAACCACCATGCTGCCAAAATTTATGAAGTGAAACAGGCTGCATATAACAAGATCAATGATAAAATCAAGCGATTAGATTCTTTAAAATCATTCAAACTAAAAAATTCAACCAAATCAATTAGTATTATAATAAAATAGAAGAAAACTCACTGTGAAGCTTTTACAAGTATCACAACTACAAAATATCCTTTCATCTTCAATTATAGCAAAAAGTCCATTTTCCTGCAATACCGTATAAATGTAATTTCAATTTATGTAATGAAGAAGCACATCCACCAAAATCAGTGTGACAACTTGTCAGATTCAGACGTACCACAAAAACTCCAAAATTCACCTCATACAAAAGTAGTCCTTCAAAAGATTTCACTACTTAGTCACAAAGTACACCTTTTAATATTTAAAATTATTCCTTGTTGTGGTTATGAAATTATGCAATATCTACCAACTTGCTTTCCAAGGCTAGCATAGGCATAAGAGAGGGAAGGTAGGGTTCATGGTATTATCATAATTTTTAGTTTAAGTAGCATAGTTCCTCTCCCATACTGGTGTACCCGAATGTACATAGGATCAAATATATACATATGTATCTAATTAAATTAGCATATTTTTCTTCTACTGTCCATCGATTCATCACTAATAAGTAAATACCCGTTTTACGTTTTTACATACGTATGCATCATTTGTCAGATAAATCTACTTCCACGCATTGTTAAGTAGAAACCTATGCATGCAAAAAAGAATGATCTCTCGATGGACCATATCCATGGTTATGATTGTTTGTGAATGGATATATCCACGATATAAATGTGATTTCAAATTATTTTTAATCTACATATCAGTATCAAGGAAGCATGGACATTGTGAAAATAGGTGCATGTATGTGTCTTGTCGGACTCAAAAATAACTAATATCCTAAAATATAATAAGACATGCAAAAATAGTTGTGTTCTTATTGACGTGTTGATACTGTGGGGTCCTTGTGAAAAACTAATATCAACACTAAAAAATCTGGTTACTGAGTTGGTCAGATTTTAGAAAGAAATAAAAATAGATAGTGTATATGTCACATCATACGGCACCAGTCGGACACTCCAAAATACACCAAATCAGTGTCGCGTCTGTGTCAAAGACTCATAGAGTAAAAGTTTCTTGAATACCTCATCGTCATTGACTAGCTTGATCGAAGCCCCGTCGATCCATCCGGACGCGATCAGCTCCTCCGGGTTAGTTGGCACCTTGGTAAGTGGGCCCACATTCATCGCCCTACCTTCCGCTGGATAAGTTGGGCCCACATTATCGTCGGCCCGCCTCGCCGGAACCACCACATTATCGTCGGCCCGCCTAGCCAGAACCGATAGCTCGCCAACGGAAATGCGGGTCTTCTTGCTTATAGTTTTGGATCGAGTACGAGACAAAGAAGAGCCCGAGACTTCCCATTGGGATTGGAGCGCGAACTCCAGCTCCCTCTTGTGTCCTCGCCGGACAGTAGATCGAGTCACGTACTCGTCCTCTTCCTCCTCCGGCGCGGGTTCGGGTCCGGTTTTGGACCCGGATCCGCCTTCGGATGAGCTCCAGTTCACGATTTGGGAGTGGAAGGTGTCGAGTTCTTGGTGGAGGGAGGCCATCTCGGAAGGGCTGGGCTCGGCTGCAGACCCTTTGATCACTCTGTTGGCCGCCATTGGGGAAGAAAATTAGGGGTAGGGTTTCTTTGCTTCCTTTTTTTTTTCCTCTCTGGTGGAGAAGGTCTGTAGTGAGTAATGGAGTGGGGAACGAACAAATAAGAGAAACGACGAGGGGTAGCATGGGAAACTGAAGGGCGGTTTCAATTGAGGTTAATTGACAAGAATAGCCTTGTTTGTAAAGTAGTGGGTTGTTGGATTTGACAAATATGTTCTTTTTTTCTTTTGAATAAATTTTTAACTACAATTATAGTTCTTCTTCTTATTATTATTATTGATTACATTTGCGCGCGTTGTACGTGCAAACAAATTATGGTATTATTAAAAACTTAAATAAAACTCAAATTATATTAAAATATTTAAAATTATAATTGAATATATTTTAATTATAATTTGTTATATATATATATATATATATATATATATATATATATATATATATATATATATATATATATATATATATATATATATATATATATATATTTATAGAATTTTGAATATTTGTTTATTTAGATAATACAATATACTTAGTTTAGATATAATTTAAATATTTTAGGATTTATTATATTCAGTTAGTTAAAATGATTTTAATTTTTTTTTATTTTGTTCTCTCTCTAGTGGAGAAGGTTTTTAGTGAGTAATGGAGTGGGGATGAATTCACAAGAGAATATGAACGAACATATAAGAGAAACGAGGGGTAGCTTGGAAAACTGAAGGGCGGTTTCAATTGGGATTAATTGACAAGAATGACCCTTGTTTGGAAGTAGTGGGTTGCTTGATTTGACAAATATGCCCCTTTTATGAATAAATTTTAATTAGAATTACAGTTATTCTTATTTTTTTTATTATTACTAGTTACATTCACGCACATACAAATAAATTATGGTATTGTTAAAAACTTAAATAAAAATTTTAATTATATTAAAATATTTAAAATAATAATCGAATGTATTTTAATTTAACTTTGTTATAGATATGTTTAAATAATTTTGGATATTTGTTTATTTAGATAATACAATGTACTTAGTTTAAATATAATTTAAATATTTAATATATTTTAGGATTTATTACATACTTTGTATCATATTCGTGCGACTTGTTTTCCAGTATATTCAATTAATGTAATCAGTAAATACAGATTGGACGTACTTATGACTAATGGACGTGTCATTTCTATATAACTTTATTTTGTGAATTTTTAAGTATAAATAACTTGTTTGTACAAAAAGGATGAACTCTAAACACTTTTTCGTGATAGTAATTGTTGGTAACCAGGCATATACATAAAATATCTTACATGCAAAAGCTTCTAAGGTCAATATTTTAATTTTATCTAGAGGTGGAGAAGTACAATATAAACACATTAGGTTCATCCATTTTACTAGTAGTCCCTACACTTGGGTTCGTCCCCTTTCTAGTGGTCCCTAATGTAGATAGGTATGAATATATGCATTTGTATTCTAACCGACATACTTTGTTTTCATCGTCCAATGGAATCCAATATTCTACTAAATAAAATATGCAAATGGGTGATAATTTTTTATTTTTATTTTTAGTAGTCAGAGACGAAAGCGGAGGAGAGGCAGTAAGATCTGGTTTGAGTGTTGTTGTGGCTATAATTTAGAAAACAGGAAAAGAAGATAATAATAATAATAATAATAATAATAATAATAATAATAATAATAATATTATTATTATTATTATTATTATTATTATTATTAATGTTAATATTAATATTAATGTAGAAGCATAAAAATTACTAAAAAAATGAGACTTCCTGCAGGACGCTCATTCCATCGAGAAGAGCGTTCCAGCGAGATACTCGGTCCAACACACCTGATATTTCGTGTAACTCGTGCACCCGAAGCATAATCTCGCTCACAACACAGTGTTTGCATATGCTATTGCCCATGAATGTTTATACATGCTTGTGCTTAAATTAACTTGGTTTGCCTTGGACAGGGAAGGACAAAATGGTAAGTTGGTAAGTCTCGTCGTGTTCCTTATGTCGCACGGTGCATTGCCACACGAGTTAGGTTATTCTTCATTGCCATGAAACTGATCCTAAGGCAATACTAGAAAGATAACATAATAGTTGGTGCACAGAACCTATTGAACGTGTTTGGATTTATCGAGCGGGCGAGTAGCCTCCCCACCAGTGCATTCATGTACTGATAACCCACCAGATTGCTTGTAGGGTGCGAGAGAACCTCGTTCGGTGCAGATGCCTCCTTCGTGCGTGTTAAGGCGTGGAGTTCACTCTGGAGCCTTGGAGTGTTGCGTCCGAAACTGAAGCACATATACAAGACATAATGTTGGAACATCGCCTATGTATCATTCCACAAATATAGCCATTTGGCACATTTTTACTGTTTCAGAGAGAGAGAGGGGCTTGAGCGACTTGTAATCTCGGCTATACGCCGCTTGTAATACTTGTTCAAATAAAAATAAAGAGTTTGTTTTACTTCAACTTGTGTTATTCAATGCTTCCGCTATTAACGACTCAGTAAACTTGTTACCAAATCGCCTATGCGTTTATAATTTCGTTGCATTCGGATAAATCTGTGCGACTCTGTGGCTTAGGCCTCTTACCGCCAGCCGAACCACGGCCTTGCACGGGCGCGGCTCCTCGCTCGTACGGCATCACGTCCAGATGGGTCAAAGCAATCGTCTCGGGGGAGCGCTGGCACGGTGATTCTCGCCTAGCGGGGACGGCCGATTAGCCTGCGAGAGATCAGGACGTGACATATGTCGGACACCAATCTCCCGGATCCTATGAAAAATATTTTTCAGTCAGGAATCGAGCAAAGTACAACCCAATAACAGTTCAAATTAATTGACAAAAACTATAAAACAGTAAAATAGAGGATGTTATCTACGATGAGAAATATAATTGATAATCAAGAACAATGAAAGAATAGGCAATACTAGCAACAGAATATAATCAATGCGTAGAAGAATGAGGGAAAAAAACTATAATGTCAGAAATAAAACAAGGTAATCAATAAACTGAATAATGGAATCTACAATAACTATGTGTTTTGAGATACTAACTAAATATGTGATCGGCCTGGGAGATTCAATGATTACAATAAGGAGCTAACTCAACTATACGTGAATTGTATGGTTAGTTAGTAGCCAATGATTACACTACTAGCCGATAGTTCTTGATCGCATATTTAATTGGTATTTCCCTCGCCCCGACTGATACAATGGATCGAATCATGACACGTTACTAGACAATTTATCCAATGTTTAATCTACAATATTCAATGTTATCCAATACCAATAAGAACATTATCCGATACCATCTCAATAATCAAGGTAACATCTCATGACTGACAATCCAATAATAATACCAATCCGTGTACCATCGTGTCAAGAATCATAAGTAACATTTCTAAATACTTGAATTATAGTAGTAATCAAATAATAGAAACTATCAGAGAATGTACTCGCCTGTGGTCCAGAGCAAATGATGCAAAACAGTGTCCGAACTGGTGTCACAGACCTATATATAAAATATTGCATTAATACAAGATTTTGGGAATGAGAATAAATTAAACTAGTCAACTTCTAGGTCATGAAGCCATTTCTAAGTCAAAACAGTCCAACTAGGTCAACTCTTGGTCAAACAAGTCAAACTTGGTCAAACTAGCTATTTCTAGGTGGTATGAGTCTAATTCTAGGGTATTAGGTCCACACACTATGCATCTAGGCCATACTAGCTATGTCTAGGATACTAGAAAATTATTAGGATACCATATCGCAAGATACGCAAATAGATAGGATAATAACACAATATGCATATACAATCAATAATATATAATATTCCTAACTAATCTAATGCTAAGTAGATACCTTGGCTTTGAACCAATGCGGTATCACACTACTAAACTCTCATATCGATACCCAAACTCAAATACCTTGAGCATCCCTCAATACCTTGACATTTACCTTGGTATTCCAAGGTAATTGTCATCTAGTATATATTAACTACCCAAACTCTAATTATAAACTAATAAATTAACTAATAAAATACTACATACTATAATACTAACTACTAAAACACAATAACATATATACATACATATACATATACATAGCTAGAGATACAATTATATACATACATATATATCACTAAGTAATACAAGTATATATATATATATAGGTAACTAACTACTAACATATGATACTCATCTACTAACTTACCCCATAATACTACATATCTACATATAGTACTTAACAATAACTTTTATATATATATATATATATATATATATATATATAGTTACTTAACTAACTAGTAATTGCTAACATTAATACTAACAAGTATAACTAACCTTAATACTAAGCTACTAACCAACTTAACTACTAACCACTAGACTATTAACCAATACCTTAACTAACCTCACTGACTGAAACACCTCAGAGTTGATACTGTGCTGAAACTACCTAACTGATACACACTAAAACTGTACTACTGCTGACTCTGCTGGTGAAACTGCTGCTGTTACACGCTGCGTTGCTGCTGCGCTGTGAAACTGCTGCTGCTGCGCGCCTCGCTGCGTTGTGCTGCCTCCACACACACACAACCATACCTATATCTATATATATTTACATACACACAAGTATATAACTATACACATATACATATACATATGTATATCTATATAACATACACACATACACTCAAACACCTATGAATCATATATATATATATATATATATATATATATATATATATATATATATATATATATATATATATATATGTCACGCTCCAGTACCAAAATACCGAGGGACTAGACACGTGGCAATGGCCAGCAGCACGCACCGATGGACAAACCCAATTTAATGAATCCATCAGGGCGTACTTAAGCTGTAAAACAAAGTCTACGACAACATGGCACAACTAATCTCATCCACACAAGATAAAATATGATCCACAGATATAAGAAATATAAATCATCAAACAGTCTCACAAAGTACTCCGGGGAAACAACCCGATAAAATCTGATACAATGGTTCAACAGACCAAAATATAAATGACTGAATAAAATAAATACTAAGCATGTAACATGGATGCTCAGGAAAAGTCTTCAGCTAACACCTCATCCTCGGGTGTCGGTACAGCTCCTGTATCTGCTCCTGCTACTGCTGCTGTCCCGTATACCTCGGGATAAATCTCGTCTGCAAATCCTGGGGACATAATCCGGATCCAGGTCCTCAGGGAACATAACAAGGTACAGATAATACAAGCCAAAATAAATGCAGTGCAGCAAATAATAAAATAAATAGGGTAAGCTATATAACCATCTATGTGAAAATGCAAGATGAGAGCATCACGAGTACTCAGGCTGAGCCACTACAAGCTCTGTGTCGGGGAGCCGGTAGCAGTAATAATGAGTAATGGGCCAAGCTAGGTTTTCAGAGTCTTGTGCCTCACAGTAGTAGGGGATATATATGTAATCAGCCTATAGCCTGTGTGTCTCTCCCCACCCAATGTAATCAAACGTCTCATGTCCATAACATCTCATGTACATGGCACGCAAGATCATAGCTAATGCAGTAAGTCATAGAGTATCCAAGAGTATAATGTCTCTGTCAGAAGTCTGTATCCTATACAGAATCACCATAAATATCTCAGAAGGATCCTATCTCATGTATAGTGTCAAGTGTCCTGGGTATAATGTACTTGATAAGACAAGTACGAGAATGTAAAGGGGTCACAAATGTCCATCTCTAGATGACATACACAACATCGCGTACGGTATTGGCACCCGACTAATAATCGGACTCTAAGTAAGTCACACGGTCCTAGGTTAAGCATGCACAGCAATATAAATAAGCAAGGAAATATGCAAAAGAACTGTAAAGGTGGCAAGGTATACTTGCCCACTGATGTATAACTAAGTCAAAGAAATAAGTAGCAAAGCTGCAGGTTTGGCAAGGTACACTTGCCTGGGGTTTGAATATCAACAATTGTCCCTGTATCAGTGGAACTTGTAGGTACTCCTCCAAAAGCTGTAATAAATATCACTAACAGTCTCGGAAAATATTAAATAGCTAGAAACGCCTGTCCTTAGGTCCAATTTGGACACAAGGGCAAAAATGATATTTTCGGGCCAAAGCGGGATCCACATGTGGGCCACTTTGCACCAAAAAGCGTGTCAGGGTCAAAGGTCTCCAAATTTGTCCAACTTAGTGTCAACAAGTCAGGAACAATGATACGAACCCAACGGAACTTCCAGAATTGGATTCCGATGAGCCGATCATAAAATCGTCCGTCAAGTGGAGCCTATGGGGCCCAGGATACGCAATTTTGTCAACGTTCTCAGAATTGAACCAAACTTGGGTCACAGGACCAGCATATTGCTATGAGTCCGATGGCGTAAGTTTTGTCTCGATCCGACGTGTGTACACAAAGTTACAGCGTGTTCCAGAATAGGCGGATACATGACGTTGTCGGCGGATACGCCTTGATTCCGGTGTGCACGCACATCCAAATCAACTTCTGTGAAATCCCACACGTCCGTATCAACGATGCGCATATTTTGGTAAAGACCGCGTGCGACCAAGTCGTCCCGTTTGGCGGGGCGCACTCAGTTCCGGGGTAAAATAGGGCATTAGTTTTCCTATTTTTTGGATCGCGGTTTGCGATCACCACAGGACGCGACACACCGAGCGGGTTGCACGGGTATCGAGAGGGTTATACAGTCTACACGACACAATTGACGGAACAAAAAATAGAATAACGAGGAGAGAGAAAATGCTACCTGAACAGGGCTCCGTGAAACGAGAATTCCTCGTGTCCGAGTGTCTGCTTCATGTCCTTGTTAGGGTTTGGTCGGGTCGAGAGCTCCTGTGTCCGTGCTATGGCGGCTGTGTCCGGGCTATCGCGGCTGTGTCCGGGTCTCTGGGAGTGGGCGTTCTGGTCGGCGGAGGCCGTCCACAGCTAGGGCAGCGGTCGAAGGAGACGAGGGTGCGAGGGCGAGGTCGGCGGCTACTGTCGGAGTGGGTCGGGCTGCGGGGGTGGCTGTGGAGTTCGGGGCGGCGAAGATGGGAGGCGGATGACGGAGAAGGGTGCGGGGGAGGCTGTCGATACTGGGCGAGGGCGGAGATGGGCGGTGGTTGGTCGAGTCGGGGAGAGATGCAGCGCCGGAGTCGGGTGCACTGGTGGACGAGGTCGACGAGGGGCTGGGCTCGAGGGGTCTGCGGGTCGGAGACGGGAGAGAGCCGGAGGCGTTGGGGAGGTGGCTCGGGGTGGCTACCGGAGCGGCGGAGAGCGGCTGGAGAAAGGAGGCGGCGGCGCGTTAGGGTGTCGGGCGGCTCGGCACGCTTTACAAGGGCTCTATATAGCCGCTACAGTGAATCCGGTGGGTTAGGGTTTTTGGCGGGTTTCGGGTCCGGGTTTCATGGATCTGACCCGACGACCCATTAAGCTGGGTTGATTTAGTGAAGCGGTTTGGTTCACTATGGTTTGGTTTATTTTGGTTCAAGTGGACCGGGTTTAGTCAGGTTTAATTGGGTTTAAATCTACGTTGGTTTTTAGGGCTTTAAAACTGTTTCCGGAGTCCAATAATTTCACAAAAAATTATTCTATGTCCAGTTTTCCATTTCACACCATAAAATATTATTTCTATAATATTTTATCATTAATTAACAACATATAAAAATATTTTAATCACAATTTCCTAAGTTTTAATTCCAGAAAAATACCGAAAAATTGGGGAAAAATTATATTAAAATATTCTGAAAAATCAGGATGTTTACAATATATATATATATATATATATATATATATATATATAATATAATATATATATATATATATATATATATATCATATATATATATATATATATATATATGAACCCTCCACTCATACACATAAACACACACAAACACATATACATACACTCATATATATATATATATAACAATCTATATAGATATCAATATGTATTACCCTATATATACACTCACCCATACATATATACACATACAAATATAACCATACATATATATATATATATATATATATATATAACATACACACTTACATATAGATATCTATCTATATATATAAACACACACACACACACACACACACACACACACACACATACATATATACCCCTCTCTAAGTATATATATACAAACACCACCCAACACACATCTATACATATCTAATACATATATACATATGAACATAACACATATACATATAGATAATTATCCATGTATATATAAATATATCACACTTCACATATATATATAGAACCATGCATACACAAGTATATACATATGTAATCCCCCTGATTTTCAAAAATTTATAATTTATATTTTTCCCCAATTTTCTGGAATTTTTGGATTTTTACTAAGATATTTTGAATTTTAATGATTTTTATTAATATTAAAATATTATGAAAATTATATTTTATGGTGTAAAATTAAAAACCGGACATAGGATATTTTTCCGGGAATTTATTGGACCCCGGATGGATTTTTAAAAGCCTTAAAAACTATTGATTAAATAAACCGAAAAATTAAACCAACCCGAACCCAAAATTTAAACCGAACCGGACCGACCGGTCTACCCAAACCGACCCAACCTCCTTAGCGGGTCGGATCCGGGTCAGACCCGACCCGCTGAGAACCCGACCCGACCCGATTTGAGCCCTAACCCCCAAACCTCTTCTCCTTCCGCTTCCAGCCGCCGGCGACTCTCCGGCTCCCTGCAACGTCCGCCGCCGCCGCTCTCCGTCTTCCCCGACCCTCCGCCTCCTCTCCCTCAACGGCCACCGTTGGCCTCCCCGCTCTTTCCCTCTATATAAGCCCTCCACCCTAGCCCAGCCGCAATCCCCTCTCGCCCCGCCTCTGTCCTGCGAACCACCCGCCGCCTCCTCCAGCTTTCCCCTCCTCCGCCTGACCACCTATCTCCTCCGCCCTTCGATCGAGCTCACCCCGACTCCGGCCAGCTCCAGTTCTTCCCCGAAAAGCCCCATCTCCAGAACCTCCTCCCTCCGATCGAACCCGCGGCCAGCAACCGCAGCAGTGGCCGCCCCTCGAGCGCCGGCCACCTCCTCACCCGCAGCTCCGCCGCAGCGCAGCACCTCCCCCGCCGTGCCCAGCCTTTCCTCCTCCTCCTTCTTCCCGCACGGCTCAGAACCCGAGCCCATCTCATCCCCGCTGCCCGCCTCCGGCCAGCGCCGCCTGCCGCCGCCTCGACCTGCCCTCGCCAATGCCGCCCCAGCCTCCCTCCGGCGAAGCCGACCGCCACAGCTCCGGCTAGCAAAGCCCAACCCTAACCCTAGATGCGGTTCGGACACAGGACACGTGTCAGACACGAGTCGGACACAAAGGATACGCTGTTTTTCAAGCCCTGTTCAGGTACTCGTATATTCCTCCTCGTAACTTTGTTTTTGATTCCGTCAGTTGCATCGCGTAGCCTGCATGACCCCCTCGGTGCCCGTGCAACCCGCTCGGTGCATCGCGTCCTGTGGTGATCGCAAACCACGATCCAATCCAAATCCATTGAGATATTCCTATTATATTTAGGAATATCCAATCCAAATAAATTGATATATTCCTATTATATGTAGAAATACTCAATCCTACTCCAGGATATTTTCCACATAGGTTGGGAACCCACCCACTCCAACACAAAATACCATCCTTTATGGAATAAGTTGGCTTTTTCCAACTAAATATCTTCATCACCCCTAACAAAGATCTTCTTCAAAAGTTTTTTTTTTTCCATATTTGTACTCTTAGCTACTTACTTGTTGTTTTCAGATCTTTGCTTTAGTTTAGCAATTTTACTTGATTTTTGTGCTCCGACACCACTATCGCAAGGTTACTTGTTGTTGTAGTCATCACTTTGTGGTAAAAGTTTGTAACATATTTGTATGAATTTCGGTTAACCTCCGCAACACTATTTGTGAGTCGTAAAAGATTATCTAAAATATATTACATACAATTATGAGAAATGGCGGAGATATAAAATGTAGTAGGTGTTGGGGGGGGGGGGGTGAGGGAAACTTAAAAAATACTAATAATAAATAAATAAATAAATAATGTCTATTAGGGTCAAAATAGAATTTTTAGTGTAGTTTTTAGTCTATAAATTGTATAAAACTGTGTAGTGTTTACTCTATAACCTATAGACAAGTAAGGACAAATTGGGATAGTGAGGTCAATTTTTTTTTAGTGAGGACAATACTGAAAATTGCCTATACCTAGTTATTTTTTTAAAAAAAAAGTGTGTGTGTGTGTGGGGGGGGGGGGGGGTTCCTACTTTGTCATGGTCATTTGTCCTTGATTAGGATCATTGTAATTTTCATTTAGAGGTAGAGGAGTCAATATTGGACCCTCTCTATTCGTCCCTTACTAGAGGTCTTTAATGTAGATATTTTCATTTTATTTCTATATACATTGTATCATATTCGATGTGACTTGTTTTCTAGTATAACCAATTAATATAGTCAGTATATATACATTGACGTACTTGTGACTACTGGACATGCGTGTCATTTTCTATATAACTTTATTTGTATGCATTTTTAAGTATAAACAATATGCTTGCACAAAAAGATGAACTATAAACACGTTATTTTTGTGGTAGTACTTGTTGGTAACTAGGCATATACATAAAATATCTTGCATGCAAAGACTTTGTAGGGTCAATGTTTTTATTTCATCTAGAGGAGAAGAAGTACAATATAAACACACTAGGTTCATCCCTTTTACTAGTGGTCCCTACACTTGGGTTCGTCCCCTTCTATATATATATATATATATATATATATATATATATATATATATATATATATATATATATATTATTAACAACGACATTTGATGTTAACAAATTAGTTTCAATCAAATTCGTCTTACCTGGTTTGGTAAGATGTCTAGCTTTATGAGCCAAAGTAGACAACACTTTAAAGTGAATGCGATAGAGAATAACAATGGTCTCTGAACCATATTATATATATATATATATATATATATATATATATATATATATATATATATATATATATATATATGGGTAAACGGGGTATGAGCCATGCACATGTGGACCAATAGGAACAGATTTCTACGTCCCATGTGCGCTAGTACACTCCATTTTTATTGAGCCTATGGCTCATATCCCCTCTCTCTCTCTCTCTCTCTCTCTCTCTCTCTCTCTCTATATATATATATATATATATATATATATATATATATATATATATATATATATATATACATGCGTTTGTATTATAACCGATGGACTTTGTTTCTATTGTTCAATGGAATCCAATATTCTAGTAAATAAAAAACACAAATGGGTGATTAAAAAATTATTTTTCGTAGATAGAAAAGAAAGTAGAGGAGGGGCAGTGAGATTTTTGGTTTGGGTGTTGCCGTTGCTATAACTTGGGAAAGAGGAAAAAAGAGATAATAATAATAATAATAATAATAATAATAATAATAATAAATGTAGAAGAATAAAAATTACTAAAAGAGGATACTTTCCGTAGAAGCTTCTTCCAGCGAGAAGAGCGTTCCAGCGAGAGACTCGGTCCAGAAAAAAAAGAAATCCTTCCAGCGAGAGGGCCACGAGAGTCTCTCCTAAATAAAAGTAAAATTCCACGCGGGAGCTTCCCTCTAGCAAGAGAAATTTATTCGTGAGAACATCCATCCAGCATGAAGATGCTCTCCACAAGAGTTTTTCTTCGTACAAGAGCGATCAAATCATATTTAGTGCGCCATATGCGCGAATGTCAATGTGTCTGTGCACAGTTATTGCAGATAATGTGGAAGAATTTGAGGTAGTGCATCAGATAACTGTCAAGTCTTGTTCGTTTGTGGTTCGTACAGAATGGCTACGCGGCAAAATATTTCCCACGGGAAGCTCCTTTAACCGAGAAGAGCGTCCCAGTGATAATTTGAGGTAGTGCATCAGACAACTATCAAGTCTTGTTCGTTTGTGGTTCGTGCAGAATGGCTACGTGGCAAAATATTTCCCGCGGGAAGCTCCTTTAAGCAAGAAGAGCTTCCCTGCCAGATTTTTCCTCCAACAATAGGGATTTCCCCGCTGGAGCTTCCCTCCAGCGAGAGAAAAATTGTTCCTTCAATATCACCTTTCTAGAGAGAAGATACTCTACGTGGGAGTCTTCTTTGTATAGACCACATTTAATGTGCCATATGTGTAGAAACCGAAGTGATAATATGCAGAGAATGTGTATAATATTACGAAGATCGAGGTAACTCTTCGACAATTGTTAAAGATCTTGCTCGATCGTAGTGCTTGTAGTTGCAGGCGTAGGAAGCCACCACGTGACAAAACATGGCTTCTTCTCTGCAGGAGCGTACGTGCCTAAACTCCTACGTAACCGTTGCTACGTGTCAAAATCTCCATGCAAGTCGCATGAACCTGAGTCCACGTGGCAACTCCTCCTTAAGCCCCGTGTGATGTGGGCTAATTGACTCTGCACGAAGTGTATTATCGCGGGACAGTGCCTCCAGAGAAGCTTTCTCCCGCGGAAACTCAGAAGATAACCATTTTTGGGACTTTTGGTTATAAATATTCTCGATTTTTGTACTTATGGACAAACAATAGCATATTGCCACCTTGTTATCAATAGTCCTGACATCATTTTTCGAGAGAATTCTGTCCAATTTGCATGCACCGAGAGCTTCCGAAAGTTTGTCAGATTAGCATTCTTCCTTGTAGCCCTGACGATCTCGGCCTCGTTAACTGGCACATTGATCAGTCCATGCACTTACCGCATTGATCGCATTGCCCGGTCCGGTCTGGTCTGGTTCAGTTCATCTCAAGCGGGTTCTGGCACAGCTAGAGGCCGATTATGTACATACTGAACCGGGACTTTGACATGAACAACGGGCTCGTTAACTGGCACAAAGCTATACATTATTTTCACTTTGAAAGTGTCGGGTATGTTAACTACCAAATATATCTACCCTTATTATTTAACAATCAGTAAATTTTAATGTGCGCTATTCTCTCTGGAAGGTATATGAAGAATAGATTTTGGGTGATTGCATTAGAACATGATCATGGTAAAGAAGAAGCAAAGCTCTGGGATATGGGTCATAGCAAAATTTGAAAAAATTAGCAATCATGAACTTGGCACGCAAGGGAAAGTTTGAAAAGGAGCACAACCACACATTAAGCTAGGTTATGTAAGAAAATTGTGCAAATATATATACAGTAAAGCAAAGGTGCCAAAGAATAATATGGAGCTATATATATCATGAATCTCCCACCTTACCATCTTTGTCATGAAATTACCTGTATCTTGTATCGGTCACAAATGTTCCGTTCCACAGAGCAGGTGCCGAGAAATATATTCTTTTGACTATGCAAAAAGTACTATCAAGTACATACACATACACCTGATGCGTTCATTTTGCCTGCATTTCCCTACTTTGCCCCCAGCTGCCTTGTTTTAACACCACCTCTCTCAATGCACCGGTAATGGGAGAGAGAGTATGTATCTACATTATTCCAATAGAAGAATCTCAAATTTTCTCTCGCTCTATATATGTCTTGTGACTGAGCATGGACAAAGCACCAGTAATGGGAGAGAGAATATGTATCTCCATTATTCCAATAGAAGAATCTCAAATTTTCTCTCCCTCTATATATGTCTTGTGACTGAGCATGGACAAATTGCATCTTAAAAAAAGATTCACTAATGGAGAACAAAACAGTCAGATCCTGCGAATGATAAATCCTCTTCTTTTTGTCGGTGCTCAATTCTTTTCAGTTCAGCATACTGATGTATAAATTTGCACAATGATAGAAATAAACTGTCTAGGTCATGTAAATCTTACACGCATACACACAACACATATTGCATGCCATCGTGTGTGTGTGTGTGTGTATTATGAATCTTAAGATTTATAAATCCACTTCAAAAAGACAAATATCAGTTACACAAAATATTAGATACAAATCAGATTTGGCAGATTGTATTTATTTCTCATTCCCTGCACATAGAATTCTTGATTCTCTGAAAGTATTTTGCAGAAGTTTTTAAGGGAGCAACTGAAATAACTGAATATACACACAAATACAGCACCATCACAAGCTATATCAACTTCAAACATAAACTGCTCTCTCTTTCATGCATCTCCTGTTCTTCACCTCTTGAATCAAATTATCCATATCCACACCCTTCTCCACAATCTCTCTCTCGCTGCCTTAGCAAGCAGTGTGGCCCTCTTCCTCGTAGCCCTCTTCCGATGCTCCTCACTCGATCATCCGCCTCACTAATCCCCCTTCTATTGTAGCAATTTGGACCTTGGAACAAGAGCTTCTATATGCTGGTCTCTGGTGCAACTTCGTTTGTCCAGGGAATGACGATGTCGGCCACGATATTCAGATAGAGACCCCACATAACTTGGATCGAACAACTCTTCGAATTTGTTCATCACTGCAAAAAAGTTGTAGCCCATGGACGGAGAGGGGATGAAGTGCTTCTCACATCCGTATAGTATTGCAAGGAAAATGGACTTATTGCGATGATTGAAGGTGGAAGGATATTCTGCAGCTGTGATATATGCAAAAGCGTTACAGTAAGTTCCCTCTGATTTCTCCTATAGCATTATAATACTAGTTGATTTGATTGAAAATTTGTAGTTCGAATGATTTTGAAAATTTTGATCTCTTCACTCTGTCATTGATTATCAGATTATGTCATATGAAGTTCCTTTCATTCAATGAACTTAGGCAACATTGTGGAAGGCCAAAGTGAGATTTGAGAAATTCTATTTCTTTTGAAAATAATAAGACAATGTACGAAACAATGGAAGCAATGAATGATGATTCCATTGATTTGATGAAATTGTTTGTGCAAGTTGCTATGTTATTCGTACTTTAGAACAACTCGAATGTACAATTTCATCAAATCCATGAAATCTCATTCGTTGCTTCTATAGCTTTATAAATTGTATAATTTAAAAAAAAAAAAAAGAATTGCTCAATTCACCTTTTGGATAACCATTGTGTTTCCTAAATTCATGAAAAAAACGGATTACATCAATGACAAAGTAAAGTGATTATATTCTTCAAAATCGTTCTAATTTTCAAACAAATCAATTAATATTATAATGATAGAGGTGAAATCGGAAAAAAAACTCACTGTGACACATTTGCATGTATCACAACTGTAAAATATCCTCCATCTTCAATCATGACAAGAAACTCATTTTCCTGCAATACCATATAAATGTGAATGTCTTATACCCTATCATAATGGGTAACTGATAATGGAATCGGCATGGCCTGTCCAAGACAATATAGATAACATGTTACACAGTTGTAATTGTTAGTTCAAACTAAAATTTGGTTGAAAATATAGATGAACCACCACCAATTTGTACTCAAAATAAAATAAATCAAAGAATGAGAACAATATTTCCAAACTTTATACTTTTGACATGTTCTCTTCTCCAGAAACGGCCCCCACCACTTCTTGAAACAATGAATGCATCAAATCCAAGGAATTGTCGGTCAGTGCTTCCATAGTTTCACACATTTATTTTATTATTTTCAGAAGAAACAAAATTCTCAAATCACTCTTTGGGTTGTCACCGTGGTACCTAATTTTTAAGAAATAAAACAAAATACATACGACATAATCAAAGACACAGACAAGGTACATGATTCTTCAAAAATCATTCTAACTATAATTTTTCAAACAAATCAACTGCATATGACATAATAAAAAACAATCAAGATATCATATTCTTCAAAATCATTCTAACTATAAGTTTCAAACAAATCAACTATAATGATAGAGATTATAATCAAAGACAAGCTATCAGAATATTAAATTAGAAAATTTTCAGTGGAAATGTGAAATCAGATTGGAAAACACCGATATTTGGAGGGTGCATCAGACCGACAGATCATATGGGTGGACTTACCAAATCCTATAATTCAATTCACAAAACTTCTTGTTAATTGTAAAAAAAAATCATACCCATGTACTCCTCTTCAATTCAAAAGTTTTTTTTATAGCATTTATATTTCCAAATTTTGCAACGATTATGTTTCTTGATAGTTTAGTTCTGTCATACTCACATCATGATATGGTGTTAACACAGATAAACATAAGAAGATATTAATGGCAAGGCAACTACTCTAACGACCCGTTCCGTTCAAGCGGACAACCGATTCAAACGGCGCAAGTGCAACGACCCGATCCGCTTTGCTCAGCGAGAAACTCGTTTGAGGCAAAAGATTTTCAGACATGGCCCTTTAGGAGTTCAGACTTAGACTTTCAAAGGCTCACTCGGAGTATCGCTCGACCGAGACGAATCATCGCTAAGGTGGGTGGCTACGATGAACTTGTCTTTGCTTAGCCAACACACTTAAAATATGGACGATACATGATAGTCGCTAGGTGAATCACCCCTTGTATGCTAATAAAGAATACAACGCACCTAGCTAAGGGAATAATCCCAACTTGTATTGTTTGTGTTAGAACATAAAAATAAAATTTGGCTTATAACTTGGACCCTCGCATGCTAACTTTGCTTCGTGCAAGTAGACGCCGCTATGCCTCGAGAATATCGCTATATACTCTTCGTAGTGCACTGCTTCACTTATTTACACTGCACGCCCATAGATTATATCGCTCGATATGTCCCTTTACGGTAACACTCCTCGCACTACCACTTAGACCGTGCCAACGTAAATTCTTATGTCTCATATAAATGCATGCTTGCCTGCTTACTTTGTAGTTTGTACTCGTTGTCTCGTTTCAATGCTTGTCACATAAATCATGCCACAATCAAGTAACACTATCCGTATCTTGCATGCATCTAGTTAGCTAGAAGACTATCAAATAGTTCTTTTGTGCAATATGAACATGCAAGTATACTGGATCGTTGGGTCGCTAAGACAGTTCCCGAACTAGAAAATTTGCATCAAGTCATGTTGATCACTGAACGAGAATCATGTCAAGTAAAGCAAAAAATACAGCTCGTGGAGCAATACTCGTTCATAGCAAGAATCAAGATTTAAGCATGTCGTGAATCTCGTGCATCTGGAAGACCAAGACTTGCATGTCGCGGACAACTTGGAAACAAGGAGGATTTTCGGATCTCGTTCCACGGACGGTCTCCGGGGCGCTGGGGCTGATCCGATCCGGATGGAACTCATGTAGTCTTAATCGTGTGTAGCAGGATGGCGTATGCGCTTCACGCTGCACCATTCTCGCTATAAGACTGAGTCTCGTGTACTGGACGGGATGGCTTGTAGCGCACCGTGTACTTTTGTTGCATACCATCCTCGTCAAAGACTATAACTCGTCCTTTATGGCTATGCCAGCGACTCATGTTCATATAGATAAGACATCATCGCTTAGCGGCAATCCGCGTGCGAGTAATTGTATCGCATCCAATAATCTGAAATACCTGAAAGATCATGGGTATAAGATACTTGTACATAATTGAACACTTGAACATCTTCTGCAACACACCTGATAATCCGTGTAACTCGTGCACCCGAAACATAACCTCGTTCACGACACTTGTGTTTGCTTATGCTATTGCTCATGGATTCATTATATATATTCGTGCTTGATTTAACATGGTTTGCCTTGGACAAGGAAGGACGAATGGTAAGTTGGTAAGTGTCGCCGTGTTCCTTTATATCACACGGCGCACTGCCACACGAGCTAGGCTTTTCATTATGCTATAAAACTGATCCTAAGGCAAGACTAGAAAGATAACTTAATAGATGGTGCACGGAACCTATATAACGTGTTTGGATTTGTCGAGCGGACGAGAAGCCTCCCCACTAGTGCATTCATGTACTGATAATCCACCAGGTTGCTTGCAGGGTGCGAGAGAACCTCGTTCGGTGCGGATACCCCCTTCGTGCGTGCTAAGACGTAGAGTTCACTCTGGAGCCTTAGAGCGTTGCGTCCGGAACTGAAGCACATATACAAGACATAATGTTGGAACATCGCCTATGCATCATTCCACAATTGTAGCCACTTGGCACGCTTTTATCGTTTCAAAGAGAGAGAGGCTTGAGCGACTTGTAATCTCGGCCTAGCGCCGCCTGTAACACTTGTTCAATACCAATAAAGAGCTTGTTTTACTTCTATACTTGTGGTATTCAATGATTCTGCTATTGACGACTTTGTGAACTTGTTACCAATCGCCTGTTCGTTTCTTATTCCGCTGCACTCGGACTATCTGTGTGACTTTGTGGCTTAGTTATTTTACCGCCTGTTCGAATCATGGTCTTACACGGGCCCAGCTTACGCTCGTGCGGTATCACGTTCAGATGAGAAAGATCGTCCCGCGGAAGCGTTGGAGCGGTGATTCGCGCCTAGCGGGGACGGCCAATTACCTGTGGAAGATCGGGACGTGACATATTGGTATTAGAGCATGGTTTTACGCCTTTGGACTTCTTATCGATTTTTTCAGTTTCGAAAGCTCGTTCGTAGGTTATGTGCATACATTCTCTCTCGTTGACCCGATTGAGATGTTCCATACAATGAGTCTAAATAATTTCAAAAAGTTGCATGTGAATGATATGATTGCTTATACTGGATAGAAATGCGATGACCTTTGTGCCAACCTGTGTTAGACTTTGTGGGAATAGACTCGTGCTAGAATTTGTAAGTTATATACAAATCCGAATGCCTATACGTGATTACCCAACTGGTTAGTGTGCGAGATAGAATATCGTTCGGACGGTTAGCTATGCACACAGTCTTTCGGCTAAGTTGTGTTGAGTATCGCGCGCCAAGACCCTTTTGGTACGAGCTAGTTGCAAGCGAGATCGTGATATTGTTCAGATAAGGATAAGTCAGACTTAGAATGGCAACCGATCGAAACCTTATCAGTTTATCGCTAAGGCGAATATAGAGAATCGTGCTTGAATTTTGAGAAATAGCTCGGACGATATTTCGTATCTGGAAGATACAAATCAAATATGGTTTGCTTGGATGATTATCAACAATGATATATAAGAGACTAAGATTTATCAGGCGATGCTTAGGTATCGTACTGGAATTCTAAGGAACGACTCGGTGAATATGCTAGCGATTGACGCAAACACGATTGGGGATTTAATTGGGTGACTCGATTCCTGAGTGGTATATGGATCATTTTGGAAATGTTCAAACGAATTCATAGATCTCGTGCGATAGTTAGTTTGAACGATTTGGGAATGTCTTGAACAAGTGATAAGGCTTATATCGAATTAGGATTCAAGGAAAAAATCGATATCTTGGTCAAGAAAACTTGGTGGAAACTTGATGGATCGTGCGAACGATTTCAAATTGAAACAAACGGATTGAACTTGAATACAATATCGCTCGAATAGAAGTTAGTCCGAGAAAGAATATTGTGGTTCGATGAAAGAGGTAAGCGATAACGGATTTGATCTGGAGTTTGGAAGAACGATCTTGAATCTAGTTCGAAGGATAACTCTCGACAATCAGTCCCACCGAGAACGATTATCCTGCGGGAGCGCCGGCGTGGTAACTTCACGTACGGCGGGGATGATCGAACTCACGAAAACATGCTCGGTGATTATTCAAACGAACTCGATGAATGGAACGTATCAAAAGTGGATAGACTTTGGCTTGAATATTTGAACTTAGTTGTTTGAGAAATGCCAGAAGTAGACTATGGATTTATCAAACGGTAACATTAAAGTTGGATGATTTTACTAGACGAATTATAATCACGGCATGAACGGACATGACTTGATGGATTTTATATATATCTTGGATGGAGTAAGGTGAAATGATAAGGTGTCTCGATCGTTTCGATGATAACCATATTGTTCGACGTTCTTGTCTTGTACGAGCGTAACTCTATGCTTGTACACGCGTCACGTCCGAATTAGGACGATTATTCAGTGGAAGCGTTGGTATGGTGATATCACGTCCAACGAGGATGATCGAACTTGCAAGAGACCGGAGCGTGACAACTGATGGATCGTCTTGACTTGTGGTTCGACACGATAAGACGAGTTTAGGAATGCAAGTAAATCGAAAGTATTTCAAGGATAAGTTAATCTAAAACCTAGAATAAGTCACGCTTGATGGTTTCGTGAACGGATACATAAATAATGTTGGACGACTTGGAGTTTATGATTGAGATCAAAGGTTTAGAACTGAATCATGGCTTGGTGGTCTAGACTTATAATGGAACAATGGGTTCTATCAAACGTGTTTGAGGAGATAGACTATGCGAATTGCTAGGCTTGTCCTGCAACTTGGATATATCATGGATTTGACCGAACGGACTCGAACCCTGTGCAACAAACGTGTGAATGTGAGTAGGATAATCTGTGATCGATGTTTAGAAATCTGAGTAAAATGAGGTTGGGTAGAATACCCCGTACAAATGAACAATGGTTTGACCTTAGGAATTAGGACGAGCATCGTGCGACAAAATTGTACGATAAATCGTGTGCTTGAACTTGTACCTATAACCTTGTGAGTTGACCTAGTAATTAGGCAGACGACCCTATGCCGAGTGAAAGAACTTGTGTGACCGACTTTAGCATATTGCCTGAACAAGCTATAGAACTGGGGCAGCAAGACTTAGAGTTAGACTTGGAACGATAAACGTGTGTTGTATTTGACCCGAACGGATGGATGCTAGTTAGTTGATCGGATAGATCGTGCTTGACGGTAGTGCAATGCTTAATTTTTGGTTGGAATGTAATGACTTGAATTTTGATTGACCCTGTTGGAAGTATCATCATGATTTATAAGACTATCAAATAGTTCTTCTGTGCAATATGAACCTGCAAGTATCCGGAACTATTGGGTCGCCAAGGCAGTTCCCGAACTAGAAAATTTGCATCAAGTCAAGTTGAACACTGAACGAGAATCATGTCAAGTACAACAAGAAACACAGCTCGTGGAGCAATACTCGTTCAGAGCAAGAATCAAGATTTAAGCATGTCGTGAATCTTGTGCATTTCGTGAATCTGGAGACCAAGACTTGCATGTCGCGGACAACTTGAAAACAAGGAGGATTTTCGGATCTCGTTCCATGGACGGTCTCCGGGGCACCGCGGCTGATTCGATCCGGATGGAACTCATGCAGTCTTAATCGTGTGAAACGGGATGGCGTGTGCGCTTTACGCTGCACCATTCTCGCTATAAGACTAATAGTCTCGTGTGCTGGACGGGATGGCTTGTAGTGCACCGTGTACTTTCGTTGCATACCATCCTCGTCAAAGACTATAACTCGTCCTTTATGGCTATGCGAGTGACTCATGTTCATATAGATAAGACATCATCGCTTTGCGGCAATCCGCGTGCGAGTCATTGTATCGCATCCAATAATCTGAAACATCTGAACGATCATGGGTATAAGATACTTGTACATAATTGAACACTTGAACATCTTCTGCAACACATCTGATAATCCGTGTAACTCGTGCACCCGAAACATAACCTCGTTCACGACACTTGTGTTTGCTTATGCTATTGCCCCTGGATTCATTATATATATTCGTGCTTGATTTAACTTGGTTTGTCTTGGACAGGGAAGGACGAATGGTAAGTTGGTAAGTGTCGCCGTGTTCCTTTATATTTCACGGCGCACTGCCACACGAGTTAGGCTTTTCATTATGCCATGAAACTGATCCTAAGGCAAGACTAGAAAGATAACTTAATAGATGGTGCACGGAACCTATATAACGTGTTTGAATTTGTCGAGCGGGCGAGAAGCCTCCCCACCAGTGCATTCATGTACTGATAACCTACCAGATTGCTTGCAGGGTGCGGGAGAACCTCGTTCTGTGTGGATATCCCCTTCGTGCGTGCTAAGGAATGGAGTTCACTCTGGAGCCTTGGAGCGTTGCGTCCGGAACTGAAGCACATATACAAGACATAATGTTGGAACATCGCCTATGCATCATTCTACAATTGTAGCCACTTGGCACGCTTTTATCGTTTCAAAGAGAGAGAGGCTTGAGCGACTTGTAATCTCGGCCTAGCGCCGCCTGTAACACTTGTTCAATATCAATAAGGAGCTTGTTTTACTTCTATACTTGTGTTATTCAATGCTTCCGCTATTGACGACTCTGTGAACTTGTTACCAATCGCCTGTTCGTTTCTTATTCCGCTGCACTCGAACTATTTGTGCGACTCTGTGGCTTAGTTATTTTACCGCCTGTTCGAATCATGGCCTTGCACGGACGCAACTTACCCTCGTGCGACATCACGTCCAGATGGAAAAGATCGTCCCGCGGGAGCGCTGGCGCGGTGATTCGCGCCTAGCGGGGACGGCCGATTACCTGCGGGAGATCGGGACGTGACAACTACAACTAGAGTGAGGGAAAAGCTTGCCATGAGACTAGAATGTCAGTTGGCAGACAGCAAACACATACCTTATTGGTCATCCACTTGATCTCCAAACATGTGTACACGAGGAAACTTCCTATACAATATGGAAGGTGACGATTTATTATTGGCAAATAACACCATCTCCAACCATATGAGCATACCATGATACTTTGTGAGAGAATAAGTAAGCCCCTAACAGAGTTGAATGAAGAAATGTATCCAATCAGCCTACACCAAAATTATAAGATAAAGGCTTTTGTTGTTGTTGTAAGTACCATCATTTCCAAGACTCAAACACAAACTATATGCTAATTGGAGTATGTTAACATGTGGGCACACATATATTTCATGGACATTCTAAAATGAACAAAAAATGGTAGTAAAGTTCCATTTAATATGGAGAATCATAACAAATTCAGCAGCAGTAGAAAAATGTTAGTGAAATGTAACAAAATCAGAATTTAGTATGAAAGGAAATAAAATAAGCATGAATCAAATAGTTGATATTGGACAAATGTCAATTTTGCAGAAGTTATTTGTGAAATGTGGGACCTCATTTTGGTATATAAAAAATACAAATGTGCCAGGAAAATATATAACAGGCCGAATTTAGAATGATAAGAAATAATAATAAAAACTTTATATTGACATGTTGTTATAGCAACATTCTATAGTTTCATAGTTTATTGAGAAGTACATTCATCTCTAAGTGCAAATAATAAGTTTAAATGTCAACTTTAGTATGTTACCATGCATGACATTTTCAAAGTAGCTGAGTTCATCCATGAAAATGCAAATTGAAATTGGAAAACACAGATCATTGGAGGATGTATCATACGCGAATATGCAAAAAGACAACGTGTTTTCTGCTGCAATTGCAGATTGGGAAAGGGACCAAACTCAGATATTCACTTCGATATAAAGATCAAGCAGGCTAGATTTACCTTTATGAAGATCAAATATGTTTTATGCTACCGCGTGCTTTTCCATAGGAGTCGAGCCCTAAGTCTTGACTGTAGTATGCAAAATACGAAATAGACCTTTAGCATTACTTGGAACACCTCATCACGTTTCACCAAATGTAACCTTCCCAAGCAAGCTGTTAATAATATATAAATTTCATGGAGTAAGAGCGTGATCATATAAGGTGCATAAGGATATAAAGAAAGTAAGATTCAACTTCACCATAGAAAAGGGAAGATACCTCACTAAAGTGTATAATAAACTATTAAACTTTGGTTTCTAGAAATATTTTCTAATATACAGGACCTCAGGCTTTAGGTTCTAGTTCGCACATAACAAGCAATTAACAACCTTCATCCAAAAGTTACAACAAAGTGGCTGAAAAATGCCGCCCCTACCATCAAATACACCAGGCAGGAAAAACAAAAACAAGAACTACCAAGCATAACAAAAGCAAAGGCAGAAGATGACAGGGACACATGCAACCTTGTCTACAGGAATATAAGTAACCATGACACCCCACTAATCCTTTCAATATGGTATGTATTAGAAGGTGATCCACATGTTATACTGAGTTTCAGGGATATGAATCTTGGATAAAGCAATCAAACTTTACAAATATGATTTCCTAGTCAAACCAAACGCATCTCGTTGTGCATTCAACTAAATGTGTGGTTACAATGAACAAAGGTATGCTATTCGCTTTATCACATTTTGTTGGAGCAGAAACTGCTCTCTACATGAAACAAATGCAAAACAATAAATTCAGAAGTATTTTATTTTGAGATCTATGAAAAAAATATGAGATCTAGGGAAAAAAAATCTGATAATAAAATCTGAAATCTAGGATTACAAAAATAAATTTCATAAAGCAAGATGTATGCATAATAGAAAATCATCAATATAATGATGAACTATGTATCCATAAAAACCCAAGGTGGGTGGACAGTGGACGCCACATCTTCAGTTCCCATTAGTGTTGTCACGACATAAGGTACATAGCGATGCACAAGGTACATCTAGTTCTCGAGGTACAATGTCATGCACCTCATTGAAGCGAGGTACATACTTTCTAAATTTATTTAAAACTCCAAAATACAATAAAATCAATGACACAATCTTAATGAACAATTTATTTTATTATTGATCGGTATGTGAATGTGTTTATCCTTACGTGTATACTTTTGAGATCAAAGTCATACATAATCTAAAGACACTAAAAAGTAGTATAATCGTAGTTGAGTGTGAATGAGCACAAAGCATTTGCCGAGAGAAGCATTTTGCATGACCGAGCTCACGCCATGTCATGTGATAATGTAGCAAACATAGTTGTGAGATAACAACATGCGCATGTTCATATTTGGCAATAACAACAGAAGGATCTACACTTCGTCGTTAGATGGTAAGTGACTGATCTAACTTGTAACGTAAGAGGTCCTTCTCAAATGTCATAAGGGATGTTATTTCTGGCTCAAAAGTAGGGGTGCACTCGGAGCTGGATTAACCATATCAGATTCGGATCCTATCACAACCAGATATGATTTACTATTTTTGGATCATGTAGGTGCCTAATTTAATTTATCCGGATATGGATATGGTTCCACTATGTATCCAGATTCAAATAACTACATATGTATATAAATAATATTAATATATCTACGCTTCTAACACTAAGGAACGTTCTATTTGTGATTAAACATATTATATTTAAAGTATATATCATTACTCAATCATAAGTTAATGAATATGTAACTAAACTAAACCATCACTTCTCTTGAAAACCCAAACTTTAGTTTCTCCAATACCTTATTACTTCCGATCCTCACTCGTATTAGCTAGTTTTATCCGTATATGTTCTTACTATATCCGATTTGATTCCTAAACCGTTTTCTTCCAGGATATGGTTATTGATTTTTATATCAAAACAATATCCGTATTCATTGCTAGAAAACAAATATGACTATGGTAAAACCCATATCCGATATGTATGTGCTCTAAATACACCCCTACTCTTACTCATAACTAGTAAATTCACGTGCGTTAAAAGTAAAATAAATGTTTTTATGATATTGTTTAAAAATAGTTCAAATATTTAAATATATTTGAATTAAGATTTGTTAAACAATTTAAATATTTTTGATATTTTCGTCTTTAAATTAATTTTCAAATTTAGTTTTTAAACAATTTTAGGTCTGGTTTTTAAATTTAGATTTTAAATATATATTTGAGCGGAAGAAGAGAGAAAATGTTAGTTTTTTTTTGCCATAATTTTTTTAGTAAATGGTGGAGGATTTACAAACGGCATAGACGGCTCAATTTTGAGCCGTTTCTGTCACTACCACATTTCTAGAATAGGGATATTTTTTGTCATTTTGCAATATTTATATATTGTGTTATATTTATATATAATGTGTAAGTTGTATATATATTGGATTTATTATTATTGGGTAGTGGACTAGACTTGACATGATCCATGGTGCCAACTAGTTGAGCTAGTCACAACTAGACTAGATTAATTAATTTTCTTTAAGTTAGAAATTAGAATATCCCCTTTTATTAAGAGTAGAACCCCCCACTAATTAAAATAACTCTTTATGACAACCCATAGGGGCATTATGGACATTTTACATTAGCTAACCCTAGGTTCATGTGGCCGGCCCTATTTAGCAAGTGGGGAGCCTCTCTCCACCTTCATTTAATAGCTCATAAACCCTAATTTAGCTATTTTTCCCAAATCAACCCATTCCTCCACCAAATTCTACCAAATTGCTTCCAATCCCTTCCATATTCATCATCTAAGGAGCCTATGAGCTTGGATTGCAAGGAGCATTGAAGAAAGAGTTTGGCTAGGAGCTCATGTCCAAATCGTGTCCTATTGAGTTTTCATTGGAAATCCATCTCCCAATAGGTATAACCCTCAAATCCTTCTCTAAATTCTGTTTTTATTATGTTTTTGACCATTAAGAGCCCACCCATGGATTAAGACTACCCATAGGAAGGAGAATGAGCTTCCAATGGTCCCTATTGTGACTTCTACATTGAGTGGTGCCCAATTTGGGGGTTTTGTGCTTATTGGTGTATTTTCTCACTAATGTCCATTGTAACTAATCATATTAGATATATATAGTGATATTTGATATGTACATTTAGTGCTGGTTGAATATTAGGGGATTTGTCATGTAGGTTGATAGTTTATCATGACACTATAGAGAGTATCTTGACTTGTGCACACTAGGTGTTTGTTAAAATGACTAATAGAGAGTGTACATATTTAGAATGCTAAATTCATATGACATTGAATACATATACATGTATAAATGTAAATATATTAGTGTATATATATTAATTAGTGTGTGTGTGCTTGTGCATATGTGTGAGGGGTGTGCTAGAGGAGTGTCGGGTCTGTGAGTGTATCAGTGCACATGGTGTGCAGTGAAGAGTAATGTTGGTGTGGTTGTCTAATGGTGTTGTGATGGTGGTGAAGGTGTATCAGATGGGGGTAGTCGAGTGGGGGACCATGACAGTATCAGTAGGAGTGTGCAGTGATGTGCACAAGCATTGGTGCAATGCACATAGGAGCATGGGGAGATTGACTGTGTGTATCAGAACTGGGAGAGAGAGAGAGAGAGAGAGAGAGAGGGAGAGAGAGAAGGGGGGGGGGCTGCAAGCACTTATGAAGTCAATTGCAGTATTGCAATGACTTAAAACTGCAGAGATGGGTGTACAGGTTTGGATTGGTGCATTACCTGTTGGCTAGGTGCAGTGCAAGGGGGAGAATGGAGGCTCGGGTTAGACTACCTACAGGCAGTGCAATCAATGAACTGATGAACAGTTGGGGTAATCAAGAGTGAATCAGATTGCATTAGGAGCCTGGGTTTGAAACTGATGAGAGGACTGATTAGAGTATCAGTGGGGAGTGTGTGTAGTTGATAACAGCGTGTTATCAGTTCAGTTGGGAAAAAGGGCAGCTAGGCTCGAGTGTGGATTGTTAAGGGGAGACTTAGATACTGATACTCAGTGTGAACTTGTGCAAGGAGTTGGGGGTTTGGGGATTAATATCAGTTAGATTGGGTCTTTACAGTCCAAGTCTGGACAGTAGCCTTAGTAGAGCACTGATACTAGAAGTATTAGTGTTCTAGTCTAGGTGCAGCTGCTACTTGAGTGATGTTGAAGTGGATTGTTAAGGGGAGACTTAGATACTGATACTCAGTGTGAACTTGTGCAAGGAGTTGGGGGTTTGGGGATTAATATCAGTTAGATTGGGTCTTTACAGTCCAAGTCTGGACAGTAGCCTTAGTAGAGCACTGATACTAGAAGTATTAGTGTTCTAGTCTAGGTGCAGCTGCTACTTGAGTGATGTTGAAGGGAGAGTTCAAGCCTAGGTATGTACTGTGGGGAGTACACTGATGCAGAGTGGTATCTCATGTCAGGAAGGAGTGTGTAGGAGTTGAATATCAGTTAAGAGGAAGAATGATTTACCTGGGTAGGAAGTGTATTGTGGGCTTGGGTAAGTGCCTGTGTGTGAGGGTTCAGTTGTGACTCCAGGATTTGTGTTAGTGTATGTTTGTGTCAATCCTAGAGTATCAGTAAGGTCAGGTGGTTTGGGATATTGGGTTGGACTATAGTGTCAGTTAAGTAGTAGGTATCAGTCAAGTGTGGGTAAATGCTAAGGGTGTTAGTATGGGATAACTCAGGATTGGTTTTACCTTGGTGTCAGTTAAGGTATATACTCAGTATATATATGTAAGTTATTTACATACTTATAGCATATAGTATAAGAAATAGTAACTAGTTTCAGCAAGATACCAATATACCACACTATATGAGTTATATATAATGATAGTACCTAGTATAATGATAGTACCTAGTATATGAGTTATATATAATGATAATACCTAGTACAATGAATATTAGCTAGTATTAGTAGTATTAGTTAATATAATCTAATATTAGTTAGTATAGAACTAATATTGACTAGATTGACCTAGTATGCCTTAGCTAACCTTAGTATGGATCTAGAAGTAGCCTAGAAACATCACAACAAGCTAGTTAACCATGTATATCATCTCATATCAATCATATTGACACCCACATTTTATATTTAGGTCATTGTGACTCCATTTTGGATATCGATCCTCACACTTTGCTCAGGACCACAGACGAGTACATTCTCTGACAGTTTTTGTTACTTTTGATGATTACTATGATTCTAGTTTGTAGTGTTATACTTGATTTTCGACACAGTGGATACACGGACTAGTATCATAGATACCTGTCATGAGGAGTCGTGATTGGATCCATCGTACTAGCCGGAGACGGAAAAATATTTATATGTCAGTATTTATATTCCTCTATTTTCCAGTTCATACATTGCTAGCACTTACATTCACTGCTTATCATTACCTGTATACTCCTTGCTAGTTATTCTCTGTGGTATGATTATACGTCTCTCTAGTTTTTCTTACATTCCAGTATTTCATTCAATCATGTATATTCCATAGTTTAAAGTATCGGCCGATACCGATCCGATACGGCCGATACCGATACAGTTTGGCATGTCCCGATCCGATACCGACCGATACCCGATAGTGACCGATACCGACATTAGAGGTCTTTTTTTCAGTCAATTCGGCAAAAAAATTTGAATTAAAAAGACCAATTTGAAAGGATGTAAAAGCATAGTAAGGTTGTAAAAACATATAAAAGAGGAAAACTTATCTATCGCATATAAATCAATCAACAATGATGACTCCTATTTCATTCAATATCAAAAATACTAAGAAACAATACTGAAAATACTTTAAATTATGCATAAATGTATAAAATATATTCTTTTAAATGTTAATAATTTACTAATAGTTGTTTGCTTTCCGATACCAAAAAATCCGATACTCCGATCCGAAACCGCCGATACTACCAATACCGCCGATCCCGATACTCATAGGAATGGTCCGATACCAATTCCGATACCGATACTTTGAACCTTGGTATATTCTTTACTCACTGCTTTATAGTCTTTATCAATATAATTGAAACTGCTGTTAGTTTATGTACTTCGCTCTAATCCTGACTGCATAACATTTTTCAGAGGATCTCGAGGACTTTTGTTCCACTTACTATGACCCAGGAGTAGATGATGGGTATATTCTGGAGCCTCAGGAGGAGCCACTTACTATAGAGGAAACACCAGTAGTGACTTAACTAGTTAGCTTATATTGTACTGGATATGTCTTCAGCCTCTGATACATTGGGTTGTTATTGTTTCTGAGATTTGTTTTGAGTTTGAGTTATCTAGACTCTTAGAATTATTGTTATTGTTTGAGATGTTTATTTCTAGACTTGTGTTGGAACTTATTTTATATCATTTCGTATCTTTATCATGCCATTCATCTTCCTATAGATTGTATTGTGATTGAGTATACGTGTTCAACATTATCTTATATTCATCTTGTCCACCTTATGGAGTTGAGATATCATTGACATGTTATATATTATTGTGAGATGTGATAGATAGTATTGTGACCTAGGCAGCGTTCTACCGCCGATGCTGCGGCGTAGGCTGGACGTATCCACGATTCATGTCCAATTTTTGGGTACGGGTCGTGACAGTTTCTATGCCTCATTATAAGAGTAGAGATATGCAGGCACAAATATTACTAAAGAAACCACTTATGATTGCAATTTCCTTGGAAATATGATAAATACCCATAATAATGAATGTCTCTGGACTCCGAATATTCCACGTATAGATTTATGAGGTTAATGGTCTTAGGTGCATAAATTTTGTAAGAGACGAAATTTGAAAAGCTTCAGCTTAATGCAAGTTGTGTCAACTGCACTCACAAGTTCCTATAATTGACTGATATGCTTGACATATAGGGAGTAGGAGCTGCACCTAAAAGTGACCAGCAAATGGATCATTGCCTGTTACAAAACAATTAATAAGAATGTTTGATTGTATTTGAGAACTGACAGGTGCACCTAAATGCAACCACCATTTGAATAATTGCATGGTACCAATATGAATCAACTTTGTTTGATCGTATTTGAGAATTGACTGCAACTATCGGATATGACAAGTATTGGCCAATAACCATTGATATGAGGTAAGTTTTGCATACAGTTACAACTCTGTTTTGGGTTTGGTAATGGGTGCAACTTCCCTAAACTTGGCGTACGTGGCTAGCCTTGTTTGAATTACCTGAAACTCTCCAGAATAGTACAATATTATTGAAAAGTGAAATTTCTTGAAACTTCTAGAAACTGGACAAAACTTGCCAAATTTGGTCGGAAGTTCTGGAACTTCACCGAAAGTACCAAATAACATACATTTTCTATTTTGTTTTAATTTCAACACATGTTTTATTTGGTTTTACTCTTTTAACGAATCAAAAAAAAAAAAAAAAAAAAAACTCAAGTTCATATATAGTAATTTGCATTTATGATGTCATAGAAATCATGCCATTACGAGTTATTCAAGAAACCAATATAAGAGGTGCACATGATATATGTCGAGTTATATTTGGACTTTGACAACTAATTTTTATAACCATATAGAACTTTTCTATAGTGCTGAAACCCAATACTCTAATTATCAGTTTGGGTTGCACTCACTTTCAACCGAGACTCCATTTGGTGCCAAACACAAGGCATGCACCAAATGTTTACATTATGGATGGGTGTTTTCTCATGACATGCCAATTATTTCGGGGTCGAATGGACGTTTCCGAAACACTAATCCAATGAGGGCATTTGAGAAAATGGGATGAAAGGTTATTGCAATCCAAACTTGCTCTAATACTCCAATATAAGATTCTCAGAATTATCAATACCAATATTATCAGAACATTAGTACAGTACACATAAAATAATTCAGATATCTAAAAAAAATATAGACCTATCAATGATAACATCTTCCATACAACAAACCAAGTAAATCAACACGAAATCCAACATATGATAACGTTCATAATAATTCCATTCAAATTATGGGTTGACAATAAGTATGGTAAACAAATGATAGTCTTATAGTACTAATTATAAACATATATTGTTCTATGAATCACATCATAAAAACTCATGAACTCAAAGTCCTCTTCAAAGTCCTGCTAGTCTGAAAAAGGAAACTCAGTAAGTGTTTAATTAAATATATAATTCAGGTCTAACTAGTCTTAGCAATGTAAATAATTGACACATAACTAAGTCTATTATAAAAATTTATCCTTCAAATCAACATACTCGAATTTAACATTTATAGTGAATAATTTCAAGGTAGAACGTCATATTAATTTTGAACTAATTTTGAACTAAGACACGTATTAGGGGTTGATTGTGGCATACTTCACATAGCATATGCAGTTATCTCTACAAGCATAACTACAAGTATAACTAATACTCATGAAAATCAGGTGCCTATTTGATAGAAGTAAAGGGTGGCACTCTGACATTCGATGGCTGCTCATATACACGTCATCTTAAGACCTGTATACCACAACCACATCTACACACAAGTATATGAAAATGTTAGTTATGTATATGTTAAAGTGGTGTGGGTATGAGCATGACATGTGGTTGTCACAAGGAGCCTGAAACTCGAATCTATTTCTTACTAGAGACGAGATTCCAAAAGCCACAAGTAGATATCTACTAACTTATAACTTCTTTTAATAACTCTAGAGCTCCATGTACAAGTGCCACAAAAATCACACACACACCACAAGTTATATATATATATATATATATATATATATATATATATATATATATATATATATATATATATATATATATATATATATATATAGTAAATGTCCTACATGAATCAGGAACTAATGAGACTTCAGGTTGGCATCGAGTGAGACAGGCCTGAAAACCTATCCAGGTCAATAGGATGTCAAGTTTGAGGACGACACAATTCCAGTACACGAAAAATAAACATAGGAAAATAGACAGAAATAAACACTTATTTGGTTGTTGCTGACCTTCATTACCCTTTAGAAACTACGAAGGCTTCTGTGGATGCTACCAATCTTCTGTCTCACTCATCAGTGCTAGCTTCATAGAAGACGAAAGTTCTAAAATGGGGAGGAGAGGAGATCATCAACCAACCTGACCCCTCTTATAATCTTAGGATTTGGTCAGGTTTTGTCACATCAGTTCTGGTTGCATCTTTTCGTTTGAGTGTTGTGATTCAATTCAAGTTTATACTGATTCCTATTGCTTCTCATATTAAATTTCCTAAATTTCTATGATGTATCGTCAGTTCTGGTTGCATGTTTTCGTTTGAGAGTTGTGATTTATTTCAAGCTTATACTGATTCCGATTGTTTCTCACACTAAATTTCCCGAGTTTCTATGATGTATCTAGTCTACATATGTTAGTTTGAAGTTTAAAGTTGACCAACTAACTTAAAATCTATTTTAATAAACCTAAAACCTTTCGAACATAGTATAACTAGCTCCAAATAAAATATTTAATTATTAGTATATTCAAATATAATATAAATAGCTAGAAAAATTTTATAAAAAAAAAAATTGTTTAGAAGATGACCACATGCTTAGCTAAGTCAACTAGTGTTACAACATAGAAAATTAGAACAAGAAAAACTAATTGTGGAAGAAATTTTACTTTATATCTATACTACTGTAAAATTAAAAAAAAGTTGGCTTCACAGTGAATATTTTTCTTCCAAATATGTTCTTACCTAACTTTAATAATTAAAATTGTTCATTAAATTTAATAAGGGCAGCTACGTAATTGCGTATAGATTTTTTTAAGAAAAATATAGTTTCCACTTAAGGTGTATTTTGCTTTTCCATATCACAAAAAAAGTTAATTAAAAAAAGGTTAAAATACGTACAACACATGCATATATACTAGTGTATATACAACCAATAGTAAAAGGAGGGGATACCTTTGTAGCATGTCGAATTGTCTTCTTTTGACAGGATGACCGATAAATCATGTAGGGTAACATCTTCAGAAATGTATATATGATTATATCTGAAAAAGATACAAGGATATGAAAAGTTAGTATGATGTGTCGATATAATGATGGGTGGCTGTGAAACCCTTCAAAGATCTACTCACGGTTTTCTCCTTTGACCCTGTTTAGCATGTTGTTCAAACTTTGAAGGAGTGACCTGATCATTGAGTAATGCCTAAGAAGCAATAGGAAATATGAAAATTTAATATTAATGAGAAGTTAAAGTATAGTTTTACCACTTGACTGCAATGAGAACAAAGTATTCCATTGCCTTTTCTTTCCCCTTCTAGTTTTTTTCCCTATCAAACGTTGTACAAAAAATATTAGTCCAAATAATGCAATTTAAATGCAATGATATTTAATGACCAGTAAACTTGTCTAGATTGCACACCTTTCCATCTACGTAATACCACATTTTGGTTCCCTCGGATAATTTGTCTGACATGAAGACCAGTTTATGCAATCCCATGTTCCTTGTAAAATAAATATTCAATATTAGTGCTATTAAATTACAAAAAAGTAATAAGTTTTATCTAGAGAGTTGAGTACACCCACTTTTTTAGCTTTTTTGAGGTAATCTTGTGTTGTGATTTTCTCTCCACGGAACTGTTATAGAAAATAAGATTTATCTTTTATCTTGTATCAAAAAAGAAATTCAAAGCCCTCATATACTTAAATAACACTCAACAATATTATAATCTAAAAAAATTACATCATAAGGGGAAAGAAGGGATGTTTTGATTAAATTATCAATAGCAATGTATAAGTTAAAAAGTTAAAAACAAATAAGGGTTTCTTCAAGTAGGAAGAAGCGGTATCACATTCATCACTATCATGATGTAAAAAACATCATACTTAGAACCACATTCTCATTCTATTTCTACACTCTTTGTTTAATTATTTGGGGACCACTTTGGACAATACTAATACTATTCTCAACATTTAAGTTGTGTGGCCTAAGGATCTGAAACATGAGGTACTCAACATATGCACAAGGTATGAGAAACAAATATTTGTATAAGAGAAGAGGTAAATTTTAGAAAGAGAGTACTTTGCACCACTAATAGTTATGCAAAATGTATAAGGAATTAATTTGAAACCTTTTATTCCTAAAATGTTACTCAGTAAAGCCTAATTCACATTTAATTATTGTATTACTAATGTGGACTAGACAACACCCGACCCCCGTATCCGCACCCACACCTGTATCATTTGTAAGTCTCGCAAAAACACTTGAGGTGTTGGGTATTTGTGAAAAATATTTCTCTATATTATGTAGGAAACTCACATGCTAATAAGTTGTGGGACTAGTTTAAAAAACACATCACAATCTACTTGAAATGGAAGCCTATATGCCTAACATTCCCTACATAGTCGAAGTCCTAGACTGGCCCATGCTAATCAAATGCATGGATTTCAAGCACTCGTAAAGACATAATGTACTATAGTAACAATACCATGGAAACCAACAAATTTAATGCTTTCATCAACAAATTGAGAAAAAATTATCAATATTCAATAGATGAAGCTCTATAATAATAATCTGAATAAGAACAAATTGTTTCCATCCACATAAAATAGGCTATGGAACAACTGTCTAAAAGGGGGTTTGGGATTGATTATCATGGTTGTTTATGTTTTTTTTTATTTTTGGTAAAAAAAAGTATTATGATAAATTTAACAACAGTTATAATTTTTTTATCAAAAAGTGAGTTCAATTTTGGGATATCTTTCGAAAGCAGGTGGGATACTACTTTCAAAAACTGCTTCTACTATTACTTTATGAAAATCCCAAACCAGTTCTAACTAAACATGACTCTACCAAAAGATTGAGCAATTATCACGATTAAGCAAATATTTTTTTGAGCTAGATTTAAGAAAATAATTTATTTAGAAAGATTAAGCAAATATTTACTACTCAAGTTTCAGAAGGATATATTTCAGGGAACCCAATTAGACTATATTGCACGAATACGGACACAACATAAATATTGTTGGTATATTAGAATATTTTTGGTATATTTGTTGGTATATTAGAATATTCTTGGTATAATTGTTGGGATATTAGAATATTCTACAGGAGGTTTTAATGGGGTATTAATATAAGATGAAGGATTGTAAGGCTAATAATAGTCAAGAGATTATCAATAAAAAAATATAACAATTACTCCAAAATATTCTACATGGTATCAGAGCCCAAACCATAGCCACCACCTCCCAAATCCTAGCCGCCACCACCGCCACTGCTGCCACACCGCCCGCCACCACCTCTGCAGCGCCGCCACCACCGCTGCCGCGTCGCTCGCCACCACCGTTGTCGCACCGCTCGCGGGCCACCACCATCGCCGCTCGCCCGCCACCACCACTGTGAAGCCGCGACTCCCGTGGAACCTTCTGCCGCGGTTCCTGGCGTCTCCCGCGGGTCATTCCAGACGTTGACATCGAAGGCCTAGATCTGATGGGGGAGTGACATGATCGGTTCTAGGAGAGGACGAAGAGGGCGAACGTGAATCGTGGGACGGGTGTGAGGTGATCGGAGAAGAGGATGATCGATTGAGGAGATCATTAAGAAGTTGGACTCTACGGAGGTCGCAACATTGATGAAGCTGATGAAACTGTCGGCTGGTGAGAGCGCGACATGAACATTGGCGAAGTTGGAGCTTCTATCCATCGATCTGAAGCTTGATGGACCGGCCACCTACCTGAGTTGGTCACGACGGGTGAGGAGAACCCTCGCAGGGAAGAATCTGGAGGGTTTCTTGTCAGAAAAGAAGACAGAGCCGGATGAGGGCTCGGCAGGACGCGACGAGTGAAAGTCCACTCATATGGTAGTATACATTTAGCTCCTCAATTTTTTAGTCCATTCGATCGCCGCCACAGTGGATGGCCTTAAGATGGTGAAAGACGTGTGGGAGAAGTTGAGGAGAATCTACGATGGTGTGGGAAATAACTTAAGGGTTTTCCAGATCAAGGGGGAGATCGACGACACCATACATGGAGAGAAGACGGTACAGGACTATGCTCTCTTTGCTCTTTCGGTGCAAAGCTCAGTTTGATTGATCCTATCACGGGTAAGAAAATCACAGATCATGGAAGTGAGACCTTCATTCAGTCCCCACGGAGTTGGAGCGTCTGTGGTTGGATTATGATCACTTCTCAGAGCGGACGAGCTGCGAGGACCCGAAGTGTAAGGAGAGACAAGTATGTCTACAGGAGAGGACGATAAAGTTTCTTAAGGGGCTGACCGCAGTGTTTGCTCAGAGGACAGCACTACTTCTAGCCCAACCGAAGATTCCTACACTTGAGGAGGCTATCTCGGTCATGATCCAGGAGGAGACTCGTATCAAGCTACAGGCATGGACATGTGGTCTTCCTGAAGTGAAGACGGCACTGGCGGTTGCCAATTCAGGCTTCACAGGACCTAAGGGAGACCCCTGACAGTGTTACAACTGCAGAGATGTGGGCCATCTGAGGTATGCTTGCACCAAACCACCCAAGGAGAAAGATTCATGTGGCGGATGTGGACAGTTTGGAGGATGTGGTCGTGGTCGTGGGGGTCGACGGGGTGGTCGAGGAGGTTATCGGGCGAACCTGCTGGTAGCAGAATGCGAGGAGGGAGCTAATGGTGCCTATACTGAGGAGGATCATACACTACTGGAAATGCTGGAAGTACTCAGGAGAAAGCAGAGAGTGTCAAGCGATAGAGACAGGAGGAGTGGGACTGAGGAGGCGTCAACCTCAGTCTTCGCCAGAAGCAACGCTACCATGTATGCCCATCCATCGGAAGGTACTAATGACTCACTCACCCTTGCATCTATGTCTTCCCTTAGATCGTCGGACTGGATTGTCAATTCGGGTGCGTCTCGACACGTGACAGGGAATGCTAGTGAGTTCTCTTCCTACACTCACCTAGCATCTGCAGACAACATTCAAACAGCCGATGGTACTTTTCAGCCAGTGGTCGGTAAGGGTACTGTCGATTGTACATTTTCAGTAAGATTATCCAATATTTTACATGCTCCTTCTTTTTCAGGCAATCTTTTGTCCATTAGTTCTATAATCCTCCAACTAAAATGCACTCTTTTGATATTCCTAAGGTGATCTTCCAGGAGAAGGAGACTGGACGAAGACTTGGGACTGACACTTGGCATGATCGACTGTGATACCTGGATCGGGAAGGACTGGATTCGGCATTGGTGTATGTGGCAGAAAGGGCAGGAATGAGAGGACCAAAGATGAGTGTCGAGGATACACTGATACTCTATCACAGGCGGTTGGGGCACTCCTCTTTTGATATTTTGAGTAGGTTGTATCCATCTATTTATGAGAAGGCAAATAAGGAGAAACTAGTATGTGATGCATGTGATTTAGGCAAACTTACTAGGAGCTCATATGTTGGTGCGGGCCATAGGAGCTCTTTTGTTTTTGATATTATACATTCTGATGTCTGGGAGCCGTACGTCACAACTACTATGAATGGTTACAAGTATTTTGTCTCTTTTATTGATTGTTTCTCTCGTGTCACCTGGTTGTATTTGATGAAGAATAAGAGTGAGGTCTTTGCCTATTTCCGGGACTTTCATAAACATGTCCAAACTCAGTACAGAGCAGTGGTGAAGGTACTAAGGTCTGACAATGGAACGGAGTATACCAACAAAGCACTTGAGGAATACCTGTGAGCCCAAGGGATACAGCATCAGACCACCTGTGCATACACACCAGCACAGAATTGAGTGGCAGAAAGGAAAAACATACACCTTCTGGAGGTGGCAAGGAGCATGATGATCGCCATGAATGTCCCACAGAGTCTGTGGGGGCATGCAGTGTTGACAGCAGCTCGATTGATCAACATGATGCCCTCGAAGGTACTGGGATGGAAGTCTCCATGTGAGATATTGCAAGAAAATAATAGTGGGATACTCCCACTAAAGGTGTTTGGCTGCGTATGTTTTGTGAAGGACAACAGACCGTCTGTTGGAAAACTTGACCCCAAAGCAGTCAAGTGTGTATTCGTGGGCTATTCGGCGACTTAGAAGAGGTACGTGTGCTGGAGCCCAGTAGAGAAGAAGTTTGTGAGCATGGATGTTCACTTCAGGGAGTTTGAGCCATACTACCATTAGGAGGAAACCTCATCCATGAGCAACTCACCTGATATTGAGAGTATGAGACGAGAGAGGGAGATTGGTGAGAGTGTGGTGGCCGATTTAGGAGTATGGCATGGAGGAACGTTTGAGGAGAAGCAGGAGAGTGAAGAGGAACAGGGGGAGGCGATGAGAGGTGTTAGGCCCACGGCTCAAGGAGAGTTACTTACCTACAGCAGGAAAGGAAAGCAAACTGTAGGACCAGTACCTATAGTGCCAGTGCCAAGTCCCTTGCCTGCGTCCGTCTCAACTCCTGAGACACCACCACCACCAGATTTTCCTTCAGGTGATATCATTCTTCCTACTCCTCCCACACCATTATCAGTACGGAGGACCACTCGCAGCAATACGAAAAATCCTCCTGATAGATATGGTTGGGACCTTGCTCAGTTTGTTTTATATAATAATATCTCTTCTTCTCATAGAGCATTCATTGCATATTTGGATAGTATTACTGTACCTAACAATTGGCAGGTTGCTAAAAATGATCCAAAGTGGAAAGCGGCAATGGCGCTCTTGAGAAGAACCACACTTAGGAACTGGTAAAACTGCCAGAGGAAAAGAGGGCAGTCGAATGCAAGTAGATCTTTACTGTAAAGCAGAACCCAGATAGAAAAGTAGAGCGCTACAAGGCTCGACTGGTGGCAAAAGGATACAGTCGGACGTACGACATTGACTATGATGAGACCTTTGCACCAGTGGCGAAGATGAGTACCGTGAGGACCCTGATTTCTTTGGCAGCGAATGGTGGATGGAAGCTACACCAACTGGATGTGAAGAGTGCATTTCTTCATGGGGATCTAGTAGAAAAAGTGTACATGGAGATACCACCAGGATTCTGCACCGATCAGACAGTGGACAAGGTCTGCAGGTTGAAGAAGTCCCTCTATGGACTGAAGCAGTCTCCTCGAGCTTGATTTGACAGATTCAGGAGGGCGATGATAGGGATGGGATATCAGCAGATCAATGCTGATCATACTGTGTTCTTCCGTCGGAGTGGAGGCCGCATCACCATGCTTGCGGTATATGTGGACGAAATGATTATCACAGAAGATGATGAGCAGGAGATTGTCCGACTCAAGGAAAAGCTTGACAAGGAGTTCGAGGTGAAAGACCTTGGCCTTCTTCGGTACTTCCTTGGGATTGAGATTGCTCGAGAAGCAGAGGGGATTGTTCTTTCTCAGAGGAAGTATACGCTGGACCTTCTCACAGAGACAGGGATGTTGGGATGCAGACTTGCAGCAACGTCGATCAACCAGGGGTTCAAGCTGTGTGCTGAGGCTGGAGAACCAGTTGACCGAGACAGATACCAGAGACTGATGAGCAAGTTGATCTATTTGAACCACACACGTCCTGATATCTGCTTTGCAGTGAGTGTGGTGAGCCGCTACATGCATGACCCAAGGAAGGGTCATATGGATACAGTGTACCAGATTCTGAGATACTTGAAGGGTGTCCCCAGAAAGGGGTTGATATTCAGGAAGAATGATCACTTGAGCATCGAGGGCTACTGTGACTCTGACTGGGCTAGCTGTGCTGATGACATGAGATCTATCTCGGACTATATTGCATATTTGTAGGAGGCAACTTGGTCTCTTGGAGGAGTAAGAAGCGGTCGGTGGTGGCCAGATCGATAGCTGAAGCGGAATACAGATCTATGGTCTTTGGAGTTGCAGAGCTGCTATGGCTGAAGAGTATGCTGGTGGAGCTGAAGCTGGGTCAAGGGGCCAAGATGAAGCTGTGGTGTGACAACCAGTCAGCCATCAGTATCGCCAACAATCCAGTGCAGCATGACAGGACCAAACATATCGCGATCGGTAGATTCTTCATCAAGGAGAAGTTGGACCGTGGACTACTGGAGCTAGGTCATGTTCCAACCAAGGAGCAGGAAGCAGACACTATGACCAAGGGACTTAGCTTTGCAGATATTATTAGAGGATGTGACAAGATGGGCTTAGTAAATATCTTTCGCCCATCTTGAGTAGTGTTGGTACATTAGAATATTCTTGGTATATTTGTTGGTATATTAGAATATTCTTGGTATATTTGTTGGAATATTAGAATATTCTTGGTATATTTGTTAGAATATTAGAATATTCTACAGGAAATTTTAATGGGGTATTAATGTAAGATGAAGGATTGTAAGGCTATAAATAGCCAAGAGATTATCAATAAAAAATATAACAATTACTCCAAAATATTCTACAAATACATGATACAAAACTTTTCAAATAAGTACAAAAGTAGTTACCTATATTACACTAATACGGGCACAAGTACTCTGACACAATACAATACCATTTTGCCGTGTACGTACAATATAGCCTACCAAAGTATGCCTTATTCATAGGTTCCCTCCTAACGCTAGGACTTTGGCGGACTTCCCATGTCATCCAATTTTGAATAAATTGGTAAAAGACCATTATAACCTTGTTTTGAAATTAAAAAACAGTTTTAAAACAATTCAAAAACTATTTTTGAATTTTAAAAATATGAAGAAGAAAAAAACTAAACCTAAACTTGATCCGGCAAGGGCACGGGTTATGGGAACTTGACTAGTTTGAGGCTACAAAATCCAACAAAATTGTTTGATATATAGTCAGGTAATTTTATTCGCTTAAGAAGATTTATGGTAAATTTATATTTTCTCTATACAATGGAACTTAAATAGTTGCTTGTAATAAGTTTATAGTCACAAAAATGTTACTTTCATCACCAATATCTTAGTATTCATAATTATATTATAGATATATCACATAAATAACATTTCATACTGATAGAAGTGGACAAAATTTATATAGTTAAAATTCTACAATATAAATTTGTTCAACTGCATAATAAGTTCAAGGAGATGTACCTTTTAATGACATTATTTCTGGCTGAGGTGTTTGGTGATGATCGTGCTTGCTTCATTTGAAGGCAAGAACAACAACGCGACATGAAATCACCAATGCGTGAAGTTTCATATAACTCTGTATAAGTGTGAAGTAGCTTTGAGTCCTCAATCAAAAACTATATAAGCAAGGATTTTATGGAAAAATAAACTATTTTATATATTTTCAGTTCAAAAAAATAACATAATAGCTTAGCAATTTAGATGACCCAAATGTAAAAGTCTTATATCATTATCCTAATATGTAGCTGATAGTGTAATATGCTTCTCCTTCCCACAACCGTATAAAAAAAATGTTACACGGTTATAATTGTTAGTACAAACTTAGGCTTAAATCTAAATTTTGGTCGAAAATTTAGATGAACGACCACCAGTTTGCACTAAATTCAGAATCAAACAAATCCTAGAATGAGAACAATATTTTCAAACCTCCACAATCTCGACATGTATAGGTCTTTTTCTCGGGAAACGGCCCAACTTCTTTTTGTAGCGACAATTTTATCAAATCCATTGAATCGCCACTCATTGCTTCCATAGCTTCATTCATTGTTTTATTATTTTCAAAATAAATAGAATTTCCCACATCACCATTTGGACAACCACCATGCTGCCAAAATTTATGAAGTGAAACAGGCTGCATATAACAAGATCAATGATAAAATCAAGCGATTAGATTCTTTAAAATCATTCAAACTAAAAAATTCAACCAAATCAATTAGTATTATAATAAAATAGAAGAAAACTCACTGTGAAGCTTTTACAAGTATCACAACTACAAAATATCCTTTCATCTTCAATTATAGCAAAAAGTCCATTTTCCTGCAATACCGTATAAATGTAATTTCAATTTATGTAATGAAGAAGCACATCCACCAAAATCAGTGTGACAACTTGTCAGATTCAGACGTACCACAAAAACTCCAAAATTCACCTCATACAAAAGTAGTCCTTCAAAAGATTTCACTACTTAGTCACAAAGTACACCTTTTAATATTTAAAATTATTCCTTGTTGTGGTTATGAAATTATGCAATATCTACCAACTTGCTTTCCAAGGCTAGCATAGGCATAAGAGAGGGAAGGTAGGGTTCATGGTATTATCATAATTTTTAGTTTAAGTAGCATAGTTCCTCTCCCATACTGGTGTACCCGAATGTACATAGGATCAAATGTATACATATGTATCTAATTAAATTAGCATATTTTTCTTCTACTGTCCATCGATTCATCACTAATAAGTAAATACCCGTTTTACGTTTTTACATACGTATGCATCATTTGTCAGATAAATCTACTTCCACGCATTGTTAAGTAGAAACCTATGCATGCAAAAAAGAATGATCTCTCGATGGACCATATCCATGGTTATGATTGTTTGTGAATGGATATATCCACGATATAAATGTGATTTCAAATTATTTTTAATCTACATATCAGTATCAAGGAAGCATGGACATTGTGAAAATAGGTGCATGTATGTGTCTTGTCGGACTCAAAAATAACTAATATCCTAAAATATAATAAGACATGCAAAAATAGTTGTGTTCTTATTGACGTGTTGATACTGTGGGGTCCTTGTGAAAAACTAATATCAACACTAAAAAATCTGGTTACTGAGTTGGTCAGATTTTAGAAAGAAATAAAAATAGATAGTGTATATGTCACATCATACGGCACCAGTCGGACACTCCAAAATACACCAAATCAGTGTCGCGTCTGTGTCAAAGACTCATAGAGTAAAAGTTTCTTGAATACCTCATCGTCATTGACTAGCTTGATCGAAGCCCCGTCGATCCATCCGGACGCGATCAGCTCCTCCGGGTTAGTTGGCACCTTGGTAAGTGGGCCCACATTCATCGCCCTACCTTCCGCTGGATAAGTTGGGCCCACATTATCGTCGGCCCGCCTCGCCGGAACCACCACATTATCGTCGGCCCGCCTAGCCAGAACCGATAGCTCGCCAACGGAAATGCGGGTCTTCTTGCTTATAGTTTTGGATCGAGTACGAGACAAAGAAGAGCCCGAGACTTCCCATTGGGATTGGAGCGCGAACTCCAGCTCCCTCTTGTGTCCTCGCCGGACAGTAGATCGAGTCACGTACTCGTCCTCTTCCTCCTCCGGCGCGGGTTCGGGTCCGGTTTTGGACCCGGATCCGCCTTCGGATGAGCTCCAGTTCACGATTTGGGAGTGGAAGGTGTCGAGTTCTTGGTGGAGGGAGGCCATCTCGGAAGGGCTGGGCTCGGCTGCAGACCCTTTGATCATTCTGTTGGCCGCCATTGGGGAAGAAAATTAGGGGTAGGGTTTCTTTGCTTCCTTTTTTTTTTCCTCTCTGGTGGAGAAGGTCTGTAGTGAGTAATGGAGTGGGGATGAATTCATGAGAAGAGGAACGAACATATAAGAGAAACGAGGGGTAGCATGGAAAATTTAATTGAGATTAATTGACAAGAATGACCCTTGTTTGGAAAATAGTGAGTTATTTGATTTGACAAATATGTTCTTTTTTTGTGAATAAATTTCTAATTACAATTATAGTTCTTATTATTATTATTATTATTATTGATTATATTTACGTGTTGTACGTACAAACAAATAATGGTATTATTAGACACTTAAATAAAAACTTAAATTATATTAAAATATTTAAAATTATAATTGAATATATTTTAATTATAATTTGTTATATATATATATATATATATATATATATATATATATATATATATATATATATATATATATATAATTTTGAATATTTGTTTATTTAGATAATACAATATACTTAATTTAAATATAATTTAAATATTTTGTATATTTTAGGATTTATTATGTTCAGTTAGTTTAAATGATTAAATTTTTTATTTTATTTTGTTTTCTCTCTGGTGGAGAAGGTTTTTAGTGAGTAATGGAGTAGGGATGAATTCACAAGAGAAGATGAACGAACATATAAGAGAAACGAGGGGTAGCATGGAAAACTGAGGGGCGGTTTTAATTGGGATTAATTGACAAGAATGGCCCTTGTTTGGAAGTAGTGGGTTGCTTGATTTGACAAATATGTCCCTTTTATGAATAAATTTTAATTAGAATTACAGTTATTCTTATTTTTTATTATTACTAGTTACATTCACGCACATACAAACAAATTATGGTATTGTTAAAAACTTAAATAAAATTTAAATTATATTAAAATATTTAAAATAATAATCTAATGTATTTTAATTTTAATTTGTTATATATATGTTTATATAATTTTGGGTATTTATTTATTTAGATAATACAATATACTTAGTTTAAATATAATTTAAATATTTAATATATTTTAGGATTTATTACATACTTTGTACCTTATTCGATGCGACTTGTTTTCCAGTATAATTAATTAATGTAATCAGTAAATACAGATTGGGCGTACTTATGACTAATGGACGTGTCATTTCTATATAACTTTATTTTTGTGAATTTTTAAATATAAACAACTTGCTTGTACAAAAAGGATGAACTCTAAACACGTTTTCGTGGTAGTAATTGTTGGTAACCAGGCATATACATGAAATATCTTACATGCAAAAACTTTTAAGGTCAATATTTTAATTTCATCTAGAGGCGGAGAAGTACAATATAAACACATTAGGTTCATCCATTTTACTAGTGGTCCCTACACTTGGGTTCGTCCCCTTTCTAGTGGTCCCTAATGTAGATAGGTATAAATATATGCATTTGTATTCTAACCGACATACTTTGTTTTCATCGTCCAATGGAATCCAATATTCTACTAAATAAAAAATGCAAATGGGTGATATTTTTTTTTTTTAGTAGTCAGAGACGAAAGCGGAGGAGAGGCAGTAAGATCTGGTTTGATGTTGTTATGGCATCTGAAAGAATCTAAAAAGAGAACAAACACTTGTTACAGGAGGTCTTCAAAGTTTGTGGTAAAAAAGAAGAGTCAGATGATGTTGGATATAGTTCGTGTTTATTAAGTTATTGACTTAGTCTTTCTCTGATTTTGTCTTTGTAATTATCTCTAACCATGATTGTAGGATTCAGTTGTAACCTCATGAGTTAGTTTAGACAATATTGGTGTAAACTCTGTTGTATAAAAGCCCACGCATCAAAATGAGAAAAGCAAACTTTTTTTCATATTTATCATTTCTTCACATGGTATCAGAATAGCCTAAACCGATCCTACGCTATGTCTTCCAAAAATAACCAGATTACTCCTTCCGCTACTCATATCTTGTTCACTGCTTCTGGTGGCACCGCGGCCAACCTTCAATTCCCGGCGCTAGCAGTCCATCTCGATCGCTCCAATTACTCTCTATGGCGCGACACTATTCGCTCGGCTCTTGAGGCTTATGAGCTTGAGAGATTTATTATCGTTGGTGGTGCTCCTCTGTCGACTGTTTCATCGGTCGCAGGTTAATCAACCACCACCAGCCCGAATCCTGACTTTGTTGCTTGGAAGCGCAAGGACCGACTGGTTCTTTTATGGCTGCGATCCACTCTCTCCACTCCTATGCTTGGTCACGTTGTTCGGGCTGCCACAACCGCAGAACTTTGGTCCATGTTAGAGTAGATGTTTCACTCCCAAACTCGTGCCAGGCAGATGCATTTGAAACAACAACTTTAATTGCTCTCCAAGGGAAACCTGTCTATCTTGGAATATGTTGAGAAGAAAAGGGCAATTTCTGATTCCCTCGCTGAATGTCTCACCTCTGTATCGGACGAGGATTTTGTCTCTTTTGTGCTATTTGGCTTAGGGGCTGAATATAGTGCATTCAAAACAGCACTGAGTATGCGGCTGGAACCGATTTCGTCGAATGAGCTGCTCGGCCTCCTTCTTCAGGAAGAACAGCGCATACTTGACTCTTGTGCTGAATCTAGTTTTCCGGTGGCCCATGTTGCTCATCGTAGAGGCGCGGCTGCAAGTCGACATTCCCCGTTGGACTCTGCCACATCTGGCGATCGCTCCCGCCCGGTGTGTCAACTCTGCGACAAGCAGGGTCATGAAGCACGGAATTGCCATCAACGACTTAACTTGTCTGCCTTCCCTGCCACCAATCACCGCGCCGCTGATCGCCTCCGCCAGTCCGCCAGCAAGCAGGCTCATGTGGCGTATACCGCCAGCCCGTCCGCCATCATCGACCCATGGGTGGTCGACTCTGGAGCGACGAATTACGTCACGGCTGACCTGTCCGGCCTCAACCTCCAGTCTGAGTACACTGGCAGTGACAGCCTTGTCGTCGCAAACGGTCAGTCCCTTCCCATTACGCATACAGGCAATCTTTCTCTCTCTGCTAAACATGTTGCTAAATCCCTTACCCTTAAAGATATTCTTGTTGTGTCTAAAGTATCTAAAAACCTTCTTAGTGTTCGTCAATTATGCCTCGATAACAATATTTTTGTGGAACTTCATGCTAATCATTGTTATGTTAAGGACCTTCAGGGCACGAGAATACTCAAGGAAATCGTTGAGAATGGCTTGTACCGGCTTCCTGTTTGCTCACCCGCTCCCAGAGTTTTTGTTGGTGAACGCGCCTCTGTCTCTTGTTGGCATCATCGCTTTGCTCATCCGCATGAGTCCATCTTGCGTCATCAATTAGTTACTTTTAATTTGTATTTTTCTGCAAATAAATCATTGCCTTTGTGTAGTGCTTGTCAATTAGGCAAGAGTCAAAGACATCATCTACCCTCTTGTCATGCTCCCTCTAAAAATCCTTTTGATTTAATTTATTCGGATATTTTAGCCCCTGCCTCTGTGTCTTCTTTAAATGGTAATCTCTATTCTGTCATTTTTATTGACGATTGCACCAAATTTGTTTGGGTTTATTTCTTGGCGGCTAAGTCTCAGGTTTTGTCTGCCTTTACATCATTCAAAACTATGGTTGAGACACAGTTTTCCACTAAACTCAAAGCTTTTCAATCTGATTGGGGTGGCGAGTACCGAACTGTATCAACATTTCTTGAAACTAATGGCATACTTCATCGTGTTTTCTGCCCTCACACTCCTGAACAAAATGGTGCTTCTGAAAGAAGGAATAGAATTATCATTGAAAAAGGGTTGGCTCTTTTGGCACATTCCCATCTTCCTATGAAATTTTGGGAACATGCCTTTCATACCGCCATTTACTTGAATAATAGAACTATAACTCCTATTCTTCAGAACAAGTCCCCGTATGCATGCCTATATCAGCGTCAACCTGATTATCATTTTCTGAAATCCTTTGGTTGCTTGTGTTTTCCTTATCTTCGCCCTTACAACAGTAGCAAGTTGGAATTTCGTTCTGTGGCGTGCATCTTCTTAGGGTATAGTGCTAAACATAAAGGCTATCTGTGCTATCATGTTTCTTCCTCTTAAACGTATATTGCTCGTTATGTTGTCTTTGATGAGTCTTCTTTTCCTTTTCTGGAGCATAATTCTCAGTCCGGACAGCTAGATTCGCCTCGTCCTGACCTCTCTCTTTTTCTGCTTCAAGAAGCTGCATTAACACCACTCTCGGTTGCATCTTCTCCTTCGGATTCTTCTCGGCCGACTCCCATTTAGCCGTCGTCTTCGTCTCCTTCCGACCTCATGCCACATTCCCCCACGGTGGTGCCACACGGTGGTGCCACCTTCCCCACCACCATCCCTTCGCCGGTTATGCCATATCAACATGCTCCCTCGTATTTCCGCCCCTCCAAAACTTTGACCCACGGTATGGTCACTCGAGCCTCCACTAATTCCCTTAAACCTAAAGTCCACACTGCTACCAAACACCCTATTCCCTGTGATTCCTCTGATTTTGAACCCAAAACTTTCTTACAAGCCAAAAAGAACCCCAATTGGCAACATGCTATGCAACTAGAGTTTGATGCCTTAATTGCTAATGGGACTTGGGACTTGGTTCCTAGGCCCTCCTCTTCTAATATTGTTGGTTGTAAGTGGGTTTTCAGGATCAAGAAGAAACCAGATGGCTCTATTGACCGGTACAAGGCCCGTTTGGTTGCCAAAGGATACAATCAAGAAGAGGGAGTTGACTACTTCGACACATTCAGCCCGGTCATCAAGCCTACCACGATTCAGGTGGTATTGAGCATTGCTGTCACTCGTCATTGGCCTCTCCGTCAGGTTGACATTAATAATGCCTTCCTCAATGGTGATCTAGCAGAAACTGTCTATATGGAGCAAGCATCGGGTTTCACTTCCCCTGATCGGCCGTCCTATGTATGTCGCCTCAAAAAGGCACTGTATGGCCTCAAGCAAGCTCCGCGAGCATGGTTTCAGAAGCTCAACCAGGCTTTGCTTCATCACGGGTTCCGGCAATGCATCTCCGATACCTCTCTTTTCATCAAACGTCATGGCTCAGATGTTGTCTATGTGCTTGTTTATGTAGATGACCTCATTATCACCGGTTCCAACTCTTCCTTCATTGATGAGTTTGTCAAGTATCTCAACTCGGTTTTCTCTCTGAAGGATTTGGGTGATCTCAACTTTTTCTTGGGAATTGAAGTCCATCGTAATTCAGCTGGTCTTCTACTCTCCCAAAGAAAGTACATTTTGGACCTCCTTGATCGCAGCAAAATGATGGGCGCTAAACCCATAGCCTCGTCGGCTGTTCCAGGTTTTCGGCTCGTTTCTGGCGGTGATCCGTTCTCCGACGTCCATCTCTACCGCAGCATCGTAGGAGCTCTCCAATATGCCACCATCACCCGGCCTGAGATTTCCAACTCAGTCAATCGGGTCTGCCAGTTCATGCACCAGCCGTCGGAACATCATTGGGCTGCGGTCAAACGAATCCTCCGCTACCTCAAGGGTTCACTCGATTCCGGCCTCTTCTTCCGTCCTGCTCGTGACACTCGGCTTGTTTGCTTTACTGATGCTGGCTGGGCTTCTGATCCCGAGGACTGCCGCTCTCAACATGGGTTCTCGGTTTACTTTGGAGGCAACCTTGTGAGCTGGTCTTCTCGCAAACCGAATGTGGTTGCTCGCTCTAGCACTGAGGCTGAGTACAGGGCTATTGCCTTTGCCTCGACTAAACTTATTTGGCTTCAACAGCTTATCAAGGAAATGGCGACACCGTCTCCTGGTCCTCCCATTCTTCTTTGTGATAATCTCAATGCCACTTTTCTTAATACAAACCCGGTCTTTCACCAACGGTCCAAGCACATCAAAATAGACTATCACTTTGTTCGGGAACAAGTTCAGGCAGGTACTCTGATTGTTAGGCATGTCAAATCTGCTGATCAAATAGCGGACCTTTTTACCAAAGTTGTTGGCTCCTCACGGTTTCAAAACTTACGGTCCAAGCTTCTCGTTCGTACTCGATCGTGAGCTTGCGGGAGGGTATTAAGTTATTGACTTAGTCTTTCTCTGATTTTGTCTTTGTAATTATCTCTAACCATGATTGTAGGATTCAGTTGTAACCTCATGAGTTAGTTTAGACAATATTGGTGTAAACTCTGCTGTATAAAAGCTCACGCATCAAAATGAGAAAAGCAATATTTTTTTCATATTTATCATTTTTTCACAGTGTTCATAGTAGAATACTACAGAGCCAAGGATACCGACGGTATGCAATAAATTTTCAATATTGCAACCATTATAGAAATTTCATTCTCATTTTGATTAGTATCTTATTTCGATAAATTAAAAAAAAATACTAAACCTCGCCAAAAAAAAATGAAAGTACCAACATCATCAATGGATTTCATCTGGCTATTTGAAGCTATAGATGTCTAAGGAATGGATTTAAGACGAAGTGGACAACTACAAAAGTTCAAAGTCAGAAGACAAAACAAAATGATTTTGATGATCAGATGAGAATGACAATCTTATACTGCCATGTAATATAATTGCAAATTATTATTACCAACTATAAAGACATAATTACGTAGACCTTCAAAACAAAAACAAAAACAAAAAAAAAACAAAAAAAAAAAGCAGAAAATGAAGTGCTCCAAATAATTTTGCTCGACGGAAAGCGGTTTCAAAAGAACTTGTAGAAACTTCATCAATTTGACTTGGTACGTAGGAAGTGGAATGTCCAGTTAGGCCACCACAACAAGACAGGTGGGGTTTGATGTGGTGTTTGGTTTGGTGAGAAGTGAGGGAAAGGAAAGTGAAAGCATTTCATGTAGAAATTGGATCTCATTTACAAAGGATCAAGTTTCATTTTCCTTCCGTTTCTCTTACTTCCTTAGCAACCAAACACAGCCTTAGAAAACCCATTTATAAGAAAAGAAAAAAAAAAAAACTAATAGGTCAGTGCCTACTTCTCTGCCTCCTCCACATAGTCACATGTCACCCTCATGCTCGTCTTCCATTCACCACCTCCATCTGCTGTTCAATCACCCAATCCTTATTTGAATCTGAACTTCATGTTACAATGGAAACAACTCACAACTAACTCATGGTATGGGTTTTTCTGGGATTATCCATGCGATTTCTGAAACTCCTGCAACTCCCTGAAGAAGTTGATTATCCAAGAAATGTCCATCCAGATGGAATAATTAGGGGAAATTTGTTTTTTTCATAACTATATGTTAACACTTTAAAGTGTCGAGAACTATATTATACACTGATAGCACTTTAAAGTACAAATGTTGTATGTTTTTTCATAGTACATTTTTTAAGTGTTACCGTTTGTTTAATAATTACTTTAAAGCCAATTATAAATGTATGAATTGTTAGAATAAACGTAGAAGAAGGAACAAGAGAATAGGAGAGAAGATATATTATTCGTGTAATCACATAGTGGGAGGCAAATGCCTTATTTACACAACCCAATGAAGGTGTAATACTAATCTCTAACCAATGTGGGACTAAAATACAAAGTGAGAATCCAACCCTTTAGTAACCCACGTTATAACACTCCCCCTTTGGATTACCACCATCTCTAAGCCTATTGTCTCGTTAAAACTTTGCCAGGAAAAGCTATTAGGAAAAAAACCTGTACGAAAGAAAAGAGTACAATATTTAGGGTGACTTAGATAGGTGTTGGACACGCTTAATGTTACCTCATTAAAACCTTGTCAGAAAAAACCCAATGGAAAAAAATTCATGACTAAGGAAAAAGAGTACAACGCGTTATATAGTCCATACAAAATGTATCTCCCCCTGAAAAAAATTACTCCCCCTGATGATGTTGATCCTGAACAGTCAGCTGATGAAGACGTCGCATTCCAATTCCATGAACTAGTTTCTGAAAAGTTGACTTTGGCAACGATTTGGTGAACAAGTCTGCAAGATTATCACTTGAATGAACTTGTTGGACGTCAATATCAAAGTTCTTCTGAAGCTCATGAGTATAGAAAAACTTCGATGAGATATGCTTGGTCCTATCACCTTTAATGAATACACCTTGAATTTGTGTAATACATGCTGCATTATCCTCATGAATAACAATTGGAGTATATGTGGTAGGGAAAAGGTGACAGAAGCTACGAATGTGTTGAATCAATGATCTCAGCCAAATACATTCTCTACTTGCTTCATGGAGAGACAATATTTCTGAGTGATTTGAGGAGGTAGCAACCATTGTCTGTTTTGTTGAATGCCAAAAAATAGCCACATTGCTATTAAGAAATACATATCCAGTTTGTGAACGACTTTTATGGGGATCAGATAAATAACTTGAATCTGCAAAGCCAACTAGATTCGCGATGTCAGATAAACCACAAGTATAAAATAATTTCATGTTGGTAGTTCCACGAAGATATCTCATCACATGTTTAATGTCATTCCAATGTTTGCGAGTTGACGCCGAGCTATATCTAACCAACAGATTGACAGAGAATGATATGTCTGGCCTTGTACATTGTTATAGATACATTAATGCCCCAATGGCACTAAGGTACGATACTTCGGGTCCTAGCATCATTTTATTGTCGTCCTTAGGATGATATGGATCTTTATTGATATCTAAAGATCGAACAACCATTGGAGTGCTAAGGGGATGAGCTTTATCCATATTGAACTGTTTCAATATATTTTTTGTGTATTTGGATTGATGCACTAAAATTCCATTAGTGCAATGCTCAATTTGTAACCCGAGATAAAATTTCGTGTCTCCGTGATCTTTCATCTCGAACTCCTTTTTTAGATAGTTTGCAGTCTCATTGATTTTATGTCTTGTACCAATCAAGTTTATGTCATCGACATATACTGCAACTATAGCGAAACCCTCGTTAGATTTCTTTATGAAGACACATGGGCATATATGATTATTCTTATATCCCTCCATTTTTATATATTCACTAAGACAATTGTACCACATCCTTCCGGATTGTTTCAAACCGTACAATGAACATCTTAGCTTTATGGAAAGCATGTTCTTAGCTTTTGAGCTGGGTAGGTTAAATCCATCTGGGATTTCCGTATAGATATCGCTATCTAAATCACCATATAGATAGGCTGTTACAACGTCCATAAGTCTCATGTCCAGCTTTTTTTTAACTGTCTGACTTATCAAATAACGGAACATTGTTGCATCCATTACGGGAGAATACGTCTCTTCGTAATCAATCTCGGTTCTCTGAGAAAACCCTTGTACCACTAATTGTGCCTTAAATCGAGCGATATAATTCTTTTTATTTCGCTTTCTTACAAACACCCACTTGTAACCTACCGGTCTGACGTCTTTTGGTATTTATACTATAGGTCCGAACACTTCACATTTATTAAAAAATCCAATTCTGCTTGAAAAATATTCTTCCATTTTGGCAAATCTTTTCTTTGTCGACATTCATCGATGCTACGTGATTCAGTGTCATCAATGCCCTTAGATATTTTAGTAGCTACTGAGAATGAGAATATCTCATCTATTGTTATATCTTTGTGATCCCATGCCTCTCTTGTATATATATAAAACATAGAGATCATTTTGCTTTCAGGTGTGGGTTTTTCTGGGATCATCCATGCGGTTTCTGAAACTCCTGCAACTCCCTGAAGAAGTTGATTATCCAAGAAATGTCCATCCGGATGGAATAATTAGGGGAAATTTGTTTTTTTTCATAACTATATGTTAGCACTTTAAAGTGTCGAGCACTATACTATACACTGATAGCACTTTAAAGTACAAATGTTGTATATTTTTTCATAGTACATTTTTTAAGTGTTACCGTTTGTTTAATAATTACTTTAAAGTCAATTATAAATGTATGAATTGTTAGAATAAACGTAGAAGAAGGAACAAGAAAATAGGAGAGGAGATCTATTATTCGTGTAATCACATAGTGGGAGGCAAATGCCTTATTTACACAACCCAATGAAGGTGTAATACTAATCCCTAACCAATGTGGCACTAAAATACAAAGTGGGAATCCAACCCTTTAGTAACCCACGTTATAACACTCCCCCTTTGGATTACCACCATCTCTAAGCCTATTGCCTCGTTAAAACTTTGCCAGGAAAACCTATTAGGACAAAACCTGTACGAAAGAAAAGAGTATAATATTTAGGGTGACTTAGATAGGTGTTGGACACGCTTAATGTTACCTCATTAAAACCTTGTCAGAAAAAATCTAATGGAAAAAAATCCATGACTAAGGAAAAAGAGTACAACGCGTTATAGTCCATACAAAATGTATCTCCCCCTGAAAAAATTACTCCCCCTGATGATGTTGATCATGAACAGACAGCTGATGAAGACGTCACATTCTAATTCCATGAACTAGTTTATGAAAAGTTGACTTTGGCAACGATTTGGTGAACAAGTCTGCAAGATTATCACTTGAGTGAACTTGTTGGACGTCAATATCAAAGTTCTTCTGAAGCTCATGAGTATAGAAAAACTTCGATGAGATGTGCTTGGTCCTATCACCTTTAATGAATCCACCTTGAATTTGTGTAATATATGCTGCATTATCCTCATGAATAACAATTGAAGTATATGTGGTAGGGGAAAGGTGACAGGAGCTACGAATGTGTTGAATCAACGATCTCAGCCAAATACATTCTCTACTTGATTCATGGAGAGACAATATTTCTGAGTGATTTGAGGAGGTAGCAACCATTGTCTGTTTTGTTGAACGCCAAAAAATAGCCGCATTGCTATTAAGAAACACATATCCAGTTTGTGAACGACCTTTATAGGAATCAGATAAATAATTTGAATCTGCAAAGCCAACTAGATTCGCGATGTCAGATAAACCACAAGTATAAAATAATTTCATGTTGGTAGTTCCACGAAGATATCTCATCACATGTTTAATGTCATTCCAATGTTTGCGAGTTGACGCCGAGCTATATCTAACCAACATATTGACAGAGAATGATATGTCTGGCCTTGTACATTATTATAGATACATTAATGCCCCAATGGCACTAAGATACGGTACTTCGGGTCCTAGCATCATTTTATTGTCGTCCTTAGGGTGATATGGATCTTTATTGATATCTAAAGATCGAACCACCATTGGAGTGCTAAGGGGATGAGCTTTATCCATATTAAACTGTTTCAATATATTTTTTGTGTATTTGGATTGATGCACTAAAATTCCATTAGTGCAGTGCTCAATTTGTAACCTGGGACAAAATTTTGTGTCTCCGTGATCTTTCATCTCGAACTCCTTTTTTAGATAGTTTACAGTCTCATTGATTTTATGTCTTGTACCAATCAAGTTTATATCATCGACATATACTGCAACTATAGCGAAATCCTCCTTAGATTTCTTTATGAAGACACATGGGCATATAGGATTATTCTCATATCCCTCCATTTTTATATATTCACTAAGACGATTGTACCACATCCTTCCGGATTGTTTCAAACCGTACAATGAACGTCTTAGCTTTATGAAAAGCATGTTCTTAGCTTTTGAGCTGGGTAGGTTAAATCCATCTGGGATTTTCGTATAGATATCGCTATCTAAATCACCATATAGATAGGCTGTTACAACGTCCATAAGTCTCATGTCCAATTTTTTTCAACTGTCTGACTTATCAAATAACGGAACATTGTTGCATCCATTACGGGAGAATACGTCTCTTCGTAATCAATCCTGGGTCTCTGAGAAAACCCTTGTGCCACTAATCGTGCCTTAAATTGAGCAATTTTATTCTTTTTATTTCGCTTTCTTACAAACACACACTTGTAACCTACCGGTCTGACGTCTTTTGGTGTTCATACTATAGGTCCGAACACTTCACATTTATTAAAAAAAAATCCAATTCTGCTTGAAAAATATCCTTCCATTTTGGAAAATCTTTTCTTTGTCGACATTCATCGATGCTACGTGATTCAGTGTCATCAATGCCCTTATATATTTCAGTAGCTACTGAGAATGAGAATATCTCATCTATTGTTATATCTTTGCGATCTCATACCTCTCTTGTATATATATAAAACATAGAGATCATTTTGCTTTCAGGTACCTGAGCCTCCTCTTGGGCTTGTGTCTTTTTTAAGACAATAACATTTTCTGGGTTTTCAGAGAGTATGGATCTGTCATTCATAACATCTTCTTGAGCGTTATATGTAACCTACTTAAGAGCGTTACTTGGGCATTTTTTCTTTCTAGGGACTAAGTCCTTCGAACCTATAGGTCTACCACGCTTTTGGCATGCAGTAGATTCATTAGCCACTCTGCTATTTTTTTTACGGGGATATCAATTCGAGCTGGCGCATTTGCAGGAGGCACGTGTGATTTAATCACTTTAGCTGCATTAGTAAATGCATCTGGTATTTGATTTGCAATCTCTTATAGCTATGTACCTCAGTTTCATATTGATTAGTACGAGGATCTAGATGAGATAGAGTGTGATTATCCCACGATAATTTATGTCATTTATTTTTGACGAATGGTTCTGTAAGAACATTCTTTTCTTTCTTATCTTTCTCCTAACGGCGGAAATTTAGTCTCATCAAAATGGAAGTCAGCGAATCTAGCAGTAAAAATATCACCAGTTAAAAGTTCCAAATATCTAATGATTGAGGGCGAATCAAAACCAATATAAATTCATAAACGGCGCTGAGGTCCCATTTTAGAGCGCCGGGGAGGGGGAATAGGAACATAAACAACACAATCAAATTTACGCAAATGAGAGATGTTAGGTTGATGGCATGTCACAAGTTGTAATGGTAAAAATTTATGATATGCAGTTGGCCTAACAATGATCAATTTAGCAGCATATAATATGACATGTCCCCAAGCTGAAACGGGTAAGTTTGATTGCATGAGTAAAGACCTTGCTATGTGCTAAAAACGCTTAATCAAGGACTCCGCTAAACCATTTTGGGTATGAACATGAGTGACAAAATATTCAACTTCTATTCATACAGAAGCACAATAATCATCAAAAGTACGGGAAGTGAACTCAGCTGCATTATCAAGTCGAATCGTTCTAACATGTTGGTCAGAAAAATGAGTCTTAAGCTTAATCAACTGAGAAAGTAGCTTGGTGAAGGCAAAATTTCTAGATGAGAGTAAGAAAATATTTGACCATCGACTAGAAGCATCTATTAGAACCATAAAATACCTGAAAGGTCAGGTAGCAGGATCAATTGGTCTGCAAATATCACCTTGTATTCTCTGAAGGAATTGTGGTGATTCAGAAGCTATTTTGAGAAGTGAAGGTATTGTAATGAGTTTACCCTGTGAACAAGCTACAAACAAATGTTCAGTAGGAAAGGAAAGACTTTGGTATAATAAAGTATGTCCATTGGTATTGTTGATGACATTTCTCAACATAGTCGATCATGGATGATCCAAAATCTGTCATGCCAAAGTATTAGATTCCTTAGATCCTTTAGCCTTTTGCTAATGATCGGGTGAGATTCTACTACCTTCAAAGTAGTTTGATATAGCCCCGAGGAGATTAACTTACACTTTTCTAATGTGAGTTTATTGCTTCCAATATTAGAGGTAATACAAAGATACTCTTTGCTATCATCGTTCATGGTTTCAACATAAAATCCGTTCATTCGAATATCTCTAAAGCTGAGTAGATTTCTATTAGATCTACTGGAGAATAATGTATTTCGAATGACTAAGTGTGTTCCATTTGGCAACACAACATCGGCCTTACCATAACCATCTATAATCTGCACGGGTCCAGCAATGATGGTCACCTTGGCAGTGTTTGAGGCATATGTCGTAAACAAATTTCTAGTTTTCAATATAGTATGAGTTTTTGCACTATCTATCAAGCATATGCCATCATCATTGTCCGTACCTTTCAAAAACAAAAATTAATAATATAATAATATGCTACTGAATGGTTAAATTTGGTATATTGTCAATTATTATAACTTGATCTAAATCTAAATGAAACTGCTTCAAAGAAAGTAAACTACATAGACTATTGATCATATAATGACCAATTTATTCAAAGTGGAAAGTAAATAAACTTAGATAAGCATACAATAACTATTTATTGACTTCGCCTATCATGGCGTTGAACTGGTCATCCGAAATTGCGTTTCCATCCTTATTTTGGAAAAAATTATTAAAATCTATTTGTATTGTACCCTCCATGAGATTAGTCTCCACACCCTTTGAGGCTTCATACTAGTCCACTATTTTTTGTGAGGTTCACGACCAGCTCTTCCACAACGTTTGCAAATATCAGTTAGAGCAGTTAGATTGAAAATTTGGGCATTGTTTCTTCGAGGATTAAATCCCTTATTTTTGAACTGTATATCGTTCCTTGAACCCGGATTGTAGCCATTTTTTTGGCTTCCACGACGTTCACGCCCTCTACCTCTGTGATTTTCTCGACCCTTAGTATTGATCATATTTTTCCGAGCACTAGTCGCATTCACTTCAGCTGAAAAAGCCCCAGTTGGTCTACTAGTGTGGTTTTTGATTAATAACTTATTATTATTTTCGGCCACGAGTAAGACAGCAATGAGTTCGAAATATTTCTTAAAATTTCTCTCCCTATACGTCTATTGTAGGGTCATATTAGTCACATGAAATATGGTGAATGTTTTCTCTAGCATGGAATGCTTTGTCACTTCTTCACCATATAACTTCAATTATGAAGTAATCCTGAACATAGCTGAATTATAGGCTGCAACTGTCTCATAATCTTGAAAACGTAGAATGAGCCATTCATGGAGTGCACCTGGTAGTATGACCATTTTCTGATGATCATATCTCTCAGCTAGATAATTCCATACCACCAAGGGGTCCTTGATTGTTAAGTACTCAGCCTTGAGATCATCATGAATATGATATCTTAGGAAAATTAAAGCATTCATTTTATCTTCTGCAAATATTGGCTTATCAGCCATAATTGCGTCACCTATGTTTTTGGCTTGAAGGTGCAATTCATCATCCAATCTCCAATTGAGAAATTTCTGGCCTTCTAAGTTTAGAGACTTGAAATCTTGTTTTGTGAGGCTCGACATATTGCTGTATAAGATCAATAATAACAAGTTAACATAAGAACTTGGTAAATCACCACATAATTTATGTTCATAGTGTATGCTTCAAACAATGATGTTTCAGAAGTCTATTTATACCAAACAAATCTTGTTAATGGTATGTTTCGAACAATGATGTTCCAGAAGTCGTAGGTAACTACCAAACACTAGATGTTCATGGTATGGTTCGAACAATGATTATGTTCAAGAAGTCTTTCAAAAATACCACATATGGTATGCTTCGAACAATGATGTTCCAGAAGTCTTATATATATAGACCAAACAATTCATGGTCATGGTCATCAGATCTCTGATGGTTTTGATCTGAATGTATTAACATATATAAAATAAAGAAATAAATAAATAATAACTTCAGCGTTCTCTCCGAGAAATCTATATGCAATTAACATCAGAGTACTATCAGAGTTAACTAAAAGAAGTGAGATGAATGGATAAAAATTATTCTTTTTGCCCTAGCGGTATGCCAAGAGATGTATAAACATAAAACATCAGGTTGCGTCTAGGATATGCATATGCAGAAAAAAATAAACACAAATAACCATACCTATTACCGAAGTGGAGAATCCGCAATGAGATGCTCTCGCTTATTTTCTCCCGTTAGAGCTTCGTGCTGATAACGTGTTAGAATAAACGTAGAAGAAGGAAGAAGAAAATAGGAGAGAAGATCTCTTATTCGTGTAATCACATAGTGGGAGACAAATGCCTTATTTATATAATCCAATAAAAATGTAACACTAATCTCTAACCAATGTGGGACTAAAATACAAAGTGAAAATCCAACCATTTAGTAACCCACGTTATAACATGAAAGAATTATTTTGCCCTCAAATACTATGATATAATTTAACACAAACTCACTAGTACAAATGAAAAAAGAAAATATAAGTTCATCTCAAATAATTTTATCTACACAACATAAAATAATTCCATCCTCAACTTCACCTTCAAATAGCAATAAAATAAACAAATATTTAATGATTTGAAAACATTTTTTGTTTGCATCGGAAATTATTTAACTGTTAATTTTTAAGCTAAATATCTATTTTGAGCACAAAAAATTATTGCATAATTTGAAAAGTTTGAAGCTTGTGTGTGTTACTAGAACTAAAGAAAATGAAAAAAAAAAGGTGTAGCGTCGTTTGGACATGTTTTATAATAATTAAATTTGTTGAAGGTTATAAGGGGTCTTTGTTTGCACTTACAAGTTAATTGGTAAATTATAAGCTTAAGATTTAAGTCTACAAATACCACTTATAAAGGGAATTACTATATAGTGATAAGCACTTTAAAGTGCAAAAAATAATAAAAAATCGATGGGTTCTGTATTTGTTTGAGCACTTTAAAGTGCTCATCACTATATAGTGCAAAAAATAAACACCATCTTAGGATATTTAAATGGAAAAAAGTGGCTACATAGAAGAACCAATATTTTCATGAAAAAGTGGCTTCAAAGAATAACTCAGGGTCTTCAAGTGTATACTTTTTGAGGTTTTCTTACGGCTACAATATCAAAATCCAAGAAAACTCAATAACACATAAAAAAATTCTAAACTTTTAAAAATATAGATCTACACTAATTCATCCACCAAATTCGAAAATACCAAATTCTAAACATGTGAATAATCACATAGCAAACATAATGGACTCATAAAATAGGAGGTTCCTCCATTTTCATGCAAGGTGTAATTGCCTATGAAGGAAGAGAGAAAACCTAAGAGAGAGAATGGAAATAAAATAATGAGAAGAGAGAGAGAGAGAGTGTGTGTTTTGGTTTATATAGGGAAGATTTGGGTTCACTTAACCAATGGTTCAAGTCATGACCAAGTCATGATCTCAAAATAAATCAAGAACCAACTCTACCAGAAAATAGTTTGGCCTCCAACCAACCTGACAACCATGTCAGCAAGTAAGAATACGTTTCAAATACGTATATCGGAAACGAAGAGTAACATGTTGTCGGAGGGGGGGGGGTGAGGGGAGGAGGAGAGGGGACTGGGTAGTTTAGGAAGAAAAAAAATTTTGAGAGTAGCAAGTTAATAATAAAAAAAATTTAGGATATCAAAGTTACAAATTAGCCTTTATGTACTTTTATGTCGAAGTAGAGAAAGACTTCAGTTGTTGTACATCAGATCTGGACTATGCCTTTGGCTTGTAGGATTCGACTTTGTATAAATCCAACACATGTTGAATTTGGATCTTATTAATATAAAAAAAATGTGATAAATATATAAGTCCAGGAAGTGAAGTCGCAAGAAATAGGTCCAGTTCGGATCCAAGTCCAGTCCCAGTTCGGATCCAAGTCCAGTCCCGATCCGAAAAGTCCATCATAAGTATAATTTTGACACCGGGTTCAGTTTTCAAGGTCTACCTTGTTGCAACTATATAATATCAAAAGTTAGACTTCAGTATGAATTTTTTTTTTTTTTTCCAAAAGTATCTATTAGCTACTTACAAAATTTATCTTTTGATATTTCTAAATAATAATATATAAATATAATAATTTATTCATGTCTTTTAGTCTTCTTAAAATTTACATGCAGCAGTATGCTAACTATGCATTCATTAGTATCATTCAATTATCAGCACGCCAATATTCCTTTTTAAGTTAATAATAATGATGCTAATGAATGCACAAATATATGCACGAATAAATGCACCGCAAGTGTCGGAATTGCACACTTTAGAAATAAAACCAGGAATGCAACATTATACTACTATATATAAAAAAAAATCGTTTCACCAGATATTTTTTTTCTTCCAAATATATCGTTACATAACTTTATTAATTAAAATTGTTGATTAAATTTAATAAGGACAACTAGATAATTATATATATAATTTTTTTAAAGAAAAGTATACTTTTTTTTACAGTATATTTTGTTCTTTTAAAAAAAAATGATAATTAAAAGACGGTTTAAATACTCGTACATCTATATTAGTACTTGTATGGAAAATTAGATTGCGAAAGAAGAACAAGGTGGAGCCAAAAATAAAAGTTAAAAAGAAAAGAAAATTAACTTTTATGATCACCTCCAAATTTTTTACTTTGTTGGAAATTGAAATTTTATGGTTCTTCCCAATCTGAAATGGAACCGGTACCCCGAACATAATTTTTCCAATAAAAGATGGTATTCGATTGGGCTCTTGATAAAGACACTACAAAAAAGATTTAGGACAGTTCAATTTTTATCATTGATAATTACAAGTTTGTAATTTACTCACCGAATTGTCCACTTTCAATTAATTTTTTTTTTAATCAAGACTGTCAAAATTTTGACAGTCCTACCAATTTGAAGGACTGTCAAAATTATTTCTAAAGTATTCAAAAATATGTAATTTGAGAGTCCTTACATTTTTTTAGGACTGTCAAACTTTTGACAGTCCGGAGGAAAGGGCTACTCGAGGTCACATGAGGATGGGACTGCGTGGAGGCTGGAAGGAGGGGGGGGGGGGGGGGGGGGGGGGGGGGGAGGGACGAGGCGGAGGAGGAGGAGGCGGAGGCACGCGCGCGGGGGCGACGGCGAGACGTAGGCGCACGCGCTCACCTCCGCTGTTGTTGTTGCTGCTGTCGCTTTTGTTGTTGTTGTCGCCGTCGTCGGCGCGAGGCGTAGCCGTAGCCCCCCCGCACGCTGCTGCTTCTTCTTCTTCTTCATCGCCTTCGTGACGGAGCCGACGAGAATGTGTTTGAGGTGCGGCTCGACGACGCGATCGATGGCGCTGTCAACGACGCGAAGAAACGAAAAATCGCGAGAGGAGGGAGAAGGAGAGGCCGGAGGGGGATGAGAGTTGGGGAGGAGCAGGAGGAGGGAGGTGAAGAGGGTGGGCAACTCTAGTAAATTTTTGACTAGCCTGAGTAAAAAAAATTCTAACTGAACTAACACCAATATTGAATTAGTTCCGAGTCATTTTTGTAGTGCCTTAATCAAGAGTATGGGAATGTTAAAAACAAAAATCAAATGAATTAAATGCATTCCGGTTTACGTGGCGGCCGGCCAGTGACTGGTGTTGGGTATTCTCGATAGAATAGCGGATCCTTGCTTGCTCCGGACTTGAGCCGGCGGACTTGAAATGCATTATATATAAAAAGGAGAGGTTAGTGAGTCCCTCGGTCCCCTCCAGCTGGACACTGCGTCTGACACGTGTTCTTCTAATATCGGCTTCCTGCTGGCTATCATGAGAGCTCGGCCACTAGCGCGAATGACAAAATTATCCTCAGTGAAAAAGAGTATTGCCTTTGTAATTTGGTAAAACTAAGAAACTACTTGACAATAACAATTTATTAATATATAAATAAATGCCATCTATATTTGGAACACTTTTTGAAAACAGGTCGGCGTAAACTTGGTTTACAATGTGTGTGTGTTTTTTTTCTAAGTAAAAATATATATAACTTTTGACAACTATCTTTTACCTACTTTCAAATATTGTTTCAAAAATGAACTAATTTAAGTTTTGCTTTTGATAGAGTGATCAATTGTTGCTACCAAACTTAGATTGGTTCAATTTTTCTTTAGCCACTTTCAAAAAACAATAAAAAAAATTAACTTTAAAAACAATAAAAGATAACTTTCAAAAATATTTTTTCTTATGTGTTTTAATAGTTGTCATAGAACTAAAATACCATTTCATTTTTCCAACAACTTTTCAGAGAATCAAAAACTTGTTCTATCTTTTAACTAGTTTTTTTTTTCTTTTTTATGTGATAAACATGTGTTAACATACAACCTGCAGGACTACTTTTTATACAAATAAACAGAAGTAGCGATAATAAGCAAGCAAAAATTTAAGTTTTCTTATTTTGAAAAGCAAGAGATGGAACATGTCAACAACTGTGTTTTTACGTTTTTTTTTACAAGTTAATTCATTCATCGGTTCTTAAAGCAGCAACATTGTCAAATTAGTTCTAATATAAATTATGGACAATTTACTCTAACCAAGTCTATTTTGAAACCAATTACACATATGACCCCTATATTATATATTTTTTTTATAGAGAGTTATAACGCTAACCACCATATCTAAAACATAGGGGTAGTCCATGTAATTATATTCAAATTATGAATAGTCTCTATAATAACCATGAAACATATGGAATTTAGTGTATTTATTTCTAATTTTTTATTATTATTTAGATATATGTTATTAATCTAATCATCCATCCGACATAACTTCAGCTAACAAGATTTGTTCTGCTTTCAAATCAGAATTCGTTTTCATTAATGCATTTGGCTAAGTTCCATAAAGAGCAACCAAAGTGATTTTATAAGCAGATAAAGTTGAAATTTTGTTGAATATAAATAATTTACCAACCATGATATTTTTTTTTCCTAAATTTATGTTGAATAAAAAGTACGGACTAATTCGCGTTTAGAGTCTAAATTTTTGTAAGTCTAGAATTTAAGTTCGGACATATCCAATTGTAAAGTTTCGATCCTAGTTTTTTTTTTTCATTATACTCTCCTTCCAGCATGTGTTGGTTGTGTATAATAGGAAAAAGAAAACTAAAACTAAAATTTCAGAATACGAAAATTTCTATTTATTATGTCAAAATTATTGTTAGCAATCATCCGGCTAAAACGCATATAATACGCAATTTTTTATTAACAAAGAAAAAAAATCAAGAGTCTTGTTGCCTGTATCAATAATCATTTTGTGAGATGGAGATAAATGTGGACTTATACATTTGTGTTTAATGAGTTATTTGCTTATTTATTAGGGATTAAAAAATAAATATATATCGAATTTTTAGTGTCGAATTTGTTCATATAAAACGTATTAAATACGAATTAAATCTAATCCGAATGTTTTTCGTTTGACGAATATTTGACCGATTTTTTTAACATATTTTACTTATACTGTGTCGATCTCTACTAGTACTTATGCTGTCCCGATTTTTTTCCGTTTGCTAAATTGCTACCAAGGGTCAAAACTCTAAACTGATATAAAATTCAGGAACTAATCGCTAATCAGTCCTAAAAATAATCAAAAATTTCACACCCACTCTAGCAAACCGAGCCAAGCCGAGCTAAAGCCGAGCCGAGAGCGGACCGTAAGTTAAATCTACACAGAGAGAGAGAGAGAGAGAGAGAGAGAGAGAGTCGAGACCCATTCCTTTTACTCGGCAGTTGGACAGCATTTACTGAGCTCTCTTCCTTCTTCAAGAATCTCTCTCTCAAAATTCTCTCCAAAACCCTAATTTTCTCCAAAATCTCAAAAAAAAACCCTAATTTCCTCTTATCCAAACCCCAAATTCCCCTCAGATTCCTTCGAATTGGAGCTCGGAATCGGCTCTCCCATGGCGGAAAACCCTACATTACTCTCTTCCTCGACAGATCGGAAGAATGCCGGCTGGTAAGTTCTCTACTCACAGCTCATTTTCACAATTCCTTGTTCCTCGCATTGCTGTCGGCTCAGAATTCGAATGCGTAATCGAATTCGAATGGGATATACGGAAGTTGAGTGGATCGATTGCATGCACTCTTCTAGAGTTGCGATCGGATCTATTTATCTCCTTTTCCCTAATTTTGATTCGTTCTTAGCTTAAAAGTAGCTTTGTTCAATTGCTGCCATGGACGATCCTTACTGTCTCATGGAAATAATTTGAGTCAAATCGAAGTCTAGAGCTCAACTGTAACTTAAAGAATATTATTTTATTTAAGTTTGTTTTAGTCTAACGTTATTTGGAGTTCACTAATTCTAGGTGATATACTAATTTCAGATAATTAGTTTTGATTCAATTAGAAGTTTTAGAACCAGATCAACATCTTATGGTAAAGTTACTATTTTTGGACAGTACCAGATGATAAGAAGCAGCTGATTTGAGGTGGGAATTAGAGATCGGATATCAAAATCAGGTGAATTTATCATTCCTTAACTGTTCTATATTGCTTTATATGTTGGCCTAGTTAGAGGCAGTCAAGTCGACGGGTATTTGGGCAATACTCTATAGGTGGCAGGTCTTAATATTGTTGATGTATAGTGTTATCTTTCAACCCGGTTGGGAAATCTCATCAACTCCAAATTGCACATATTCTACGACTAGTCTGACTGAGTTTCTGGAGTAGCCCAGCATTGAATTATCAACCATTTGGTTTCAACCAGATATGTACATCACATTTATCTAATTGTGGCTCTGACATCATTTTCTTAGTTGAAATGGTGTTTTTTGTTGTGTTATGGGTATTATAAAGAAGCTGTCTTGTACAAATTATGGAGGCTGTGTGCTCTCCACGATTCTTTCTCCATCTAGAGTGCTCTCTCCTCCCCAGGAAGAAAGTGGTGATGAAGAGTTATCTGTGCTCCCCAGGCACACCAAAGTGGTTGTAACTGGGAACAACAGAACAAAGTCTGTTCTTGTCGGGCTTCAAGGTGTTGTCAAGAAGGCTGTTGGTCTTGGTGGCTGGCACTGGCTGGTAAAGAATCACTTCTCATCCTTAGTTGTTCATCATTTAATTCATCATGCTATCTGTTTATAAAAGTAGGATATTC